>JANHMN010000002.1:219743752-219755039 GCA_030674055.1 Rhabdomys pumilio
ATCTATCTATCTATCTATCTATCTATCTATCTATCTATCTATCTATCTATCTATCTATCTATCTCTACCTATCTGGTGAGTTCCAGAACAGTTAGAGCTACAGAGTGAGACACAGACTTAAACAAGCAAACAAACAAACAAACAGCAGATTGGTGGTGAGAGAGTGGAGGTGAATCAGGAAGAAGCTAGGGAAAGGGGTTGGGAGGTAATCAGATCAAAATACATTGTACAAAGGAAGTTATTAAAAATGAGTAGAAAGCGTCTATCGTTAAAATACCAGAAGTAGGAGTTGGTGACTTTTACTTTTCTTTCCCTTGAATGGTTGGCTCTATCTCCAAGGGTATGGATGCTTTTGTGATTGGTTAGGATCTGGGGGACTTGGAGAGCTTTTGTTGATTAACTATACTTGGCTCAAGCTAGGTGGTAGGGCAGCTTCTACAGCTCCTGATTGGTTCTCTATGAGGTTGGCTCAGGCTAGGTGGTGGGGCAGCTTCTTTATTGGCTGCCTGGGAGGGGTGGTTTTTCTTGGAATTGACTTGTTTTGGACTTTTCCAGTTCTAGGAAACAGAAACTTAGGCTTAGTCTCCCAAACTGCCAGTTTGCAGCCTTTTATGGAGTCAGCTTTGCTCTTGCTAACACATTCCTCTCACAGAAACTAGGGAAATGTGTAGGAGTCATCTGAAACAGAATTAATGTACATGCTCAATTAAATTCTACAAAGCTAAGAAGAGGAAATGGAGCAGCATAGTAGAACCATCATTTGAGGAGCTCAGTGGCCAAGATTTTATAAATTTGAGTGACACAAAAGTACATGATGGCCCCAAAAGTTAAGCCAAAGTGAGGTCCATCTGGTTCATCACAGTAAAACTGTTGAAAGTCAAATTGGAAGAGAAAAATTTGTAAAGCACCTAAAGGAAGCAACACTCTGCCTTTCATGGTATAGGAAGAGCACTTAGAGATAAATTTCTAACAGAAATTATGTAAAACAGAACATGATGTGACAATAATTTAAACGTATTCAAGAAGAACAGCAACCAATTTAGAACTGTATATCCTCAAATTCTTTTTAGAAATAAAGATGAAATAAATACGTCTCAAGGAAACAAAACAAAATAATTTGTGTCCATGGGCTTTCACAAAGGAAAATGGTAGAGGAAGTTCTTTAAGTCTAAGGACAATGACCCCAGACGAAACCGTGAAAACTGTGAGAAGTGCAGAGACACATCTAAGTGTGCATAGACAATCCGAAGCAAGGGTAGTAATCATTTGACATTGTAACAGTTAAACAAGTGAAATAAAACTAAAGCAAAGACTTCTGGGATTCTCTTGATGCTTGGAAGTATTGATTTTAAGTTTCAGAATATATTTAAAGAGGCATATAGCCCTCCCCAAAAAATAGTCAAGTGGATGGTGGAATAGTAAATAATACTTGGCTAGTCCTAAGATCCTAAAGCAAAAAGTAAAGAAATGCAGAAAGGATGAAACAATTGAAGACAAACATTAAAATGGTGGGCTTCAGCCCAAATATGACAGTGGTTTTATTAAATGTGCATGACATAAATTCTATTAAAAAAGATAAATATTTTGTTTCAAAAAATACATCTCTTTGTAAAATATTTCCTTCAAATACGAGGGCATATATAAATTAAAGCCAGAAAATGACTATATAATTATCCTTACATTAGACAAAGTTCATTTAATGAAAAGTAGTGTCACCAGAGTTTTAAAGGTAGACATTTCAGAATGACAAAAGGGTCTGTACATCAGGAAGGTGTAACAATGTAAATTCACATGTACTCAATTGACATAATTTAAAACATGAAATAAATAAACTTGCATCTATAGTGGGTGACTTCAGTATAATCTTCAAGCTGAGAGAATAACACATTAACAAGATGGAGTGAGGCTGGAGAGACGGCTTTATGAGAAAAGAATTTGCTGTGCAGGTATGAAGACCCGAGTCTGAGTTCATAGCATATATACAGAAATAGGCACAGGAACAAATATCTGTGAACCAGAATTTGTATGATGCAGTTAGACCAGGAGACAGGAGAACTGCTGGAAGTTCATGTGCTAGCTATCCTGCTGTATATACCTGTGAACAGCAAAATAAGGTGGAAGGGGAGGATGGATAGGAGGTTGTTCTCTGACCCTTGCATTCATGCTATGATATGCTGGACACATATGCACATGTACATGTGCACACACACACACAGACACACACAAGCACACACATATGCATACACATATACACATGCATATATAACACACACAATAAGTTAAAATCAGTGACAGTGAAGATCTGGTTACCATATATTGAGAGAGATATTTAAAATGGTGACATTTAATCTGGCTTTTTTTAATCAGCCACCATGTTTTCAACTTGCCTAGGCCTGTGGCCATGAGTGGTGACCTACCGCCGCTGCTTAGCTCAGGCCATCTGCTCAGGAGACCTGAGACACCAGCCCTGCCACCCATAAGACACCAGCATGAGAGATGGCTCTGCCAATCTTCCACACTGTCTCCACATGGCTGGGCTGAACCCAGAACATCTAGCCATTCATGTGGTACCAGGTAGGAATGAAACTCTAAGGCTTAATGATTAACCAAAGGCTTTATATATTTTGTAATTCTCAATAAACAAGATGCTCACATAATTAGAGGTGTTTCCCAATTAACTAACCTAGAATAGGGTAAGTCTGTAGCAAGATTCATCAAAGAGAAATTAGGTAAAATCCTAGTTCCAATATAATAATATTAAATATTATAATATATAATATTGGTAAAGGTAAATTAGTACACATGATATGCACATAGTGGAGAGAATGCCATGCTTTATGCCAATATATTTTAAAACGTAGTTAAACTATGTTAATTCTGAGAAAAACATAATTTATCAAAATTGACCTAAAAGGAGACCATTTGAATAGTAAGATAATAATAAGAATATTTTAACTGGAATTTAACACTTTATATGCTAATTCCTTCATTGGTTAAATTGTGAAAGTTATAGAAGAAATAATATTAATATTACACAAACAAAATAAATAGAAAATCAAAGGTAATATGAGGCTAGAAATCCTTTTAGCAAAAACATCACATTAAACGTTATAGATCAACTTCTTTATAGAGATGTATGGAATATAAAAAGAACAATCAAATTAAACCAAATGATGTTTAATAAGGTAACAGAAGAGGGGCGATAGTCAACTTAAAATACAAAACCTTCCCTCCTGTGCATGGACCTGAAAGAAGGCATCAGGTACAGGGCCATAGGGAGAGATGGGCTGTGAAGAGTACAACAGTAAACAGCAGAGACCTGGGGAGACCCAGAGGTGGGTGCTGAGTTTCAGATGTATAAAAGAAACAGGACACCCTGTCCCAGGGTGCTAGGCAATAGTCTAGGAAAAGGTCTCCAGTGGGGTTTTAAGCAAAAGCAAAAGCAAAAGCAAACCCTTGTGAGCATCATGGGAGCAACTTGGCATTCTGCAAAAGCATAGTTTAAGACAGGACATTAGTGACTTACATAAGAAGCAGATACTAGGAGAGTCCCCCATCTCCACCCTAGCCATTTGTAAGGAAATAGAAGCCTTTGGATTTTAATGTCTTCATGCCCTAAAGGCCTCCCCATTTCCATATGGAAAATCATTTGTGCCTCAGTTACTGGGTGCAGACTTGTGAGTGCATGAATGTTGGCCATACTGCAAACGGAATCCAATTGCAATTTCCTTGGGGTAGAGGAAAGAGACCAGCCATGTGTGAATGCAAGGCAGAGTCAGTCGGGGAGTACGAGCAGGAGCAGCCCTTAGGTCTGCATTGCCAGGATACACAGGATCAATCAGCACCCATGCTTCGTGCTGAAAGTGCAGACTGTGCTGACCAGATTATGTGCTACACTCTCAGAGCCCTGGAGACACTTGATTCAGACATCCTCCTTGTGTAGTTACCATCTACTCCTGCAGTGTGGTGTGACCAGACATCTGCATAGGAAGTTCTTCTTCAAAGTAGGAGCAGTTGAAGAGCAGCCCCTGGGGAAGGGGAGGGTACCACAGCAACAAAACAGTCTCCTGGATACAGCATGCTATTGTAGTCACACACAGACCTGCACAGCCACAAAGATGTGTTGAGAAGAAGGAGGTCAGAAGAAATGGAAGGGGAGAAATAAAGAGAATTGGGGTGATCACAATATATGCATCCATGTACTGACTGGGAAACAGTCAAAGGTGATAAAAGGTCCCAATAAAAAATTTCTAAAATCCAAAGCATCTTCAACCCTCTTAGGAAGAAACAGTGTGTTCCCTTCCTTTTCGTTATTGTTTCGTCCTGTTCTGAATTTGTTTTTCCTCACTGTTATTCTTTACATTGCCATCTAACATTTATTTCTTCTCTTTCTCCCATTCCTGTACCTTTTTAACCTAATATTAATAATTTTACCTTTAATAATTTAAAATTCACAGTGCATTCCAGAGCCAGCCTAGTTTATTTTACTTCTCTCAACATTGGGGAATGTTTCTTTTTTAGAAAAAAGTTTATTAGTTCTTTGAGAATTTTGTATGATGTGCTTTTGATTATGTTTACCTCCTCCTCCAATTTCCTCCAGATTCATACCCCATCAAATCTACACAATTTTGTGTCCTTTAAAAAAAATAACCATCAAGTCCAATTTGTGTTGTCCATGCATTCAAACTCCCTTAAGATGAATAAAGAAGAAAGAAAAAAGCAGCATTCAAATCAATCAGCCCCCCCTTACAAAAGTAGTTAAATACCTCTTTCTGATAACCCCCAATATAAATGGTTTTAATTCTCTCATCAGAAGTTGAAGTGTGATTAGATCAAAAACACTACCTAGCTGTTTGTTTTCTTTAGTAAACACATCTTACTGGCAAAGACATACACATGCTGAAAGTGAAAGCATGGAAAATGTTGTTCTGATTGACTAGAACCTGAGGCAGGATGGAATAGCTATACTCAGAGATTAAAAACAGACATCAAGCCATAATTATTCAAGAGAGATGATAAAGAATACAAGAAGGATGAGAAAGTCCATCATGAAAATATGATACTTATGCACGTAAGGGCTCACTCAACTTCCTAAAACAAGTTCTATTGACAGAAAAATAAAAAGGTCCATGTGGAATAACAGTGGGTGATTTTAATGTCTCACCTTTATCAACAAATAGATAAAGACAAAACCTTAACAAAGAATCTTCAGAGTTAAACTGAAGCACAAATCAAATTGTCTTAACATGTCATCTTAGAATGCTCTACCCAACAGTTATGGAATGTCTACCACTTTTAGCAGCCCATGGACTTTCTTTAACATAGCTCACATTGTACCTCATAAAGCAAACCTTAAGAAACACAAAAAATAAATTT
The DNA here is from genome assembly GCA_030674055.1 of Rhabdomys pumilio. Lineage (NCBI taxonomy): Eukaryota > Metazoa > Chordata > Mammalia > Rodentia > Muridae > Rhabdomys > Rhabdomys pumilio. The sequence continues at coordinate 219,749,129 of JANHMN010000002.1, forward strand.
CTTACATTTTTAAAGACCGTAATGGGGAAAAATGACAAATCAATAACAAGAGAAACTAGAGAAAATGTAGATGTTGGCATTCAGAGATCACCACACAAACCATAGGAATACCAATCTCAGTTAAGCAAAAATAGTTTATTGAACACACACCCCAAAACTGATTGATCAGGACCACAAACAGACCTGGGAGCCTAATTGTGGCACCAGTCTGTTCTCAGTGCATGCCTCTCATAGCAAAAATCAAGCTCAGAAGTTCAGAAGGCAAGGGTGGAGGCACTACTACATTTTAGCTAACTAGACAAAGTATACCTTTAAACTGATTGGTCCTGAGTGTAGTAAGGGGGTGGTGAGCAGAGGAGTTTCGGGGCATTGAGATAACAGAGCATAAGTAATACAACCACAGTTTTATGACCTTTTAGGAGAGTTTTCAAGTGTCAGCTATGGAAAATTATTTCTGGGAAGTGGAGTCTGAGACCCTGAACTTAATTTCACCTTATAAGCAAAAGGAGACTGAATACAAAATGGTCAGTTTGTTTAAAGGTATAGGATGCAACAATACAAACACCTGGAGACTGGACAATATGTTTTTGAATGGTTAGTAAGTCACTGAAGAAACCTCCTTGCAGTTGAGTGAAGTGAAGACATCACTTTCTAGGGTCTGTGGGAGGCAGCAAGGACAGGTCTAAGAGGGAAGTCCACAGCGATGAATTCTATCCCATCTTACCTGAGTCACAATGGTTATCATCAAGAAAACTACAAATAAATATCTGCACAGATGTGGAAGGAAAAGTAACTCTCCTTGCTGGTGGAAATGTAAATTAGCAGACCACTGTGGGAATCTGTATGGAAATTTCTCACAGAGTTAAAACTATAACAATCACGTGATTCAGATCCACCACTCCTGCTCATTTACACAAAGAATCTAAGTTACTTTACAATATGGATACCTGTACTCCCGCGTGTGTTGCTACACTGTGCACAATATCTAAGTTGCATAACCAGTCTAGGTACTTGATGAATGGGGAATAAAGAAAAATATATATATAGAATAGACCCACAATGGAATTTTATCCAGCCATAAAGAATGAAAAAAAAATTTTTTTGCAGAAAAATGGATAGAACCAGAGAACATTTATGTCTACAATATGTAGAAAGCACTTCTATAAATCAATAAAATCATAGGTAGCTCAATAGAAAATGGACATAAAATTTGAACAGGTTCTTCATAGAGGATATTCAAACAATCAACAAAATGAAAAAAATATGATTAATGTCATTATTCATGGTTAAGATGTAAATTGGAATCACAACCTTATGTAGCAAGTGTTGGTGAGGATGAGGTATTTGCTATATGCATCATAGTACTGACTGAAAGGTAGCCCAAGACTCCCCCAGATCTGGTTTATATCAGGTAAACCTAACGAATGGCAAAAATACATAAAAACAGTTTTCAGTTGTCACAGAGAACTTGAGAGAAAGCGCCAAGTTGTGTCAGAGTTACTAATAACTGATCAGGCTAGTAATTATTTGGGTCTATGTACATTTATTGAGCAGTATATACACATTCTATATGCTTGTTGTTGCCTATTGTTTATCTAAAATTAAAACCAACCACTAAGCTAAGAACTTACACAGCTGTGGAAAAGCAACTAATTACCTCCACTTCACAAAGCTCAGGTCTGCCTGATACGTACAAATCAGAGATCTGTCACCAGTTGTCACCAGTGTATCAGAACAGTGGTAATCTCATCCCCAGACTTGTTAAGTTTTCTTTTCCATTATAGCAAAGGCCATATGATTCACGTGTAATATTTGGAATGTAATGACTTTGGAGATATGACATCCAATTCATCCTGACCATCCAATTCTCCTACAGTAGAAGCTGTGTTTGAGGGTATGAAAGAGATGAACTGGTGGAAAACTGGGAGAGGGCTTCTTGTCACTCTAGAGAATATTGTTTCTTTAGCTTTTCCAGGCTTAGGGTGGTCCCTTACATTCTTTATTTCTGCAGGTTCCTAGGTCCTCCTGATGCTAGAATGCTTTGAGATCTGCTGACTCTAAACTCCTGTCCTGAGTGCTTGGCTGGGGCAGCTACAGGTGTGCTGGTGGTTGAAACTGAATCATAGATCTGAGACACTTAGTCACAATGCCCAAGGTTCATGTCTTAAGGCACTCACTCTCTGTAGACAGACCTCTACCTAGTAAGTGGAGCCAATGAGCCTGAGATGTAAGTTTTTATAAGATATGGGTTTATAGTATGGGTTAGTGCTGTGTTCTTCACATGGCGAGCCAATACAGGACAGAAGAACCTTCTGAAGTGAATACCACCCACCAAAGCATCCCAGCAGGAGTCTGGCATTTTCAGTTGTTCAGCTTGCAAACACAGGCTCTCCACAAAGAGGAACTAGTCTATGCCTTTGGTGATAGCGGTGTCCATTGATCCAATTTCCATTCCTATTTTAAAATTATGACTCTCTACCTGACATGAGCATGAGTGTCAGAGGCAGAGGAAGTGGTGAGAGCACAGGGAACAAGCAGGCAGAATCCAGCTGTCTGCTCTCCTCATTTGCTTCACATGCAGCCTGTGTCTGCAGAAGACTAGCTTCCTCAGTCACATTTTCCATCCCCAAACGCCTTGCTCTGCACATGTATTTCAAAGGCTGAGTTGTTTCTTGAACACTCCCCCCAACCACAGGACTGCTCATCTTGCAAGCTGGTGAGCCTTCTATTCCAAAGGCCTTGGGACTTTCCAAGAGTTGATGTCACGTCTTTAGCAGCTCTCCTCTCTCCCAAGATCGGTTCATCTTGGGCTCATACTACCTAAAGATTAGGCATGGAAGCTTCATCCACTTGGCTTAGAGGCTGGCATAGTCAGTGACTTTCCATTATCTCCAGGTTCACTTTTCTTTAGCAGTACTATTGCCAAGTAAAACTTTGTATTACCTGCCTCTTCCAAGTCACCAAGATGGTGTCCTTTCTCATATCCTGTTTTCTGTTGGTCCTTAGCAGTTAGCACAATCCATCCTGGAGTTTGGCAGCAGATATGGCTGTTGCCTTGCCTCCACCTTGACCTTTTGCTGTTTCTTAACTTCTGTACGACAGAGTCTGCGTCTCTGTTCCTAAGGCTTTCCCACCTCCAATGAAGAACCCCAAGACAGCAGATCAACATGTTTGCACAACAGTAACTGTGAAGTATGAGCACATACAGACATAACCCAAAGTATTGGTTCTGAAGGAGAATAACGCTGCTGTGGTTTTATACCATTTCTCAACCATTCACTGTGGTAATTCGTGCATGCAACGGATAGTTATTGAGTATCACTGTTTGATAGACACTGTTAGACTCCGGACATAAAATAGTGATGCAGATATGGGAGAAAGAAGAGACAACAATCTACATCCCATGGCAGTGTTGTTTTTCCCACAATGGAGGTAAGGCCATTACAACCCAAGTTATATGGCGGGGATGGTAAGTGATTGAAACACTTGTATGAAACACAGTTGAGATGGCAGCACTGGAGAGGAGGCTTTCAACCTTAGTCCCTGAAGGCTTTGAGAGAGCCCACCATGGGAAGAGCACAGTGAATAGAACTTCAAGGGTGGTGAACAGAGAGAATTAGGATTACCTGGACTGTGAGAAGAGTTGACAGAAGGGGGAACAGTGAGAGGGGTAGACAGTGAGTTAGTCAGAGAGGCAGATTCTTAGCAGATCATCTACAGCTATGTAGAGTGCCTATGTGAATGGACACATGTGCACATGGACATGTGTTTGTGTATGTGCAAGTGCTATAATGTATGTGTTCCGACTCTTTGTGGTTGTGTTTTTCTGATCACACGTTAATGAATAACATGTGTTCTCATTTTGGCTATATGTATATTCATATGACTGTGTGTTTGTCCCAGTGTATGTGGATAAAAGCTTGCGTTAATGTTTTCAGCTATGCTTTGTGCATTTATCTGTAAATATACATCCGCCGATAGCGCCGTGATGATATCTAGATTGGGTTAGAGAACGTAGCTCAGTCCTAGAGCATTTGCCTATCATGCGTTAGGCTCTAGATTCAGTTCCTAGTACAATTAAGAATCAAGTAAGCAAAATCTACAGCTTTGAATTTTATGAGTATGTTTGTGTAAACATACTGATGGCTGTGCTATTGTATGTGTATGTACGTGTGTGTGTATGTGTGTGTGTGTATGTGTGTACACGAGTGAATTTTTAGGTGAACGTTTATTTGGGTGTCATGTGTATGTAAATAACGTGGATGTCCGTATTTCTGTGTGAGGCTCTGGAAATCTGTTGTGTCCTTCGCCAGACCACAAAAACGTGGAATTTTTATAACTCACATTTGCTAGCAAGATGCAAACTTTATTTGCAGTTATAGTTGTAGCTGGTTTTATATTTTCGATATTTCTGCTATTTTACAATCTGGATTCTAAATACTTCATGTGAATGCGTGAATATGTGTGCATGTGTTTAATTCTCTCAGTTTCCGTACGTCAGCTCCAGTTAGGCCCATATCCTCACCCTTGTCTTTATGAGTTAATATCTTTATTTAGAAACAAGCTTCAGTCTGGAGCAGAGTGGTTTTCTTGTGCAGCCTTTCCCCTTCTGTTAATATCTTTGCCGTAAGATGATCCCGTGGCTTGAGTTAGGGGGCTGGGTTGAAACCAAACACAAGGAGGCCATCCCCGAGCCCTATGGTGTTCCCTTAGACTGAAGCTGTCAGGAAAATGGAGAGAGTAACTCTTGGGGAAAGAAGATGAGCAGACTCTCTAGGCTGTCGCTCCCTTCAGGAAGTAAGTGGGGTCAATCCTGGGGATAGACTTTTCTTCAATTCATTCAAAGGAAACATGCATGCCTTAGAAAAGCAAAAGCCTACAGGGATGGGTCCAGGTTTTCTGTGCCTCTTTCTCTCCAGTCAGCGTCTCATGCTCAGTGCTCTATGTGTTCTCATTACTCAAACTGTAGGCTGTGACAGGCCTTACAAAACCATTTATTCTAATACATTCTACAGGCTCATTTTTGATACTTGTCTTGCTGCTGTAGCAAAACAACCAACAAAAGCAGTGGAAGGAAGGAAGAGTTTATTTTGCCTCACAGTCTTTTGGGAAGCATCTGTTACAGCCTGGAAGTCATGGCGGTGATAGCTCTAGGCCGCCACCGGTAGGAGTGTGGGGCAGCTGAGCCTTTGCAGCTCTAATGAGGAAGCAGAGCAGTGAGTGTTTTCTCTTTTTAATTCAGTCTGGAATTCAGTCTACTGAAAGGTGCCCCATATTCAGAGTGGGTCTTCTAACCTCTGTTAAACCTGTTAGGAACATGACAGCGGTGTTTCCTAGGTGATTCTAAATCCCATTAAGTTGACAATCAAAATTAATCATCGAGACACACCTCTCTCCTAAGTGGACCTTCTACTTCTCTAATGTACACGTGATAAGTTGAGTGTATTGATGACCCCCCAGTTAATGGCCTCTCTGGATCTGTGCCCTTCTGACTCTATAGCCTCCTTTTACTCTCTCTAGATTTGGCCATGTGACTTTCTTTGACCAATAAAGGTGTTCGTATACTTGAGGAAAGCTAAAGTGTGAGAAAGATTTGTGAATTCTTACTTTCTCCCTTGCTTTTCTGTAATGTCAATGAAAAGTCCATGATAAACTGCTGAAGGATAGATATATGACCACACAGAAAATAGCTGAGTTGCTGCAGCCAAGGGAAGTTTGGACTAGCCATTCATTGAGACTGGAATGTAAATGCTTCATGGGCCATTGTGTTAAATGCCTGATCTCCGCTTGGATGAACTATTTGGGGAGATACATACTTAACTGGAGAATAGGTCAATGGGAGCTTCTGAAGGTTAGACCTTTTCTCCTCCTCCTCCTCCTCCTCCTCCTCCTCCTCCTCCTCCTCCTCCTC
>JANHMN010000002.1:219759758-219806403 GCA_030674055.1 Rhabdomys pumilio
ACACACACACACACACACACACACACACACACACACACACACACACATATGTATAATGTCATTGTCATTGGAATTGAACCTTCCAAGGGAATGGAATCTTGAACATTCTCTGAGTCTCTGTCTCCGTCTCTTTCTCTGTCTCTGTGTGTCTTTGTGTGTCTGAATATGTGTCCTGTATGTCTCTGTCTGTCTTTCTATTTGTCTTTCTCTCTGTTTATGGCATGCACATTCAGTCCAACATGTGCTTTTTATAAGATATAATGCCTCTTCTAATGGTTCAAATTATTGGGTTACATAATCTTGGATTTGGCCGATTAGGGCTGTGAGCTAAAGTAAACCTCCATCTTTACTCTTTTAGCTATTTGGTTACAATGTATCAAATTACTACATCAGCTCTGCCCTGTGTCTGCTAAACTCCACTGACTTGAGAGTAGGGTTAGATAAGGTGTTTTGAAATGACCTTCTTGCATGTGTCTTTGGCAATGAATTTTGTGTAAAGAGCATTTGCCATAGTATAATTCATATGACACTATAGGCAAAACATAGAAAGTTTATTTTTAAAATTTAATCTGGGGGCTGGCAGAAGGCTCATTTAGGAAAGTGCTTACCATACAAGCACAAAGACCTGAGTTCGATCCCCAGGGACCACTTGAAAGAGCTGGTAACCTGCAATGTGCTTATAATCCTAAAACACAAGAAGCAGAGATGGATAGGCACAGGTGCTCAAAATCCAGCAGAACTGGTGATTGTTAGGTTCAAGGAGAGACTCTGTCTCAAAAGACAAGGTGGAGAACAACTGAGAAAGACAGCTGAGGAGGCTGACCTCTGACATCCATCCAGATGCATGCAGGCACACACTATATACAAAAGTCAATTTGGATAATTACAGATTCATTTTTAAAAGTTCATTAGACAAAAGTATCACATTGCACAGTTTATAAATATTACTGAAACAAAACGGGGTGTTTCACAAAAGTAGGTTAATTGAAAGATAACTACTAATAAACAGAAATATGGAATGGATAGCAGACAAAGACAGTACATAAAGACCCAGAGCCAGGGGCACCTTGAGTGAGGTAATTCTGATGTTTTGATTCTATCTACATATGACTTTGGCTAATGATGGACATTTGTTTGTGTTTTCCTCAAACAAACACTTTACAAGTAGTTTTCAAACTGTTAGCAGTAACAGAATGTTGAGATTTGGCCTGTTGCTATGTCTTGTAATGCTAAGTGCGGGCACCCGAGACCTTGTTGCCCTAGAGATGAGAGAGTCCGCAAGTAGACCCATTTTTGTTTGGTAAATAAAGATGCCAACAGCTAATAGTTGGACAGAATTGAGGTAGGCAGTGTTTGGTGTTCTCTGCTTGAGGGTTGGAGGAGACCACAAAGAGAGGGAGAAGAAGGTGAAGAAAGGGGAAAGAGATCCTATGGGTTAGGAGTCAAGAAAACATGGCCCTGAGGACTAGCCAATTGGAGTTAAGAGCAGCCCAGATGAAACATAGTAAGTGATAATTTGAGGTTATCGATAAAAAAGTAGATTCTAATAGCATAAAGCGTAGATATCTGCCCAGCTCTAGTGCTGATTAAGGCTTATTGTAAATAATAAAAGTTATATGATTTTTATCCAGGAACTAGATGATCAAAGGTGGGGTAGAAACCCCAGATTAGAATTTAATGCATTCTACAACCACAGAACTCTTATTTTATTATTTTTTTTCCAAATAAAGTACCTCACATCTTAAGTCTCCAGATTATTTTTCTTTAAGATGTCTCCCCTGCCTACCCTCAGTCTGCCCTAGGCTAGTTACATCCCAGCTATGGCTTAAAGGGAAGGCGAGGATCAGGTAGCATTTGTGCAACTCTTTAAAGTGTCTTTGGAGTCACTTAGCTTTCTGTGCTCATAAACCTGGGCTTAAGTTGAAATGAAGGCAGGCTTGTGTGAGGCAGGAATTGCTGTGCACATGAGGGCCAGGTGAACTAGAGCTGTCTTTTCAGGCAGCTGCCCACCCTTCTTCCTTTCATTTCTAGTCAAGTATTCTTTGCTCTTTGTTTATCCTCTGTGATGTTGCCAACTTCTTTATGCTCAGCATGGTTTCTTCTGTAAAGGATTACAGTGACGGACTGGCTGCTCTTTGGGCTGCTGGATGCATTAAATGGGTTGTGTTTGCAGCAGTTCTAGCTTGGGACTCTTTCTATGGTGCTCTGGGTTAAGGATTATTATCTCGGTGTCATTTTAACACCTATAAAAATAGACTATTAATTGTTCAAACCTGAGAGATATTTCTTAAAATACATAAAGCATAATTTATTAATTTATTGTTTACTTCATATGTTGCCTTGAGTGTTTCATTTGGGCAATTTAAAAAATGTGTAAGAACTTTGTCTTAGGTACTTTTCTATTGCTGTGAAGAGACACCACATCAAAGGAACGTATAAAAGCAAGTTTTTAATTGGGGCTTGCTTATAGTTTCAGAGGATGAGTCCATCTTTCCTAAACAGTCTACCAACTGAGTACTAAACACTCAAATGTATGAGCCTGAGGGAGCCATTTTTATTTAAACTACCAAAGGCTTAATGATAGTCTTATGTTGTGTATATGTGTATATTATGTGTGAACATGTATGTGCATATGAATAAGCCTGTGTGTGTACAGAGCATGTTAAGTGCCCTCTAACACCCTCTGCCCTATTTCCTTGCCACACATGTACGTGCATATGCACAAACCTGTGCGTGTGTACAGAGTGTATGTATCCTCTATCACCTTCTGCCCTATTTCCTTGGGACTGGGTTTTTCATTGTAGCTGGCGCTTGCCATTTCAGCTAGGTTAGTTGGCTAGTGAGCTCTGGGAATCTGCCTGTGTCCATCACTAGCACTGGGGTTACAGGTATGCGCACGACAATGCTTTTTTTTCTTTTTGCAGATGCCAGGGATTTGAACTCAGGTCCTCTAGTATAAAGTGCAACAAGCACTTCTTAACCCATCGAGCTCTCATCCACACGTATCCACTGAACCATCACCCACGCTTACCCATGGAGCCATTGCCTTAGCCTTAATACTCTTGCTTTCTTAACCTTATTTACTGTAAAGAATTTCAGTTTTCCTATCCTAAATTCACTGAATGTACAGTTTCACGGGAGCCAGTGCAAACTCTTGGGGAATGTTGACACAAAGTTCATTGCTACATTTGCCAGCGGCTTTCTGCTCTTCTACCAAGCTTACCAGGTACTGTATCTCATTTGAGCAAGACAGATTTCCTCCAGAGTGGGTGGAGCAGACATTATCATTCCCATTTTACAGATGATTAAGCTGACTGCACTTAGAAGCCATCTCCTGTGGAAGCAAAGTGGACTCACTTTAGGCTGAGCACACTGAGGAAACAGAAGCAAATGGAAATAAAGTTCTGCTGTGCCTCATTTTCCTGTGCTTTCCCAGTTAACTTGCTTTGTTTCAGGTCACTGCTGTGACCTGGATCTGTCCACGGTTTAGCACAGAGTGATGACCCTGATGTACTTGCACCAAGCGCATGCCGTGCGCTCAAGGGCCAAGTGCACCAAATGGAAGACGCATCAAAAACTGTCCCAGCAAGAAAAGCAACTTCAATGACGGGAGTCATTCAGACATCTGCAGAAAGTCTCTTTGACTTAAAAGCAGAGTGCCTGCCAATTCCATGGCTTTCCCATCAGAAAATGTCATCTTTCAGAGGACGGAGGGGTGATCTGGGTCACCGGTTTGCTCTGCTGGATTCTCACCAACGCAAAGGCATAGTGATTGAGTAGAGGTGACAGGGAACTTTGGGAGAGGTGACAGAGTGAGAAGTTAAAAACCAGACACAGCTTGAGAACAGAGAAGGTGAATTTCAAACACCTGAAAGAAAAAAGCTAGTGAGCTGGGGGTTTTAGGGTAGGCTTCAGACAGCATGGCGGCGGTGGTGGCTGAAAACTTATCCAGAGGGCAATTCTGCCTTTATGAATATTTTCTGTGACAGAGCTGGGAAGGTGACTGGCTGGGGAATTCTGTGATGAACTCCAGTGGAAGAGAGGTATCCAGAGAGAGACAAAAAGTTAGACTTGGGGGCTGGAGAGATGGCTCAGTGGTTAAGAGCACTGACAGCTCTACCAGAGGTCCTGAGTTCAATTCCCAGCAACCACATTGTGGCTCACTACCATCTATAATGAGATCTGATGCCCTCTTCTGGTGTGTCTGAAGACAGCTACAGTGTACTCACATATATAAAATAAAACAAATCTCTAAAACAAAAGTTAGACTTGAGAAGAGTGAGTCAGAAGAGATGATGGGGATTCTAAACACAGCATGGAATGGGAAGGGGTCCTCACCAGGAGCAAGGAGAGATAGAGAGAGGCAGGGGCAGGATTAGCTATCAGGTGGGATGTTATGTTTTAGACCTAGGGGAGCAAGAAGGAACCTCACTTTGGGAACTTTGGGATAAGGCCTTTGAATACTGTTAGTGAACCCTGAATGAATAACTGGAGGAAAGGCAAGGGGACTGAAAGGGAAACAGCTGTTATCCCAGAAAGGTGAGGGGACTAAAAGGGCAAGAGCTGTCACCCCACATCTTAACAGAGTTGAAGAATGGCTTTCCTGCTCTATAAAGTGTGAGCTTGTAGCTTCAAGAGTTTCTCGAGAACACACAGAGAAAATGATGGCTCCCGGGGACTCGATGGGTGTGCACCTAGACATTCTATCAGATTGCTCTTTCTGATGACATCATGTCTTGACAGAAGGAAATGAGTTTTTGATTTGAGTCTTGGAGGCTAGTTGGAGACCTGAAGAAGGGTTGCTTACAGCTTTGGGATGAGCTGGATCAATATGGGTGGGAAAGTGGGTGGTAATGATTATCAGAGTAAACACAGATGGAGCATTTTCTCTTTGTCCAACTGTCTTAGTTAGGGTTTTACTGCTGTGAACAGACACCATGACCAAGGAAACTCTTATAAGGACAACATTTAATTGGGTCTGGCTTACAGGTTCAGAGGTTCAGTCCATTATCATCAAGGCAGGAGCATGGCAGTATCTAGGCAGGCATGGTGCAGGAGAAGCGGAGAGTTCTCCATCTTCATCTAAAGGGTGCTAGCAGAATACTGGCTTCCAGGTAGCTAGGATGAGGGTATTAAGCCCACATTCACAGTGACACACCTACTCCAACAAGGCCACAACTTCTAATAGTGCCACTCCCTGGGCAAAGCATATAAAAATCATTACAGTGGCCAGTAAATATTTTCAACAAAATTATAGAAGAAAACTTCCCTAAACTAAAGAAAGAGATGCTGATGAACATAAAAGAAGCCTACAGAACTCCAAATAGATTGGACCAGAAAAGAAATTCCTCCCATCACATTATAATCAAAACACCAAATGCACAAAACAAAGAATATTAAAAGCAGTAAGGGAATTAGGTCAAGTAACATAAATCAGAATTATACCAGACTTCTTACCAGAGTCTATGAAAGCCAGAAGATCCAGGGCAGATGTCATACAGACCCTAAGAGAACACAAATGCCATCCCAGGCTACTAGACCCAGCAAAACTCTCAATTAATATAGATGGAGAAATCAAGATATTCCATAACAAAAACAAATTTACACAATTTCCCTCCACAAATCCAGCCCTACAAAGGATAATAGATGGAAAACTCAAACACAAGAAGGGAAACTACACCCTAGAAAAAGCAAGAAAGTAATCTTCTTTCAACAAACCCAAAAGAAGATAGCCATAAAAATAATTCTACCTCTAACAACAAAAATAACAGGAAGCAACAATCACTTCTCCTTGATATCTCTTAACATCAACGGACTCAATTCCCCAATAAAAAGACATAGACTAACAGACTGGATATATAAACAGGAACCAGCATTTTGCTGCATACAGGAAATGCACCTGAGTGACAAGGATAGACACTGCCTTAGAGTAAAAGGCTAGAAAAAGATTTCCAAGTAAATGATCCCAATAAACAAGATAGAGTAGCCATTCTAATATCAAATAAAATTGACTTTCAACCAAAAGTTATCAAAAAAGATAAAATGTACCAAGATGAACTCTCAATTCTGAACATCTATGCTCCAAATGCTAGGGCACCCAAATTCATAAAAGAGACTTTACTAATGCTCAAAGCACACATTGCATCTCACACAATAGTAGTGAGAGACTTCAACACCCCATTTTCGTCAATGGACAGATCATGGCAACAGAAACAAAACAGAGACACAGTGAAACTAACAGAAGTTATGAACCAAATGAATTTAACAGACATCTATAGAATATTTTATCCTAAAACAAAAGAATATACTTTCTTCTCAGCACCTCATGGTACCTTCTCCAAAATTGACCATATCATTGGTTGCAAAATAGGCCTCAACAGATACAAGAAGATTGAAATAATCCCATGCACCCTATCAGAAAACCACAGACTAAGGCTGGTCTTCAATAACAACAAAAACAACAGAAAGCCCACATACACATGGATGCTGAATAGCACCCTACTCATGATAACTTGGTCAAGGAAGAAATAAAGAAAGAAATTAAAGACTTTTAGAATTTAATGAAAATGAAGGTTAAAACATACCCAAACTTATGGGACACAATGAAAGTAGTGCTAAGAGGAAAACTCATAGCTCTGAGTGGCTCTAAAGCTGGAAACTGGAGTGAGCATACACTAGCAACTTGACAGCACACCTGAAAGCTCTAGAACAAAAAAAGCAAATACACCCAAGAGGAATGTATGGCAGGAAATAATCAAACTCAGGACTGAAATCAACCAAGTAGAAACAAAAAGAACTATATAAAGAATCAACAAAACCAGGAGCTGGTTCTTTAAGAAAAATCAACAAGATAGGTAAACCCTTAGCCAGACTAATCAGAGGGCGCAGAGACAGTATCCAAATTAACAAAATCAGAAATGAAAAGGGAGACATGACAATACAAACCAAGGAAATTCAAAAAAAATCATCAGATCCTACTACAAAAGCCTATATTCAACAAAACTGGAAAATCTGTATGAAATGGACACTTTTCTAGACAGATACCAGGTACCAAAGTTAAATTGGGATCAGATAAACCACCTAAACAGTCCCATAACCCCTAAAGAAATTGAAGCAGTCATTAAAAATTTCCCAACCAAAAAGAAAAAGAAAAAGCCCAGGACCAGATAGGTTTAGTGCAGAATTCTATCAGACCTTCAAAGAAGACCTAATACCAATATTCTTCAAGCTATTCCACACCATGCCTTTAACTAAGGAGGCAGAGGCAGGCAGATCTCTGATTCTGAGGCCAGCCTGGTATACAGACTGAGTTTCAGGACAACCAGGGCTACACAGAGAAACCCTGTTTCAAATCCCCCTCCCCAGATAGAATTATAGAGAATGGTCCCAAGTTGAGCAACTCCTGTGTAGCTCTAATCACTGTCCTCATACATGATTTTAATATGGTAGATATTTATCGCTGATCACCAACAATTAACTCCCGTGGAACCGCTTGCCACTGGGTGATAGCATTAGGCACTAGATTTGATTGATGGTTTCTAATCCTTGGTTGGTGATTTGCTCCAGGGCCTTAGTCAAGACAGTCACCTGTCTTCACCTTTACCTTCCCTCAGTAGCAGGAAATGGGACCTCTGTGGTAGACTGCTTTCTGCTGCTGTGCTAAATACTATGGTCAAAAGCAACTTGGAGAGAAAAGGGTTTATTTACAGTCAGCCATAAGGTGAAATCAGGGCAGGAACCTGGAGGCAGGAACTGAAGCAGAGGCCAAGGTGAAAAGGTGTTTCCTGGTTTGCTTTCAAGCACATATATATGTATTTCTAAAACCAACTGCCTTGGGATGTTCCTGCCCACAGTGGGTTGAGCACTCCCACATCAATCATCAATAAACAAAAACAAAACCAAAAATACCTCCACACACTCTCCTAGATGCGATCTGAGGGAAGTTTTCTCATTTAAGGGCTCTTCTTCCCACATGATCCTAGCTTGTGTCAAGGTGAGAAAATTCTCCTCTCAAAGACTGCTGGGAAAAGCTGCTGAATACAAGAAGGGTCAATGCAGTAGCAAGTTTTACTTTTGTCTTTTTGAAATCACAGGTTATATAAGCTAATGGTCATCAAAAGTAGGTAGAAGACAGTTTTGGGGGAAAAACATATTGAATGTGTGTTGAATTAAATGTTTTGTAGTCAGTCCTAAGCCCATCAATGAAGGGTATTGGGAATTTTTTTCCCAGAAGCAAAACTTACATAAACTTTTATTTTAAATAGTACGTGTGTGTGTGTGTGTGTGTGTGTGTGTGTGTGTGTGTGTGTGTAGAAAGAGAAGTCTCTGTCTCTGCCTTCTCATTCTTGAAATTTTTATACAGTTAATTCAGAAGATAAGATATGGTTGGTTTTATGTATCAGGAACATTCTAGAAATTATACCTCACAGATTAGAAGGATTTCTTATATATTCTGTTACCTCCCTCTCTTTCCTTCCCTCCATCCCTTCCTCCTTCCATCCTTTATTGTTCCAGTCAGGTTTAACAGATGACAGCTTAGTGTCTGACACTAGACTGTTTTCCCTGAGCTCCTACAAGGACACATGTAGTTCATAGATCCTATTATAAGATACCTACATGGATGCCTCATTCCACATCACTGGGCCCCGTGGTCACCTCTGCTTTGTGTGCAGTGTCACTTGAACTTCATTCTGTGGGTAAAAGTCACCACTGTGGACTTTAAGCAGAGGGCTGATCTTCAAAGATTAAACATAGAGAGATGAGATTATAACGGAAAGTACAGGGATACATGTGTCCCTCGTAGCAGAGGCATGGCCTTGAAGAAATCACTCAATCTTATCCACTCTTAGTCTCTTGATTTTTAACACAAAGGGGAGGGGTGACAGTAGTCATGTATGTCATGACTATTACTTGAATTCATTGAAAAGATGCTTAAGAAGGTGACTGTCGTGCTTGGCATTGGGGAGTGTCCAACAATATCATAGCTCTCTCCTTTGTGACACTTGGTGCGGTAGGACACAGGAGTTACAGGATCTGTGCTCACAAGGGTCCTGATAAGGTGGCTGTGTTGGCAGATATCCTTCCTGTGAGATGGAGCCAATCACTTTCTCCCCAGAGTCTCTAATCTTTGATTATTTACTTTCGGTTAGGGGGAGGTTTGCTCAGGGCATGGGCTCCTGTTTCTCATTTAGCATTCAAAAATCCTTTCTGGGAGGATTTTCCCAGCTAGGCCTGAAGAAGGGACGTAGAGCCTTGAAGCACAAGAAGAATCTGGATGCTCTGAACCCAGTAATTCCACTGCCACAAATTCCAGCTGAAGCCCTGTTCTTGGCCTGGCCCCACCTGCCCAGCTATAATTAAGGTCGTGTCTACAGCTTCATAGATTAGAAGGAAGGAGAAGGGGGTGTCAGCAAGTCATAATTTCCAGAGTCAAAGCTCTCCCCCCATCATGTTTTCCCCCCTCTTTACTTTGGAATTGGCAGTAGATTTCCCTAAAAGTAGGCCATGGTGTCCTTTCCTACAGTTCATTACAAGTGGGCAGGGAGGCCCTGCCGGGGCTGCCAAGGCCTGGATGCTGGTGTTCTCAGGAGGTAGGAGGGAGTGTTTCCTGCGTGCATGCATCTGACCAGGAGGCAAGGCTTTGTCATGGAAGAGTTTTTGCTCCCTAAACAAGACTGTCTAGCAAATAAGGAACCCTTTGTACACATATTTGCGCATCCTGCACCACGTTATTTTTAATTGTGTGGTGCCTGTGCGCTCGTGCGTTCTTGGTGTAGGAAATTGTTACAGACGTCAAAGTTGTTTTATTTTGGGGTCTTGGGGTTTGACAATTGCCTTGGAACTGCCAGTCTCAGCCTTTTTTGTTATGGAGTTCATGGAGAGGGGCAAGGCTGACTTACTGTCATCTGTCTCACTATTCTTAATGTTACTATCTTTTGAATAACCATGGGCCTGACCTGGTAGTTGGGAACACAGGATTGTGTCCTTCAGGACACCACAGTCAAGAGAAAGGCTCTTTATGGAATTCTCAAGTAGGTTAAGGAAGGAAAGCTGTAACCTTTATACTCAATATGCTTTCCTGATGACCAGGGGATGGACTCAGTCTAAACATAAACACGATGAAGCAATTTTGAGAGGATTTTGGATAGCAAGTACCCATTCCTTGGATGGTGAAGGGCCCATTGATTGGACCAGCACAGAGGTAACTTAGCAGCAGAGCCAGGAAGGGGGTCCAGAAAATATCACTGCTGCAGCTTTTGCCTCTTGATATCTGGGACTTTGCCCTTGTTCTCTATACCCCCACCCTCCTGCTCTGCAGGCTCTTCCTCTCTTACTGTTTACAGGTGTCAGCATGACTTTGAGTCCTGAGAGCCTTGGCTGGCTAACGAGAACTATTCGAGTGGAACTTAATTTGATTTGATTTGAATTGGGAAATATCATTCTCCGATGTCGTTTTAAGTTCTATGTAAGCAGTTCTGTGAAAGGTCACAGTTTTGACCAAAACTAGCCCTCTAGTAGGCATTCTCCAGAAGAATATTCTGGAATATCATCTGATAAAAGCCTAGTCAGCATGGCTGAATCATGACATTAACCAGAACCACTGGAGCTTAGGTGCCCAAAACTTAACCCATAAGGAAAGTTGGGGAGATGCTGGGAGGGAGCCCACATCTGGGCTGATCTCACTCAGGCCCTGCTAGTGTTGCAGAGAACTGCCCTTAAGTAAGTTTGCTTGGTATTTTGGGCCAGGGTGTAGGCCGACTGAATACTCTGCCTGCCAGGAAGGGGGTTAGATTGGTCATGAACACTCTGTTAAGGCCTCATAGCAATCACACTTCTGTTTCCTCAGGTTCTGCCCCAGCCCACGCCTCTGCCCCTCTTGCCTGGCAGCTGGTTTTCTAGGCCCCAAGTAGGGTAAAATTACTACAGGTTTCTTCTCCAAAAGTGGAGAGAACACGTGTGAGGGGCATGTCTACTTAGCTAGTAGAAAGACAGCAAAGTTCCTTGCCAGCCAGTGTGTGAAGAAGAGGCTGCACCACAGAGACAGGACAGATGTTAACTGACTTCGGTGTGCATGCTGGCACCCTGCCGTTACTCATTTGTATGTTGGAGTCTTTTGTTTTGATTTTTAAACAACAAATCAGTTCTTTGGCCAACACCCTGGATCCACGGAGGCAAATGAAATTAAAAACAAAAACCAACAAATAAACAAACAACCCTCCCCCAAACCAATAAAACAAAAGAAACCTTAAGATATTTGCTTCCTTAAGATATTTGCTTCCTAAAGTCTCAGTAACTTTAAATCTCTCTCTCTCTCTCTCTCTCTCTCTCTCTCTCTCTCAATGTGTGTGTGTGTGTGTGTGTGTGTGTCTGTCTGTCTCTCTGTGTGCATGCACATGTGTGTGTGCACAAATGCATTCCATAACACACATGTGGAGGTCAGAGGACAATCTCAGGTGTCAGTTCTCACTCCCACCTTGTTTGGGACAGTGTCTTACTGTTCTCTCCTTCTTATGCCAGGTCAGTTGGACCGAGAGTTTGCAATAATTCTCTTATCTCCATCTCTCATCTCTTGGGAGGAGTCCACTAGAATTATAGACGTGCAAATTGCATCTGACTTGTATGTGGGTTGTGGGAATCCGAACTCCAAGTCATCTGGACTGTGTGGCAAGTGCATTCCCCACCCAAATATCTCTTTATTCCCCCCCTTTCGATCTTAGATGAACATCGGAACCACACAGAATATATATATATATCTTATTTTTTTTCTATCCATTTAGGAGCATCATATAATTAGGTTCTCCCCTATGACCTCAGGTTTTTGGCTCAATTAATGGTACCAGGTATGACTTCTGTCTTGTGAAGTGGGCCTTAAATCCAATTTAAAAATTACTGGTTACTCCCATAGTATTCATGATTCATAGAAGTGGTTACACGATTCCAGGCCTGATGGGGTTGCTGTAGTTGTCAAGGTCACAGAGGAGAAGACCATTGATTATAAACTGTTTCTGTGTCCTCACCCTTACGTTCTCAGAAGAGGGTGTCTTCTGCATCCACTGGTGAAGCTTCTTTTTGCAGAAGATGCTGACTTATACAGAGACAAAAGTGCCAATGAGCAGAGAATAAGAGACTCTTGAGGTGCTCAGTTCCAAACTGGACACCTGTATGACAGTCCTTCCCCTCAAGGTTCAAGGGTCACTGAGAAGAGGCTGTGGGAAGATGGAAAGAGCCAGAGGTGGTTGATGAGGACCACTGAACAGTGGTTTCCAGACACAGCAGAGCAGATGCACAAATGAACTCAGGGCAGCTCTGACTCTATGCTCAAGACCCATACAAGACCAAACCACCCCAAATAGCAGTCCAGAAAAGGAAAGGGATCAAAGTCCCACCCCTAGCTGAAGTGCCACTGTCAATTGATGGTGGATTGCTATTAAACTGGTTTTCCTCTGTAACACAAATGACTCCCAAATTAGGGTTGATACTGGGGAGACTCCTGGGATGGAGGAGTGGTATAGTGATCATCAAACTTTAGTTGGCATTAGTTTCCCAGAGTGCCTGTTAAAGTTCAGATTGATGGAACACTCATACCCTCAGGTTTGTTGATGTGGTAAGAATTGGTAGAACCTGAGAATTTTTTAGCAACTTTTCAGTCAAGGCTGATGATCCAGGCCCAAGCATCATGTTTAGAGACCACAAGTTTTGTTAAAGGTTCATGATGGTTTGTGTATCTCAGAAATGTTGTTTGGCTGGATTCTCTTAAGTTGGACAGTACAGAGAGAAGTATCGTTATTTACAGGGTCCTGGTGCCTCCCCAACTCCTCTGCCTTTCTGCTGGGGCTGAGGCTGAGGCATGTAGTTGGATGAACATACAACGTGGCTCTCTCTGCACGCCCTTTACATTCCAAGGTGAGCTCAGAGTCCATTACAATGATTGAGGTCAGGGTATGAGCACAAGCAGTCAACAGCAGTGCCTTGTGGGAGGTGTTACTGTTTGGGTTAGGTCTTGAGAAACCAACATGGGGGTGTTGACAAGCAACTGCTCAGACATGTCTATCCATAGATTCTGTGGCTATGCACAGTAAAGATGGGGTGCAGCCTGGACAGGTGGAGGTAATGAATAGATGTAGGTCAATCCAAGACCAGATTTTTTTTTTTTTTGTATGAGGAGCAAGCCCAACTGTGGGAGAATTGTTCACATTTTGGATGCTAAGTAGCTTTATCACTGCCAACAAGACTTGTGTTGTTTCTTCTCTCCTCTCTGTTCCCCATCCATGATTATTCTCTTTACTCAATCTGTGGTTCTGTGGCCAATTCTAGCCTGGCCAGAATCAGAGTTAGGGTGTTGGTATGTGGCTGAGGTTGAGCCTTGGATACACTGGAATTTGGAATGGCTCAAGGCCCTCAGTGAAAAGCCCTGCTGTTGCCTTGTACCACCAGTGAGAGTGTAAAAGAGCAGGAGTTGCCTACAGAAGCTTTGTACTTTAATGATGTATGAGCATGTCCAGGAGACTCCTGCTCATACTGACCTCTATTTTGAAACTATCTTTAGGAGATATATATGTGACATTCTACAACACTGAACAAGCTCTCTCTATCATGCGTTTTTTTTTTAAGAAGAAATGTTGTAGTAGATATATCATATTATTTGCTCATACGTTCCTCACAGTGTGGATCTAGTCTTCAGAACCAAGTTAAACTGTGGATAATATTTAAAGTAATTGACATTTTTGTTGTTGTTGTCAACTAAGATTTAGGGCTTATTTGTTACAAAGCAGGACCTACCTGCAAGTAACTGGCAAACACAGAAGCAGAGCCAAACCATTGTCATGATCTATTCCAGATTTTCCAAGGAGCAGAAGCTTTGTACTATCGTTTAAAACCATTTTTCAGAGATCACTCTGTATAAACGTGACTTAAGTATAAGAAGAAGAAGAAATGGAAGAGGAAGTTTAGAACACATGTAAGATGTAGCAAAAGCAAACATTTTTATAAATAAGACATAAAAGATTGATAAGTTGAGCAAATAAAAGGAGAGCTTTTATGTAACATGGGACATAAAACCAGAATAGACCAAGTAGGTTCAGGATACTGAAGCATTTTATATGTAAGAAGATCAGAATACATAATGAATCGCTTCAGATCAGTGATATGACAAACAATATGTTCTAGTTTCATTTCTGTTGCTGTGATTAAAAAAATTACACTGACAAAGAGCAATATAGAGGAGGAATGGGTTTATTTTTCTTACAGTTTCACGGAGGGGAAGTGAAGGGAAGAACTCAAGCACCTAGTCACATCCTGTCCATGGTCAGAAGCAGCGAGAAATGAATGCATGCAAGCATACTTGCTTACTTGCTTGCTTGCTCTTTCTCTTCTCTTACTCAGGGGAATACGCTTTCTTAAGTCTAGGGAATGGTGCTTCCCACAGTGGGCTGGGTCTTTCTACATCAATGAACTAGCAAGACACTGTCCTGAATGTATGTCCATAGGCCAGCCTGATCTAGAGAAACCCTCATGAAGACTATCTTCACAGGTGATTCTAGGTTGTGTCAGATTCTAGGCTGTGACAGTTAGAACTAAGCAGCACACAAAGCAACAGGAAAAGGAACAAGGATGCTGTAAGAACTTTATGGACAAGGCAACAAGAATGGCTAAAACCCATTGAAAATATCTCTAATATGAGCAATGGAGAAAGCAGATATATGGAGATGCTGGAGATGCCTGCAGCAGCCCAGAACATTGATGGGATCGGGTGTTCTAGAAGAATGGAGGATCCGGAGGAAATGCTGTTCACTAAGCACAAAGGAGCCAAGGAAGCCTTCACCGAAGAAATGATTTGAAAGACAGGATAATTCCAGGAAAAGGAGGCTTAAAAATAGCGCAGGGACTTGAGAGGGGACAGATTGGATTAGGGAAAATGGCATGAAGTTGAAAACATGTGCAAAAGAGACAAATTCCACCAGAAAGAAGATTGTGACAGGGAAGGAAACTCTCTCATGTATAAGTGTTACTGAAAAAGATTAGTACATGTACCATAGAAATGAGAAACAAATTGCTTGATTGACCCACTCCAGAATGGATGTGAATATCTCAAAATGTTGCACAGGGCTGAGAAATGCTGTCCTCTAGGCTCTGTAAAAGCCAGACAGTCATTACCCCACAGCAGTTGTGGTTATCTGCTCCGGGACCACACAAGGTTGGCCTTATAGGCAATCAGTCAAGGAACAGGGTGGGGCTACAGATCCTGCCCTTCTCCTCTGAACTATTGATTACTGATAGATTCTGGGGCTGGGGAATTACTCTCCCTGGTTGTGTACCTGTCCCTGAGTCCACTAAGCTTCACCAGATAGCTTCACATCCATTACTACACAGATGCTGTCGTTAAACGTAGTGGGTCACCAAACAAAACATAATGTGTTGGGATTTGATGAGAGAAGAGGGGCCTGAGAATGGGATGGAGAGGGAGATGAAAGCATGGTTGGAATGTACTGTGCATACGTGTTAATTAACAATAACAAAGGTAATAAAAAATAAAATTTAAGCGACCATAGACAGACTTTGAGATGAAGAAGTGTTAGAAAAGTTCCAGTTTGCAATTCTATAACCAAAGTAATAAAAACGGTCTCAAATCACAAAACAAGGGGAGAACTAAAGTTTAGGGATACACTATGTTTTTCAAAGCTTTGTCGTAGTTACTAAATTTATTCTTATTGTTTTAATCATAAATTCAAACATAATTGTTTTAAAAGATTAAGGGAATGCACAATATAAAGCAAGTTGTAGGACACTGTGATATTAATGAATGTATGTGTTATGTGTACAAACATATATATATATGTGTGTGTGTGTGTGTGTGCGAGTGTGTGTAATTGTATGTTTAATGTGAGCTTGTGTTCATACATCTGCATACTTGTATGAACAGTTCATTCTTATACTGCGCTCTTAGATTTGTGCAGAGTTATAAGACCAAGGGTATAACAGAAAACATAAGTACTTGAAGTTTTAAGACTTTTAGGGTATGTGTGTGTGTTGTGCATGCACACATGTGTGCACACATGAGTATGGAGTTTAGAGAACAACTCGGGTATTGTTGGTTCCTCAGGTGCTCTCCATATTGTGGTTTGAGACAGGGTTTCATAGGCTGGAAGTCACCAAATCCTAAGGGCCCACAGGTTTCTAGCTCCCCAGTGTGGCGATTACAATTACAGGCTACAAGATAGTCCTAATACCCAGTCCATCATTCTGTTGACTAACCAGAACCTCTGTCATCTCTCCTAACGAAAACACTTAGTTCTGAACCTGGATTTTTTTTTTCTTGGCTTTAGAATGAATGTCAGCTGAAAACCATCCACTCAAATCTCTTCTTTCAAAGTAAATAGCCGGGATTGGCTATGAGACTATAAGTTTTCAACCCCGTCAGAAATTCAGAATGACTGAGTTAACTGAAATTATGGGAAGCACAAAGCATAGCTTCTAAAACTTAGCCAATTTATAGAGACTGCTGCACACCTGGACAGTCCCTATACTACAAAATGTCGGAGCATCTGATCTTCAGCCTTCTGGCCCAGGATCATCTGACAGACCACCACTGGTACAAATCGGCATAATTATGCTCTAATTGTATTTTAAGAGAAAAGTTTTATTTTAACAGGAAGGGTGATATGTAGGAGGAACTAAGGTAGGAGGAGTACGGAGAGGAAGAGAAGGAGTAAGGAGAGGAGGAGAAGAAGGACAGGAGAAGCTAGGTGATGAGAGAGAGAAAGAGAGAGAAAGAGGGGAGGGGGACATGGAGGCAGATGTTCACGTGTTTCCACCAGTCAAAGATAGTTGATATATCTAGGTTGGGTATTGGGTTACACTTCTGATTGAGCATTACCAAACTTAAAAAGCCTTTGATTAACATTTTAAAAAATTGTATAAAAGCAAAAAGGAAAAGGGGGCATGGGATAGGGGTTTTCTAGGGAGGGGAAATGGGGAAAGGGGATGACATCTGAAATGTAAATAAAATATCCAATAAAAAAAAGCAATTACAGGCTATCACGCCCAGTTTTTTAGTATGGGTTTGGGGGATAGGAACCCAGGTCCTCCTGCTTGCAAGGCAAGCACTTTACCATCGAACTATCTTCCCAGCCACATTGATAGTTATTTTTGAAAGCTTTGTTATTTTTGTTGTGACAGCACTAATGTGCTGAGTTTGTAGTTTGCTTTCTTACTCAAATCATTATTATTTTTAACAACAAAAAAATTTAAGCTAACGTTCTATGCTCTATCCTCTTTAATTTTTTTCCATGAAATTTTGTACATTTTATTGCGCAGATTCAGGACACACTTCCATGCGGCCATTTTATTGGTCTACATCTGAGACACAGCCTCTGGTTTTCCTCTGCTGCGGTCAGAGGCCTTAACAGACTTTTCCTTTTTGGAATGTTTTGAGGTTTTCATCAAGGCCTACTTATATAATCATATTTTCGTAAATGTTCTCAGGCCCTGGAAAAGAAAGCACTTTTTTTTCCCTGTCTTTAAAGCACAGCACCTTCACTAACACTTGGCATTGCCAGGCTTTCCTGATATATGCAAACGTAAGAGTTATAAGTGAATCTGTGATGTCACACGTACAATGGCCGGAGATGCTGTCTGTCTTTCCGTACAGTGTTCAGCCCCTCCTGCTTCCGCTTCCACGAATTCTAGGGCCCAGCCTCTGCCCTTTTGCTACCTCCTTGTGCCTTTCTTGAGAGTGATCTGTAAGTTCTTCATTTGTATTTTCCTATTGCACAAGCTGGCAATAAATCCTGAATGTTTGAACCATCTCTTTTCCTTTATGTATAGTCCTTTTAAAAATCATTTTGGGAAGAAAACTGCATCTCATTCTATTTTTCCTCTTGTCTTTCAGACATTTAATCCTTTGTTTGAGAAAACCTTCCCTTCTGTAGGATTGAAATATTAGCTTATATTTTTGTTTCGAGGGTCTTTAATATTTCGTTTTCTACAATTAAACTTTTAATTTGCATGTGTGCCTGTGTGTGTGTGTGTGTGTGTGTGTGTGTGTGTGTGTGTGTGTCCTGAGATAGTAATTTTCCTTACTCCTTTAGTTTTAAAATTTGGGTGGCCACTTGTGACATCACTTAATTAAATCCATTCTTCTCCAAGGTTTTTCAAATGCCACTCCAAGTTAGTAGACTTGTCCCAGAGAGCCTGCCTGTGGGTGGCTCTGTCCTGTAGGTCACTTTATCTTTGTGCGTGTCAGTTTTAGCTCCTTAGGCTCCATCATCCTTCTGGTGGAGCGCTGGGGCAGGGCGGCCATTCATATTCTTTAACATTGTCTTGTTTAATATCAGCACTTTCCTCTTCCTTATGAATTTTAACATCAGCTCATCAGCTGCTGTGGAAAGCCTCTTATGGTTTTATTAGAAACATTTATTCATATATGAATCTTGAAGTTATTGCCTTTAAAAAAAAAAACCATTGAGGCCCTTTATCCAGCTCTTTATCTACCTTTGTATTTGGGATTTATCTTATATTCTTAAGAATAATGTAAAATAAGTAAAATAAATTTCTACTCTTTTTGAATTTCCTTTCTTAGAGATTTAAGTAAATCTTAAATATCTTGTAATTTATGTTACTTTTAAGGATGAATTTTTAATTTTACTAGGGTTTTCAATTTATATAGGAATGATTCTGACTCTAACATATGCCTTATATCCAGCAATGGCACTAAACAGTTTTATCCATTTTAATAATTTTATATGTCATCCTATATCTCACTGTCTGATATGACCAGCATACCATTTCTTTCTTTCTAATCCTGTGCATCTTTTACTTGCCTGCAGTCTGTGGGATCTTCTCTACTCTGCTGAGCAGGGGCAATGCCTAAAGAATTTCCTTTTCCTTGTTAAGAGAGAGAGTACCAGCAGCACCCTTACCATTCCATGCCATTCCATGTGAGGAATTCACAGGGGCTGTTTACCGAGATGTGCTGTATTTGCCGTGTCAGGAGGCAGCTCCCTCAGGTGCTAAGACCATTGCTTGATGCCCTTTTTATTAAATCAAGAAAGGTTATGGAATTTCATCAAAGGCTTTTTGGACATCTTTTGAGATATGCATATGATTTTATCCTTTAATATGCTAATGAGAATTGAATTGATAGATCTCTCTAATGTTTCATCATGCTGACTTTTGGGGTATAAATTCAATTTAATCATTTTTTGGGAGTATGTTTTTGCGTGCGTGTGCATACATGTGTGTGCACACAAAGTTCCTCTCTCTGTCTCTTTTCTTCCCCCTCTGTCCCTTTTTCCTTTCCCTCTTCCCCTCTCCTTTCTTCTCCCTTTCTCTGTCTCTGTCTCTTACACACACACACACACACACACACACACACACACACACTCAGGCTCATGCACACATTGTAGAATTCAATTTGCAAGTATTTTTCCCTTTTGTATTTTGAAAACTGGAAGTGAATCTGGAGGAAGGAAATCATGCTAAATGAAACAAGCAGGCACAGAGAGACAAAACCATAGGATCCTAACTAAGCTCTTATGTGTAGTCTTGATTGGCTGAATCAGAGAGCAGACTAGTGACTGCCAAAGGCTAAGGATAGAGAATGAGGGGATGGGGAGATCTTGTTCAATGAACACAAAGTTTTAATTATGAATGAATAACTAAATTAGGATGAATACATTCTGGCATTTGTCTTCACATCCTGGTGACTACAATTGATAACATGTCATGCATACTTGAATGGTGATAAAAAGTAAAATATTTTTATTATAATACTTTTATTATTTTTGAGAATTTCATGTATACATATTATGTATTTTGATCATATTCACATCCATTCTTCCCCTTAACTCCTCCTAGATTCACTCACCTTTGCTTCAGGTCTCTCAACTTCATGTATGTATGTATGTATGTATGTATGTATGTATGTATGTATTTAAAACAACTTATTGAATCTAATAAGTGCTGCCCATACACACATGTATGGAGCCGTCTCCTGGAGCATGGTCAACCTACAAGGGACCACATCATACCCCTAAAGAAAATCGACTCTTTCTCCCTTAGAATCCATAAACTGCCAATAGGTCCTTCCTCATCTAGGAGTAGGGACTCATGAGACTGCCCCTTCCCATGCTGGAATGTTAAGTAGTTTGATTTTGTGCAGGTAGTCACAGTTCCTGCAAGTTTGTGTGTGTAACAGCCGTTTCATATCTAGAGACACTGTTTCACTCAGCTGCCCTAGATTCTTGAATCTTCTGCCCTTCTTGCACAGTGTTTCCTGAGCTTTGGGGATGAGGCTGTGATACAGATGTTCCATTTATATGTTCTACATTTTTCATAGATACATGCACAAAATGATGGAAATCTAACAGCCTTGAATTAATTTCAAGTGTCATACTGCACATACAATTTTTATTTATTTTTTCACTTATAGCTTAATAAGATTGTAGGAAATTCTACAAGTGAACCTGGGAGTTAGTGTTTTCCAAATTGTTTTCTCTCTCTTTTTATTATCTTTTAAAAATAGTCAAAGTTTCCTTAATTGCTTATATTTTTAAAGCCACCTCTTTTGGGTAATAAACTAATACTTGCTAACTTTGCTATTTGTTGGCTGAACATAGTTATGGCCCATTTTTAAAAAAAATGTATTTTGTGATTTTTGGTTTGGGACTCATCTTCTTGATTTTTTTCAGTGACAGCACATTGTGTCTGTGTTGTGGAAACTTCCAGTCTGAATCTTCACCATTGTGCTTGGTGTTTTGGGGGTGACTTTTAGAAACACAACATTTTTTGGGGGGTTGGCTTTGTATGCGTTGTGAATCCTACCTCTGCTATAAACAGACTTGGTGCTGTGTGTTCCACCCCATGTACAGTGAAGCCCTGAGAACTTCCTGGGTCATTGCAGGAAGTCCTGAGAACTTCCTGGGTCACTGCAGTGCCTACTTTTCAAGGTCCTTCTCTCAGGACCTTGCTGTGTATTTTCCTATAACCTCAGGGTTTTTAGGGATTAAAAAACACTTGATCTCTGTGAGTTTCTATCAGCTGTGGTGGAACATAGTATCTCTTTAGAGCTAAAGGTTTGAAATCTCTTTGTTTTGTTTTTAATTTTCATAATCACCTTGTTTATCTTTGCATTTTTTCCTGATCTCTAATTACCAACATGTCTCACTGCAGTCACTTTATAAATACCGCGTTCTTTTGGCTCTTATAAACACAGTGATACTATTTCTCTTCCTTGTCGAGTCTTTATTAAATTCTAATATCTATCGCTTTAAAAAGATTTAAAGTCTTTTACTTTTTAAAAATGTTTTTATAGAATTATTCAGAATAGTGCTCCCCAACACACTGCTTCGAGAATCATTTTCATACTTTCTCATAACTGTTGATTTCTTGGGTTTCATTCTCTCAACTTAAGACATTAGAGACAGGATATTAGAATTTGTATTTTATATAAGGTGGAGGCATTTCTGCTTAACGAAGAGATCAGTCTTATCAGTTCCTACTTAGGAGTTGATGCAGAGTTTTTTCATACACATCCCCGTGTAGTTCTGTAAGATTTTAAGCTTAAGTTAGAAGTACCTATACTCATTATATACAACCCTGGGTGTGATCACCAAAGGTACAGTTATTGAAGTAAATGTGAGCAAGTTGGGCCTTGAGACACAAGGAGGCAGGGTTATTTGGGGAAAGTGTGCCCAAGTTACCAACAACCCTGAAAATGATGGGAACGTAAGTGCAGTCTCACTGGTTTGACAGTGACATCATACAAGTCTTTCCACTAGCTACCGAAGACTACACAGTCAGGAAACCATCATGACTGTGACCTTTCTGAACTACCAAGCAGCCTTACCCCATGTGCAGTCATCAAGAAGCATTCATTATGTTGTAAAGGAAAAATAAAACACTGCTCGATTCAGAAGAAGAAAAAGAAGAAGAAGAAGAAGAAGAAGAAGAAGAAGAAGAGGAAGAGGAAGAGGAAGAGGAAGAGGAAGAGGAAGAGGAAGAGGAAGAGGAAGAGGAAGAGGGGAGAAGGGAGAAGGGAGAAGGGAGAAGGAAGAAGGAAGAAGAGAAGAAGAGAGAAGGAGAAAGAAGAAAGAAGAAAGAAGAAGAAATAAGAAGGAGGAGGAGGAGGAGGAGGAGGGAGAAGAAGAAGAAGAAGAAGAAGAAGAAGAAGAAGAAGAAGAAGAAGAAGAAGAAGAAGAAGAAGAAGAAGAAGAAGAAGAAGAAAGAGGTGACTCTGGTGTCAAGAGAGTTCATTAGGAGCTGGACTTAGAAACAAAAGAGGATCTGGCGGCAGAGCAGAGGTTTGTGCCCTCACCACGGAAGGCTTTCCCTATGACTCTAGGAATATCCAGAAATAAGCTAGACCCGCGTCCAAACTCTCTGGGTTTACACAACTACTGGAGGATGGATGAGCCTGTGCTGTGGTGGGAACATAGAGCTGCTGCCCCCTAGTGGTGAGTTGAATTCGGCCCTTGGCTCTTATCATTTGTACCCCCTTGTTTGGTGTAAACTCTACTGGGCTTTAGAGGAAGTTGGTCCCCTGGTCCTTTGTTTCTTTTCCATCTAGAATATTCCTGGGAAGGTCCAGACTTTGGTCCTGTTGATGGGTTGTTTTTTTTTTTTTTTTTTTTCTTTTTCCAAAGGGATCTGAGGAAGTAGAAGCTTTGACTGCTGTCTTCATGTATGCTCATGTGTTTCCCGTCTATTTTCTTCGTTGTTTTCTGCCACGAGCTCCATGATAAACAACCTAAATTTCTAATATAAAGTGATTTCACAGTGGAGTGTGAGATCATTAGGAAAATTTCTCATATTGCCCATAGTTTCTGGTCTCTCAAATTTTGGTAAAACTGAAGTTATTTATTCTTTCCTATTTCTACAAAGCCGAATTTGACACACATAACCATTTAGGAAAAATTTAAAGTGCATCAAAGTACATTCAGTTAGGACATTTGTAGTTATTTTCTAGGTAAAACGGTAAATAATATTATTCTATGTTGTTTTGTGTCTTTAGAAAAGGAGTCTAATAGATTTTCAAGAAATTTCACCCATGGAGGAGTCAAAAATAAATATTAGAGGTATTTTTAAATTTCTTTAAAATTACTACAGTTTTATTTCTTTTCTCATGCATCAATATATTTCTGGGCTTCTTCACTGCAGTTTTCAAAAAAATTTTTTTCATCTTTCAGCTCAAATCACAAACCCCAAACTCGCACTTCCTCAAGGCTGCAATCTGAGCCTGTGCAAATGAGGCCAAGCTCCAGCCAGAGTGAACATGGGTTTTGGTTTTGTTGTTGTTTTTTTCCTTTCATTTCTTTTGACAGCATCCCAAGTACCACCACTGCAGGAGGGGAGATGTCAAGTGGAGGTGAATTCCCTCTCAAGTCTGCTCTCTGATCTACATTTCCTGGGATGGAGAGGGGAGGGGCACTTGGAAAGGAGGGCTGATACCTCAGCCGTTTTGTTTCTAAAAATGGAAAATGATAACAACTTCAAGAGGGCCAGCCAGGCAAAACAGCCACGCGGTGACTCCCGTGCCCAACCCGCATCGGCCCAGGTGGTACTGTGGCCTGGCTGGAGCTTAAGCAGGGCCTTTCCACAGAGAGTGGGTTTGTGCCTGAGCCCCATGCCCAGTGTTTACTTAACTAGATATTGGCCTCCAGAAAACCTGCAAAGTGGGCAGGCAGGGTTCCACAGAAAGTCAATCTTCAGAGCCATGCTGGCCAAGCTCCATCCCATGTGGGCCCGAAAGCTTCCCCTCTCTCTTTTCAGGGACTTGGGTTCACTTGCTTGACAACAGTGACCACCAAAGTCTCCCTAGGTAGCCTCTTCTTATTTTATCCCAAGATGCTTTCAGGAACTGCAGTTTGGGATGACCATACCTCCCTTAGAAAGGAGGAAAATTAGACTTGACCAGGTAAGGCCTAAAGCATGTAACTTGTAGACCCCAGAGTCCAGATTAACATCTGATGCTAAATACCATAGCCTAGAGCGAAAGTACGAACTCTCTCTAGTATTTTCCTTTCTCTCTGACTGGTGTACTGTTAAGCTGAATGATCTCTCTCTCTCTTTTTTCTTCCATCCATTTTTACCTTCCTTCATTCCCTCTGCAAATATTTACAGGGCATTCATTAGGGGTGGGAACTTTCCTCCAGTGCTACAAACATAAGGACAGATTCTCCTGAGTCATGGTACTTACTTGGGCAGAGAAGACAGCCAACAAGTACAGCAAACGTTGAATGTTCTATTTCACAGTGTGTAAGTGCTCTGTGGGTGGTGATGGTGTAAAGAATGTGGAAGAAAGGTGTGAGAGTTTTAGCTGGGGGCCAGGTACTAGAAGGTTGTCAGATATGGTGGTTTCAATATGCTTGTCCCATGGGAAGTGGCACTATTAGGAGGTGTGGCCTTGTTGGAGGAAGCTCATCACTGTGGGGGTGGGCTTTGAAGTTCTGTGCAGTGTTGAAGACTCAGTATTCTCGTGTTTGCCTTTGGAACAAGATGCAGAACTCTCAACTCCTCCAGTACCATGGCTGCCTGGACACCACCGTACTCCCTGCCGTGATGATAATGGACTGAACCTCTGAACCTGTAAGTCAGCCCCAATTAAGTGTTGTCCTTTATAAGAATTGCCTTGGTCATGGAGTTTCTTTACAGCAATGGAAACCTTAACCTAAGACATCAGATAAGAGTATCTGTGGTCTTTTGTAAGAAAAGATACAGGGAAAGACACATTTGGGTGGGCAGAGGGTTGTCCAACGGCATGTGCAATAATGCAAATAAAACATCTCAGTTTTGCTTCTAAAATTGGTCTATAGATTGTGCTTTGTATATGTTATGTCTACAGTCCTGGATCTCAAAACCAGGGCTTTGTGCCTTCTGCACAAGTGTTCTACCACAGGCAACATCCTCAGCCTTAAAATTTAGAATCTCATCCTTTGCCTTTGTGATCTTGGCTTGGGTAGTCAGTTCTCAGATAGAATGTAAGACCTAAATTTCCTCCACTAAGGCATGGTGCTAACTTGTATACATTTCTATTGCAATTGAGTCCTTGGCTGTTATGGCTGTGTGGAGTATTCAATGGAGTGGGGTTATGATGGAGCATAATGTCTTACGATTAAGAACCAGGAGTTTTCCTTTAAAGGCAAGCCAACAGCAGTGTTGTATGTGAGTATCTGCCTCAGGCCAACTTCTTGGGAGTCAGATTAAAACACACTCTCTATTATGGACATCTGTGACCTAAGTATTAACAAAAGAGGGAAACACACTGCTTTTTTTTTTTTTGACAAATGGAAGAGTTTATTTAGTCTTTAATTATTTATCTATTTTTATTTTATGTGCATTGGTGTTTTGCCTACATGTATGTCTGCATGAGGGTGTCAGATCTTGGAGTTGCAGACATTTGTGACCTGCCACGTGGGTGCTGAGAATCGAACCCAGGTCCTCTGGAAGAGCAGCCAGTGCTCCCAGCAGGTGATACATCTTTCAAGCTTATTTTTAAGTAATTATTTTGATTGTGTTTGTGTATGTGGCTATATGAAGGTATGTACATGTAAGAGAGGTGCCTCTGAGGCCAGAGGATGGTTTGAGATACTTTGGTTCTGGATTTGCAGGTTGGTTTTGAGCCACTCAATGTGGGTGCTGGGAACTGACCCTTGTTTCAAAGGAACAGCATGTGCCTTTAAGTGCTGGCCTACCTCCCTAACTCCAACACACAGTCACTTTTGACTGCCTGCATTTAATATGTGATGACAAGAAGAACAAGCAAGTCCATATGAATAGAGGATATATTCCTACAAGAAGGCCTTTGTCCAAGGAGGGTGGTGTTAAGGAATAAGAACCATGAATGACATGAGGTGAATTTTCCCCATCACTTCTTCCCACCTTTATTAGGCTCTTTCTTCATCCAGCAAATATTGGCCACGTGTCCTCTGTGTTCTAGGTATCACCTCGGATACAGGCAGAAGAGAGAGAGAATTCAGCATGCCATACATGGAGGTGGGAAGTAAGGTTGGAACTGTGCATTCTCAGTGTCTTGTTGCATGTGGGTGGAGAGATGTCCAGGTGTTAGGCCATCCTGCACCCCAAGACTCACACTTCAGGTACTTTGTGAAGCCTGGACAATGCAGAGAGCACACAAGATGGCCCTCAGGCCAATGCTTTATGGTATAAGTTCAAAGTGTTTTCTAAATTTTTTATTTCTAAAAGAAATATTCCAAAGAGTAAGAATAATTTGTCATGCACAGAAGCCTTGTGAAATGAAAGTCTAGAGTTCAGCCGGGCCCACATCTTTACATGT
Organism: Rhabdomys pumilio; assembly: GCA_030674055.1. Classification (NCBI taxonomy): domain Eukaryota; kingdom Metazoa; phylum Chordata; class Mammalia; order Rodentia; family Muridae; genus Rhabdomys; species Rhabdomys pumilio. The sequence goes on from JANHMN010000002.1 coordinate 219,786,049, forward strand.
CATCCCTGTGGGGCTGCCTTACATGAGTGTAGGAGACCGGAGGGGGGCAGGGTAGACATCGGAAAACCTTGCCAACTCTGGGTGGGTACAATCATGGAGAGCCTCCTGTAAAAAGGGGCCTTTGATGTAGGTTCTGCAGCATGAGGGTGAACCTGTCAGGCAGGAAATCTCAAGGCCAAGACAGAATAACAGAAGTAGCAAACACAAAAGTGTGGGTGGGAGATGGGAAGTGGGAAAGGGTAGTGGGAATTCCAGAGTGTCTGGAGCATTCTGGGAGTGGCTGGGGTGAGCTATTAGTTATCAATTGGAGCTAAGTGTAAAAGACTCAATTTGCCCTTTATTTAAGAATGAGAAATCTCTAAAGGTTGTCAAGTGGAGAAGTCAATTGTCCAGTTTGGAGTTTTAAGGATATTGTTCTGGAAGTCTCCATATATGGAGGAAGTTATGGAGGAGGTGACAACAGCACAGGGGTGGATTTGACAGTGAAAACACATAAAGTACTTTCCCTGAGGGGACTGAAGAGGGAAGTTCAGCTCACCTGTAAGGGAGAGGAGCTCATGAGAATCTGCCTTGACTGACTGGTGGCGTGAGACCAGGGCATGGAGCGGGAGGGTCATTGGGGAAAGAGTGACTCAGAGACAGATGGAAACTGGGCCAGCTATCGTGAACCAGACAAGAGAGGGCATGACTCAGGGCCTCCTTGGGGTGACACCAGGGACACTGTACTCAGTGTGTGAAGGCTGGGGGTGGGTAGCTAAGAACAGTGCAGTGAGTACTCATGCAGACAATGGGGCATTGGGGAGCATGAGGGGGAGGCTGGGTGCGGCAGGATGGTAATGATGCCAACAGTAGCAGTGATAAGAACAATAGTAACAGTGGAAGTTGGAGGCACTTCCTCTGGAGCTGGCAAGATGAGGGAGGGGCTGGTGTCCATCTCTCTTTCCTAGCATGGGGCCCTTGTACTGAGAAGCAAGTTTTGTTTGCTACAGGCAGGGATCAGTGGCTACCAGAAGGGACAGGAAGGTGGAGGCCGAGGTGGGATAATTTCCAAAGACAGAAACCAAGGTAAATATAGGATATGGAATCTTTTATGCAATTTGAACTGAAACAAAAGGATGTAATAAAGACTTCACTTGAATCTCAGGGGTTTTCTTCAGCCGACAGGAACCATGGACTGACCTCCTCAACCCTGGTTTCTCCTCTAAGCCTGTGTCCGAGGAATAACGGGCGTTTGAATGAGGTCTTTGTTTGGGCTGTCAGAGCATTGTATAGATGGAGAAATTGATAAGAGAAAAATCAAAAGTACTTGCCCAAATCACTGAGTGAGGAAGTGGAAAAACACTTCAGGCTGGAACACTGGAACTCTGGAGACTCAACCATTGTCATTGGACGAGCTTTAAGTGTTGGCAAACATCTTCTAAGGGACATGTCTATTGACTTGGGAGCAGGATATACTTCCTCTGCTTTCTTGGTACTCTGACTGAAGCACTGTACCATCTAATACACGCCCTATCCTTCTACTCTTGTCCCCTCAAGATATCTGCTACGGCTGTGTTTAGTTATCATCTTGCTTATTTATTTATTTATTTATTTATTTATTTATTTACAGCATAGAAGAGTAATATTATATATAGAATGATTCAGATACAAATGACATGTGTTGTAGAATTTTTAATCCCAATCTGGAATTTCTACCCCACCTTGATCATTCAATTCCCAGATAAGAGACATACAACTTTCATTATTTACAGTAAGCCTTATATAGCACAAGAGCTGGGCAGATATCTACCTCTATGTTATTAGAATCTGCTTTCTATGTTTCATCTGGGCTGCTCTTAACTCCAATTGATCAGCTGCCAGGAACTTTTTTTTTTTTTAACTTCTAACCCATGGTCTAACCCATGGCAACTTTCTCCTTCTCCTCACCTTCTTCCCTCTTTCTCATAGTTTTTCTCTGATTTCACCAGGCCTGGGAACCCTAAACTCCACCTATGTTCCTTCTATCCAGATATTGGCTGTTGGTATCTTCATTTACAAATCAGAAATAACTCGGGGCAAGGTCACACAGCATCACTTAAATCTACATGCAGACTTTATTATCTCTGAGGCAACTACGTCTTGGGGGCTCACACTTAGCATTAAAATACACAGCAAAAGAGTAAACCTTGACAGAAATGGGTCTCCTTATACCAGGGTCGAGGAACAGCATGATGGGGTATCACTTGATGTGTATCCTTGACGACAGCAGGCATCAGATTTATAGACTTTTCTCATTTGCCCCCTATAATGCTCCAAAGTAAGGGTGTCCTCCTGATTTCTACTCTAATGCAGACAATGAAACAGAGGCTTGAGGAGGAGGGTTGAGAACAGCATCACAGTGTGCTGTCAGAGGATAGAGGAGTCTACCTCAGACATGTTGAGTTGCACGACCTTTCCTCAATGTTAAAGTCTAGGGACTTATGATGACTGCCTGCACTCCTTCTTCTGTGCCTATTGGGTTTGTGGTTTTATGGAAATTACATTTCTGTGCCTTGGTTTCATCATCAGAAAAAGGCAGGGCAATATTAGTGTCTACTTTACAAGGTCTAAATAGATACTACTACTCAGATGAAGAACTCAGAATAGTATTGAGCATGACCGCATCGCATTTTACCATCACCATCACCATTTCTTGGTCTCAGTACTTCCTATACATACTTTTGTACTTAACGATGTACTTAACATTAGTACTACATTAATGTTAATTTAAGAAGACTAGGCAAAGGGAAACCCAGAAAGCTGGTAAAACATTGTTTATGAATGTGTCTATTAAATAGATTAGCACTCCACTCACAACTGTGAGTAAAGGCCATTGTCACCAACACAGATGGCAGCATCTCTTTGCTGAGGCTAGGAACAAAACAGAAAAACAGAAGAAGGGCAAGCTTGCTCTCTGTCCTTTCCTGCTCTTGGAGCTTGGTGCTCCTCATTCTTGGACTTTTGAACTCAGACTTCATTCACTCCCCTGGTTCCATGGATACTGCTTGTAATAGCAGACTACATGACTTCTCCAGTAAATCCTTCACAGTAAATCTCCTTTGGTATCTGAACATGTTCGGTGGATTCCATTTCTTTGAGGACCCTGACTTGAATGCCCCTTCCAGATTGAGTTGTGCAAAGACTCTAAGTGACTAGGAAAGGAAACCACTTAGGTGTGCAGGAAGGATCTGAACGAAAGCACTGAGAGGCAGTGGTTCTCAACCTTCCCAGTGCTGCAACCCTTAAATACAGTTCCTCATGCTGTGGTGGCCTCCAACCACAAAGTTGTTTTAATTGCAACTCCCTAACTGCAGTTTTGCTACTGTTATGAATGATAATGTAAATCTGTGCTTTCTGATGGTTCTAAGGGGACCCCTGTGAAAGGTTCATTTGAACCCCCAAAAGGGCCTCGACCCACAGGTTGAGAACCACTGCCTTAGAGTAACAAGAATCACGTCTTATCTGGTTCTTGTGGCAATGATCCGTTTCCTGTGCTGCTGCTTTCAAAGGCTAAGAGGTTCTATTTCAGGTTTCCTGAGTTTCTACACAGTGCTCATGACCTTTCCTTCCTTTTAGATTTTCCTTATGGTGGAAAGGGAGAGTAATGAGAGGAGGGCTTTGTTAGGAAATGAACACATCAAAGTGACAGTGTTTGGGTCATCGAGATAGCACATTAGTAAGGCTTTGGGGGTGCCACAAAGACTAGACATGAATGGGCAGACTGGAGCCAGGTGCTAAGCTCAAGTAGGAGAATCTCAGGCTGATCTTTCTTGCAGCATCTGGGATCTTTGAGTGGAGGGTGGTATTAAAGAAGACATAGAGTGCTATGGAGGAGAGGGGACTTGTAGATATGAATCTGAAAGAAGGCTTCGAAAACATAGCACTTTATACCACCTGTTGGCTTTGTGGTTATTCATGACCAGAAAAACAGTGCTGTTTATCACTGTGTTAGTTGGATAGACACGTAGACTTTATATTGGTACATGACTCAGAGATTCCACAGTGGATGGTTCTTGGAGCTTGGGGCACATCCACTGATTTTGTCTGAGATAGGAGGATTATATTAAGAGCATCTACTTTATCATGCTCATTGCTCTCTGGAGTCCCCTATAACTTCATTGAAATGTGGCCATAGTAGTGGTTCCCACTAGTTTGTAAATACCATGATTACCATAATCAAAAGACTGAGGACTCAGGGCTCCTGGTTTTTTTTTTTTTTTTTTTTTTTTGTTTGTTTGGTTTTTTTTTTTGTTGTCGTCCACAAGTTTTCCGTAGCGATGATGGTTCCAGGTCTACATCTGTTTCAAATTCCCTCTATCATAGGACCCAAGCTCTAGATTCTTAACTTAATCATACCTGTGAAATGCCATTTACAGATAAGGTCACATGCTGAGGCACTAAGAATTAGCATGTGGGCATATTTTCTGAAGACATTCTCAACTCAATATAGGGGTTCAGCAGAGACTACCTCCTGGTAGTTTGAGAGGAAGCACACAGTCTTGTCTGCTGTTCCTGGATCCGCTAAACTTTGGGAGTTCAGAGGACAGTGTTTCATCTCCAAAGAAAGACTCAGATTTGAAAACTCCCAAGCTAGTAATATCTGCCTTTGGGAGAATCTAATTTTGTGTCCTTCTGATAATTTGCCTCTTCAGACCCTTGAGGGGCATCTACAGCGAGACCCTTTTGATGTCTGAGAGGGAAGGGTTATAGAGACAAGACCTACACTTTCTGGAACACTTGGAAGGCCAGTAAGAGATTTCTGTGGTAAGTAAGTCCATAGGAGACTTTTGGCTGTGCCTAAGGGACAGAAACAAGGTCTTTCTGAAGTGGACTCAGGCATGAAACTCTTTGAAGCTTTAGGCAAGCACCATGATTACCTGGCCTATTGACTCTTTGAATATAGTGATGGAGGAATCACTTAGAAGACTTAACCTGCAGAGAGATGTCAGCTCAGCAAGTCTGGCAGAGCCTGAGGTTTTGCTTGTCTTAGCACCTTACAAGTGACTCTTGGCTGTTCTTTGGGGCCTTAGTAGAACAGAACAGAATATATACACAAATATCCATGTGTGCACGGGTCATAGCCAATGGTAGACTAAAAAAAACTATTTCAAAGAAATTCTTATTTGGGCTTCCATTTCTCAAAGAATAGTAAGACAAAAATTGAATCCAAAAGCTGGATTAACAGTTTTCCAAATGCTTTCTCTACCTTCCTAGTTTTGTCAATCCCGTGGAAGGTTGTGTAAGCCCCAAACCCTTTGTTATTGAGTGACGAGCCTTTCTCCTTTGCCTTTCATCTCCCTTAAGTATTCTGACTCCTAGTCCCCAATCCTATGGTCTAGACTATTAAAAGAAAAATTCTCCAGAGTGAGAGATGAAGGGTGGAGGAAGGATGACAGATAGAAGTCCCATGTTGATAAATCTTGTCTTTTTCCAACATTAATATTTCACATCTAAACTCTAAAGGGAAACCTCACTGATCCATAGTGACCTGCAACCACTCAAGAGAATGTTTCTTTTTTAAATAATTTAACTTTTTTATGGTAGAAAAGAGAGAGAACAGTGTCCCAAGTAGTTCCATTAACCTATAATTCTCTCTACAGGGCTACTGACATTAAAATGTAGTTACTTTTTTGTTTTAATGTGGGCCACAGTTAACCTTGTTGATATTCTATTTGAATCTCTTTATTCACTCTGATTTTAGGCATTAAACAGAAAGAGGTACATTAAATTCTTCTATTACAACTATGCTCCAATCAAATTGTATTTGTATATTTACAGATACAAGCCTTATGTGATGGGCACCTATGTTGTTTAGAGCATACATATTTAGCACTGCTGAAAAAAAGAGGGCCTGCGAGGCATCAGTTATATGAGGCAAAAGTCAGAAATCATATTTTAAACAAGTAAAATCTTTTTCCCAAAGCACATGTCAAGCAAACCCCTAGTGGGTAGAAAGATGCTACTTGATTGGAAGGAGAAATGCCTGGTTCAGTCTTTCCTAACCATGTTGTGTTAAGAGAAGTATTATTTTAGGTCTTGTTGCTCAGGATCTCCTTAAGATGGCCTACTGTGGATGGCCTACTGTGAATGTGTCCCACAAGGGCTCTCCTGGAATATTTGTAGACTCCTTTGTACCTATCAGTTTGACTCCCCTGGGTTGAGAAAGAGTGGGAGTTTGGTGAGCTGGTAGAGGAGAAATGTTTTCAACAAACAAACCTTCTTCTGCATCTGGCACATGGTGATTAGTCTCAAATGCAGATGGTTAATTGGGGTTATGAACAGCATATTGTCACCAAGCAAAAAACAACAAAAAAAAGCTGTACTTGATCATCTATAGTGTGACTCCAGCTGTAGACATTCCAAGATGAGTGGGGTAGAAGTTGCGTAGTCATAGGAATTCATGAAATGATGCAGAGGAACTAAGCAGGTGTTTTCCTGCTGCGTCTAAACTCTCTTCTCACCTTTCCCATCACAATGCCTTAAAAATCACAAAACTGATGTGCCTTGTTGGCCTCTGCTTGCCTAGTGCGAGCCAGGCCCTGACTACAGAAGGAAGGTATGCTTAAATGAACGAGTGTATTTGCATTGGCTCCTCCATTAGACAAGGAGATGAGAACAGGGAAAAGATACGGATAGGTGTAGTGGTTGAAATGAGAACCATATCTCATAGTTTTGTTATCTGAATACTCGGTTCCTACTTGGTGGTGCTATGTGGGGAGGTTTAGGAGGTGTGGGCCTGCTGGAGGAAGTCTGTCACTGGGAGCTGACTTTGAGAGCTTAAGGTCTCATCTTTTTCCCAACTTGCGCTACCTGCTTCGTGTTTGAAGAAAAGGATGTAAGCGTAGCTTCTTGTTCTCTCTGCCATTTCCTTACCTTCTTCCCTGCCATTATGGACTCACCTCCTAGAAGCAGAAGGCAAAATAAATTCTTTTAAAAATTACCTCAGTCATGGTATTTTGTCATAATAGAAAAGTAGCTACTACAGTAGGAAGGTTGCTTGCAAAATTAATGACTGCTTGTGTCTACGAAGCATTCTGTTCCAAGCATCATTTCTAGTTCTTCGGCTTCAAAATCTCACTTACTCTTTATTAAAAATCATTTATATTCTCAGTATGTCCATTTTATTGGTGAATAAACAGAGGTACCATGATTTTACACAGCATTCTCATGTACTTGTTAATAGTTGGGCCCTTTCTGTGTTAAAATTTATAGGAAGGATATTTGCTGACACTAACTAGTAAGTTTTAAAAAGGAAAGAAAAAGAAAAGAGTCACCCTGAAGAAATCCCTTCAAAAATCATTCTGACCTGGAGCTAAGGAGAAATAACTGCTGTGAGAAATTGGCTCTGGAGTGAAACCTAGATTCAGATCTTGTCCCCCAGTAGAAGCTTCAACATTTATAGAACTAGAATTCCATCTCAGAGGACTGTGGCTGGTCTAGCCTAGTCTCTGTTGTATCCTCAGCATCTGGGATGCTTTCTTTGTTTGTTATTTACATGTGAGTGAAGGCATACATGACTGCAGGAGAAAGTGGCGAATCCACAGCTGAGGTATTTTCACAGGTAATTACAGAACCACATCTGCGAATGAGAAATTTTGGAACAATATGACACGTGGTGATAAGACACACCTAAACCTTGAAGAAGGCACAGGAGAAGGATGGAGGAATTCTGTCTGAGGTGACCATGGAAACTGATGGCATTATCTCACAGAACCTTTAGTCCATATCTGCTTGCTGGTACCTGGGACTGACTGGCTTTGCTGGATGTCTCTACTGATAGAGCAGGGCTATTAGAGGAATACTCTGTTGAGAAATAATGGTAATTTCTAACCACAGGGTCAGGGTTATTCTCATTGAAGAAATATGATTCATGATACCTACAGGCACAATGCTTCCATGTAATTGGCAAAATAAAATATAGAGCCGAATAGCAAGCTTAGTTTAGGTTACTGGAGTGAGTAGTGTATCTCTACATTGGAGTCGGGTTGTTGGCGCCTTTTTGCTAAGCCATGGATGTAGATTTGCAAGAGTCTTCCTGTGAAAAGAGGGCTGGAGTAAGAAGAAGCAGATGATTGAAATCATGTCTGCTTTGCTTCATAGGTGAACATGGTACCTGGCTTCATGACCCTAGTCCGTAGCTACGGATGTGAACCTTATGTTCATGAGCCCAATTATTTACTTGTGTTATGTCTAGGATGGGTCTATTGTGGCTCATGGCCTGAGGGTACAGTTTATCGTGGTGGAACAGGCATGACAGAAGCTGCTTACAGCCATGGTGGAAAGAGTGTAAGGGTGCGTGCTCACAGTTAGGGAACGGAGATAGAAATGCTGGCACCTAGCTGGCTTTATTATTCCCTAGGCCATGGGGTGGTGCTGCCCATATTCATCAGAAACCTTCTCTTGTCAGTAAATCTTTTCTGAGAAATCCCTCATAGGCGTAGCCCAAAGTAGCTCATTAATGCACCAGGCGTTTCTTAATTCAATCAAATTGACGGAAGTTAACTATCATATGTTCATTCCCCAACGAGATGTAGATAACTTCACACATGCAAAGAATTGACATATTTTGTGTGTGTGTGTGTGTGTGTGTGTGTGTGTGTGTTCCCATCCATGTGCCTTGTGTAAGCATATTTTCTTACCCATGTCTGTGTGTCCACCCATGTGTGTGGATATGCATATCTTCTTACCCATGTATGTGTGTGTGTGTGTTCATTCATGTGTGAAGTGTATATGTATCTTCTTACCTGTGTGTGTGTGTTTGTGTATGTATGTGTATCCAGGAGCTGATACTAGGAGTCTTCAATGTCTTTTCACCTGAATGATCTGAAGGCTCGGCACAGTCCTCGCCTCAAAGAGTGAACTCTTCTTTGTGTCACCACCCGAGTGACAGGTGATGTGTGAGAATCTTGGTGTGTGCTAAATCTAAAAATTTTTTTGGAGTCAGGGTCTCACTGAGCCTGCAAGTCATCTTTTCTCCTAGACTAGACTAGTGTGCCCCTGAATTTACCTGTCTCTGCTCTATGCTGCTCACCCTCACCCAATGCCAGCATTGAGATTACAGATGTGTGTTTCTAAGCCTGGCATTTTTTTTTTTAACATGGCTGCTTCAGACCTGAACTCAAGTCCTCATTCTTACACAGCAGAATTGCATTTAAAATACTAAATTGCATTCAAAAGTCTTGTGTACTTCTCCAAGTAGTAGTCCAATATTCTAATACTATCTCATTCTGATTAATGCATTCACAGGCTATGTTATCTGTGTAATGTAAAGCTCAGAAGTATAGTTATTTTAGATGCAATAGGTTACTGGTTTCTTTTTGCTCATACATTGAACCATGGTTGTTATTGGGTCTTTGAATGAAAGGAGAAATCCGAAGGGAAGAAGAGGATGGCTAAAGCCAAGCCCGCTTTGTTCAATAAGGCAATTGCCTGTCTCCATTATCTTCCTAATATCCAGTATTTCTGCACATACACACCCACACCCCAAAGCTGGCAAACACATGCCCATAGCTTCTTACACGCCTGTCTCAGCTTTTGCCAAAAGACTTTTTGTAACTATGCTCAAGGCCACTTGAAGATCCTAGGATTCACCCACAGGAGATTTACAACCAGAGATGGGCAAGAATTCTTGGTCAAATATTCAGCTTCTGATATTTCAGTGGAACACTTCTGAGGCACATACCATACGTCTTCCCCACTGAGGACCAAGTGCTGGTGACCCCTCAGTGCCCCTTTTCTCTCCTTTATCACCTTTCTTCCTGCTTTACCTCCAAGAAAGATGTGCTTCCTGCCCCCAAATGACCAGCCCCATCCAAGCTCTCAAACTACTTCAGGAGAATTCAAGTCTTATAAGCCAGTATATAACACAGACAACCTCTGTGTGCATCTACCAAATTTGGTGAAATACACCAGAGTGATTTTTTTTAAATAATCAAAGAAATGTCTGTATTTTACCTATACATCTCTTCCATGCTTATATAAATGTTATTAGATTTACCTATATTCCCATTAAGAGTGCTTATGGCAAAATAATTGGACAATAATTTCTATGGTCAATTCCTATTATTTACAAGTTGAGTCTTATGGATTTTCAGTCACTATGTGTGGAGTTTCACCTTTTTTCCTTTCTTTGGCTCAAGGCTCTGCTTGCTTTGTATAGTAAATGCATGCACAGTCCCGGGTGGAGAGTGATTTCTTTTGACTTGTTTTTCTGTACATCTACTGTTAAGACAATTTCTCTTACTGGGGGAGGGGGGTTTAAGTGTGGAGAGAGTGTTGTTTTAGAAATACTATGTGGGCCTATCTTAGGCTATGATATTATCTTACATGTTAATTCTGTCTCTGAGAACATACTTGCTCCTGAACAAATGCTAATTAATAATAACCTAATAAAAATGGATTTAGGGCAAACAAATGCAATACATAATGGCATGCTAGATTTTTTTTCAAATAACTTTCATTAGGTTTATTTTACTTTTCTCAAACTCAAGCGAGTATTTCAAGTCAGTTCAGTAGAAAAGAGAAGGTTAGTGCTGGGTTGACCTATTTCAGAATGGTCCCATCTGTAGGTAGTTGGAGCTTCTAAGCTTAGCTAAAGTAGCTGGAAACTCTGGGATTTCAAGTTCCAACTAGGAAATGGTGTCATCCCCAGAAGAGTAACAGTTTCATCTAATTGAAAGCACCGTTGGAACTTTGGACTGTCCTCTTTGGAATCTGTGTGATGGATAAGATCAGGATTCAAAGAAGAGGGTACGAGTGGTGTTGACAGATTCCCATCAATCACAGTTTCAGTTTTGACTTAACTCATTCCAACTCTTTCATAGAGATCACCTAAATTCAGCTACTGCATGCCCTATACCCATCCCTAACGCATCTTACCTCTTAGCTCTGCCCACCTTCATCTTTCTACACCCATTCCTAGAATGAATGAACACGCAGAATGTAGCATCCCCATGTGGAGGAACAGTCTTCAGGCTCAACAAAGAAGGCAGTCCTGTGCAAAAAGATGGATAACTTGCCAGTGTGTAACTGAAGTAAGCTGGGCATAGGGGAACAGAGAGGACACGATTCCACTACATGAAATGTGTAAAACAGTCAAGAACACACTAGCATGTAGAATGTAACAATCTAACAGTGATTGCCAGGGGTGGCAGAGAGGAGTATGGGAAATCATGGCTTAAGAGCAAAATGACCAAGTTCTAGAGACCTTTGACACAGCACTGTATTTATACCTAATGGTACACTGGACATTTAAACATGCACAGAAGCCTATCCCACATTAGGTACTCTTGCCACAATCAAAAGATTAAAAATAATTTAAGGCAATACTTAAATTAAAAATTCTACCATGTTTTCTGAGTTTCTACTTACTTTTCTGGAAACAGAGGTAAAGGCCACAGTTTTATAGTCAATGTGATGTTCACTGGAAGTCAGTTTTACTCCTGTCAGAGGGGTGAATGGTTCTTTGTGAGCATCCACTTTAGAGTCTGTGAGTCAGTTTTCTTTTTGCTACTTGCTGGCTGTGTGATTTAGTCTCACCTTCTCTGTCTCTACCTCAGTTTCCTCATGCACTAAATAGGAACAGATATGTTTCCTATAAGAGCTAAAGAAAACAGTGTATATAAAATGCTTAATAGATGTTAGCTGTATTATTATTTTATTATTATTGGTTTCCTGAGGGAAATGACTAGCTCCTTTTCATTAGACTTTAATTCAGTTCCATTATTCTATTATTCTTCCTTCGTAGGTGGGAAAAAAATGGGTACTTATTGCTAAAGTTACTAAGGAAACTGCTGATCTCCCAAAATGGCTATTGAGCAGTAATTTCCAAAATACATAGTAAATCCAAGCTATACATGAAAGGCTGTTAAAGTAGGTCATTGCCACAGGGCTGCTTAGAGAGGGTGCCGCCGGGGTGATTTATGTCTGGGGGGATTATTAATTAAACAAAAGAGGGTCTGTGTTTTTGAAAAATGCCTATGCCAGAGAAGACCCGTGCTTGAAGAGACACAAAGGAAAAGATACAGTTAAAGGGGGCATCTTCCCCTATCTGTAGGTTCAAAGACTACACACTGAACAGAGTTTGGTTTTACATTTCACACTTTGGAATTTTTCACAGCTCTTTCTGTTGAGTGTGGGTTGCTTTGGTGACGCAGAGGAAGTGATTTGGGCACATGAAATCGTTGTATCGATAGAGGACAGGCATGGAATCACTGTATCAGTAGAGGATAGGCTTTTGTTTCTAAAGAAACATGGGGCATCGGATAGCATGGCGGGTAGATGCCGGTCAGTGTTGAGAATGTGGACAATGGGTATTTTCTTACTTAAGTTTATTGGGTTGAGAATTTTATATGTGATTACTGTATTTATACCATTCCCTCTCTTTGTGCTCTAATTCAATTCCCTCTGCCCTCCTTCCACTCTCAGATTCATGGTTTTTTTTTTTATCCTTTAATTATAACTGTTACACATACACATATACATGGATTTATGGATACAACCTGCCGAGCCCACTTAACATCACCCATATATATATATATATATATATATATATATATATATATATATATGCAGATTTAGGGCTGGTTACTTGGACTCGGATAACCTATGGAGGGGCTCATCCCTGAAGGAGACTGTTTTCTGCTCCCTCAGCAACAATTAATTGCCTGTAGCTTTTTATATAGGGGTGGGCCTTGTGAGAATTCCCCAATCCAGGCTGGGGTGTGAATGGGTGTTGTCATTTTTCAGGACATGTGTGGGCAACCATATTGCTGTGATTTCCTGGGTGCAGTTTCCCTGACTCACCAAGGGGACACCATCTCAGCAGCAGACACCTTGGTTCTCTGATTCTTAGAATCTTTCTTCCTGCTCTCCAGTGAAAAGAGCATAGGTTGCATTGCTGAAGTTTCTTCTTAGCAACTTGCCAAGAACAAGGACTTAGAGGTACGTCTGTTAGCAACGAAAGCCTCTTGCATGCAGTTGGAGTTTTAAGAAAACTGTCAGGGAAAAAAAAAACTGTCAGGGCCACTTCTGTATCTGTTCCTTAATCATCTTCACAGAAATAAACACATTTTTTGTTATATTCTCAGGGTTTGTGTTTTCTCCAAGCGTCATTACCCTCAGATATTTTTCTTTTTAATTTTGTTCAGTCAAAAACCTTATTTGTTTCCTTTCTGATTATAAAATTAGGTATAAGTGTACAAATCTAAATATGTAGATTTGTAAAGTAATTACACCTAAAAAATGAGCGTCTGTCAGTCTCCAGGGCTGTAGTCTTCCATTTGTCTCCAGTACATGTGTGTGCATGTACACGCATGTGGTTGTATTACTTTATGCCATGGTGTTAGTGCATGCTCATGTTTAGGTGTTTGAAAATAGAATTCTGAGGTAATTTTTAAAAATGCTTTGTGATATTTGTATGTGTGTGTGTGCATGTATCATGTATACAGAACATGATAAGAACATTATGTTAAGTGCTGAGGTTCATAAGCCCACCCATGAAAGCCAAGGTTGGATGCTGGATGTCTTCCCCTATTGTTTTTCACTGTATTCTCTCTCTCTCTCTCTCTCTCTCTCTCTCTCTCTCTCTCTCTCTCTCCCTCCCTCTTTCTCCCCCTCCCCCTCCTTCTCTCCCTCTCTCCTCCCCTCCCCTCCTCCTCTTCTTCTTTCTCCGCTTCCTCCTCCTCCTCCCCTCCCTTTGTCTTCCCCCTTCCCCTCCTCCTCCCCTCCCTCTCTCCCTGTCTTTCCCCCTCCCTTCCCCTCTCCCTCCCCTTCCTTCCCTCCTTCCCTGCCCTCCCCTTCTCCCTCTTTCTTTCTTTCTTTCTTTCTTTCTTTCTTTCTTTCTTGCTTGCTTGCTTGCTTGCTTGCTTGCTTGCTTGCTTTGCCAGGATGACTAGCTGGCAAGCTCTCTTCTCATTCCAGTGGTGAGGTCAAAGGCACATGCAGCCACATCCAGCCTTTCACAGGCTTGGGGTTCCAACTTCTGTCCTCAGGCTTCCAGGTCTACACCGAATACACTTTCAGGTCTACAGTACCTCCGCACTGAGCGATCTCCCAGCCACTGTCTAATGTTTTAAATGTAATCAGTGATTTGCCATTTCTATCAGTAGACCTCTGAGACTTTCCCCAGTATTGCTACTTTATACAAACCTGCTATCAGTATCCATGTACTTCTTTCTACAGTTGCCTGGTGACCCCACTTGAATGAGGTCTGTCCAGTTCATATCTGGAGTTAGTTGAATGACCATTTACCTTTGATTTCTATTGGTAAATTGTCTTCCCTAAAGGTGGATCAAGAGAAAATTCCTACAACAAGAATGCATGTTTCTCTGAATCTTTAATAATCAAAAGTAAATTCAATTGTTTTACTATTTGAAAATTTAATAGGTTTGGAAAGATCCGCTTATGTCCAAATTGGTTTTTAAAATGCATTTATATGGTCTCTGTTGATTAAAAATGTTTGCCATTTTTATGTCACATCTATAAAATAATTTCACAAGGATTTGCTTAGCATTTTCTCTTTATCCATAGTATCTTTGCCCATATAACATTATATTTTATGGGCACTTTTTAAAAAATGTTTCCTTCTAAACTAAGCATGGCCATTACCATCCTGTGATCATTTAGCTGAATGGTGTAAAGCTGTGCTATTTTACATATAAGGTGGATGCAAAGTTGGTCCTCACAAACGCAGTGTGAAGTCAAGGCCATTTGGTGAGATCATCTGCAAAGATACCATTAGTCTCCCATGATTGTCAGCATGCTCTCAGCCTCGGGATCACTAGAGAACATAGAGGCAGGGGTCAAAATTAGGCCTTTTCCGTTCTGGAGGTTGGGAAGTCATCACCTCTAGAAAATTCTATCCAAGTATGGTGAAGGAACTCAACAGCGTAGTCACATGAAACTTGATTAAAAGATACGGGAAGGATTTTTGCAGCAAAGGAATGACTCTGTGGAAGCATGGTCATCAATTATGGAAGGTTTCTTACATGGATCACAGACAAGATTGACTGTTGGTTTCTTCTCAGGATACAAACCAATGAGCATAACATTCAGACAGACTTCTAGTCAATGTAAGGTAAACCTTTCTAAGCATCAGAAGTCCTCCTAGGTAGGGTTGGATGGTATCAGTCCTTTGGTATTAGATACATTTCTGTTTGATTTGTCTCTGAGGTATACCACCTACAAAGACATTTGATAGCAGACATAATCTACTTATTTTTGTTTCTTAATGAATCCTTCCACTCCTATCTGAAGCAACATAGATTAACATAGGCTCTGAAGCCTGAACACTGTGAGGGAGTGTATTTGCTATTTGTGGGCTAATAACTGATATAATAAAAAATACAATTACTTTTTGATCTGGGAAGTAACTCTGATATTTTGTAGAGGTAAACTATGATTTCTGCATTATAGTAGAGAAACTTTAAATATTCACTAACATGGGATTGGCTCAAAACTTTCAGGTATAATTGTATAATCCATATTGTACAGTTGTGAGAAAGCATAGGTGGTCTATAACATGGAAATAAAGGCTGAAATTAATGTGCAAACATATGTGTCACCGAGTTTATGAAGTTTATGTTAATACAAAGCAATCGATTATTTGTGTGTGAGATATTTCCAAAGGTAGGCACAATCCGATTTGCCGTGAGCATGGTAAGGAGTGAGCTGGTATCTGAGGATGGGAGGAGAGAGACATTTTACCCATCTTCTGTGGGTAAAAAATTTGTGTCATTTAAGCTCTAGATAAATTTTGTGGTAGCCATGAAATGCAGCATTTAGTTTTGCCTTCAAGAAAACCACAGCAAAGGAAACAAGGAGCTGCCTGCAGATTTTGAGTATGGTGTTTGTCTGAGTCCTGAGGTCCTGGATCCTTCCAGCCAGGGAACAAGTACAGAGGGCTGAAGAAGTTGACCCACTCTTCACCAACATGGACCTCTTCTGATGAGGCTCCCTCACTGTGGCGCTGCCCTGGGGCTGGCCAAGACTTTGCCAGAGTGGCAGTGTAGTACTTCTCCTCTTCCTCCATCCTTTCTTCTCTCTCTCCTTCTCCAGCCGTCAGTCCTGGATGGCAATCTAAAGAAAGACTATTCAGCTCTATCCAGTCTACTCCTGCCCTCTTGCTCTCTTCTGTCTTTCATAGATGCCTCCTCTAGTCACTCTCTTGCAAGTTTAATTCTAGCTCTTGTGAGACTGGGTGACTCACAAGAGCCTTCCAATGAGTACCTCAAACGGAATGAGAGGTGGGGAATGGTGACAGTAGTGGGAACAAGGTGACCCCCACACCAGCGATAGCACTGGTAACCTGAAAGCATGTTCAAGGGAGTAAGCCTCTTTTGCTGGTGGCATGAATCAAGTGCTGGGAAGACAAGATGTGTGAGAATGGCATTTCTAAGACAGTGGGAGTGAAACGGGACAGGAATGTGGAAGTTTAGGTGAGAGGAGAGATGGTCTGAGAATCCACGCAGGGTTCTGAGATGGATGATGGAAGTTCAGATCTGAGATGTCTGTTTCAGACACATGTGGATGGAGCTCACCTGACAGTGTTCATGTTTTAAAAATATCCATGATGAATTAAACCTTCAACAAGCAAGTGACACAATGACTGCACAAGTTGCCATTACTCACCCTTATTCCTGACTGTGCTAGAGCTGTCACACATGTGGAAGGGATCAGGGTGTCATAGGTGAGGGGCACAAGTGATCTGACTTCTGAATGACTCGCCTCTGGGGCACTGAGGTGAAAACTGAGAACTTCTTATGTCAGTGCTTTTCATGGATCCCAACAGGTCCCTGGTCTAAGAGGGACTCCATAACACATGACTCATTGGTCACATCACATACTACATCATACAAAGTTGTAATTAGGCCAAGCGTCTTCTTGCTCAGAAGAGGCAATTGTTCATTCCTCAAGAGAGAGATACTTATTCTGTCTGTTATTGCCTGCAAAACCTTGGCCAGTGTCATCCCTGAACATTAAAATATTTGATTCTCAGTTTTATCTTCTCCATGAGCCTGAGACATAGAAAAGTTTGTCTGGCTTGCCTAAGGTTCCATGTATAAGAGTCTGAAAGGGTAATTCAGTTCCAAAAGTGGGAGTCTCCAAAGCCCATTTGTGCTGTGTGTGTGTGTGTGTCTGAAAATGCTGCATTAGGGACAGTGGTGGACACAAGGGTATCCTGAGAGGCACTCAGCACGGCGGAAGGAGTGGCCTTCAGCTTCCATGAGAGATTGCACATACGGCTGTGTGGGCATATATTTATTATGTGGAGCAGAGCAAGACACTGGGGTGCCTTCCTCCAATAAATTTATGTGATGTAACACACATGATAATGTTTCTGCTAATATTAAAATATGATGATGAGGAGGAGGAAGAGGGGGAGGAGGAAGAGAAGCAAGAGGAGGGATCAGGTGGTGGCCTGACTTAGCACATTACCTCTGCTGTGCTCTGAGTTCCTACTGAAACACTAGCAATTTTTTATTTCTTTTAGGGGACACCAATCTTGGGACATGGTAAAAGATGCTGTACTCAACTTCATGCCTACCATATGATTTATACAGTGCCTTAAACACAAATGCTTGAGAGAAACTGTTTGTGAGGAGAAAGAGGACCAGAGACAAGACAGAGGGGAAACCAGAGGGAGAACAGGAGTTGATAAGATCAAAACACATTCTATATAAGCATGAAGATATCACAGTGAGGACTACTATTCTGTACAATCAACATATGTAAAGAAAACAGTAGAACGCACTAATGTACACAAAAAAAAGATGTATTATATGTTCTTATATATTTTATACAAAAAAATTTATTTTTAAAAAAGACAGAAAGAAAAAAAGAAAAAGTGTGTGGGGGGAGGGGAATCTAGAGAGAATCCATATTTCTCTTTTGAGATAATCACAATATTTTCCTTGTTGTTCACACATTGCTGACTTCTTCAGGGTTTGGTGGGTACATTGACACTTTCTTCTCAATCAAGAAAAGGAAGTGGGCATTCCTTAGGAGATCCCCCTCTATCCAAGTGTCTGAAACTACCTGCATGCTGCATCATGGGTAATTTGGGTTAAAGATAATTGTAAATATGCTATTGATAGTAACTGATGTTTTCCCAGCATTGCAATAATGGTTGTTTTGTTTGTTGGTGAGTTTATTACTTTTTGATCAATAGAATGTGAGATTTGTGGGTGAAATTAGCATAGTGAATAACAATTAGGTAAAAAAAATCAATAACATTCAGACAAATACAGGACTTAAAAAAGTCCCAAAGGCACACCAGTATTCATAAACACATGTTAACGTGCATGTACACACACACACACACACACACACACACACACACACACACACACGTGCGCGCAAG
This sequence comes from Rhabdomys pumilio, assembly GCA_030674055.1. NCBI lineage: Eukaryota > Metazoa > Chordata > Mammalia > Rodentia > Muridae > Rhabdomys > Rhabdomys pumilio. The sequence continues at coordinate 219,804,428 of JANHMN010000002.1, forward strand.
CGCACGCACCTGAAATACTCCTTATTTATAATTACAAAGCATGAGAGTAGGGGTGGGAGGAAATAGGAGAGGGGGAGTGAGGAGTATATGAGTTTATTTTAAAGAAAATATGACAGATACAAAGAAGCCATCTGCAGATTCTGTTTTGAGAAACCTAAGATCTTTGTATTTGGAAAAGCCCTAGACATCAATATCCATTAATTCTGCTTAGACTCTTCTTATTTTTTTAATTTAAATAAAAGTTAGAGGATCTTTTTCAGGGTGTTTTGGAGACAAGAAACAGAAGATAGAGCCCTACGCTTCTTCCCTCGCCCTCCAAGGTAGTTGTATCCTCTGTTTTGCCATTGCTGTGATAAAACACAGGTGCAATCAGCAGTGCATAGAAGAACTTGTTCCTTCTGGCTTATAGTTCTAGAGGGAGAGTCTGTGATGGTGGAGAAGCTATGGAAGCTGACAAGCAGAGCCGGAAGCTAAGAGCTCACATCTCAATCTACACTCACGAAAGCAAAAAGGCAACTCTAAGTAGGGTGGGGCTGTGAACTCTCAGAGCCCACCCCAGCTGATGTACTTAATCCAGTGAAGCCACACCTCCTTAACCTCACCAACCACTATCACCAACTGCCGACCAAGTGTTCAAATACCGGAGCCATGGAGTGATTTTTATTATTAATCCCATAGCAAGAGCTAATGAGTTCACTTGTTATATGTTCCTATAGAGTGAGATCCCAATCTAAACCCAGAATATCTGATTCCAGAGCTGGCTCTTCTGCTGCTCACCGTGAGCCTGTGGCCCTCAGCAGAAACCAAGTGTATATGTAAAGATCAAACCCTTTGTGGTTTATGGCCTTGTCAGGATTTCCTCTGCCTGTTGTGTATGGTATGGACATTCTGAGGGGGAGCCGCACTGAAACAGCACCACTTGCAGCCCCTTCCCCTTGGTAGACAGGAGCACGGGAGACGAATTCACTTTTCTTTCACAGATTTCTTTTTCTCGGGTGTATAGAGAGTCATGCTATTATCCACAGCTCTGAATAATTCTAAAATTGTTCCTGCAGTCCTGTGACAGTTTGCTACCCCAGCCAGGCATGGTAGTTCACAGATGTTATCCTAGATCTTGGGGGATAAAGCTAGGGAGTTAGGGAGGTTGGAGGTCAAGGCTAGTCTGGGTTACATAGGGAAAGCCTATCTCAAACACAAAATAAGAATTGTTTTTCCTCTGCCATGTTACGTTTCCTCATCCAGTACCTGCATCTTAGCTCCTCATTCATTTCAAGCGGAGGGTATTTCCACACTTTGTCAAGAAACACACCAAGTGAGTGTGAGCGGCTTGAAGCTGCATTTCTTGTCTCCAGAGACTCCAGCAAATGCACCCCAGAGGAATTACCAAGTGCATATTTGTTTGATTAAATACAATGGTGGGAATACAGCACTGTTCTCGGCTCTTACATTTTTTTGTGATGTGCTTTAAAAATTATTCCTTGAGAATATTGGTAAAGTCTATTTACAGCATTACCCTGTCTCCCAGCAGACTCTGACATCTATCTGTGTATTGTGATGTTTAAGGATTCCATGGGGTTCATTGCCATATCTGAGAATCCTCGCCATGTATCATCCTACCTGATAATTCCTCACGGAATACCTCTGCAGCTGAGAATTTCCTTCCCCTGCATGCTGTTCAGAAATCAATGTTTAGAATAATGGTCCTGCTTGGCTCTGAATTGGGCTGGTTAATAACCATTGCTGAGGAAATCAATCAAGTCTATGATATCTTATTACTTACACTAATTTAATCACAGGGAACGGATTACGGTTCCAGTTCAAAGGGCAAAGAGAGTGTGTGTCCACCTCTCTTTCTCTCTCTCTCTCTCTCTCTCTCTCTCTCTCTCTCTCTCTCTGTGTGTGTGTGTGAGACAGAGAGAGAGAGAGAGGGAGAGAGAGAGAGAGAGAGAGAGAGAGAGAGAGAGAGAGAGAGAGAG
>JANHMN010000002.1:219818508-219855147 GCA_030674055.1 Rhabdomys pumilio
CAGCAGCAGCAGCAGCAGCAGCAGCAGCAGCAGCAGCAGCAGCAGCAGCAGCAGCAGCAACAGCAACAACAAACAACATATTTGCATTCATCCCCATGTGTTATGAAATTAGCGTTTATTTTCACTAAGTTCAATTTTTTGCAATCTAGAAACAGTATGTGAGATTTTAGGGTCTGTGGCCAGTGGGGCCTGTGGCAGGGGGAAGGAATGGGCAGAGAGAGGTGGACACAGTTGCAACATACTTGCTGAGTAGGGAAACAGGGATGAGCTGGGGTAAAAACAGAGTAGAAAATACATGAGGAAGAGGGGACCACTGTTCTATAAAACAATAGGAGACCAATAGGATCACCAGCAAATTCACACCCAGAGAAGGTACAAAGCAGCATGGAACACCCTCCTGGAAAATCATCTGAGATTTGACATTGGTGCTTTTGACCCCAGATTTGGTGCTTATTCTACTGTAGGCAGTGGGAGCAACTGAATGTCAAAGATAAAGATACACTCATCAGGGACAGGGTTACTCTCTTTGAGGATCACAGAAGACTAGTGGGCCTATTGAAATCAAATACAAAGATGCAGTGTTCTGCTGTGTAGGTAAGAGTTTAAGACACAACATATCTCTCAGGTGTTTCTAAATCTGAGTTGTGGTTATGCAGAGGAAAAACAAAAACAAAAGCAAAATGAGAAGTGTGTGTGTATTTGTGTTTTTATGTGTGTATAGTATGTCTGTATTTGAGTGTATATGTGTGTTTGTGTGTTGTGTGCACTTGTGTTTGAGCGTGTAGGCACATGCATATGTGTGTATGTATGTATATAAAGAATGGATCATATATTGTTACAGAGGTTGGAGATTCTCAATGCTCTGCTCTCTATAGGCTGGAAACCAAGACTAGTCAACAGCCTTGTCCCATTCCAAAGGCCAGAGAAGCAGAACTGATGTTAGTTCCAGTCTGATTGCTGGAGAAGACTGGATGTTCTAGCTCAAAAGCTGGCAGAAAGAGCAAATTACTTCTGACCCTGCTTTGTTCTATTCAGGTTTCTGATTGGTTGGGTCAGGCTCTCAATTAAAGTGTTCATCTTACCCGGAAACATTCCTGCAGAGAGTCCCAGAAATGCTCTAAACAAATACTTGTACACCCCTTGGTTCAATGTACTTTACACATATAACTAACCACCCATCTCTCTTTCTCTCTAATGATGGGATAAAGAAAGAAAGAAGAAGATGGAAAGAAAGGTAGAAAGAAGAAGAAAAGGGAAGGGGATGGAGAGAAAAAAGGAGAGATTGATTTCCATTCTTGCTTCAAATATGTAGTTTGTGGTAATTCGTGTTTTCTGAAGATGGCTGTAATCATACTAGCAACCCCATTACCTTATAAAAGATAGCCAACACTCCTCCCACTAAAAGGTGCAATCTTTTATTTTTTTTCCTTTAAATCTGGACAAGGACTCATGATAGCTCAGCTAATGGATAACAGAGTAAGGTGATAACCACAAGGCCAGGGGAGAAGGATTTAGTTTCTGCTTTCCTACATGGTTGTCCTTGGACTTTAGCCAGAGTGCAATGAGGTAGTTTACACTAGCCGATGTAGGGGATGGTGGGACAGGAAGTGGTGTTTCCCTGCTGGAAGCCTGCATCAACAACCTCATCATTAGATCTCAGGTGGTCTACCATGGTCATTAAGTGGAAACTCCAGAGATTGTGAGGCCACCCTCGCTATTTTGGATTTAGGTTCTGACCCATAGATTCTGAGAACACAAGGTTAGTTTATGCTTTGATGGTTGGGGTGCTGGTGGTTTGCCAGAAAGTCTACAAACTAGATCATTGTTTCCATTTCTTTCTATCTTGCTCTCCAGATAGTCTTTCCAAAATGATTATGTGGCCCCTGTGGGTCTGTACAGCTCACAATTAAGAGGATCTTTGCTTGTTTCTCAGGCTCAGAAGGTGTACTTAGAGATCCACAAATGCTGTCTAGGTTTACAGAGCTCTTGGGTGGTGGTGAGTGTCACTGAAGCCATTTGTTCAAGAAACTCACATGTTAGCAATACTTGTCAATGACATTTTCATGTTTTTTTTTCAGGAAAAACAATGAGGAAAAAATTGGGGTTCATGTGCTAAGGTTTTCTAACTGGCAAATGAGCTAAGTTTTTGGAACTATCTCTCCCCTCCCCTTCTTTCTCTTCCCCTTCCTTCTTCTCTTTTCTCCTTCTCTCCCTTTCCTCTTCTCCTTCCTCTTCATCCCCTTCCTCCTCTTCCTCTTCTTCCCCCTTCCTCTTATTCTTCATCTTCTTCCTTTTCTTCCTCATCTTCTTCCCCTCCTCCTCTTCTTTTTCTTCTTTCTCTTCCTCCTCTTTTTCTTCATTCCTCCTTCTCCTCTCCCTCTTCTTTGTCTCCCCCAACCCCTCCCTTACTGTTCCTAGCTACTCCTCCTTCCTTTTATTTTTAAACTATAATTTATATTATTTCTATTTTTTGGTCCTAAAGTATCCTTCTTTAATAAAATAATGAGAGTAGCTTGTTAGCTGTTTTGTAACTGCTCCTGCTATTAAAATTCTTACTAGGAAAAATTAAAAATTAACCACTAAATGCTAGTTTCTCACTTCTTAAAATTATACCACTTGAGATAAAAAGTCTTGGACCCTTCTAATGAAGCCCAAACCATTTCTCATGGCATTGAACACTTGATACTGTATTAATTGAACCCTATTCTAATTGTATGATTATAGAGCCCAACCGCAATGTGGCTCAACACTGTGCCTCCCCAGTAAGTTTTGAACTTCTTTGAAAATTGTCAGAGCGTTTTATATTGGTTGAATTAGATTTAACTTGAAGACACAGCCTCCTTTGAAGGCAAGTCTTGCTACTGTATAAATAGCACAAGTGTTATGCTCACTCTGATGTACACATGGTACACAGGTCCCACCCACATAGGAGTCATTCCCTTACTAGTATTAACTTCACAGCCCCGCCCCCTCTCGAGTGAGAAGCACTCACACAGGCATACAGGCTGTGGCTGGGTACAGAGCTTTATCTCCTGATTCCGTGACATAACCCAGCTCCAGGATTCTTCTATGTTCCTATCCAATCACATAGCGGGTCCTGCTGCTCTCTGCATCTTCCCTATTGAGAGCTCTTTGCTTTACAGTGCTTGAAATAAATTTGTAGCCTGATATTTGAGAAAGGACCAACATACGCATCGCTTATATTACTCCTCTGGGCCCTTGACATTTCCAGGTGGGTTTGTCCCTAAATAGCTGTCCAGTTTTAGGACCAGGAGGGGTCTGCATCTAAGGCCTTCTGCTAGAGCAAGTACTCACATCTCTTCTGCACAAGTGACCACCTGGTTTCTTTGTAGTTAATTGGTTGCCTGCTCTCTAGCTAGGTTAGCAATTCACTTTGCGTTCCTTGACCTCAAACACCCTTACCTGGTGTTTGGTGATTCAGAAACTGATGAAGAAGAATTCATGATTAGGAACAGTTTTCTGGACACTTGAGCTTACTTGTATCTTTGCATCTAGGGCTGGCCAACCTGAGGGGCGTGCATATCAGTCTTCACACCATATAGATTTGTTACTGGCCTCTCAAAAATTTCTCTCTTTAAATGACAAACTCTAGCAGCCTAGGATTGTTGATTTAAGATACCACCCAAATCTCATATCTGAATAGAGAAAAAAATCCAACTTAGAATAAATAAATTATTTCTGGGCAGAGCAAGAAATGAAATCATACCCCAAGGGAAGGTTCTACCTATAACCTATTAGACTGAGATATCTTGGGGCTGCTATCAAAGTTATTATTGAGAGTTGTAATATCTTGACCATGAGGCTTGCCTATCACCTCTTCCAACCTTGTTACTCAATAGTAATATGAGTAATAAGGATATTTGCCAATATGTGTGATAAATCAGCCTTTATCAGAGTAGAGTTTGGGACCAGAAAGCTGGTGGAGATGTTTCACCATGGCTTCATGGTCTTCCATTTGTCTTCTTTGAGGTGAGGTTTCATCAAGTAAGGATACATTACCCACTCTCAGACATAGTTAGCAAGCTTTTGATGTCTCTTTTATCTTGTATGTAAGCCTCAGGAATTCTGTCTTGGTTTGTAGGTTTCTATGTTCTGGTTCATTCCTAATAGGATAGGCAGACCGACCTTATAAGCTTTTATTATGCTGTAAGTTACTTGCATCTTCAAGAGCAGAAATAAGACTTTTTGTACCTATAATACTGAGGATTTCATGGTAATGTAGTGCCTAGATATTATTAAATAAAAGTGTTCTGAACAGTAAGATGATGACTTCTTGCTTAAGGTTGAACAAAAATAACAGAGAATGTTTTATTCCAAGAAGAAGACCCTGGATAGTCTCTGTAATTATTTTAATTTCTCTGTTCTCCATGCATTACACCCATGAATGTCATCTGATCTGTGGAGACAGAGATATGGTTGTCCTCCATCCATTAGAGCTCATATACCCGTCACCTTGGGTTTTAGGAAATGACTTTGACACTATTCTAAGTGTAATGGTTAGGTGGCATTCTGGGGCCATTTTCAAAATGCAACCCAGGATTACTTCATCACATACATTTAGCACCGAGTGCAGTATGGTGACCATGGCTTTCAGCCTCTTTTACCATGCCTGTTGAGAGTTATAATATTGGGCACAGATTGCTGTCCTGGAGGATCTGAAGTCTGCCTTTCCTTCTAAAATGTTTCCTGGAGTGAGCCAACAAAGCATAGCTGGGTGCTTGGACATGGTGCTGTTCCATGCAGCTCTGCCTCAAATAAATGGTCTGCACTGAGGTTCTGATAAGAAACAGATCCATTAAGCTTACAGTTAAGCCCATTTTAATGGGGCTGTAAAATGGTGTTTATTATAGCACACATTGTATTTTTCTGCAAAGACTTCTGGGAGAAATTTTTATCTGGTCCCACTGCCATGAGAGGCTGGGTAATTTGGAGAGAAAAGTTTTATTTTTACGAGCTATATAAATTTAGTATATATTTAGTTTGTGTGTTTGTAAGCATGTGTGTACATGCGCGCACACACACATACACACATCCACTGCTGCTAAGCAATCAGGACCTTGTGATTTGGGCTCCCACACCACTTTGTTCTTTAGAGTTATGGATTGCACTTTGTGGTAGTTCAATGACTGCCACTCTCCTTTACCTTAGAGCTTACAGCAGACTTTCTGAATAGTCCCCAGAACCTAACAGAAGGCTAGGTACATTGCCATCCTGAAATTCTAGCTAAGATCCTGCCAAGATTAATGGACTCCAAGGTTTGTTTGTAATGTGTAAGTTTATAACGTGGTATTGTGAAAGGGAGAGGCATTTATGGTCGGGTGCTTTTATCGCTTACTGAAGACCCTGCAATTTCATTTCTTCTTTCTAGTGATATATATTATATACATTGTATTTAAAATATATTATATAATACATATTGGATATGTATATGTATAGTATACATATGTAATATGTATTATAATGATATATCAACATACATATTATATGTATACATAGTATACATATAATATGTATTATTATTATTTTTATTTTATATATTATATGAATAGTTACAATTGTGTGTGTAAACATATAAAGGTGTATATAAATGTAAACTTTTCATATATACAAGAATTTATTAATCATGGCATGTCATGTTTCGGTGAATGCAAGGAAAAGAGTCTTTTGGCTTATAAGTTAGATCTGAGCCCCACACCTCACTTGCAGCAGTGCTGCTCTGAGAACAAAGTGCTCTTTTGTGTCCTTTTCTTAATGATTCCATGACCAGGTCATCCTCATTGGGATCTCAGAACAGGTCTATTAGAGATAAAAACTCTACCTCTGAGATTTGCTTTCCAAAACATAGCTGTTTCTTTTTTCTTTTTTCCTTTCCTTTTTTTTTTGTTTTGGTTTCAATTTCATTCTTTCTTTAACTGTTTCCTTTTTTCTTTCTTGGAGCAATATGAATTCAGACCTGTCATGAGGTTGAGCTTTGGGGAATGGAACAGAAAGTCTGAAGCACACTCACTGACTGTGTTCCTCCTTTTAGTGGGTGATGAAGGGCAGTGATTGGTACGGTTTACAGACCCTGTACCAGACATCTGCCATACCACGATGGAGTGAACCACCAACACCCAAGACTGTGGGAGCTCTTCTGCACTCAGCAGAGTTACTGATACCAATGAAAAGCAGAGTCGACCTGGGGCAAAGGGACCCGCATGCAACTCTGGGTTCCTTTAGATTTTGAACCTCTGAAGCTTGAAAATATTATGGAAGAGAAAAGTTGGGGAGATCTGAACAAAAAATATGTGATGTCTTACCCATGTTTTAGAGAATGCTCAAGTTAATTTTAGTTTGGATTTAAACATTTTATAACAGATAAGACTTTTCAGGGTTTTTTTAAAATAATATTTTTGTTAGAATAGGAAATATTGGGTTTTTATTATGGCATTTTCATACATGTTTATCACTATAGTTTGCTGATATTCACCTCTACAATCCGTTCTTTCCCTCTTGACCCACCTTCCTCATCCATTTCCTTTCTCCAAATAGTCCTCTGTCTAGTTTCATGTTTTAAATGTCTATGTATATATATGTACATGCATAACATGTACATGTATATAGGTACAAACATATTTATGTATGTATATGTGTGCATAGGTATATGTACATGCATATATGTATATGTGTACATGTATGTGTGTACATCTGTGTATATATGTACACAGTATATACGTGTATATGATTCACATATGAAAGAACTGTGCTTTTTTCCCATCATCTTCATTTTCCCTCCTCCCTCGAGCACTCTTTTTCACCCCATTGTCCCTTTCCTTCATACTCTTTGTCACAGGTATTTATGCATATCTCTACAGCTGGATCCAACGTATAAGGAAGACACACAGTGTTTGTCTTCCTCAGTTGGGATTATTTTGGTAGACATGATACTCCATTCATTTCCCTGCAAGTGGTACGATTTCATTCTGTATAGCTTAGCAAAGCCAGAGTGTGTGCATGTGCTACATTTCATTTATCTGTATATAAATGTCTTGACTGATTCCTAGATATGAGTTCTGAGTTTCTCAGAATGAAATAAATTGCCTTGGCCATCTCTATGTTTTAAATGTGGATAACTTTAATGAATATTTCTTGGTATCCTTCACAGATGGCAATATTGGGTCTTTACATGCAGAGGGCAAAAGAGTGGAAGAATGGACTCGCTGTGTCTTCTCTTTCATAAATGCACCCAATTCTTCTGACAAAAGGGCAGCACTCACAGTTTACCCACCTCTCAAAGCCCGTACATCTGTGTGCCATCACACGAACCAATTTCCATTTTGGAAGATGTACATTCACAAAGCCCAACAGTTAGGAACTGTACAAATTCTCGATTCTAATTGAATTTGAGCTCAAATTCTGATTTCTATGTGCACCAAGGTAAGATTTCCTGTTATGGTACATAAGATAGAGCAAGTTATCCCCACTTCACAGAGTCATTGCCAAGAGTACATGAAACAGGTGGCCAGTCAGATGGCTCAGCACATAGAATATTTATCTTGCAGCCTGACAATCAGAGTTGGATCCCTGGAGCCCTCATAAAGGTGGACAGAAAGAACTAAATCTACAAAGTTGTCTTCTGAACTTCGCAAGTGTGTCCCGATCTGTATCACCTCCACTGAACCCAACATATCACACACATAATAATAAATAAAAATTAAAAAATAAATAAAACCAAAAATAGAATAAATGAAATATATTACATAAAGTAGACAGTACATCTAAATATGGATCAGCATATAATATTTGCTTTTGTAAACCAGAGTCTGCAACCTGTTACTTGTTTTGACAAGCAAAGCTTTATTGAAACACAATCATGCCTGTTTATTATCTATTGTCTAAGACTGCTTGTCTCCTATAAGGGAATATTCAATATTTATTAGTGATTAAGTGGCTTGGAAAGCCCTAAATATTTAGTGAATAAATCTTTAAGAAAAAATATTTAGGGTAAAAAGGAAATGTCTGTCAACCTCTGATTTAGTATATAATATTCTTTTGTAGCTCCAAAAGCTATTTTGTAGACAATAGAAAAATTTAAAAAAACTAATAAGGTTACAATTTCAGTGAAATAGTTATTTAAATTGGTGTCTATATTTTATAGTAAAAATTGTTAATTTTAATTTATAATTTCTCACAGAGAAAAACTATATGAAAAGAAACTCAATTATGAAATTTGGGTATATTTGAGGTTTCCCCAAATTCCTTGTGTTTAGCAAAACAACTCTACAATAATAATTAATATTTAAGATCAGGTCTCCTCTTGAAGAATTCAGAAAAGGGAGTCCTCTGTGGAGCAGTTGGTGCTTCGGACCCCTGCTGGCTGCATGTTGTTCTCTAAGTTCAGGCAAACACAGATCAAAGAGTGCAGCAAAGTCCCCTGGCTTCCCTTTTGGGCAGAGCCTTTCTAGGTATAGGGTCTGGGCTCATTATAAATGTAAAGTGGGGATCTTCAGAAGTTTTCTACAGAGTCAATCAGAAGTGAATTTATGTGCTGACTTTTCTGAAGACTTTCTGTGTGGTTGGGACTATCTGATATATGCAATGCTTTGATTCCTGTTGAATACACACATGTGTAATATCACACTTATAAAATGCAGTATGTGTGTGTATACATGTGCACACATGCGTGTGAGCATAACGCTTTCCCAAAGGAGACTTTGGACATCTAATTACCCCTTCCCTTGCATCGTTCCATGATATGGTTTACACAAAAGTAAAATGTCTCATTGATTCAATGCTAAGACTATCTATTAAGCCCATTTCCTTCTTGTTCTTATTAGCATGGAACTCATTTTAGGCACAATTTCTAGTCTTTTCTCTTTGCAGATATCAGAGTACTTCTTACCATTATTTCCTCCTACATTTTCTGCCTCATTTTCTCTCTCCTGTCCCTCTGCTAATCCAATTACAAGTATGTTGGACTGCTTGATAGCATTGCCCGAGCACAACTGAACCTCAGAGAATTTCTTCCGGTTTTTTCAAATTAGATAATTTTTACAAATCTGTCTTCAAATATCTTCAAATCTAGTGACTCTCCTTTCTACTCTCTCCAATTTTCTGCTATGCCCATAAGACTAAATTTTCACTTTAGATGACTTTTCTGATGTAAATTTGATTTTATTCTCTTTTATAGTGTTTTTATTTCTTTACTTTCAGGATGACACACTTCATTTGTTCTCTCATTTTCCTTTAAGCTCTTGGTAATATTCTTCATGATTGTTCGAAAATCCCTTTAAAGGCCATTTTCAACATCTGAACTGGGGCATTTTGTGTGTATTATTATTTTACTTTCACATTCTTCTATGTTGAGCAATTTAATGTTGATAATTAATTATTGTTGGTAATTATTCATTATAAAGAGGTTTAATAATGTTTCCTTACCTTAAAGAGGGTTAAATTTTATTCTGATAAATACTGAATAGAGTGATGGACTTAAGTTATTAAGCAAGTCCAGAGTAACAGTTGCCCTAGGGCAAGGCTATAGAATTTTTCTATTTATGATCCATTTTCATTTAATTTTTCTTACACAGCCCAGCTATATTGGTTTACAAAATAAGTATACAAGCCAAATATTTGCCGACAATAAATTACAAAGAAGTTTATTCTAAATAATTTTTGGATATGCATATACTTTTAATATTAAGATGAAAGCAAATATTCATGCTAATTTTGTGGCTATGCTTGTTTATACATAAAGAACAGAATCATGTCTACATGGTTGATATTGTACAGCATGCAACATGCTTCAGAGTTGACCTGTATTTTGATTGTCAGTGTTGAAATGGCTTCTTCACATGAATACGTCTTACAAAATGGCAGAAGAGTAATCCAGGACCAGTTCGGAAATTTTTGGAAATTCTGTCTTTATCCCAAGCCAAAATTCATTTAATGATTAAAAAAAATGAAGTCAGTAACTTATCATAATTTTAAAAATCAGACACTTTAACGTAATACAATTGGAGGATATGTTGTCCTGATATTACATGCTGAGGAATGTTAGAAGAATATGAGATATCTTTGTTTTCTCTAAGTCAGAGCGTTTCCATCAGAGCAGAAATCTGTACCATAAAAATACCATCTCTAGTAACAGAAAAGTCTGGAAGCTGAGCTGTGGTGTTTCAGTCAGTGTTGATTGTCATTGTACAGTTCCTATGTGTAGACACACAGGCTACACGTCTAGAACCAAGGTTGCAGTGAGCTTACAGAATGCAACATGGGCAAACATGCCCCAAAGCAACTCAGAAGGGTTATGCATTTGGTTCTTATGGGTTTTCGCTGAAGCTTGTTCAGAAACCTTTCACATTGCTAAGGTTTTTGCTATCCCCACAAGGTATGTAACTTCACCTTGAGATTTAAAAGCCAAGCTCAGGTTGGGAAGATGATTCAGTGGGTAAAGTTCTCGAGTCCAGATTCCCAACCACCATAAAAATGTTGGGTGCAGCTTTGCAAAACTATAACCACAGGACTTGGAGTAGGAGATTCAGATATAGGAGAATCCCTGAGGCTTGCAGGCCAGCCAGCTTAGCTGGAATCAGTAGTCCAAATTTCAGTGAGAGACTCTCTTTCAAGAGTATATGGCAGACACAAAGAAAGACACTTAACAACTTCATCTGGCCTCCACATACACACACACACACACACACATTGATACATACGCTCACATATACTACATGTAACATATGCCTCAAAGAAAGAGAGGGAGAGAGACAGAAAGTATGTGTGGAATAGAGGTGGGGAGAAATACTGGGATTTAGGGTAGGAATGGTTAAGTATAGAGTCAGAAAGAAATATCTCAGATTTCACACAGCACCTGTAGTATTGTCTTCATCTTCATTTTAGAGCCATATAAAAGTATAAGATCCAGTCTTAGTTGATGGTCTATACAAAATTAGGCCACATTCTAGGAGTCTTTCTGATGTCTCCGTTAAATAACTAGAATACCCATGTGCACTCCAGTCTCACCAGTCTGAAACATCCTCTCTAAGTACTAGCTAAATGCTTGCTCCTGTTCTCATGGGACTCCGGCTGTTTCTGCTAGGTCTCATGGAATCCTGCTCTTACTTATTCAACTAAAGCCCTGTGCAGAGACCACGTCTCTGCTACCCTCTCCCAAGTTCTGAAGGACTCTCATTGTTTTTACAGTGCTCTACACAATATAACTCATTCAAAACACAAAATGTCAATGTATATCTCCCCATTCAGGACTCTCTTGGTCTCCGAGCTCCAGACCTCCACATCTTTAGTCAAAGATGATCATAGGTGGATTTAGAGAACTGCTCATATATTTCTCTCACTTATCATCCAATGCTTAAAAACAAGTGTACCCTTGTACACTTGACATGGGAAGTCCACAGGAGTTTCTGAAATAATCCTTCTGCCTATATCTCTCACATCTTCTAATGACTCCTTAGCAGACATAGGAATTTTTTTTTCAAAGCCTCATAAGCTTTGTGGTCAAGCTTTTGTGTAACTTGCTGCTCATTTGCTTTTGCTGCATCCTCTCATCGTGAACCCAGTGCTTCAGTCCTACTGAACCATTAGCTAATGCTCACAGACATCCTTCATGCTTCTGTGAGTTCATTCTGGTTGTAATGTGTTAATACCCTTTGTTCATTCATTGCCCGAAAGAATCTCTCTTATTCTTCTCCTTCATGTCACTGCTTCTGAGCTTAAGCCCCGATTACCCCTAGGAAAAGCTGGCTGCTAAACCTACGTTTCCATATCTTACATTTTTACATGTCTAAAATGCTTCTCAAGCTGCATACGTTCAGGCTGCAAGTTCATACCCTTTCTGGTGAGTTAGGAGACTGGATTATCTCACTCAAGTATAAGACCACAGAATGTGGTAGGAACTGGTCTATAGGACCACACATCCATACATACTATCTGAAGCGAGTCCCAGTTTAAAGTAATTGTTGATGTATTAGATGCAGACTATTGTCATATATGATGTTTCAAAAGAAGCAAGAAAATATTTACTTCCTTTATCCTTTTAATTGTATGTATATGCACTCATGTACACACACACACACACACACACACACACCATGAAGGTCAAGCAAAATTTCTGTAGCTGAATAGATCATTTATACTAAAAAATTGCAATCTACACCCCAGAAAATGATTTAAAATGAAATTTCAATGTGATAATTTAAAAGACACAATACATTTAAAAAGTAAATGTAGTCATTTTTACTATTAAGAATATTAAACAGTTCTGCTGTTCCTGGACTCAATCCACCCTAGTATCTCCATGCTTGGAACTAGACCTGGTAAGGTACCCCATCCTTGCTCCAACTTCTCAGCTCCTCTAGCTCTGACCCACATGCCTCATTCATTTTAGTCTACACGGTACCCTAGAGCCTATAAAAGACCATAGCCATGTCTTGGCACTTTAGACTCTTCTGTCTCTGGATGTATAATACTCAGCCACTCCACATAGTTATCATGACCCCAGATTCAGGAAAAATCTTGATTCCTTTAGCTTTGCTTCCTTGAGACTTTCTCAAACTGCCCTGCCTTCTACCTTGCCTTAAGATTATAGCCATGTATGCTAAAAACTCACATGAAAATATAATCCATGGAAACTTAAAAGGCCACCTCATGTAGCCAGGTGAGACCTCAACTGGAGGGATAAGGACACCAACCCATCCACAAAACTTCCCACCCAAAATTTGTCCTATCTAAAACAAGTATAGGGACAAAGATGAAGCAGAGACTGAAGGAAGGGCCATCCAATAACCAGCCCAACTTGAGATCCAGACCATGGGCAAGCACCAATCCTTGACACTATTAATAATACTCTGTTATGCTTTCAGATTGGAGCCTAGTATAACAGTCTTCTGAGAGGCTCTTCACAGCAGCCGACTGATGCAGATAGCCACAACCAAACACTGGACAGAGATCAGGCACCTTTATGGAAGAGTTAGAGGGAAGGATTGATGGTCCTGAAGTGGATAAGAACCCCACAGGAAGACCAACAGTGTCAACTAACCTGGATGCTGAGAGCTCTCAGAGACTGAGCCACCAACTATAAAGCATATATGGGCTGTACTCAGGCCCCCAGCACATATATAGCAGAAGGCTACCTTGACCTACCTCAGTGAGAGAGAATATGCCTAATCTTGCAGAGACTTGATTCACCAGGATAGAGTGATACTGGGTGGGGCACCCTCTCAGAGGCAAAGGGGAGTGGGGATGGGAGAAGAGACTCTGTGAGGGGGAAAGTGAGTGGGGCAACATTTGGGATATAAAAAAAAACCCTGCAGACTCTAAAACCTGAATTATATTTGGGCAATTAAAAGCAGCATAGCTAGAAAAGTAAAGGAAAACCAAGACAATATGCCCCCATCAAAAAATCACAAACCCCATAGTACCAAACCACAAAGAACCCAAAATTACACAAATAACCACTTGAAAGAATTTAGAGACCAGAAACACACCAAAGTCCACAAAAATCACAGGAAACAGTTTAATGAAATGAGGACAATTCAGATATGAAAATAAATTCAATAGCAGTAAAAACATTAAAGAAAACATATTTAAATGAAGAAGGAAGTGAAAAACTTAGTAAATCTAAAAGAAAGCCTCACCATTATCATGAAATAGAGTATAAAGGCTTGAAGACATTATAGACTAATTGGATCATTCATAAAATAATTTTAAAAAAACTGACAGACTTGCAAATTTTATGTGCAAGAAACAAAAGCCACCATGAGAAGATCAAATCTACAAATTATGGGTGAAGAAGGAGAATATAGGTCAAAGATACATCAAATACTTTCCACAAAAGTTAAAGAAATGTCCAAAGTCTAAAGGAAAAGGTGCCATCCAAGAACAATAGGTATTATAAACACCAAAGAGACAAGGCTTAAAAAAGTTTCCTCATGACATATTTACAAACATAAATCACACACTAAATAAAAAAACTGTAGAAGAGAAGTTTCAGGTCAAATATAAAGCGTGTCAGTAAGAATAACAGCTGATTATTCTATGGAAACTTTCAGAACTTCCATACACCCAAACCAAATGTATTCATAACTGCTAACCCAGACTATTATACCCAGCAAAACTATCTATTTAAGTTGAACGAAAAATAAAATTTTTGCATAATATAAACAGACTAAAGGAATATCTGACTGCTAAGCCAAATCTACAGAAGACACTGGAAGAAGTACTTTGGACCGAAGAGAAGGAAACTCAAGAGGCTATAGAGAAGTAATATAATACACTTCACCAAAATAATATAAAAATAAAAAAAAAGAAAATCAGAAAATCAACAACCTGACAGGCATTAGTACTCATATTTCAATAATGAATCTGAATGTTAATTATTTCAATGTTTTAAATAAAAGACAGACTATTATTACGTTGAATTAGATAACAAGATTTATTTTATTCTACCTCAAAGAAACACCGGCCATCCTCAAAGTTATATAACAACTTAGAGGCCAGCAAATGGAGGAGAGACAATGGAAAAGACACAAATGAGAAGCAATGGAAAAAGAGACAGACACAGTTATTCCAAATTTGATAAAATGGACTCTAAGCCAATGTTAGTAAGAGGAGATAAAAAAAGCAACTAGACATTCATTATGAGAGCAATTCATCAAGGTGACATTACATTTTAAACATACCCACAAAGCAGAGGTGTAATCAATTTTGTGAAGCTATGGATTCACCTCAACACAGTAATAGTGGATTATTTCATTACGCCACTGTCACCGTTATACAAGTCATACAGACAAAAACTAAACAGAGAGATATTGGAGTTAAATGACAATATAAGTCCAATGCATCTAACAGACATCCATAGACCATTATACCCCAAAGCTAAGTAATACATATTCTTTTCATCAGCCCATGGGATTTTCTTGAAAGTAGACCACATATTAGGACACAAAACAAATATCAAAAAATACAGAAACACTGAAATAACATTTGTCTTAGTTACTTTTCTATTGCTGTGCTAAGGCATCATTACCAAGGCAACTTATTAGAAAAACATTTATTTAGAGTTTACAGTTTCAGAGGCCTGTGATGATTATGATAGGAAGCATGGAAATGGGCAGGAGGTAGCAGGCATGGTGTTGGAGAAGTAGCTGAGACACAACCATGAACTAGAGACTGGGAATGGTGTGGGCTTTTGAAACTTCCAGGGCCACCCCCAGTGACACACATAACCCAACAAGGCCATATCCCCTAGTCCTTCCTAAATAGTTCCACCAACATATGACCTTATGGAAGCTAGTCTTATTAAAATGGCCACAACATTTTGAACTATGTTTGACTACAATGGAATAAAGCATACAAACTCATGAAGATAAAACAATATATTACTGAATGGTGAGTAAGTCACTGAAGAAATCAAGAAGAAAATTAAAAATTACTGGAATTTAATGAAAATTAAAACTAAACACAATAAAGTCTATGGGATACAATGAAGGCAGTTTTACAGGGAAAATTTACATGACTAATTTCTAACATTAAAAAAAAAACAAAAAAAGCTCAAATATCTTAATGATGTACCCTAAGGCCTCAGAAAATCAAGAATAAGCTAATTTCCCAAAACAGAAATGAGGAGAAATAATTAATATCAGGGTAGACACGATTAAGACAGAAATAGAAAAATAAAAATATTAATGAAACAGAATTTAGTTCTTTGAAAAAAAAAACCCAGTATTGACAAATCCTTTCCTAAATTAACCAAGAGAGAAAAAAAAAACAAATTGAAAATATTAGAGATGAAAGATGAAACATTAATAGTAGTAGATAACAATGAAATCCAGAAAATAATGAAAATATATTCTCTAAACTTATATTCCATGAAATTGGAAAGTCTAAAAGAAATGGATGGATTCTAAATGCACATGATCTACCTAAATTAATCCAGGATGAAATAAATAACTTATAGGGCTCTGTAACCAGCAGTGAGATTGAAGCTATAATAAAAAGTTGACAACTAAAACAAGTCTGGGACCAGATGGATTCATTGCAAAATTCAGCTAGACATTCAAAGAAGAACCAACATTAATACTACTCAAATTATTCCATGAAATGAAATTGTAAAGAAGACTCTTCTTATGATCTAATACTAGCTTGATACCCAAATCAGGGAAAGAAACAAAACAACTAAAAAAAACAAAACAACTAAAAAAAAAAAATTACTGCTCAGTATCCTTCATGGATACACAAAAAGTTCACAATAGAGTATTTACAAATTGATCATGTCACAAAGATAATTCTTTATGACCAAGTCAGCATCATTCCAGAGGTGGTTCAACATTCATAAATCAATAAATGTAATTCAACACATAAATGTACTCCAAAATTATGTGATTGTCTCAATAGGCACAGAAAACTTTCAACAAAATCTCTTTCTGAATTTTTCAGGATCTATTGATAGCCAAAAGTTCAGTTGTGAGAACCCTGTGTGCCCTTCTCCCATCTATGACTGTTGTTGACTGTGCTCTTTTTGTACAAGTCTACAGCATAGGTGTTCTGACTTCCCAACTTCAAGGGATAAGTCATACCCAGAGGATGACATTTTGAAGCCTTTGTGCATGTCTTCCAACTTTATTGTCTTCAGTTTCACATCCATTGCTGAGCTCAGGAACCCAAGCTGATAGTCTCATAGACTGTCCTGATTAAAATTGTCATGTATCACAGCAGCAGCAGCGACAGCAGCAGCAACAACAACAACAAAAACAACAGACAAATCATTATGTGTCACAAAAGAAATATATAGGAATGAGAGAGAGAGAGACACACAGAGAGACACACAAGGAGACAGAGAAAGAATGTATTTTACAGAGAAGCAGAAAGTCTCTACAGTGTAGGAGATAAAGTTTGCATTATATAAATGTGTGAAACTTCAGAGAATAAATTTAATTAATAAAAAACAAAATGAACAAACCAAAAACCAACCTTTTATAACAGAACAAAACAAAACAACAACAAACAGCAAACCAAAACAACTTCAATAAAACCCAAAGCAAACCAAATTAAAAGACATTTTTGTAACAGTATATTATATTAAGTCTATGCTGATTAGGGGTTTTTATTTGTCTGCATTAGATATGACATGTAATTCTCCTAAACTAACTTTTGTTTATGTGTTCAAGTAAATTAGAAATTTGAAGGGACCTGAGCAGACATTCTGATTCTGTCATGGCCATTTTTTTTTTCTCCACAGTGTCCTAGAAAAATGACAACAGGCACAGATAGTGTATGCCTCATAGGAAAGAGCTCTGTATCATCAAGTGATTCAGTTCATTACCAAACCCTTCACTTATCTGAGCGCTTTCATTATATTAAACAAATCTAATCTCTCCGTTAAGTATTCCTATTGACCCCTCAGAATTCTATGGCAGTATCTAATTCCCCTCTTCTTGATGATACTAGCTATTACAATAAAGCCACCAAAATATCTTCTGATCCAAAGTCTTATGAATTCCTTGCAAACAGCAAAGGGTACTCCTGTTCTTTTCTTTTGTTGTGGTTTCCAGATGCGGAGTTTGCCCCAAAATGACTCAGGGTGTTACAGTATAAGTGGAATTCTCTGGGAATTTATGGACAACACAGAGTACAAATGTCAAAGAGGTAAATACACTGCTGTGGACACTAAACATGTCCTAGGGTTGAGTCCATTGCTCAGCTGCTGCACCCCTGTGCATCCTTAAGCATGCTGCCAACTTGCTTTCATCGCTTGTCCAAGGTTTTCTCTAACCATGCTTCCTTAATTTATTCATTCATAGTTGGCTTACTGACTTAAGTGTAGGTGTGCATATTTCTTTCATCTCATTTTTTTTGTATTATATATGATACATTCTTCTAATCTACTTAATGATTCTGCTCAATTTTAACTTATTTATTCATCCATTCAATCACATAGCAAATGTATTTCAAATACCCATTCTGCAGACATCAAGCTTTGGACCTATAAAGGAAAGGCTTCTTCAAGATTAATTCTGATTATTTACCACATTCATTGCACCTCAAGCTTTATATCACCCATGATTGTCCTTTTACTGTGATCATATGACAAGTAAGTCTATATACCATGTGTAGAAAGATGGTGTTGATTTGTGTCTATGCAGCTAGCTCACTAATCTATTAGATATTATAATAAAAGTACACTTAAGAAATTAATTGATAAAGTAATTCTCATTTTGTGTTTGTTAATATGAACCAGCTCTTATTTACTCAGGAAAATTATTCTTTAACTTACTAGCATCTTTTTAAAAAATAACAAGCATTATAATAGATGTGATGAATGAATGGAAATTTGTGTGTGTGTGTGTGTGTGTGTGTGTGTGTGTGTGTATTGCTTTTTAAAATTTTTTGATTACTTGATATACTTTGCATCCTGACTGCAATCCCCTGTTTCTCTTCCCAGTCATCACCCACCTCCATCCATTACTCCTTTCTCTTCTGAAAAGGAGAGGACTCCCATGGACATCAACCAGATTTGGGATGTCAAGTTTACGGAAGACTGGATGTATCTTCTCCTATTGAGGCCAGATGAGCCATCCCAGGGGAAAGGATCCCAAAGGTCCTAAACAGAGTCAGAGACAGCTCCTGCTTCCACTGTTAGGAGTCCCACATGAAGATCAAGCTACATAACTGTTACATATGTGCAGAAGACTCAGGTTAATTTCATGCGTGCTCTCTGGTTGGCAGTTCAGTCTCTGTGAGCACCTATGGGTCCAAGCTAGTTGAGTCTGTAGGTTTTCTTCTGGTGTTCATGACCCTTCTGGCTTCTATAATCCTTCCTCCTCCTTTTGCACTAGATTCCCCAAGCTCCACCTAATGTTTGGGTGTGGGTCTCTGCCATCTGTTTCCATCGGTTTCTGAGAGAAGTCTCTCTGATGACAATTATGCTAGGATCTTGTCTGCAAGTATAACGGAATATCATTAATAGTGTCAGGGGTGGGCTCTCTTTCATGACATGGGTGTCAAGCTAAACCAGTAATCAGTTGGCTACTCCCTCAATTTCTGCTCTATCTTCATCCGTGCATATTTTGTAGACAGAACAAATTGTAGGTCAAAGGTTTTATGAGTGGGTTGGTATCCCAAATCTGTCATTGGAAGTCTTGACTCATTACATGAGAGAGCCAGTAGAGGCTCTATATTCTCCCTAGCTAGGAGTCCTAGGTAGGGTCACCTTTGTAGATTTCTGGGAGTTTCCATTGTCCTAGGTTTCTAGCTCCTCCCAGAGATTCCCCTACAGATTAATTCCAGTTATTTTTCCCAGTACCCTCTCTCTCCATCCTTCCTCAACCAGATCCCCCCTGTTTCCATCCCCACCCCACCCCCATCCAGTCTCCTAATCACCATCCAACCATGATGTGTAATCTATTTTCTCAGTGACATTCACACATCCCCAACTTGATCCTTCCTTGTTACTTAGCTTCTTCAGATCTGTGGATGTTGCATGGTTCTCCTTTACTTTTCGTTGTGACTGGGTTACCTCACACAGGATAATCTTTTCTAGTTCCATCCATTTGCCTGCAAATTTCATGATGTCATTGTTTTTAATGTCTGAGTAATATTACATTGCATAAATGTACCACATTTTCTTTCTTCATTCTTCATTTGAAGGACTTCTAGGTTGTTTTCAGTTTCTGGCTGTTGTGAATAAAGCTGCTATGAATATAATTGAACAAGTGTATTTGGAGTACGGTGGGACATCCTTTGGATATATGCCCAGGATTGGTATAGCTGGATCTTGAGGTAGATCTATTCCCAGTTTTCTGAGAAACTGCCAAATTGATTTCCAAACTGGTTGTCTAAGTTTGCACTCCCATCAGCAACGGAGGAATGTTCTGGTTGCTCCACACCCTTACAAGCATGACCTGTCACTGGAGTTTCTGATCTTAGCCATTCTGATGAATGTAAGATCTAATCTCAGTCATTTTGATTTGCATTTTCCTGATGGCTAACAATGTCAAACATTTAAGTGCTTCTCCGCCATTAGAAATTCTTCTGTTGAGAATTTTCTATTTATATCTGTACTTCACTTTTTAATTGGGTTATTTGGTTTGTTAATGTCTAGTTTCCTGAATTCTTTGTGTATTTTGGATGGGGAGTTGGTAAAGCTCTTTTCCCATTCTGTGGGCTGCTGTTTTGTCCCTTTGACAGTGTCCTTTGCCTTACCGAAGGTGTTCAGTTTCATGAGGCCCCATTTAATTGTTGACCTTAGTGCCTGAACTATTGATGTTTTCTGAGGGAAGTTGTCTTCTGTGCCAACGCATCCAGGCTGTTCTCCACTTTCTCTTCTATCCGGTTCAGTGTATCTGGTTTTATGCTGAGGTCTTTGATCCACTTGGGCTTGAGTTTTGTGCAGGGCGACTGATCAACTTGTCTGTTTTTGTGCCACTACCATGAAGCTTTTGTTACTATTTCTCTGAGTACAGCATGAAATCTGAGATGGTGACACCTCTGGAAGTTCTAGTATTGTACAGGATTGTTGTAGAGATCCTGGTTTGTTTTCTTTTAAATATGAACTTGAGTATTATTATTTCAAGGTCTATAAATACTTGTGTTGGGATTTTGATAGGAATTACATTGAATCTGTAAATTGCTTTTGTTAAGATGGCTATTTTTACTATGTTAATCCTTCTGATCCATGAGCATGGGAGATCTTTCAATCTTCTGATTATTTATCCTCTTCAGTTTTTCTTCAAAGACTCAAAGTTCTTGTCATTCAGGTTTTTCACATGCTTGGTGAAAAAAAAGTCAGAAGTGTTACTGATTTTTTCTTAAGTTGATTTTGTATCCAGCCACTTTGCTGAAGGTATTTATCATCTTTAATTCCCTGGTAGAATTTTTTGGGAGGGTCAGTCATTTATACTATAACATCTGTGTATAGAGATACTTTGACTTCTTCCTTTCCAATTTGTATCTTTGTGATTTCCTTTAGTTGTCTTATTGTTCTAGCTAAAACATCCAGTACTATTTTGAATAGATACAGGGAACATAGACAACCTGGTCTTCTCCCTGATTTTAAGTTTCTCTCCATTTAACTTGATGTTGGGTATTGGCATGCTGTATTTTGCCTTTATTATGTTTAGGGATGTGCCTTGTATCCCTGATGTCTTTAAGGCTTTTATCATGAAGGGGTGTTGGGTTTTGCCAAAGGCTTTTTCAGTATCTAATGAGATGATCCTGTGGTTTTTCTTTTTTTTTCCTGTTTGTTATCGATTACTTTGATAAGATTTTTGTGTTGTTGTACCATCCCCGGGATAAAGCCTACTTGATCATGGTAGATGATCTTTTGGTGTGTTCTTGGATTTTGTTTGTGAGTATCTTATTAAGTACTTTTGCATGAAGGTTTATAAGGGAAATTGTCTGAAATTCTATTTCTTTGTTGAGTTTTTGTGTAGTTTAGGTATCAGGGTGACTGTGGCCTCATAAAATGAATTTGGTGTTGTTCTCTGTTTCTATTTTGTGGAATAATCTGAGGAGTGTTAGTGTAAGCTCTTCTTTGAAAGGCTGATAGAACTTGGCACTAAGACCATCTGACCCTGGGCTTTACTCATTCATTCATTCATTTGTTTGTTTAGGTTGGGAGACTTTTACTGCCTGATTTTATTTCCTTAGAGGTTATAGATCTACTTAAATTGGTTTTTTGATCTTGATTTAACTTTGGTAAGTGATTATCTATCAAGAAAACTGTCAATTTCTTTTAGATTTTTCAATTTTGTGGAGTACAAGTTTCTGAAGTAAGAGCGAATGATTCATTGGCATTCCTTGTTTTCTGTTGTTATAGCTCCCTTTTCTTTCTTTTTTTTTTCTTTTTTCTTTTTCTTTCTTTTTTTTTTTTTTTTTTTTTTGGTTTTTTCAAGACAGCATTTCTCTGTGTAGTCCTGGCTGCCCTGGAACTCACTCTGTAGACCAGGCTGGCCTCGAACTCAGAAATCTGCCTGCCTCTGCCTCCCAAGTGCTGGGACTAAAGGTGTGCGCCACCACCGCCCGGCCTCCCTTTTCATTTATGATTTTGTTAATTTGGATATTTTTTCTTTGGCTTTTAGTTCACTTGGATATGGGTTTGTCTATCTTGTTGATTTTTCTTAAAGAACCCCAGGTCCCTGGTGCTGGCTTGACCTCTGAGATAGCAGGAAGAGTTGTGAGTCAGAAAATGGAGTCCAGGGAATGGGGTGCAGGTCAAGTTGTGGGCTAGAAAGTAGAACCCAGGGTATGGAGTCAAGGACCATTTTCTTTAAGACAAACTGAAGGGGCTCTGGTAAGCTCGGCTTTAGCAGGCCTTGCCCTACTCCTCCATTCCCTCTAGATTGCTAAAAATTGTTAGATTACATTTCTAAACTAGCCATCAAGGTCTATTCCCTTATCAGGCCACTTCATCCTCCTGAGGCTGACTACCAAGATTCAACTATCAAACTGTTGGAAGCCAGTAATTAAAAGCCCTCTTTACTTCACCAAATTATCATGGCCAATCAAAATATATCACTGCACCTTAGCCTATTCTAACACAGTCATCCACTTTTTCTCTTCTTAAAAATTACATCTGTAAGAGCTTTTTCGGCTGTTTTTATGTCTGAGTCAGAAAATAGGCACTTTAAGTTTTCGTCCCTGCTTAATAAATGATCTTTCTGTGAAAATAGGTGTCTGGGTGTGGTTTGTGCCTAAGCTAGGTTCTGAAGAGGAACCCCCACTGTGTGTGGGTCCCCTAACACCAAGAACTAATAGGATTATCTTGTGAGTTTCAAGCAGAATCATAATACAATGAAAAGAAAAAAATAAGGTTTAAAGATTGAAAAGAAATTAAAAGGTCATTATTTTAAACAATGAAATTGTTCATGTGGAAAATCTAATACGTGCTTATAACCATTGCAATGAGAAGCAGAGAACATTGAGGAAGCTGCCTACAAAACATTCATACAAAAATTTTTTGAATTATGTGTATACCATTAACAATTAGAAACTGTGATATAAAGTGTATTATTATTGTGGTGTGACTTTTCCTGGAGGAATGACAGCAAATTTCTGTTCACCCCAAGTAGGACACTGAATGACTGGCCAAAGAAACAATTCCACATATCTAGCTATGTGAACCAGTGAATTTATTTGGTTTATCAACAGAGTGTGTGTAAAAGGTTACATTAAGTAGCATGGATGACTCAAAGACATTTTATCACCCAAAACTCTACCCAAACAAAGGTCATGACTCACTAAATCTAAATTGTTTAAGGTCTCTGCAGAACTTGCAGGCAGCTCTGCTGACCAGTGTCCCTTCTCTAGCAAGTATTACTCATTACATAACCTTGGGGAGGGGCCTTTTGAATCTTGTAAATTTCAGAAACTTCCTGAGAGTTGTAGTTGTTTACTTCTTGGAATTTGTAAGTTTCATGAATTTTCATGATCCTCTCTCCAGGATGCAATGTTTCAACCTGGAAGAAATTTCCATATAACCATTATTTGCAATAATATCAAGAGTATAAAGTGGTTTACAGATACTATATGTATTAATTTAGGGAAATTATGAATTACTGAGAATCATAAAAGAAAATCTAGGAGAGAGGATTATTTTGTTCATAGATGATAAAAATCCAGATTTTTAAAAAGTGTCAGTTCTTGGGAAAACATTACAGGGTAACCAGTTATATCACCCAAGAACTGCATCATGTCCTAAAGAATCAGAAGTGGGGACCTCACAGGCTAAGATTTTATGGTGGAGAGATGCCTTGATGCTAATGGAGGTAAACAGTCTATACAATAAAAGTCTACAAAAGAAAATGAGTAAGTGCAATGTGATTTCAATTCTGTGGACTTAAAATTCAAAGGGGTGAAATATAAAATCTACTCTCTATTGCTCCCATGTATCCAGTAGGGATCCTGTCAGGAAGCAGAAGACATATTCAAATGGAGGTGTCAAGGTGAGTTTGAATAATGAATGGTACATAGGGATGTCAGCAGGTTAAAGAAAGACCAAAAGTGGGTGAAACCATTGGGAACAACTGGTTCTAACTGGTGCAACCTCTAGGATGAAGATGGGGAACAGCCATCGATGGAGACACTTAAGACAACTCTAACACTGGCAATGTCAAGAGGCTGTAGTTGTGACTTCTGGTTGAATAACTCAAGTGCCAAACAATGGCTCACTGGGGAGAGATCTGGGCAATCAATTTTGCAATTCTTCATGCCCTCCCAATTCTTTATAGTAACTTGCTGGGGCCTGCCATTAGTTAGTTCCCATTGGACCTCCAAAAAGCAGTGATCCTGCAAAAGCCAGCAGCACATTGCTCAAAGCAGGTGGAGAAGGGCAATGAGCAGAGTTCAAGGGGCAAGGCAAGCACGTCTGGATTACACTGGCAGCTCTCCACACAGTTTCTACAATAACAAGGCTTTTTTGCAGACACCATTCGGAGGTGAGGATCAGTGCTGAGAACTAGATGTGATAGAATTCAGAACAGAGCTTTTCGGGAAAGAGTCCTTTACTGAGCTGGGTTGAGGGAAAAAGGATGTGACCTGAGAACAAGTTCCTTGGTGAATAAATGTATAGTCCCTCATCTTGGTAAAATTGAGGGTCTCCTTAGCTACAGAGACTCCATCTTGTATGTACTCTCCATTTTGTACTAAAGCTAAATTCTAAGAACCAATAGCTTTCCTTACAATGGCTTCTGGCCCCAGGTTTCCCTATGAACTTCAAGCACAATGTCCCACCCCGTGCCCTGTCAATTAGCACCCACTTAGGACTGAAACCCTATGGCCACTCTGGCTAGCTGTCCTCGATCTCGGCCAGATTATCAGGAAAGCCATCTGAGGTATTTGACAAGCAGCTACCCACTCAAAATGCCAGGCGTGAAAAATGGTTAGAAACATCTAAGACACATATGTACCAGATTGGCTGCCCCTACCCTTGACCTTACCCCTCCTACTTTGTGAATTTTTTTTTTTTTTTTTGCTTTAAAAACTTGTTCTATCTTGCTACTGGCTTATGAGATTTGGATCCTGAACCCAGCCATCTCCCTATATATCAGCTTTTTGAATAAAGAAACTTTTGTTCGCTCATACTTAGTTTTCATGGTGGATTATTCACAAATTCTCAGACCCTAATCTCATTCTGCTACCTATATGTGTAACCAGGTAACTTCAGTTACCAAGTATCACTGAACTAGACCCAAGCTTTACCCTCATCTCATTTTTTCTACTGTGAATTAACTATTGGGCAAAAAAGAACTCCTGTACTGGTGTCTTCCTCTGGGTCTCAGAAACATCATCATCAAACACTGAGTGTTTTCTGTGTGCAAGACGGAGTAGACACAGTAGAAAGACAACTGACTAGGGCATCCTTGCTCTCTAGAGCCTCCATCTTGCCAATGAGGGGGGACACAAGGAGAGTTCAAGACTGAATTTATTATATTCTTTTCAAACCCTGTACTTCCCCAACATTTTCTCTCTACGGACATTTGCTTTTCTCTGCCCTGACTTCTTTGTTCTTTTGTTACTAGAGCTTTCTTGATTGACTTTCTCTTGGGGACTATCATTCTAGGATTATGGGCACTGGAAGCAAAAGTTTAAATAACATGCGGATGTTTATTTAGAGACCTCGTCCTTAGCTACAGCATGCTTTTGCGGGAGGGAGGGAGAGGGGGATTCAGTGTGCGGACTCATTGCCGTGTTATTTAGTTTATGCTTGTTACTCCACACTGAGTGGCTTCATGCTGAGAAGTGCCATTATCAGAACAGAGAATGGAGCATATTTATAAAGTGTGATCAGTGTAACCCTTGGCACATTCTCTTGAGGACCTATAGCTTATGGCATTTAACCCTTGCAGCTCCAGACTCAAGATAGTGATTTTAGTCAGAGGCCGGTTTTGACCTTACCTCTTTCTACCTTCAAACGTATAGAATCTACCCATGAAGAAAGAAAGAAAATGAATGAGCCCCATGGGGAGAGGGCTTTTTTTTTTTTTTTTTTTTTTGCAGTGTGGTTACTCTTTCTTGAAGATACCTATGCGCTAATATCCCCAAGGGCTCTAAATGTGCGTTGTACTGTGTAGACTCTCTTGTTTTAGAACTGCTTGTTATAGTAAAGTCCCATTAGCCACACCCTTTGATTCTTTGGCCTTTCCAGTTATGGGCATCAATTTACCTGCTTAAAACTTACATTAATCAACCAATCATCAATCTCCCATCAGGTATAGGTTCATCTCAGATCAAGAAAGAGGTCCAAGCTGCAGAGGATCCACAGGACATAGCAGGTCTCCTCAGACACAGTTGCTTTGTCTGTTTTAAACCATAAATATAATGGCTACTGTGGACTGCTATAGGTCTCCATATTGGGCCTTGGATTCTAATCTATCCTAACAGCTGTTCTATTGGGCAGGATCTCTTAAAAACAGTTTAAGCAGAGCTTGGAATATGAAAATTAGCATTTGAAATAAAACTTAGAAGAAAAATACCTGAGTGAGCATAAGCAGACAGGCACTGTATAGTCCTTCCCCCTCACCCCCCAGAATGAAAATGGGAGTTTGTATGATGGATGTTTCGAACAGACATAGAAGTTTACCAAAAAAGAAAAAGGAAGGTGGCCAGATTGGTGCAGTCCTTCAGCTCTTTCAAGAACCCCCTTTTCCTGCCTGTATGGGGGAGCCATGGTGGCTTAGCACAGTCTGCACGAGGCAATGTGAAATCCTGCTTTCAAGTATGGTTTGCACGGATGCCACCTGGACCACGGCTCCCAGAGGCGCATGCAAGCATTTGCATCCATTTTTCCACTTGGTTTCCTCCTTCAGGCCCAAAGCTAGAGTCTGGGGATTTCCATTAGGGCTCTACCTATAATGGGTTGTGTGACCTTGAAGCAGTTTTTTAACCTTGGGGTCTTGTTTCTTCAGCTGTAAAATGAGGGGGCAGCAGTGGATAGTCCCAACAGGCCTTCTAGCTTTGCTACTCTGAATTTTGTCAGTACAACATTCCGTGTTTCTTTTCTACATCTTAACACCCTTGGTTTGCCAACAAGAAGAGTATGAACCTCAGTAAAAAATACAAACAAACCAAACCAATCAAACAAACAACCCTGCTGTGGTCTGTAGAACAGCTGAACCTGGGTGCAGGAAGGTTAAAGTTGGTCCAATTCATACCAGCACTTGCACCTTGCTTTATTCTGAACCTGAAATCCTCTCTCGTCAAACATCTGGAAGAAGTATACACATAATCAGACATCCAAATGTAGAGTTGGCCCCAGGGAAGCCATAACCCCAAGCAGCTTTTACAGAATCAAGAATCAGGGCAAGGTCTGTTCTGAAGCCGGCCTGCCAACCCTACCTGATCTCAGATGCTTAATCTTTAACTCCAGGTTTGTTGGGTCATTTTGAGGGGTAAAGCAAATGTAAAATTCTAGTATTAGGAACAGCAACTCGCTCCGGGTGACTTTGGATTATTTATTCTCATCTCTGGTCCTCTGCTTCTCTAGCAAGTTTTTCTTTGTTTGCTTTTTTTTTGTTTTTGTTTTTGTTTTTTTTTTTTTGATCATTGTAATGATACGAAAGCTAAAAGTTCAGCCCCTGCAAGTATCCTATGAGCATCAGGACATATCAGCCATGCTGTTGTAGTGGTCTGTTTGCTGCCGTGGCTGTTCTGTTGTGCTGAACTCTCAATCAGTACTGCTCTTCTTCAATTATCTTTGTTTTTTTCTAATATTTTTCTAGATTTATAGGCTATTAGACTTTTTTAGTTCTTGCACTGACCAGATGTAAAGTGGATTCTTGACATAGAAATCAAGAAACTCAAATCATACAACCGGATTTTATTTGAGTCATTGATAAGTGTTCTTGACAAACCTGTTTCTTGAGTCATCCTGAACTTCCTGTTTAATTGTGTCTATGTTTTCATCTCAGCAGGGAAACAGGGAAGAGGGGGGAATGAGTCAGAGAACTCTCCCTGTCGTGTGTCCAGGCCAACAGTCCTGTGGCATCTGGGAGAGCAGACAGCATAGTGTCCAAATCCTTGGGTGCAGAAGAAGGGAGCTGGATGCTTCCTGAATCCTCTTCTGCCCCAGCAAGCAGGTATGCCCCACCCTTGTCTCCCAGCTACAACCTGCCAAGTGACTATTGACACATTGTGTGGAAATAAAGGTGGTGGGTGAGTAGCTGCTGATTCTAATGGCAGCGTGGGTAGTAGAGGCGGGCCAGTCCCAGTAGAGTGACAGCTATGGTACCCAACACTGTCAGTGCAGACACTGACGGCCTCTGTTCCCCAAGTCTGCCCACATTTGTGCACCCTGTCACTGCCAGGGTGACAAGCCCAAACACAGGGGCCTTGCTTTCTTATGCTAATGCTCCATAATGACAGCTTTCTCAGCCCACCAGGTGTGACAGCCACCACAGGCAGCCTGCCACCCCCACTTCTGAGCTTCCCGCCCAAGCCCTGAGCCCCACTCAGGATTGAGCCAGCTAGAGGACAGACTTCTTTCAGTCAGGAGCATCTTGCACCTATGGGAGCTAGCTCTGGTGGTGTATACATTAAATCAGGATCCCACTGGCTCCTGTACCTTTTGTCTGTCTCCCTCTTCTTCCATCCTTGCTCTTGTCTTCTAACCATAACCATCCAAGCACATTGCAATTGTCCACACCTCTGCCTTTGATGACTGGGTCATAGCCGCTAGTCCATGAATGAAAGTTAAATGGACAAAGGAATGAAGAACCACTAACCTGGACTATCTTTCCTTTTCTTTTTGGTAAACTTTTATAGCATCCATCATATAGACTCTCATTTTGTCCCAGGAAAGAAATGTATACAGTCTATCTACTTAGGCTCACTCAGATATTTTTCTTCTAAGTTTTATTTTTAAATGCTAATTTTCATGTTTCAAGATCTTCTACATACGTATAAGTATTCCTTGCTATAAGTATGGATCTGTCCCTGGGCCATCAGTATCATGTGAGAAGCCATGTCCCAAAGGCATTTACTATCTCACAGAAGATGCCCAAAGGATTCTGTTGCCTTTGTGGAAGAGCTGGTGAAAGGCACAGCCAATGACTGTTCTGATGACTGGATTCTCTTTGCCCTGGGCGTGATCTGGCTGATCCTATAGCCCCATTGTATGCCAACTCTGGTTGCTGGTATAGTTAAATGTTTAACATGTATGTCCCCGGGGTTGCTCCAGCCTGCAGACTAGAGGTAAATATCATTTTAAAAGTATTGTTTTCTTTTTGAAAACTTGTAAGGATTTCTCTCTCTCTCTCTTAAAGTTTGGGAATTTCAGAAGATACGCAGGGTCCGTGTCTTTTTTCTTTAGATAACTCCAGGGCTTGGTGAACCCTTCCTTCCAGTCTGGAGGGGAGCAGCAGTCTAGAGGGTCCCTGCATATCTATTTTCTATCTTAAGTCTTACTTTTCCCCCATACATGTTCTTTTCTCTTTTTAGTGTTGTTCTGGCCAGCTGGCCTTCTGGACTATGTCTCTTATGGTTTTGCTTTTTGGGTTTCCTCATACAAATTTAAATTCTATTATATGCTTGTATTGGGGCTGAATTTGAAGCTGTTTTTTCAAGTGCTTACCAACTCAGATCTCAGAAATGGTTCTTCATCTCTTTGAATCTACCATTAAAAATTTAAATTTATAACAAAGTCCCTCTTCTGTTCCCACCAAAATTTTCTTTGTTCATTTGTGTCTTTTTGAGATGGGACAGTACTTCCTGCTAGATGTGTGTGTGTGTGCTGGGGGGGGATTGTTTGTTTGTTTTTGTTCTGTTGATTTGTTTGGGGTCTCCTTATTCTAATTCTTCTGCCTCAGTAGGACTCACTTCCAATCTTTAGACCAGCATCATCTTTCAAGTTCTTGAGTGTCTTTAAGCACCATGAGTGTTTTTTGTTTTCTTATGTGTGAATTCCTCTGCACCTGTGTCAGTGGGATACACAGGCTCTTGCTCTGAGGGTGGGGGTTAGAGGTAACAATCTGTGTTCCTTCCTGACCCAGTCTTGCCTCCTTTCCCCAACCCACTCTTTCCTCTATAGTCCCCCTAAAACTAGATATTCTTGGGTCTCTCTTAATTCCATATAATCACCAGTTCTGTTGAGTATTTATATATCACATACATACATATTAGGGAATGTAGACAGAAAGGCCAAACAACCATCATCCTAGAATGCCCAGTGAAAGCACTCAGGCCACAGGATAAGCTCCTTGACTCTCAGCCTATCCCACTGGAATCCCAGAAATCTCTATCTGAGTTCTTTCTTTTTTCAAAAGTACAGTAACGCTTTACTTAGCTTTCTATTCCTATAATAACATGTCTGTGATAAGTATCTCATTTAAAAAAAGATTTCTTTGGGTACACAGTAGTGGAGCTTATAGCCCATGGCCATTTGGCCCAGTTACATCATGCTGGGAGTCCATGACAGAACAAACACTTTGACTTTATGGACATGAAGCAAAAATAAGAGAAAGGGATGAGGGTCCCACAGAGACCTTCAAGAGTCCCCAAGAACTTCCCACAAGGCCTCTCTCAAATGCTCCACTACCTTCTTATCATATTACTTTGGGGACCATGTCTTTAGCATTTAGACCTTTGGGTGACATTAACTATTCCAGCAATAGTGGATGGCACCTCATATGCTCTTCTTGGTGACATTTAGATTTCCAGCTGCAGCTTTCTCTGTCTCTGATGCTTCCTTCTCATGGATGGTCCTCCCTTCTCTCTGCTGCTCCTCTCTGCACACCCTTTATGCCCTCCTCAGTGGCTTTCTTCAGGCAGCAAGATCTTGCCATATGCTAATGGATCACATGTCAAACTCCAAACTCCAATGCTTGTTCAACAAGCATTCTTCAAGGATGCTTTAGTTAGAGTTTCTGTCACTGTAGTAAAGCACCATGGCAAAACGAACTTGGGAAGAAAAGCATTTGTATCTTACAGGTAATAAGTAGTACATCATGGAGGGAAGCTGGAAGCAGAAACTAAGGAAGACAGCATGGAAACCTGCTGCTTACTGGTTTGTTCCTTGTGGCCTTCTCAACTTGCTTGCTTGCTTATACACTCTAAAAGCATTTGCCCAAGGGTGGCATTGCCCACAGTGGGAAAGGCCCTCATGAATCAATCTTCAAATAAATGACCCATGAACATGCCCAGGGACTAATTTCAACTTTTTGTATTTATGTACTTCTTAAGCCTTAAGTCAAGTCCACAAGACTGCTCTTCTCTGGCACTGCAGAAAGAACTATGTCTTTCAGAGCTGGCCATTCCTGTGGGGCTTGTGACTACAGATGGGAGCCAAAGAAATCTCTTTGTAGAGGCATTGGATCAGAGAAAGGTGGTAGAATGTGGTAACTGGGGTGGGAATAAAGAATTTGGTGCTAAGAGAAATAAGCCGGGTGGAGAAAGATGTCTCTCTCACATGTGGAATCTGAAAATGCTGGTCGCACACAAGTTGAGAATGGACTGGTTTGGGTTATGAGAAGAATTTGGGACAGTAGAAAGTAGTGAGGGATGGAGAACTGGAAGGCCAATGGCTGTTAAATTAGTAATATTTGGTTAACATGCTCTGTTGTGCTATTGAACAATAATATGGCTCTGGACGGGCAGTAATGTTCTGTGCATTTCAAGTTGCCAGGACTGATTTTGAATTCCCAGAATAAACAGGCGATGTTTGAGGACAGAGATACATTGAGCATAACTTACACACAACACAATGTACACATGTATTAAAACATCTCACAATAGCACATGGATGCGTACAATTTTATTCGTGTGTCAATTAAAATAAGTTTAAAAATAAAAAAAAAGCCCCGTGTCTCAACTTAGTTGTTTTTCTCTTCTCCGTTGGGTATTCTGTTTTCAGGCATCTGAAAGCTGTGTTATACACAGTATTTGTAGAGAGGCTGCCTTGGGTTTTTGGAGCGTTGTAATTAGAATCAAGTTCTTCTTTGTTCCCCAGTAAACTTTTAGTGGCAAACATAACATTAATATGACAGGTTAGATGGGAATGTTACTGAGGGATCCGTGACAGGAACTGACTCCAAGAGATAAATAATCTTCATTTCACATGGCAACCTAATGACAGATGAGCACAGATGGTGACAAGCCTCCACCTGGAATTCTGCTCCAGTCAATCAATCACTAATCAGTCAATCGGCAACTATTTATTGATCTCCTGTTTTGGCTAAGAACACAGACCTTGGAATTAGATGCCTCAGTTCTAAATCTAAGTTTTCTAAGCCCCAGCAGCTTATCCTTGGGAATGTTCCCAGATCTTTCTTAGCCCTGATTCCTATTGTTCTTCAGGAAAGTTACTGTATGGAACTCAGTGGGTCTATCAGATGTGATGTCATAGGAAGGGTGACAGTAAGGGTCAGCTGGTACTGCTGCTTTGTGGTTGTCACTGTCACTGTGGTTGCTATGGTGATTGTAGAAGTGCAGACCATCTCTGGGTGTCCCAAGTTTTGCACACATACTCGTTGCCCTCCTCCGGCTGCTTGTATGGTATGGAATGAATAAAGTAAACTTGAAAGAAATGTCAAGGTGGGTGTTGTGGCTTGAATGTCTCCCAAAGCTTCATGCACTCGGGAATTTGGTTGCCAGCTGATGGGCTTTGGGAAGAGGTCAGATTCTGAGGGCTCCAACCCACACAACGAATGAATCTTGGTGGCCTAAGCCTATGATCCCAGTGTTTGGGA
Source organism: Rhabdomys pumilio (assembly GCA_030674055.1). Taxonomy (NCBI): domain Eukaryota; kingdom Metazoa; phylum Chordata; class Mammalia; order Rodentia; family Muridae; genus Rhabdomys; species Rhabdomys pumilio. The sequence continues at coordinate 219,851,199 of JANHMN010000002.1, forward strand.
GGAAGAGACAGGTGGAACTCACAGCATTCACAAGGTAGACAGTGCAGCCAATAAATGACCTTCATGTCCAGTGAGAGGTCCTGCCTCAAAAATAAGGGGGAAGATAGACTAAGGAAGACTCACTTGACATCTTTTCACTCCAGAGAAAACCACTGTCTCCAAAGTTAGCTAGTATAATTTCAACTGTTAGTATCACCAGAGATTACACAGGGAAGGAACTGTTTACCTAACATTACTTATTATCATGATTAATTTTATCATTATTATCTCTCTATTTCATGATAAGCTTGTAACAAAAGTTAGCTGTTGTTAATTTATTTTCACCTGGTCTCTTAAAAGGCTTACAATCATCTTTCTTTTATTTAGAAGAAAGAGAGAAAGAAAGAAAGAAGAAAGGAAGGAAGGAAGGAAAGCACTCCTAAGCTCCTGAGCTTCTCTGTATTAGGAGAAAGTATCATTAAGTCCTTCCTCCCATTGGCTATCTCTTCCCATAGATTCCTCATCACTAGAGGAATGTTGAATGTTGCATAACACTTTATTAAACCATCTATTTTCCCACTGCTCTTGCAGAACCTTCAACCACATTTGGGAAATCTTTTTCCTCCCTCATCCTTCATGGCTTTTAAGTTTACCCAGAACAACCTGCTTCTAAAGACAAGTAGTCTTTCTTTGCCTGTATCTCCATCACTCTTTGTACAGTGCATTGTTGCTGCGTAGGGAAGGACTCCTTAAAATTAAAGTCCTCTGTGTGCACTGGGATTGGCAGCTGCAGCTCGGGTCCTTAGTTTTATAGCAGCCAACACACAGATAAGGAGGGAGATGGCAAGTGAGCAACCCGCCCAGATGTTCCATTGGTTTGGGAGCACACACAGGGAATTGTGGGTCTCTGAATGACAACCTAGCTTTTGGGATTTCTATGGGGCTGCCTGGGTCTTATGCGATACAGGTTTTATCTTAATGTGGTCATAATTTACGAGTTCAGAATTTTAAACTCTATCCAAATCCATCAGAGTCTGAATCCACTCACCCCTGGCAAAATGTGAGTATGTGTTTTTAAAGCAAACGACTTGGAAAGTTTATTTAAAAAAAAAAAAACTCAAAAGGCATTTTTGACATCAAATAACTCACAAACCCAATGTTTTTGTGATTTAAATGAATCAGAAACATATGGATTACATTTTCTTTAAATTGCTCTCAAGATTAAAAATCAAGGGAAAAAATGCCCAGGGCCAAATGTGTTTTGGGGGTTTTTCCAGGACAAAGTATGGTCAAAACTGAGCTGGAGTGGTGAACAGTATCTGGAATGGTGCTGGGGTACCCAGGCCTTGAAATATCTACAGAACCAAAGATTTAATCCCAGGACATCTATTCTCACCCCAGAGGTCAGGCAACCACAGAGGCCACCAAACACAACCCTAATAACAAACACCAACATTGAAAAAAAAGTCTGCTCATTTGCAGTTAGCCAAAAACAAACAACACACTTCAAAGTTGAAGTAAAGATGTCTCTTTTTAAAGTTTTTCCTGCAGGGTCTGAAAGTGGTTAAAGGAGGAGTTATGTTGGAGAACGAAGTTATTTCAAGCATTATTTAAAAGTGGGCAGAGATGGGTCCTCTAACAGCCAAGACACTGGAGCAGAAGCCCAGTTCTGGTTTTTCCCTGGGCTCACATGTCAACCACAGTCCAGTTGTGCTTGCTCTAAAACAAGCCAGGGGCAACCAATCTGGAAGATACTGAGTGGATGAATGTGGGAACTTAGTTTCATGCAAAAAAGGTCTGGATTTTAGTTCTATAAACCTTGCTCTGTGGACTTTGCCAAGCAGGACAGAATCAGTTTGATATACTGGGTGACCAAAATGCATCTTAAAACACAAGTCAGACTTCAGTTGGGTTTGCCTTTTTCATCAGTTTTTTTTTTTGACCAAAAGATTTGACTGCCCAACTTTGCTTTTCAAATTTAAAATAATAGACTTGAACCTCTTACTTACATTCACCTTTCCTCATTGTGACCAGGCCTTGGAGACAAAGAAGGTTTAGAAGTAAGAACTCGCTCTAAACTTGCTGGCTTTTTCTAGCCGGTGCTCTCACAGAAAAACTTCACACTACCTTCTGTCCCTTCCCTGAGTTTTAACTTCATGACCCAAACTTAGGATTTTTATTGTAGTTAGGGGTTACATTTATTATCCCTTTTTTTTTATCAAGTTTCACATCAGATCTCTGAAACTGTTACACATTTTTAAAAAATTAATTATTTGTTCAACAAATATTTATTGAGTTAATACTATGTATCAGGTATATATTTTCTGAGGCTATATCTGTAAACAAGACAGCTCAGACTGGGTGAGTACCTGCTTGGACAAACAAGATAATTAGAGGTAGTGATGAGGGCTATCCAGAATACAAAATGGGGAGTGGTGAGAATGTTGGTAAGCTCTGTGGAGTGACTGAATTTGTGAGTGAGGAGGGAGGCAAGAAGAAGACAGAGGGAGCCCAAGATGAAGTCAGAAAAATGGCGATCTCTGGCGAGGCTACATTTGATTAAAGCCCTTGTGGATAAAGAGCTATTGGAGAAGTTCAGACTGAGGCCTGGCATCTACAGTGTAGAAAACACGGTGTGCTACGAGTCCAGAGGGGTAAGCAGGGGCCAGTGCATAGCCTTGTTAGACATAGCACGTCTTCTTGTTTTATTATAGACAAAGAAACTTCCAAACGAAACAGAAGGACCTATTTGCATTTTATTATTCATCTTAAAATTACATTTATGTTTTATTGTTTGAGAATTGCATACATGTCCATAATATGTTTTTTATCAAACCTAAGTCCATACCCTTCCCTCCAATTCATTCCCATCCCCCTACCACATTTTTTTATTCCAAGTTCATTGTGTTGTTGTTGTTATTGTTTTATACCATTAAGTCCACTTGGTGCTGTCAGTATGTGTGTGGGTGTGAGGTTATCCGCTGGATTGCGGGCAACCCTACTTAGTTTTAAAGAGACTATTTAGACTCCATTGTAGATGGGGTTTTAGAATGCAAGCTCTGTAACTTGGGAGACCTATTGATTCCATGATGCCCCATGCTAATACTTCCCTTGGTGGGGACGTTTTGGAAATAATGGGTCTCTTTGGGTTTCCACTCCTAGAGCTGCATTTTGTATCTAAGGAGAGGCTTCTCTCCACAACCCTTTCCAGCTACTGAACATTGAGATAATTAGGTTTTCCCGAGTTCTTTGTAATTAATGGGAGTTTGTTTTTAGATAAACATAAACAGAGCAGTAGTTGAAGCAGTTCAGAAGATTCTAGTTCCTATAAGATAAACAGAAACATCTTTTCAGAGGTGAGTTCTGATCCTGTGAGATGCTTATGCTTTGAAATGGGTGTGAGGATGCGAGAGTGATCTGTAAAAGACTGGTGCAAGCTGCAAAGTCAATGCTAAGGGATGAGGAGATGGCTCAGTCAGGGAAGTACTCACCCAGTTCAATTCCCTGCACTCTTAAAACAAAATCCAGGCATGGTGGGGAGCACTTGTAAGCCCAGTCCTGGGAAGGTGTGATTCCCCAACACCACCAGAAACAGTTAGTGGTAATAGTAGGGAAATAATGTACTTCTTGAGTCAATGGAACTGAATAACCGGTTTTGTTACTGTATAGGGCTTTGTATTATTTTCCTGGGGTAGATGAAATGAACTGCCACATGCTACAGCTTTGGCAGCTTAAGCTAACAAATACTGATTCTCTCACAGTACTGGAATTCGGAAGACCAAAACCCAGTTGTCAGTAGGGCAGTTAATCTCCAGAGACTCTGGGCGAGAATCACAGCTTCTGGTAGCTACTAGCATTCCTTGGCTTATGCTAGATCACTCTAGTCTCTACTTCTGTCTTCATTTTGCCTTGGTGGATATCAAGTCTGTCTGTCTGTCTGTCTGTCTGTCTGTCTGTCTGTCTGTCTGTC
>JANHMN010000002.1:219855157-219970266 GCA_030674055.1 Rhabdomys pumilio
GTCTGTCTGTCTGTCTGTCTGTCTGTCTGTCTGTCTGTCTGTCTGTCTCTTACACACACACACACACACACACACACACACACACACACACACTCACTCACACACTCACAGGATTACGATCCAGAAGCATCTGCACATCTCAGTATTCTTGATTTAGCCACACATGCAAAATCTTTAGAGTAAAGGGCAACATTCATAGGTCCTAAGATTAGGACACGGGCATGTCTTATCAATGCACTGAAGTCTTATAAAGAAAAAATATAAACAAAATTCTTCAAATACAAATTTTGAAAAATGCCAAAGCCCATGTAATACCTAATAGTGATATTTCAACTTAACTGAGGTACTTATAAAATAAAATACAAAGTTAACATTATTTTTGGAAGATCTGGACAAGGAGATAAGATAGGAAATAGACTATTGGGTAAAAGGGATACGTGGTTTGGACTTGCAGAAGACATTCTTTTCTTTCTAAAAAAATAATAGCGAAGATATTAGGATTCAATATAAAAATTAGCTAAATAAAGAACGAGTCAATGAGAGCCAATAACTTGTCTGCATATCTGGGAAAATTGGCTGTAATTAAACATAACACGGAGTGACATCTTGATAATAGGAGCATTGTCAACATCCACAACCAGCATCATCACAAATGGTAGCTTGGCATTTTGGCAGCACTCTCTTTTTACATAGTAATTAACAAGTTCCTCTCCAGTTAGAAGATTCTAGAAACACATATGACTTGTGCTAGAAAAAGTTACCAGATTAGTCAATAGTTCTGCCCTTCCACACTGATATTACCTGAAGAAGGGTCAGCATTAAGGGTCAAGTGGGAAGCTGTCCTTATTTGAGTGTTAGAGGTGGTGAGCTAACTGAGTGAGACTTATTCAAGGCACCTATTGAGTGTCCTATTTCTCACTAAGGTGTATACGACTGATAGTACCACCTAATAGCTCAAGTGACTTTCACCTCTTATGACCTCTAGAAGCGCATCTTTTATTTAACACAAACCCTAGTCAGTTTAGTTTAACCAGTGTTAGATAATCTCTGGTGAGTAGAAGAGCCTTTTAGGTATGAAAACATCTCTGTTCACTCTAAAAAACAGAGCTATCTTAATATCCTCTGCCTTTCTCTACCATAAGTCATTGTATCCTTCAGTTGTTAGAGGTTATCCACCAAGGTCCTTGTTAGTCCCTCTTCTCTGGACCAGTCTCTACCGTGTTTTCCTCAGACTTCCCTGTGTGGTCTTTTAAGGATGCAGCAGAGAAAGGTTTCAAGAAGCAATATGTCCAGTGCTTGTTTCTATTTCCTTAAGGACTAGGACTGCCATGCCTGGGTAGTGTGGCTCATGAAGGCCATTCATGGAGAAGCCCATTTACCCTGGACCACAGGGCAGAATCAGCACCAGAATTTAACAGATGACTGGTGAGCCTGTGAAGGCTGTTGTTTTGGGGGAGCCCGTGTGCTCACAATATTATTATTATTTACTCTTTTTTATTTCCCCTTTCTCTTTAACTTCTAAAGATCTGCAGACATTCTCAGTGGGAGGATGATGTCCCTGAAAGAACTATGAGATGCACAAGAAGCCACAGTTCATCCAGCAGGTTGCAGTTACTTCCTGTTCTTTATGCTAAGTGTCTAGCTGTGTTTTTAGCAATTATAATTTTATTCATCATACCTTTAGAATTCAAGCCAGAGATTCCATCTCTCTCTTTTTCTCCTCTGAGCAAAGGGTGGTGAGCATCAATGGTGGGGAAACGGGATGTGTTTGTCATACCAAAAAGGACAGTTCTTAAGACATGCTGGAATTTGGTTTCTAGTCATCAGTCAGAACAGGAAAGGAAAAACTGTATAATAGCAAACTAATTTTAAGATGGATGAAGATACAGGCATAATATTACTGTGTACTGTGTAAAAAAGATCTGTATATTATTGAAATGCAGATTTCTGGGCCCCCATATGTGGTTGCGACTCTTATTCTGTCTCAATGTTGTGTATATTGCTCCCAATTATTCTGATTGGTCAAGAAAGAAGCTGATCAACCAGTGACTGAGCAGGGTTGAGGATAGGGCTGGACTTCCTCCCACCCAGGGGAAGGGGCAGAGCAGGGGAGAGAGAGAGGTAGTGAGGATTCACCAAGGGGAGAGAGTTTAGTAGACACCATGAGAAAAACGCCAGGAGCCCAGAAAGCAATATCAGAACTAAAATGCAGCTATCACTGGGATTTTGGTTGGGAGATAGCAGATTAGTTTAGAGGATTAAACAGAGTAATACTGCTCAGTTGTGCCCTTAAAGTTTGTTGGATACAGAAAATAATCCAGTCTCAATTATTTGACGTTTAGCTGGGTTAAGAAGAAAACTGTAACAAACATTTATAAAGGGCCACTACAGAAAGATGCACTTCTTACTCCAACTCGGATTTACAGGTCTAACACAGATCTGTAAATCATTTAGATTCTTGAACTGCTGGTTTCCAATACCTGTACTGATTGACCCTGAAGTCATGACAGCAAGAAGAATACGAACAAAGAATAGATCGAAGGTCTTAGAGAGGTTCATGTCAGCTGTCTAACTTCACTGCACCATAACTCATTGGGATGTCTTTTCCTTTGTGTGCATGTGAGGAGTGTGTGTTCACATGTGTGAAAGCAGGCACATGCGTGCCATGGATGTGCGTATGGGAATCAGAGGACAATCTCAGGTGAGAGTCCTCACTTCCACTTTGTTCAGGGAGAGTTGTTCTCCACTGTGTACTCCAGGCTAGCTGGCCGTGAGCTTCTGGAGATTCTCCTGTGTGCCTCCCATCTTGCTGTAAAAGTGCTGGGGTTACAGACACATGCTAGCACATCTGTCTGTACATGGGTTCCAAGAATATGTCCTTGTACTTGCATAGCAAGCGCTTCCTCCACTGAGCTTACCTTAAAGTGTTCAGGTAACAGCTACATCCAGTATCAATTCAATTAGAACTTTTCGGGCTGAGGCGCATGGGCATCAGTGTGATTTAAACATGTGTGACTCCATTTCTGTCACTTGTGCTCACATTTCATGGGAAAGACCTGGTCCTTTCTGTATCCAGCATGGGTACTTATTTATCTTGTTGACTTTAGATGTAATCCCTCACATGTAAACATGCCATCCCATTGTAATATTGTGAGACTAGTTTGTACTGGAGGTGCTAAAATGGCATGACTGACATTTCAAAGTCTTCTGACTTGTATTCTGATCCTGCTGATGTTTGAAATGAGACTCCTGGTGGAGTAAAATTTTATTCTAAGAACAGTTGAAGAGTCCTAATCAAGGGACCAGTTAGACCAAGTCTAAGTGTACATTGCTTCAACATGATACAGGGTAAGCATGCATGGAATCAGGCCATCTAGAAGGTCTCTGATGTAACAAGGTAGCTTGGGAGTATATTTGAAAGAAATTTAGGAATTTGACACAATAAAACTGGGGAGCCCATCTTAGTGACTTTTCTGCTGCTGCACTAAAACCACCATGACCAAGGCAACTTATAGAAGAAAAATTTATTTTGGCTTATGGTTTCAGGAGGTCAGCTTCATTATGGCAGCAGAAAGCAGGCCTATCAGCAGGAGCAGGAAGGTGAGAGCTCACATCTTGAACCATAAGCATGAAGCAGAAAAAATGAACTGAAAGAGGTCAGAGGAGTTTAACTTACTCCATCAAGACTGCATCATCTAACCCTCCCCAAACAGCACCACCAACTGGTGACCAAGTATCCAAATGTCTGAGACTATGGGGAACTTTTTTTTTTTTTTAAACCACCACAGAGCCTAGTGGTGCACTGCCCAGCATAGGCAAGAGCTATTCATAAAGACCAGTGAGTTTCTGTTGGATCATTTAGCTCTCTATTGGGTGGAGTGATGGAGGCAGACAGTGGAGTCAAGTGTGAAGAAACAGAGATGAGTGGAGTGATGGAGACAGAGAGTGGAGTGTGAAGAAAGGGAGAGAATGTACTTGATGCCACTTTAAAGCCACACACCCCTTATCCACTCAGGAACATTTCAGGGTCATTTCTAACTGACATCCATCCCATTCAGCCTCCTAGAAAAGATAAGTATCATGTTGTCAGCAATAGTAAATGTACCTTTTCAATTGCCTACTCCAATTGGACTAACAAGCAATATCAACCCTTGATCTTTTATATATATATATATATATATATATATATATATATATATATATATAATCAACTCAATTTAATATAAGGTATGTGTACTGTGTAGAAAAAGACAAAATGTCTCAACAAAGTGGGGATGAGGGTGAACTGGAGGACTTCCTTGTCAGCCGGTAATACCTCATGCATGCTCCTTGTTTCACGTCCACTCTCTGTGCATGTAAGTTCTTTGTCTTGAGCAGAAAGTGGGTGCTGATATTCAGGCACTGAGGACTCTCTTAACTTGGAGCTTGTGTATTTCCTGGCTCATTTACTCTATCTACTGGGCTTAAAAGTCTCTATCATGTGCCCCAGGAAAATCCTCTTGAAATTCTTTTATTCCATCATGGCCCGAAGAAAGGTTGTGTTCTGTGAATTAAAATGGAAGTTTGGAATTATTGGTTCATGGAGGGACATATTTAGTTCCTTCTACTTCCTCCTCCTACATATATACCCGGATCCCACCAATCAGATTAAAAGTACGGGGCTTTTGTTCTTGATGATTAATAATCTGTTATAAATAGGTGTTCAGTAATTATTTTTGAGGAGTGAATGAATGAATGAATGAATGAATTTGACTTGCACTGGAGATCGACCAGCTTTGATCTCTCTGCTGTGGTGTTCAGTGCACAGGGAAATGCAAGGTAGCCTCATACTAGCTTAATTTCTTCCCTATTATAAAAGGACTAATTTCCCTTTTTAAAATTTTCCTTTTTATATCTACTTTTAAAATGAGATATAATTCATATATCATTAAGGTAAAACTTTTAAGCACACAATTCAGTAATTTTCATATATTCACTAGGTTATACAGGAATTGAATCCAAGAATGTTGCTCTTGAGCCAAGAAGATTCCTAACCCAATAGCAGTTGCTCCTGATTCTCATTTCCCCCCAGCAAACACTACTCTATTTCTCTGTGGGTATGTGTCCTCTGAACACCTAATGTAAGTGCAATTGTACATTAAGTTGCCTTTGTGTCTAGCTTCTTTCACTTAGTCTGAGCTGGCAAAGCGCGTTTATATTAGAATATTTATCTATATTTTATGTCTTTTTATGATTGAGTATCATTCTATTGTATACATACCATAGTCTGTTTATTCTCATATCAGTTGGTGGGCTTAGGGACTTTTAACACATGTGGGCTATTATGAACCGTACAATTCTAACAGACAAGGTCTACTACCTACAGAGACTCCTCTTTCCCTTGATTTCCTTTATAAACCTACTTCTGGGTAGAAAGGCACATTGATGCAACAAAGCCTCACTTAAAATACAGTGAACTCTTCTTTTTCTAATCAACTTGTACTAAGGGGAAACTAGAACACATTTAATCAGGCTTCAGCTCATTTTGTGGACAGCTGCAATAAAATTTTCTGTGTTTCCAGGCTTTCCTTGGCGGAGACAGGTGGGTAGGAAACTGCCCAACTCCAGTGGGAGGATCAGTTATTTGTTATTTGTTTTTTTTTTTTTTTCATCAGGATACAGGAAGAAGGAAGAAAAAATTTGTTAATTGCACTAGTGACTTAATGTGGCATTTTGATTCCCCTATTCAGCCTAGTTTCTGCTTTCTCCCGATTCTCCAAAGCAAGTCACTCTGATAATACAAATGATCCCTTTCCCTAAGTGAACACATTTTCATATATATATATATATATATATATATATATATATATATATATTTTTTTTTTTTGCACCCAGATTATTAATGATCAAGGTGCAGTTCAACCCTGGACACAGCTTACCTGTTGCCAAGCCAGATTAATGTCTTATCTCCTTCTCTTCTATACCAAGATGTGGAAAGGTTTGTGTCTTCAGTCCCTATAGCATTATACAAAGTCTGACTTTGGTCATTCCATCTTTTCTCTTTCCAAGTTTGAAGCCTCTAGCCGTACATAAGTGTGGTGGGTGGACATCTGGTCAGATAGCTGGAGTCAAAAGTGTGAGGCTTCTGGCATGCATCACTTTTGCACATTGCCTGCCTGTCTGTGCAAGATTGCACAAGCAAGCCAAGCTGCCCACAACTGGCTAATTGCAGAGGCAATCATCGCCCCAGCTCCTTCCAAATGAGCAGGGAGCAGCTAATTGTGCTCACAATTGGCTGATTGAGCTCACAGTCAGTAAATTGCTGCTGCAACTGTTTGTGCATACAATTTTGCACCTGGGAGTAATCGTGGGCGATAGGGTCTAACACACTTTGAAAGAACATGAAACAGTACAACATCTGAGAAATTCAACACCGTCTAGCCTGCTTGCAGAATTTGAGCTGGGGAGGGGAGACACACTTCTTCCCCTGGACTTGGAGTAATATGATACCCCAGAATCGACATTATAACTTACTACCCAGGTCACCCCATATTATATATCTTTTAACCTCAATAAGCAAAGCCAACTGGTCAACCTGAAAAATACTCACCAGCGAATGAAATGTAGAGTGATGTTTTTTAGGAAATGGGTTCAGAATGCTGTATACATTGGTTCAAATTCTAATTCCTCTACTTCTTTGCTGGATGGCCCTTGATAATGTTTGATTTTTCCTTATCTGTAAGATGGTGAGAATAAGAAAAACTTGTGTGCTACATGACTAATAAACAAACAAACAAACAAACAAAACTCATCTGTGGGTAATATGACTTTTCACTCCTTGGATTACTCCACCCTTTTATTTTGACATGGTCATTGTACATTAATGCTCATATGAGAGACTTTGTTTCCTCCTTACCCTCGTAGAGCCGTTGTGTAGATTCAGTAAGGCACAGATATTAGAAGGGGCCGGCCCTTTGGGAACACTGTAAATGTTCTCTCTGCTGTCATTATTACTGATGGTCTTATAAAGATTGTTAGAAACAGCATGGCTTTGAATTCAGGCACCACTATATAGCTGATGTCCTCAGTGTGACCTGCCCCTACCCAGTACTCTGGCAGAATGGATCCCTTTAGACTGAATGGAGGTGTGAGAGTCCTGCAGTCAGCTGTCATGCGTGGGACCATCCAGAATCTAAATGAGGAGAGACACAGGCACTGCTTCTTATGTTTGCCTTGCCCTGGCTCATTTCTTGGTTCCTGATAGAGACAATTTTATAGGGTTCTTACTCTCAGCAAGAAGAAAGAGATAAGGACAAGCTTTGGCAGGATCCGGAAATTAATCCAGGGGAGGCAGACATCATGTCTCTAAATGTAATTGAATCTTCCTGGAGTCTGATGGAGGCGGGGGACAGAGCACAGACCTTCTGACTTTCAAATCTGTAGGGAGGCGTGGGGGTGGGGCTGTACCTCACAAAGCTGCTCAAGTACTTGGTGCCACCAGTGAAGCCAACCTCCTTCCGTTTCCCCTTTAGGACTGTCTCCATTCATCTTGCCCCGTTAGCTGTTTCTGGCACCTGCCACAGCCACAGTGTAGGGTACATACCACCCATCCTTTGCTGTTCATAAATTCAAGCCCAGGGCTGTTGGTTAAACGGGTTTAAATGTTGATGTTCAGAGGAATGTAGGTGGGGAGAAATGTAAGTGTTTTCCAGGCTTAACGGTTTTTCCATTGTTGCTCTTGGTTCCAAATATTATATAGCCATGTGTATATTTGCAAAGGCTATTTATAACTGCATAGCCCAGCCTTGGAGGCTTATAATAGTATGTAAGTTTGCTCTGGCTGTTTCAACTGTATTACACAGCCTAGCTGGCTTCAGCAACTGCAATGCATTTTTCACAGGTTTGGAGGCTGCAAGACTAAGAGCAAGGTTTACCATAGGGTTGCTTTCACCTGAGATCTCTTCCAGGCTTATGGGTGAGCACTTTCTCAGAGTTCTCATAGGCTACACCTTTGTGTGTGCTGTACCTCTTTCTTATAAGGACACCTGTCATATTGGACCAGGCTCCATCTCAAATGCTTTATTTTAACCTGATCACCTGTAAACACCTCATTTTCTAATGTTGATATATTCCAAGGCTCTGTAGGGTTGGGACTTCAATGTGATCATAAGACCTGACATCTCAAAATTTCAAAGACATATTCTCTCCTCATGTCCAAAACCAAATCAACCCAGCCCCCATGTCATTCACCGACTAATTCTGTGGTGTTAGTCGGAGCACATAACTAGGTGGTCACATTTGTTGACGTGTATAGGAGTGTTCTGTCTTCTGTGTCCTAAGGTAATTACTTGGAACACTTCTTTTAGCCTTGAATGTGTGACTATTTAGATGATAAATTGTGTGGTGACTATTTAATAATATACAAGTTGTGAAAAGTCAAAGGCAGAACTGTCAATCAAAGAGAAGTTCAGCGTTCACAGGGGATGTGGATGAAGTGTATACCTTCCCACATGATGCTTAGTGTGATAATTTTTCATTGTTTCAATTCCGCACATTTCTGACACCAGTGTACTGTTTTTTTCTCCTGTTTTTAGCAAGTCATATGCTCAACTTTCCCAACATCATCTGGGTATCTCACAAGCCAACTCAATTCAGGATTAGTACAAGTCCAAAGCAAAGGACCTTGGTCCCCATTTTCTATGCTAGTTTTAATGTCCACAATGCCCTGTACTTCCAATAAACTACTTAGAAATACTGGATTGCTAGGATCCCTCCCCCAGGCTTAGTAATTTACTAGAATAACTCACAGAACTCAGAAAAACAGTTTTCTTTGTGCTACTGCTCATTAAAAAGGTGTAATTCTGGAGGAGTGAGTGAAGAGAGGTGGATCAGACTAGACACAAACAGAGGCTCTCAGTGTGTGTGTGTCTGTGTGTGTGTACCCCCATAGTCTTACATATATCAACAAATGTGACCACTTAGTTATGTGCTTTATCTAACTCCATCAAGATATCTATCTCAATAGAGTTAGGCATATCTGTATCTGTACATCTATCTATCTATCTATCTATCTATCTATCTATCTATCTATCTATCTATCCATCCATCTATCTATCTATCATCTATCTCCATATATTGCATGATTGGTCAACTTATTGGCCATCAACTCAATTGATGATTGATGATCAACTCAGTTGATTGAGATCAACTCAATCTCCCATTTCTCATGCAGAGTTTAAGGAATGGGGCTGAAACTTCAGGCTTTCTCATGGTTGGTTACTCTGTCCTCTGCTCCTATCCTGAAGCTAGTGAGGAGTGTACTGAGAGAGTCCTTTTATTAGCATAAACTCTGATGGGTATGAAAGGAACTTTCTGTGAGTGATCCAGTCCCTACCTCTGCATCTCAATTGCTTATGAAATCCAAGGCTTTCATTTTAATGAAAGTATTTAGAAGTTCTGTGTCAGAATCTGGGACAAAAATTAAAGTCATATTGCTTATGGCTACATGCTTATTTGATCTGTGTTTTCCTATTTCTAACTACAATTCTCTTGGGTAAGCAGGGCTGTTTTTCATGAGAAATATGTTGTCCAGTCTCAGACTAGGGAAGAGGCCAGGAGAGAATGGTTAGCTCCCACCTGAGTCTATTGGTGCTGCATGAAATGGCATTTAAGGGAATAAAGTATAGAAAAAGTCTAAATATAAAAGATGTTCATAAAAGAAAAATAAAGGTAAGGTCCCAAATCTCAGAAAAGAGAGAGATTGAGGTAGTTAATACATCCTTGATTCAGAAACATAAGGAAGTTATAGTTTTGAGGCAGAAACAGCAAACAAAAAATAGTCTCTCCTTTATCAGGAATTAACACCAGTTATTCGTTATGCTATATTTGTTTCCGGTAATGTTTCATGTGGGCACCAGTATACCATGGTGTGTGTGTGTGTGTGTGTGTGTGTGTGTGTGTGTGTGTGTGTATGTGTTTGTGTTTAGTTCAGAGGAAAGCTGTGTGGAATTGATTCTCACTATTTACCTCTACATGGCCCCTGGGGATTAAACTCAGGCCATCAGACTTGCGTGCCAAACATCTTTACTCACCGAAGAACCTCTCCAGCCTGGTTTGACCATTTTTTGCCTTTGTTTTTCTGTTCTTGACTTGTCGTGCTAAATAAATGAAACAAAACTAAGTTTATGTCCCCTCCATACTAGTCTGATTTCCTCCTGTTAGTCCAGAGGTGACCTTCACTGTGGGCTGTGGGAATGCACAGTTTTTTGGGGTTTTGAAATTACAAGCACCTCTGTTACTAGTATGGCATATCATCTCTGGGCCAGCTTATCTGTCAGCAGAGCTCACTCTCCAGGACCCACTTTCCTGGAGAGCGGCTGAAAGATATGGTGAGTATGGCATAGTCTTAGATCTCATTATGACTTTGATGGACCTCTGTTGACTTTGCCTTCATGGTCTTTTTTTTTTTTCTGTATGAAGAGAGAATTAAAAAAGTCTCATAATTTTATTGATGCATAAAGTTAAATATACTCCAACCTGGAGTGTATGTTTTTCTCCTGACTTTCATAGAAATAAAAATATTTTACTAAGTCTCTGAAAACATTGTTAGAAGGGCATAGATGCTTATTGTGGCTAGATGTTGGACGTGCCTACTCTTGAGTTTCCTGAGGGAAGATACAAAGCCCATGATAGGTATTCTAAGAGGCTCACATGAGGAAAATTTCCATGACAAAGTGTGAATAAGCAGATAAAATAAAGATGTTTCCATTGCAAACCCTTTGGTATTGCACAGCAGTCTGAATTTAAGGTCAATAGGTAGACACAGACCTACCTTACCAAGTGCCAGCTTTTCCCTTGAAGTCCTTTGTATTCTTCTTTTAAGCATCTTCTGCCCTTGGGTCAACCTCATGAAGAAAGTCATCTTTTCAACCATGACTCTTAGACATCCTTGGTCACATGAGAATGCTTTAAGTCTCATTATGGTTCAGAATTGCCTCTTATTTTTCCCTTACCTGGGGTTCACTAGAGTAACAGAACCAATAGGATGAACACACCGTGACCATGGATTTATGACAGGGCTTTGATGGTCTAATAGTGGCTGCTGTATACATGATGGAGAGGCTCCAAACCCACTATCTACTCAATGCTAGAGGCTGAACGCCTCAGAGCTGCTGGTGTTTAATTCACACTGGAAGCTGAAGAACTAGGATCAAATTGCTGAGGGATGGCAATGGTAGTACAGTGACACATTCACCTGCAAGGCATGAAGGCAGGCAGGCAAAAGCAGCAGCTTCCCCTTGAGCATCCTTTATCCGGACTGGTACTAGAAGGTACTGCTCACTCTGGAAGAAGGTCTTCTCCACTCAGTTAATTTTTCTTTAAAAGACCCTCACAGCCCCACCTAGAGGCATATCTCTTAGTGATTCCAGACCCAATAAGAATAACTATCACATATTACTCATTCAAGAAATGAGTGTTCCAGGTGTCCTGTTTACTCTTTTAGAACTCAGAGCTGTACAATGTCATGCTGTACTCTGAGGGATAGCACAGTATCAAGCAGACTCTCGTAGGCATGAATGGAGCACAATAGATTGAGAACTTTGGGGCTGCCACAGCTATAGGACATCCTTCTTTCTATGTCACAAAGTGTTCTTTACACTGCTGTTCCCTCTGGCCAGCCGTGCCTCAGTTCATTTACACATGGCCATTTCCTGAGGTTTGGCCTATATTTCTTTACTTCTTGTTCATCGAGCAATAAATCATATCTCATCAATTCCATGATGCACATATTTTAAAAAGCCATTTAACATATGTTAAAACAGGCAATGATTGATTGCCTTTTACAAACACTGTTGGCCTGGTGGCAGTTGTGACAGAGCTGTCATTGCCTCCACATCCATGGACTCATTCTGTAAACTCTTCAATGATATTTTCTGATAAGACCAAAAGAATTTCTGCAAATAACTTGCAAAGAAAGGGTCAACAATCTGGAAGAACACCCCTGGAGACTTTGGCTCCTAACCAGTACTATTTCACATAATTTTTTATGTCTGCCGAGAGTGATAAAAATAAACCTGAAAGAGCTTTTTAATAATTAGAAAATAAAATTTCCAAGGCTTAAGGAAATGGTGTAAGGATTTAATTTGTAGCACTCTTTTCTTTCTTAGTGCATAAAATAATTATGCCTTTAATCAAGGATGATTTAGATTTGATAAAATAAGTTGAGCACAGAAGACTCATGATGGCTCTATGCGGATAGAGATCACCATATTTTCAACATAAAGTACATAGCTGACATGCAATAGAGACTCAGTGCATCCTGCCGATTAGCTGACATTAGTTAAAACAATACACACAAGGATTCAGAGTAGGAATAACAACTCACTATTAATAAAGTAGAATATTTTTTCTTATTCCTGGTACTATGATTTTAGTGTATCACATGGAATACACACACACACACACACACACACACACACACACACACACATTAGAGTAAGGGCTGGTGATTGTTTTTTTTTCTTCTTTGAAAAATTAGGGAGTAAATATTTTAGCATTGAAAGGCATGGTCATCTTCTCTCTGTACTCAACTGTTTTAAAATAATATGAGCAAATAGCATATCTGAACACAAATAGCATGGCTGTGCTCCAGAAAGCTTTGCTTACTAAGAGAAACAATGGTGAGATGTGTCCCATGTACCCCAGTGCGC
Source organism: Rhabdomys pumilio (assembly GCA_030674055.1). Taxonomy (NCBI): domain Eukaryota; kingdom Metazoa; phylum Chordata; class Mammalia; order Rodentia; family Muridae; genus Rhabdomys; species Rhabdomys pumilio. The sequence continues at coordinate 219,867,847 of JANHMN010000002.1, forward strand.
CATCTTTCTAACATAGTAATTTCAAAGCTGAGTGTATTGGTTACTGTCTGTTGCTGTGATGGGACGTGATGAGATGTGATGAGAGTTCCATATCCTCCCCAAAGAGTAGCAGCAACTCTAGACCAAATATTCAAAGACTCAAACTTATAGGGGACATTTCTCATTCAAATCATCTCACTGAATACGGATAATAATGATTTTTGTGAGTGATTAAATTTTAGATTCTGGGCTGGTAAGCACATGACTCAGCACATGGGACTGCTTTCTTTGAAAGCCTAATGACCTGAGTTTGACCTGTGGCTCCTGAGAGTTGTCCTCTGATCTACAAATGCATGCTGTGGCACACATGTGCCTACAATCATGTATGTATCATATACATATACTAATATAGCATTTCAAATTTCCAATCCCATTTTCTGACGAGTCTAAAAAAGCTGTTGGGACAGGTTTGAGATCCACTTCTATAAGACCTTAAAGAACTAATTATTTTTGGTAAATCTCTATAATTCTTATAGAAACTGTCCCCAGAGTATGTAGCAGGATCCTGAAGCAGGAGAGCTCAGATTCTCTTATGTTTAATTTTCTGTTTCTTCTTTATTTGTATGGTGTCTGGAGATAGTAATATGTTACTAGGACAGAAATTAAATGGGAGGTGTAGACAGTATTATTTAAGGAGCGTGGACTGTCCCATTGCCAACCCAGAGTGAAGGGTAAATTGTCCAAAATTGAAATTATAGCCCTTCAATTTTATAGTCAGGAGGAGAGTTCTCTCTTTAATGGGCCACAGGGGTTGTGCCCATAGGAGATGTACTTTGAGCCAATCCTTGTCTACTGATGCCAGTGTCTGATGTGGCCACCACATGTGCAACAGACCCACATCAGGAAAACACCAGATTCCAAGAAGCCAGTGAGGTATCCACTCCACAGAACCATTAGGGTGGTCCTCTCCACAGGATGGATGGCTTTCCCTCTGTATAACTCATGACACCTTAGGTTTGTCTATTTCTTTAAAAGGCAAGTTCATGACTTTGAATCTCTGTGAGATTTCAACCCAGTTAACTACAAGTACTTCTTGCTCTAAAATCCTGTTTAGTATGTTGCAGCTACTACAGGAAATCTGGTCAGATGATGCAGAGTGAGAGATTGTTGGAGAATATAATAGTGACCAACTCTGTCCCTTGGTTAAATCTGCTTGCCTACATTCTCCACACCAGTGTTCAAGCAGGTGGGAAGAAAATACAGCCATGTTGCGAGGTCTTGCCTAAAACCCCGTGAGTCCTAGCATCTTAAGAATTCTTGATTCCACCAGGAAATTCTATGGTATTTCTCAAGTTAATGTATTCATCCATCCTCAAAAAAGCTGTTTTATACCTCTTCCTTTCCTTGTATAACTTAGGCATCTCTTTCCATAGTCACATTTGCTGGAGAAACAAAAGTCACCAGGAAAGAGGTTCTATGTTTTCTGGCCACAAAATCCTTTCAGCTGCAGTATATCTCCCTTACTCACCCAACTGTCTCAATAACCATGACACTGCCAGGTCAATTTCTCTTCCACTTGGGCCTGAGAGCCTGACCTGTTTTGCCCAGTCAGGGATGTCATCCAGTAACTGCACTTCCTTCTTGTAGTTTGCTCATTTTGTTTCAGTTTTATGAAAGTCTCATGTAGCCAAGATTGGCCTTGATCTCCTCATCCTCCTGCCTCTACTTCCCAGCTGCTGGGATTATACGCAGGAACCACTGTGCCTGGCTTCTATTAGCATGTTGTAACATCTTCAGCTATAAGAAAAATCTTAGTCTTTGAGCCCATATTTCCTTCCAGTCTCAAACTGCTTGCTCTTCTATAGAAGAGAATGCCCCCACATTAATTGTCTATGATCTCAGTCCTTTCTTTTATTTTTACTCTTGCTCTCAGAAAATTCACCCCTACTCAGCCCAGGACACCATTGTTACATAGTCTTCTGTGATCTTAATTCTGTAAAGTCTAGTGTACAATCCCCACTCTCCTGTTTCTGGACCAATCACTTCACTTGCATTTGTCCCTTTGTCCTCCTAGGTGTAGGACACCACAGTTAGCAGCTTTGACTCCTTTCTCCCTGGTTGAAATGTTCAGCATGTTTTTTTTTTTATTGTTGTTTTTATTTTTGTTTTCATTTGTCTGAAAAGAAAGTCTTACTAGTCTGAGCTGTCCTGGAAGTCACTGTGATGTAGTCAAGGCTGTCCTTGGAGTCTTGATCTCCTTGCTTCTATCCCCCATTTGCAGGGACTACAGGAACATGCCACTGTACTTTGGTACCTTTGTTGAACATTTTATTTTCAACCTCTAGTTTTGGATTGTTTCAGGCTCTACTGTCAGAAGTCCTTTCTTCTCCATCTCACAGTGACCCCCAAGGCAAGGCAAATGGTTCATCTATAGGTTTCTCCACCTCACCCCATTCTTGAATTGAGTTAGAAGCTGCAGGGGAGTGGCCATTGCTTTACTGGTTTCACTCATGGGCTGCAGGTAGGGTTATCCATAACTTCTTCAGAAGGACACTGCCACCAGGATAAAGGAGAAAAAAATCTTAATTCCAATACCAAGAAGAAGGGTGGACTGTCTAGGGACTTTGTAACAGACAGCAGTGTGTGTGATGGCAATTTCTTTCTATTATGATCTCAGGCATCACATTTAGAACAATGGAGAAGGGAAACTGGATATCAAGTGCTGTGGAGAGTGTGAAGTGGCTGGAGATCCCCTGCCTGGCTGGGAGAAGGACAGCTTGGTATAGCTATAATGGTTAGTTCCTTAGTACTTTACAATTGCCACGGCACCCAATAATCCCATGATTGACCCAAGAGCCAAGGAAACACACACTGACACAAAAACCTTGGTGTAAATATTTATAGCAGCCATACTATTACCCATAATAAGTTAGAAAGGACAGACATGCACTTCAATTGGAGGAAGAATCAACAAGCCTATTATAGCTATGCAATTAAACTTTTATCCAGAAATACAATAGGCTGAACAGTTGATATCCAGCACAGCAGAGAAGGATACGAATATGTTCTTGTTAGTGGAAGAAAATTAGACTCAGGAGCAATGCTGCATGTGATTCTATTTCTATGGTGGTCTGCTAAAGGCAAAAGTTTAGCAGTGCCAACAGATCAGTGGTTTCCCTGAACTTGGGGGTTGAGTTGCTCATAAAGACACAGGAGGGAATTCTGCATAACGATGGAACGGTTCCATGCCTTGATTGTGGTAGTGCTGGTTATATGGCTATATATTTGTCAAATTTCATACAGTCACACACTAAACATGCATTTTTGTATATAAATGATATCTTATTAAATTTGACTGAAATGAAATCTGTGGCAGAAGCCAAGCTTCAAGATGAGACATTGTGTCCTGAGCTGTAAACTGAAGGCTTTGTGTGGAGAAAGACATGGGTATATTTAGGAGAAGGATGTGGAGAGCCCCATGACACACAGTGGATCCAAGATATACCCTTGCAGCCATGCAGCCTCATGTACCATGGACTCTTCAGTCCATAGAAACATGATGGAGTCTGGACATCACCTATGGCTAGTCGAAGCCATGATTCAGGAATAGTAAAGGGCTGGATCTACCGATGGATTATGGGAGAAAAATCTATCTGAAGCAACTGAAGGGAAGTCTTGCATCAGACTCTAAGTTTTAAGCAAGGGCTCATGTGACTCAAACTCCCAAGTATGAACTCTAAAAAAATTGCTTTATGCTAGGGCATGGAGATGCTTCAGTTATTCCAGAGGAGTGATTTAAGTGTGAGCTCTCCTCCTGGAGCAATATTTCTAGAGGCCAAGCAAGCATGACCATTTCTAGATAGGAAAATGCCTTCCGATAATAAACTATCTCCTATACATCCCATTCAGTGAACTTGTTCCATCTTTGTTAGTTAAATACTTTCGAGTTTCTCTTCCTCCGTGCCCAACAAGGATCTATTTTTCCCCCAGTCCATGTGTGAGGAGAGAGTTTTGGGAGGCTGATAGTGGTGTCAGTGGGATCTGATCTTGGCATCCTCATGACTCAAGTTCTTGATTGCCATTCCCATTACTGCAGGGCTTCGGGCTAACCTTCTCACCTCGGTTTTCTCCAGTGCAAAATAAATAGAAAGTTCTTTACTTATTTATGCTGGGCTCTGTTAGTTATATGAGAGACGTTCCAGTGTAAGTATTATTACAAGGCCCAATTTACTGTCCAGAGAGAACCAATCCTGATAGAAATCTTTCATTTAATTAAAATTGATTTTAAAATTGCCTGATCAATAGTGAGTTAAAAATTCATCCTGGCTCAGTGGGAGCAGAGAGGCCTCTGATCAGTTCTAAGTGGAGTGGTTTTGGCTCAGGAGTTGGACTAGGTCTTGCTGGTTCTGCTTCTGTAGCCAAAGTCTGATGGTTTCTCTTGTGGTTCAGATGGCCAAGGCCTCCCTGAAGGAGGGAAGACACACAGTGGAATCAATTCCTATTCCTGACATTTGGGGCAGAAAAGCCTTAGAACCACAACTGGCCTTGCTAGTTCCACTTGAATCATTTATTTTACTAGGGATAAGTAAACCTTTTTATCTTCAGTGGGAAGAACTGGACATACCTTTCCTTCAAAGCCACCTCCTCGGATACATAGGAGGCCTTTTCTCTGTGCCTTCACTTTGGGTGGCAAACTAGAGATAGATGCCTTTCCATTCTTCTGAAGACTCCACCCCATGAGTCTTTTTTTTTCCCCCTTTTTTTTTTTTTTTTTTTTTTTTTTTTTTTTTTTTTTTTTTTGCCAAATGTTGTAGGTTCAATCCCTGCAACATCTATGTTTTTCCATTCCCACAGTTCCTGCCCCTGGTCAAGCTGGCTTCACCTGTTTTCTGTAATATTTGCTGGGTTCAATGGGTTTAACCATCTATTTGCTTAATTCATCCTCTGTGCCCTTCTTACCTGAGAGATTTTCTTATAAGCATAAGTCATCTTGGGTTACTGCTGCTCACTGACGACCCTTATTTAATAGAGTCAAGTCCAAACCCCTTGGTTTGGGATTCTATGGCATCTTAAGCATAGATTTATCAATAGGTAGCCATCTACTCTCTGTCTCCTGTCTCCCAAACTCCAGCACTCTTATGAGCACCCATGTGCTCTCATGGGCATTTGATGTTCTCGTGGCTATTCATGGCTGCACTCCTACTGTTCTTGTTAATTATAACATGCATTCATCTGAGCTTCGTAAAATGCTCAGTCTTGTGCCATTAGAGCCTAGGATGTAGAAGCTGTACTGGTGTATTCTTCTCTCTTGAAACTGACATTCCAATGAGGGCAGTAGGCTATTTTTTTTAAAGGGGACAGTTAAGGAAGTGAAAAAATGCAGAGAGTGGTTTGTATTGTGGAAAGTCAATGGACTCTGAGGTGACAATGGATAAAGTAGTCCTGGGTAGGAGGATCTGACCTGGAAGGCAGGTGGTCTTTCATAAAGAGTTATTTAAGCCAAGGCAAGGATGAAGAAAGGCTGTTATGGAAGACAGACAAGAGGGGTAAGGGATTATAAGAAGCCAAATCAGAGAAACTTTGGCACCTTTGAGGGAGGTCAACACCATGCAGCTCTGGGAGTTGGTTTTACAAAAACCTTGTGATATGAAGGTGAATGCCAGTGTCAGCTCACACATGGTTCTGTGGTCACAAAACAGGGTCAAATGATGATACAAGTATATTTGTGTTTTAGGTCTGTTGCAGCAAAGAACCACCATATCAGGTCCTTAAAACAACAAACTACCCCACAGTTTTGAAGGTGAGAATCCCCAAATCAAAGCATGAAAGGATCATTCTCCAAAGTCTCATAGGAGCCCCATTTTCCCCTCTCAAAGCTTTTGGTTTCCCACTGACATTTCTTGTTTTGTCATGGTGGACAAAAGACCAGCTCCCTGACCTTGTAAACTGATTGGCAAACAAAACAAAACAAAACAAAACAAAACAAAACAAACCTGTTTGTAAATCAGGTGGTGTCATGTTTACAGGCACAGGAAGTTAAAACATGTTAACATGTCTTTTGGGGACTTGTCACAATGCAACCCATAACAACAATGACATGGGTATCTCTTGAAGGAGCCAAGGAGTTGGAAAGTATTGCCTATTTTATTTGAGAATAATCTGTTCAGCTCTGGTGAAAATGGAGTGAAGGAATCCGATGGAACCTAGAGATTAATCTTCCAGGTATGAGATGATGGTAGATTCTGAGTAAATGGCTGTGCAGATGTGCTTTGGCATGGATGACAAAAGGTTGCAACCCATCTACATTGTAAAGGAAATTTATATCCCACGCTCTCCACGGTACACTGCTAGTCATTCATTTCCTTTGTGTTTCCGTATTCCTTGGAGCATGGCTGGATGTGGCCTGTGTTTAACCCTGTTGTAAAATTATTCCTAGAGCAGGATTGCCAGCCTTCACCAATCACATGAGCAGGAGGGCTTTTGACTAAAACACATAGAGGAATGGGATTGCCTAAACAACTAGGGTGAGAGGGACCGAAGAAAACTCAGTGTAGAGACGTCACAGAGGACAACCTGGGTTCCAATAGATTCCATAGTTGGTGAATGCCTTCCCTCTACTTCATAAAAGGCTTCTTGGTGTATCCGCATATTGGGATAAATATCCTCTTGGTTATTATATATGATTAATCATTCCATTCAGATGGAATTTACCTTCGTAATCTTTAGCACTTCACCCTGCTTCATATCATTGTCTCATCTGAGATTACATTTCAACATAAATATTGGTGGGACACAAATGATTGTTCTATAGCAGAAACCAACACCTCTTCCTGCCCTCAGAAGGCCTATGTTCCTTGAATCCTAACTTGCTAATCTCAGGTTCTGATTTCTATGAAGCCAATAGATTCCCTCCACCCTCTCACCTCAGCGCTGAGAGAGGTTTGGAGGTTGTTGAATACAAGTAGGTCCCAAAAGATCATTGGCCAGCCAGTATATCTGAATAGACGAGATATGGGTTCAGTGAGACATCGTGTCAAAAAAATAGGGTGGAGAGCAACTCGGGAAGACACCCTATGCCAAACTATGACTTTCATACATGTATGTATGTGCATGTGCCTATGTATGTATATGTATGTGAGAATACACACACACACACACACACACAAACAGACACACAGAGAAAGAGAGAGAGAGAGAAAGAGAGAGAGAGAAAGAGAGAGAGAGAGAGAAACAGAGACAGAGACAGAGACAGAGATCGATGCAGACAGACAGAGAGAGACAAATGGAAAAACTGACTCAGAATGAATTTCAATTTACAAACACAAAGTATTATTTCTTGCATGCTTATGATAACAAAAGGAAATATTACGTGGAAAATGTGTGAACAACACAAAGTCTGGGGTATTTTTGTAGGATGGCACCATATACACTTGGGAGATGGCAGGGAAAGAGTCAAAGTCACGTTTGGGTGCCAGGGGAAGTTACAGAAAATGATTTTTTATTATTTCTTTTATTTTCGCGCAGAGAATTTAGTAATTCTCTGGAAAGGCAAGGGAAAATAGTAAATAAAAATTCATAAAATACACATACATGTTTGAAAAAACATTTGCTTCAACAGTAGAATTTACATGGCACTAATGAATGGGCATAAAGCATGTTCAAGATTCACCTAGTCTTCTTGTGACATCAAACAAATAATGGCTACTATTGAATACAAAATGATGCTAAAATAATATTCGACTCAATTCATTGCCTAGTAGGCAACGTGCAACTCTCCTTAATTGATCACTTGCTTTACCACGGGTCCCCTGTAAGTATTTCACACATCTCATCTCATAGGTTGGACAGATACTATTCCGTTTTTGTGAATGTTATAATTAAGGTCCAGAGGGTTAAGCAAATCATCTGAGGTTATTCAGCCACTAAATGGCAGCGTATGCATCCAGCTCACACTTCCTTTCTATCAGAGGTTGGTGATGACAGTTACTTTTGTGTGACAGCAACCGAATAGTCGAGAGAAAGGGAAGAATTACAACATTGCTCTTGGCCATGACGTGGATTGTGCTGCTTTGAATAATTTTCTAACAAAGAGGAAAGTGGAAATGTGGCCTTAGGGGCGATGATAGACTTTAGAGACTGGGCAGCTGGCTGTTAGTGACTGTCATTCAAGCATGAGGACCTGGGTTTGAATCCCCAGCACTGATGTAAAAGCTGAATGTAGAGGTAGGTATTGATAAGGTCAGGGATGGGAGGGTGGATATGGAGCAGCAGAAAGAGCCTGGGCACTGTCTCTGGAGACCATGTCAAAGGCTGACACCTAAGTTGCCTCTGGATATTGGAGCTACAGTGACAGATGACTCTCAGAACAGAGCAAAGTACTGTTGATTAGAACTTGCTCCACCATGCACTTTACAGTACTTCACAGAAGTCTCTACTTCTTACTCTATAAAACAGGATGGCAGTATCCATGGTGTGGCTTATTCAACAAACACAGCGGGATATAGTAATAAAGTAATAAATAATAAAATAAAAATAAATTTTTATCTGATGACCAGATTAAAAATTGGCTATGTTGATTCTTTTTATGTCACCATGACCAAATATCTGAGAGAAAAAAAAAACTAAAGGAGAGGTTGTAATATTGATTTTGGCCATGAGGTCAGGGGCTCATTCCATTAGAGTGGGGTAGGAATGGCAGAGTAGAGCAATAAATATCATAGTAGGCCCAAGAACAAAGGAGGCATGGCACGTTTAGATAGGAAGTCAGATGAAAGTGATTTGGTGAGTTGGGCATAAGCAGATCCAGCATCAGAATGAGGAACTCTACTGAGACTTGGTCAGCATCTCCAGGTTTAGGGAGCAGGGCCTATTGCAGCACGTTGGAGGATACCTTCAAAGGGCCATGTACTCTATGCTCTTAGCATAGAATATGGGAAACTTCTCAAGTGTTCAATATGTGTGACTCTTCCCACTCAAGACCACGTGTTTCTGGTGGTAGCCATAGCTACAGGCAACTGATTTCCAAGGGACTATGAGGGAATCCCTGCAGGAGCCCTGAATTCTATCTAGATAAGTTCATGTCTTCCCATGATGTTGGAAGGATGATACGTCTATTTTTTTCCAGAGTTGGAAAAACATCATTTGCACTGAAAGAACATGAGCAGAACACATGGAGAAAAGCAGACATAGAGAATGGAGAGGCTGACTGTGAAATGACTACATTGCATAAGCATCCTGATACTGCTATGCCTAAGCTTCTGGATCCATTTCTCATTCTCTGTCTCAGGCCCTCAGCTTAACTCTTTCTTTGTTAAGGCACTTTGAGTAGCAAACCTAAGAGCTCTGATGGACAAAGTGTTTCTACACAGACCCCAGAAATAGTAGGCTAGTTCTTCTCAAGTCACATCAGGGCAAGCAGTCTAGCTTCCACACTGATCATGAGGGTTTCACTGGGAGGTGATTTTAGCTGAAATGCCTAACAGTGGGGAGATGGAACCAGAAGAGACCACCTCCAGTAGATAGACAGGGCCTCTAGTGGAGGGATTGGGCCACTAACCTACCTTCAAAAATTTTGACCCAGAATTGCTCCTGTCTAAAAGAAATGCAAGGACAAAAATGGACAGAGACTGAAGGAAAGGCTGACCAGTGACTGGCCCAACTTGGAATCCATCCCAAGGATGGGAATCAAACCCTGACACTATTACTTCACTGATGTCATATTGTGCTTGTAGACAGGAGCTTAGTATGGCTGTTCTATGAGAGGCTCTACCAGCAGCTAACTATGAACACTTAAAATGTTGTCTACTAGCTATTTTGAAATGTGTCATTGTTGTCAATTAGACATTATGCTTTTTATACAATTACACCCTTGTACCTAGTGACTATTGTGTTGGTTTGTATGAGAACTGTTCCCCATAGACTCAGGTAGTTGGACAGTTGGTGGTTGTTATGGAACCTTTGTGAGGTGTGGCTTTGCTGGAAGAAGCATGCCACTGGGGTTGGCATTGAAAGTCTAGAACACTGGCCAACTTCTAGTTCATTCTGTGCTTGTGTTTAGGGTTGAAGATGTGAATCTCTCAGCTACCTGCTCTGGCTGCTTTCTGATGTGCCTTTATGGACTCTCCCTCTGGACACATAAGACCAAATAAGCACTTCCTTCTATAAGTAGCTTCTAGCCATTGTATTTATAAATGCAGCAAATGAGTAACTAGTACCACTCTCTTTCCTTCATAAATGTTCCCTCTCTCCATACTAGCCTCTGGTAACTACTTTTTATTTTCTGTTTCTATGAAATAAACATTTTAGGTCCTATATAACATAAGAACATGTGGCATTTGTCTTTCTGTGTCTGACTTTCATGCTGCTATAAATGATGATACCGTTCTCTGTTATGAAGAAGAACACTTGTCCATTCATTCATCAGTGGATTTCCAGGCTGATTCCTTATCTTGGACATTGTCAACATGGGAGTTCAACTTTCTCTTTGACATGCAGATTTTCTTCCCTGTAGTCATGTGCCCCGTGGGAGGACTGCTAGATCATATGGTAGTTTTATTTCTATGTTTTTAAAGGATTTTTTTAAAATATAAAAACATGCATTTGGTAATAGAGATGTGTGGGGTAGGCACCAGGACAGGACACGGTGTCTGGTTAAGATGGCTATTAGAGCTAACGGTGTTAGAAATGTTCTTTCAGTTCCTTTCATCTGCACCCTGATTCTCTGGCCACTTATCACCAGCAGAGGATCTTCAGAGGGACAATGACAGAGCCCTCCGCAGGAGAGAACAGGGTCCTAGAGGTGAAAACGTTTTGCACCACAAATCCTACACACATGTATATGAGAGAGTTGGGTCACTCCCGGATCCTCTTTCCTGTTCCTCTAAAAGTAAGCAGTTGTTTGAGATTGGGTACAGCTCTGATGCACTTTGAGAAACTCTCACAGCGAAGGACAGCTGGGGACAATTTTCACTAAGGATGTTGTTAGAGGTCAGCAAAACAGCTGGAATGATTCACTCTCTGATAACACATCTCCAGTCAGCCCGCTGACACCCAACAGAAAGCCCCGTAGCTCAGCCACCAGGACTCATAGGAAACTGGGGCAGACTCGCTCAGGGCACACAAACCTCAGCCTTCTCCTCTCCTCCCCCCAGCCCCACCACATAATTCCTCCTGGAGGGAAAGTAAGTTATGTTTATTTAGATAAAGCTATATTACTATAATAGAATTACTAATTATGTCCAACAAGTTTTTCCTTTAACACAACATTCCACGGTTCGGGATGGAAGTCATTAGGGCGAGGAGGAGGAGGAGGTGGAGGAGGAGAGGGAAGGCGTGTTTTTCTTTCCCCCTGATTTATGATGGCGTGATAATCTTGGCCTGCTCACAAGTTGCTCTTTCCCGTGGATAACTAGATTCTGCTTTGCCAGCTCTAATTTGAAGCAAATTTTGCTCTAACCCATCGCCTCCTCCACATTAATGTTTATTAAAAGCCAACCACAGCACTTACAGATGCCTCCAACACCCGGAACCCTGCCCCCAGGGCCAACTTCAGGTTACTGGAAGGGAGGTGAGAACACCAAGAGCATGTACACAGTGGGTCTGGGAAGGGGTTCTGTGGCTCCCTAATGAGCCAGCAAACTGCGGTGCTGACTTGGGAGTTGTCGACAGACATTGAAGATGTCATATAAGGACACAGCAGCATCAAGAGCCCTTAATCTGGAACTCTTTGGAAGACAGACGAGAAGAGACTGATTACTGTGCATTAAGATAGTATCATTGCAAAGAATTGGGAGCTTCTCTCTCCTTTGCCTGTGTCATCCCTTAATGTTCTCCACTGGATCAGGGTATCCTGATCCACTTTTTCTGCTCCATTTATGTAACTGACTTAGATGAGGGTTTCCCTGGAAGCAAGCCTTGAGAAAAAGATGGGACTAGAATTTGCCTTGGGAGGGGTCACAGGTAGCATTGTTAGAAGAGTGTGTATATAAAAAGAAAGGCAGGAATAAAAACATGGAAGAGAACTATCTAGGGCAGAAAAGGACATGGTATTGTATTGCGTGATGATAATAGAATCAATGCTACCCCCCACAACTCCAACCAGCTCAGAAGACAGAGGAAATCTAAGTATGTATACTCCAAACAAAAAACGATGTCAACAAAATCAAATGGCGACTGATCAAATTGATAGAAGAAACAGGCAACTTAAGCCTCAGAGTTACAGACTTCAATATCCTTCTTGACCTCCTGATTTAACAGCTAAATAAAAGAGTAAGGAATGGAAATCAGTGGCACCAGCAACCAATAAAGATGTAGTTGAGAGTTAAACAAAACAAAACAAAGCAAAGCAAGAGATTTGTTATGGTTTGAATAAGGAGAGCCCCCTCCACCCCATGGGACTATGTTCTGAGCACTTTGCTACTTACTGGGTGGTGCTACTTTGGAAGAAGGTGGAGCCTTTAGTTGGTAGGGTGTGGCTGGGAAATAGGTAACTAGTAGGCCATTGAAAGGTATATACAACATCTGATTCTTGTTATATTCTCTGTTTTCTACTCTGCCATATTGTAATCAGCCTCTACGACATGCTTTCTGGGCTATAAACTGAGCTGATCCACTATGGCTTCCCTACCAGAATGATAGGCTGAGATCCTGGGGAAACTGTGAGCCAAAATAAATCTTACTATTCTTAAGTAATTTCTCACAGGTATTGTGGACCCAGCAAGGCAAAAGTATCTAACAAAACACTACTAAATAACAGAAGATACATGCTCATGCACATACATAGACTATGTCAAGATAGATGCACCTCAGTGTTCTAACTTGTTCTGTGTTGCTGTGATAATGGCTACCATGACCAAAAATCAACACAGAGTGGATACGATTTATATCACCTTATACTTCCAGGTCACTGTCAATGTTTGATAAAATTCAGGCCAGGGAATGAAGGCAAGACTCGAAAGGTTGGAACCTGAACCTAAAACTATGGAGGAATGCTGGTTATTGGTTTGTTCTCTAGTTAACTCTCTGGTTGTCTCACTGGCTTATGATCAGCCAAGTTTCATATACAGTCTAGGACCACCAGCCTAGGTGGTGGCACCACCCACAGTGGGCTGGGTTCTCTCACATCAGTTACCAAGCTAATCAGTTCTTCACAGACATGGCCACACACCAACTGGATTCTTCGACTGAAATTCTCTCTTCCCAGGTAGCTCAAGGGTTTTGTCAAGTTGACAATAAAGCTAACTAGGACACCCTGCCACAGACAAAAACACAACAAAATTTAAACAATTTGAAACAACAGGGAATGTGTTTCCTGACCACAATGTAAGCAACCAAGTATTAAAAAAGTATAAACAATAACTTGAAAGTCTCCTTCCATTTAGAAACTAGACAACATACTTATGAGTCACCTACAGATAAAAGAAATAGACTCTAAAAAGTTTTATACGTACAACAAATAAATTTTGACTGGCTTGATCTTGTAGCAAACTCAGCTACTGTGAGCTAATGTGTGCATCATCCAAGCCAAGCCCAGAAGGCAGCCTCTCACAGCATTCCTCGCAACGCCCCAGCTCTTACATTCTCCATGCCCACTCTTCTGTGGCATGTCTTCAGCTTTGGATGGGAAGGGTTGGTACAAATGAGCCATCTGTGTCTGAACATTCAGAGTCACTTATTCTCCTATGTAAATTTTTCAAAGAGCAAATACGGTATTAAAATGAATAAAATTAATCAACATTAATAAATCGTCTTCCTCTAGGAAAAGATGGTCAAGACATAAATTATCAGCATCAGGAATAAAATGAAGAATACATAATCCTGCAGTTATCAGAAAGATACTAATGGGGTGTAATGGAGAACTTCAGAAGTTCAGAAGATAGATACATTAGGTTGTTTTTGAGAAAGAACAAATTACCACAATTAAAATAACATGAGAAAGACAATCTGAATAGCCCCGTGTAATCACTACCATTTTAAATTTGGGGTGGAGAGATGGATCAGTGGTTAAGATGGGTTACTGGGGGAGGACCCAGTTTGAGCCCCTGCATCCATACTGGGTAGCTCACAACTGCCTGCAACTCAAGGCCTGCTCTGGCCTCCATGATCACTGTATGTGCATGCCTTTGTGCATACATACTCACATGTACATACACACATACACACTTACAGTTAAAATGAAAATAAGTCTGAAAATTGAATTCAACTGGGGATGATGTTTTAGTGTTAGAGCCCTTGCCTGCCATGTGTGAGGACCTGGGTTTGATCTGCCACACTTAAAAAGGAGAATCAAGGGCCAAGCCAAATGAGTTCATTAGGAATCTCATGAAATGTTTAAATGGGAAATAATGTCAGTTATAAAATGTTTTCCAGAAATAGAGGAGTTCTCAAAATGTTTTATGAAGCCCATGTTACCCTAAGGCTAAAACCAGATAAAACCAGATACATTGGCATTCAAAAGGAGGCTATTGATCAATAACAAAGAAGACTTTAAAATTTCCAACACATAAAGTTATTAATGTTTGAACAGAGAGTAATGTTGTTAATTCAATTTGATTATAGAAAAATATCGAAATAATCTCAACTGTGCAGCAACGTATATAGAGAGAATCTTACAGCAGGAGCAAGCTATTTCTATATTAAAATGTTAATCAGTGCAATCCTCCATGCTACCAAACTGAAGAGAAAAAAAAATCTTGGTAAAACTTCATGACCATTTATGATTAAAAACTCTCAGCAATAATAGAAACAAAGTAGCTAGTTCTCAATTTGTTAAAGCACATCTACAAAATGGTTTATAGCTAACCTTATATAACTGGTAGAAACCTGACCTTTTTCCCCTTGTGGGTAGAATGAAACAAGGAAATCAGTTCTCAACGTGTTATTATAGATGATGAAGCTACTCCAGAAAGTCAAGGAAGAAAAGTAAAGACTGAAAAGACAGAAACATGTCTCATTTTTAGACAGCTTGGTGATGGACACGGAAAATTCCAAAGGGTTTCTTAAAAATTTTCCTAGAGTTCTAGAGCAGTGCTTCTCAACCCGAGGGTCGTAACCCCTTTGGCAAAACTTTATCTCCAAAAATATTTACATTACAATTCGTAACAGCAGCAAAATTATAGTTATGAGTAGCAACAAAAATATTTTTATGCTTGGGGTCACCACAGCATGAGGAAGTTTACTGAAAGGCCGCAGCATTAGGAATGTTGAGAACCCCTGGGCTAGAGCAAGCTGCTGTTCTAGTTTTATTCTGTTGCTGTAAGAAACACCATGGGCAACCTGAGGGAAGGACGGTTTAGTTTAGCTTACATTTCCAGATCATGAGGTAAGTCAGGGCCACAAAAACCATGAGGCAATGTTACCTACCAGCTTACTCTCTAGATTCTTGCTCAGTCTGCTTTCTTATACAGCTAAGGCATGGTACTTCCCACAGTGGGCTGGACTCTCCTGCATCAAGCGTCAGTCAAGACAGTTAATCAAAGACACGGCCATAGAGCAATCTGATATAGGTAATCTTTCAATTGATGTTCCTTTTTCCCAGGTGACTCAAGTTTGTGTCAGAGTGACAATAAACATTTACCAGCAAAATCAATCTACACCTTGTCTACGTGACATGCAAACACACCACTGTTAAACCATAACCTTCCCTTCTTTGCCCACAAGATTTCATGCCATTATCACAGTATAAAACACAGTCCAGTATGCATTTATGTCCATTTTCAACTGAGTAAAAAATTCCACTACAGAGTAGTAAAGATGTTAAAAAATTTCTCTCTCTCTCTCTTTCTCTCTCTCTCTCTCTCTCTCTCTCTCTCTCTCTCTCTCTGTGTGTGTGTGTGTACATGTGTGTGTGCGTGTGCATACAACCCAACAATTCCAACTCTGAGAATATACTTAGAAGAACTAAAAGCAGGTGTTTGAGCAGCTCTTTTTATATCTGTGCTCACAGGAGCACTATTTCTAATAGGCAAAAGATGTAAGCAATCTATTCCTCATTGGCAGATGAATGGTGGTCTACCCATGCAATGGGCTAGTAGCCATCTTTCAAAAGAAAAATGATTCTGAAGTATGCTACCCAGCATGCATGAATCTAGATGGTATTCTTCTAAGTAAAAGAAGTCACAGGGTTAATTACTAAAGGATCCATTCATTTTAAATTCTAGAGCTGTCAAAGGTCATAGAGACAGAAGAAAATGTGTATTTGTTTCTAAAGGCTGGGGAAAAGGTATTACATTTTAGTGGCTATATAATTTCACCATGGACGTCTGAAAATATGTTTTGTGCTTGGATGATGGTTGTGGTCCTACAACAGTTGAACAAACGGTGTACTTAAAATGATCTAGATGGAAACACTTATGTTATTTACATTTTAATGACATAAAATGGATCCCCAAAGCAAGCTGATATTTTCAGATATACTCAGTTTTTACGTGATAAATCACAATGCGTCCAAAATAAACCTTGCATCCAAGAATCAGGTGATTGCTTCTATGATGCTTTCACAAAGCAAGAAGAGCCTCAGGGATCTCTGAAAGATGGAAGACCATTTTCATTCTTCAGAACAGTCAAGACTGGTTCACATATGCTTTAGGAAAAAGGAAAAGTATGAATAGATTGAACAGGGTAAAGATTAGGAGAAGATGCTGAACAAAAGCAAGACAAGTCCCTCAGTAGGTACCTGAAAGAAATGAGCAATTAACCTGTTGTCCTTGGAAGAGGGTGTGGATGGAGAGGCTGGACACTCCAGAAAGCAGAGAGCAAACACACAAGATGAAGACGAGGGGGGAGGTGGGAAGACTCTGAGAGGAAATGAAAGGGGAAACTGTGATCAGAATATACTGTATAAAACCTTATTGTCAACTAAAAGAGAAATATATACCACATTAACTGGAGGAGATTAACTTATTGGTTCAGTTAAAAAGTCTACAAACTATTAAAGATTACCATGGTAGGAAACACACATATATACTACACACACACACACACATATACGTGTGTGTGTATATATATATATATATATATATATATATATATATACACACACATACACACATATATATACATATATATATATATGTGTGTGTGTGTGTTTCCTATACTACATATATGCACACCACACACAGATACACACAGACACACACAAACATATAGACACATAGACACACACACACACACACACACACACACACACACACACACACTATCAAAGTTTGAAAAAGGAGCCAATAACTCCACCAAAACCCTCAGATTTTCTCTGAATTGCATCAATGGGAGAGGGCCATTAGTGAATTTTCACTAAGTATCTGATTTAAAAACAATTTACTCTTATAAAGGTAGAAAGAAAAAAAAGAAAAATTTTCAAAAGTAGATGGCCAGATCGGCCATGCATGTGACAAACTGGACACATAGCACATGCAACCCAGAACTGCTCCAGAAAATAATTGGAACTATCTATTGGCTGCTATCGAAGTTTTAGAGAAAAGTTTATGAGAAAGAACTGAAAACTGTTGGCTGAAGGACGGCTTCATAAGGAAGAAAAGACAGTATACTGCTGAAACAAAATGAGAACAAACAAACACCCTAAACAAAAACAAACAAAACAAAAAGAAAAAGAAAAGGGAAAGAAAGAGAAAAACTAGGAAGAGGCTTCTCTGTCCCTGAGATGACTAATGGGAAGAGTCCATGTGACCACCAGGGAATTCTCTGGTGGCCAGACCTTTGGTGAAGGACGCATACCAAGCTGTGATTGGGGAGTCAGTATCCAATGCTTGCTATGGAGTAGCTACTCTCCCCATGTCCAGGTCTAAGGAGAAAGAACCTTTATCGGGTCAACCCAATCTCAGCACTGAATCCTCCGTGAAGAGCATGGAAAAGTGCTCCTGGGATTCTCAGATCTGAAGGACTCAAAATCTCTTGATCCAGCTTCCTCCAGAGTAGAATGTTATTGTCATATACTCCAGGTGTTCATTTTGCTCCCTTGTCAAATGTTAGATGCTGCAGAGCAATTATGAGGCATAGTCCAAGAAACCTTGTGTTCTTACCTTTTACAGAACTTAAAAGACTGACTGGCGTTTCCTAAGAGAGGAATTCTCACATGCCCTTCACTATCCCCATAAACATTGTGCCTACCTTCTCAGGACCTGATTCTGAAGACTCAGAACCATAGAGAAATATGTTTTTCTTCAAGCTTAAGTAATAATGGCTTTCCATTTAGTTCTATGGTTCTTTAGTACTGATTCATGGGCTCAAAGCGATGCTAATTAAGGCTCTAATTCTAAGATGATTTCCTGCTGCTGTGTGTTATTTAAACATGACTCTTAAGAATCCCTTCTTTTGATTCTGTTTGAGGTAGTGTTATAATTGATTTATTGTTTATAATTCCACTAAAATATTTCAGAAATATAATAAGCATTTTGTTTTCATCAATAATAAATTTGATTAATATTTCTTTTGTTTAGATTGCTACTCCGGGTGTAATTATTTAATAATCTCAGGTAGAGTCTTGATATTTTGTGGAATAGTGTTTTATAAATGTACATTATTTGCTGGTGAGTTTTTGAATTAGGAAAGACCTTGGAGCCAGGAAGTCAAGGGTTATCGCTGTTTCTGGTGTCATCATCCCCATCTTTACTATAGTATGTAAGGTGACAGCTGTGGTCAATGACTATGGGCAGGTTAGAGCCCTTTCTTCTTTCCTTCCTTTCTTCCTTCCTTCCTCCATTCTTTCCTTCTTGGAAAAATATCATATCTAGGAGATACGAAGTCCTCTTTGAGGCCCAGCCTTCTTGTAGCTTGCCCCTGAAACTCTGCCTTCTGCCAAACTTTTCCTTTCTCTTAGCTCTGCATACTCCCAGAGCTGCTGGGAAACCTAAGCCAGGCTTAGACACTCAGCTGCCTCTCGGTTCATGACCTTATATGGGAAGCATGGCCAGACCACAGGGAGTCCAGGAACTTTCATTTCTTTCTCCTTTTTATCTGTTTATCTACTTCCGTTTTCTCTCTTGTCCAATGGCATGTTGAACAAATGTGGCCTCCATCCTGTGAGTATTGAAGGGTGTCTTTCTCTTACATCTGGTCCTAATAGACACTGTGCTCCTTGCTAGGCTTCTTCTTTGGACCCCAGTCCCCTATGTTCAGGGTGCCAACCTCCTGACAAACTAATTCTAGATACAAAGGTAAATAAAAACTCTACCATAGCTTCCTGTCCTAAATCCTTGCCAGCCTTACATTCAGAAAAGTCACGATGAAAACATCCAGGAGATCATGAGACCCTGCTTCTCAAAGCTCTCTGTGCTCCACATCACGCTGATGCTTGAGTCTGAGCTACCATCCATGAGCAGATGTGTACTCTGCTCTCTATCTCTGACCATATGCCTGTGATCGTAACTACTGAGGTTTTTTTTTTTCTGCTCCCCAAACATGTCAAGCCAACACCTGACCCCAGGGCCTTTGCACTGGCTGTTTGCTTGGCCAAGAATGTGTCCTATCCACTGAGAGAATAGCTGCTTTCTTTTGCTCACTGAGCATCTGCCGTGTGTTGGCTTCTTTGAATTCCCTTCTGCTCTGTTCCCTGGATTAGCTGTGGTTCCAGAGCACTGATGCTATGTTAAGCCATAGCGTTCCCTTATTGTCTTAGTTCCTAACTTCTTTCAGCTGCTACGCACTCTGCACAAACCCTCATGCTCTCATGCCACTCTAGGATGAAGACTGTTTGTTTCAGGAGAAAGATAAACCCCTTACTGTGTTTCTGGATCGTTTTGGTAGAGTTATTAGCAACAAAAACACCACTCATTGTTTGCACTACCCCTGGAATGTCAGGAACAGGCAGTTTATTTTATTCAACCCTGAACCTTCCCTCCTATCTTGCCCAAGAAAGGAACTCCCCGTGGATTTAGGGAGTAAAGGAATAAACATTAAAGGGTTCAGTGGGATGGTCTGTGACCTGAGGCTGGCTGGCATATGAGAATGCTGCTGGGCTGGATTTCCTAAGGAGGTTCAGTATACCTGTGGCTACTTTCTTAGACCCTCCTCTCTGGATGCTAGCTTTCTTTGTAGCCATACATTTCCTAAGGGCTCTTGCCTTTGTTCTGGTAGTCACACTTCTCTTGTATAGGTGTTTCATGCTGGATCGTTTGCATTCCATGCTCCTGAGTACCAAGTCTGTAATATAAGCCATGAAGATGTCTCAGGAAGCCAAGTGCTCTGAGACAAGTATAAGATTCTGTACCAGAAAGCCTGGGAGTTAATATCCTTTCTGTTTTGTCCCAGCTTTGTAATTTCATGCGTGGTCCTCAGTGTCGTGGCTTCTAGACTTTCTCACCTGTGAAAGAGGAGAGAGAGGGTTGCCACGCGACTTCAGAACATCCGTGCAAAAGCACCGAGGAAACCTTCCATGCGATGCTGCTTTTGCTGTCATATGAGAAACGACACACCTGGCATTTGGTCTGAAACCTCTGTCCCCAAATCCATTTGGTTTCAACCCATGGGGAAACAGTCTTTCTTTGACTTTGTTTGGTTTGTTGTTTGCATCATTTTACTTTTTCCATAAGCTCTTAGAAGCTGTTTTGGGGGAAGAGTCTGATTAGAACCCAGCACACTCTCACTGAATGAAGCCAGTGGAAAGCATTCTCTGTGTGGCCTAGAACTGAAGGTGAAACAGTTTGGGGATCTCTGACAAGCTCTAGGCAACTACAGTAGCAGTATCTGAATGAGGCTACTTTATCTCTGGGAAATTTGATTCCATTCCACAAACACTTCTACTCATTAAGACACCTACCACTAAAAACCATCTGGTCAATTAAATTTAAAATAGTAGTCAAACCAGTTGTTGGAATTATATGGTCAAACATCTGGACATATGAAATTTTAATGAAATGTTTTAATAGCATAAGGGCTCAGCTTCAAACTCAGTCGCCAAGTAGAAGACATGAATCTTTACTTTCTGCGCAAATTGAATGGACTGAAATTTCTGTATCAATTTACTATTTAAAAATTTGTATTGTAATGTTAGAGAGACACAGAGGGCTTCCTTCCTAGATGTGTGCTATTAGTCCTAAATTTAAAAACAACAACAATAACTTTTGGGGCTGGAGAGATGGCCTAGCACTTAAGAGCACTTGATGCTCATGCGGAGGAGCTGGGTTTGGTTCTGAGCATTCGTATTATATAATGGCTCACAACCACCTGCAACTCCAGTTCTAGGGGATCTGATGCCTTCTGACATCCAAGGGCACCAGGCATACATAAGGTGCATATATATGCATATGGACAAAACATTCATACACATATAAATCTGAAAACAAAATCATTTTATTATTCTACGGGTCAGTTGACAAGCCCTGGGTTTTCAGTAGATAGTATGTACATGGGATTCTAAGTGGAATACAGGGAGCCTGCTTAAAATTATGAGTCAGGCTCCTGTTACTCTTTAATGGCCATGTGATGGCTTTCTCTTGTATGCTTCTATTAGATAAAGTAAGAGGTCAATCTATAAATTTCTTACAATAGGACAAGGCATTTTGTCCTTATTGGTGATGCTCGTCACATATGTAAACACATGTGTTCCCTACACAGGTGAGACACATGTGATAATTATGCACTATTAATGTGAGTCTTCCTGGAGTCTTGTTCTTGTTTATCACCTGTCTAGGTACATGATGAAGATGGCTTGAACTAGAGCTCTAGCCGTAGACATAAACAGAAATGGATAGATTTAAGACGCACCCAGGAGGCAAAACTGACAGCACTCACTGATGCATGGGCTGGGGGACCAGCAGATGCGAACTGAGTATTTCTGCCACTCTTACAGGCAATGCTGGAAGGGCATCTTTTGGTCGACTTTAAATGCCGGTTGAGCAATCCAAATTTTATTGACACTTCCTCTCTATTTTTCACCCCAAGAGTTCAGAGCAAACCTATTGTTTAAATCTCTCTTGACTTATCTTGCTTCCTTGACTCATCAAAAATCTTTACCCTGACAAGAGAAATCTTTGGCACAAGGTCACACGATACCTTAAAAATAGTCCTCCGTATACAAGCACAGAAAAACCCAAACAAAACCCATCTTCGAACATCTGTTGTGATGTGGCAGCCAAGAGCAGGGTCCACATGGTGCTAGCGGGGCAGCCATGTCCACATATTGCAGTCAGTATGTGAGGGGCGGCACTAATGATCCTGACATCCTGTGGAGGGCTGCTCTGCCAGCCGCTAATTAGGATCTGCTTAGAGTGGCCATGGCTGAGCAGCCAGACCTTCTCTGTTGCCTGCCTTTCCCTCTGTGTCTTCCTTCCATGCAGCAATTTAGCATACTGTATGGCTGTATGGTTTTTTGAAAAAATTTGTTGTTATTATAATTTTAATTTTTTATCATGGATCATTTAAACTAAAGAGGAAAGGAAAGCAGGCTATCTGAGGCACTAGATGGGGTCAAGCATAGCTAAAGCCAGTGACCCTGTGACAGAAGCCCAGCCAACCCTCCTTGGAAAGGTGCAGATCTTGTATAAGAGTTTGTCTTCAGGGAGTTAGTGGAAGGTCTTCTCCGAGAGGAGGGGCTTGAATCTAATTACTGCCTGGGTGGTCTCAGTCTTAGCCCTCAGTTGGTTCCCAGGTTTCAGAAGGTCATCAGCAAGAGGTGACAAATACTTGCTGATTGTCAAACTTCAGAACATTCAGGAAAGATGATACTTCTCTGATAGCTTAAAGCCATGACTACTTCAGATTTTGGTTTTGGGCTTTCATGGATCACAATTTTTTTTTTTTACATGAGTACTTCAGATTTTGGTTTTGGGCTTTCATGGTTCACAAAATTTCAGGGAAAAATATAGAATAGGGGTCATTTGGAGGAGCTTTTAAACTGTAGTAGAAGATAATAGTCCTGGGTCATACGTGTCACTGTAGCATTGATCCATAGGACACTGGAAGCTAACTTGTGGCAAGGATTTGTGTTTGCCTTCTTTACAATGAAAAGAATCCACTTATGGCCCCATCTAGGGATGTATTTAGGGCACCAACCAAGTCCCATGCCCACAAAGATTCTTTAAAACTAGTGCAACAGATTCATGTTCTAGGGTAGCAGTGGGCAACTGCCTAAAGAACCAGATGGTAGCTCCTTTATGCTTTGTAGGTCATGTGTCTCTAATGTAATTATTAAACTCTAATATTGTACTGCAGGTATAATCATAGGTAATGTATAAACAAGCAAATTCTACTGATGTCCCAATAATATCTCACTCACTGAAACTCACTGTGGACTGATGTGGTCTGTGGATCCCAGTCTTCTGACTTCTTCCTAGAAAATGACTCAGAAGACCCTCCTCCACAGATAGAATGTAGACACACATACCAGACTCAGGGGCATTTCATGCATGTCTGTGAGGGGTGAATCCAGCTTGCTTGGACCAAATGAATTCTTTGTATAATTCCATACCTGGGGAACTGTGACTAAGAAGGATAATAGAGAATCTCATAGGTTTCTTGCCAAGTCCTGAATGTCTGAGTATTTCCTACGTAAATGGAATGTGTACTGTCATTCTTCATGAACTGACACAAGTGTCTGTAAGGGCAGCTGAGGCTAGAGTACCTTAAAGGAACCCTGGAAAATGTTCCACTATAGGAGTAAGATCTTGTGACAGACAAGTTATATTTAGAAAATCTTCCCTTTTGTAAACTAGAATGAGTTTAGCATTTCCCTTGGTTTTGCCCTCTGCTTTCCATAGTGATCCCTTCTGGTCATTTTTAACCTCCCCACTCCTGGCATCTACTGGCATACAACCATAGCTGTGCCACTCCTTGGCTGAAAACCATCTGATGTATTTATAAAAAGATAAAGAGGGGAGGGGACATGTTCTCTAGGGGTGTGGTGAGGTATGGAGTGTGCCACAGCGAGCCCATGCTAAAGCATCTCTTCCCCCTGAGGGACGAGCCATATGATAGTATAATATAGAATAGAGTTTATTAAGGGCATGGGGAGGGGAGTTAAGAAGGTAGTAGAGGCAGAGAAAGAGAGAATAGAGAAGTAGAGGAGTAGAGGCCAGCCATGAGCACATGGAGAGAGAGGGAGGACGGGAATGGAAAGGAGAGGGGCGGGGGACAAGAAGGCAAGAGACCAAGAGAGAAAGGAGAGGGCAAGCAGCTCCTTTTATAGTGGGCCAGGCCTACCTGGCTGTAGCCAGGTAACTCTGGGGCAAAGCTTAACACCATCAGTGCATTGGCAGGACCGCTGCCTACAGGATGAATTCCCAGACAAGGCCATTAGGGTCGTTCGGGTTTTTGCGCAGTTCTATCTACACAAAATTACACTAACAGACACTTTTAATTGCTTTCTGGGTGATAATTCTATCGGCTATTAACTTAGGCCAACAATGTGATCCCCACCACAATCCTGGGAACTAATTTGCTCAGTTTTTTTTCTGGAGTGTGGAGCTGCCTGCATCTATACAAAAACAGGGCAACTAGCCTAAGACTCAGCAAGGTCTCCCGTGTTTAACCAAAGATTGGTCTTATTTCAACTTCTCTTTTCTTTGACATCATTTTCTAGCCTAAAACACTTTATCCTTCATCCTATTTGCCTTTAAGTCAACTAATTTCCTTAAGGGGGTTCCCTTCAAACATTTCCATAACGATGAAGCCATTCTCTGTTCTTTATATCATTTTAGCTCCCAGAGAATTTCCCTTTTCTTTTCTAAACACCATAGCACTGGCAGCATCCTGTCAGTCTTATTCATTTACCTTCCATCCATTCAATAGACTATGAGTATTCTTAAATTGACATCTGTACCAGATCTATCTTTTCGTTTCCAGGTCTAGAAACTGAATTCAGCACGGATCACACACCCAAGGGCTCTAGGACTAGGAAAGCATATTTGGGGATGTGTACCTTTTCAAATGCAGAAATAACAGCCTTTACACCAGTCTGCTAATGGAGTCTGGATGCTGAATGCGGTATGAAGGGATACTCTTTGGTTATGCAGTCTGAGTGGTGCTGGAGCTCTGGGGCTGGCTGTGTTGTCCACCATCTCAGAACTCTCTGAAGTCCTTTCCTAAATGTTTAAATGAGGTAAAGTGGTTGGCTTTATAAGTAATAGAAGCCAATTGTGTTTGCAGCATCTAATGCAGGAATAGCATTAGATGGCTGAGATGGGGCCTAGTGCCAGGAACTGCTGAGTGGGCAGAAGGCCTGATTTCCAGACTCCCTCTGCATCCATTTGTGATAATCCTGGTCTGGCTCTCTACCAGTCACCCTCCTAATGAGACTTGTACAAGACAGCCTTTGCCCCCAGCACAGACATCTCCTGAATCAGGAGTTCACTTACACAGATGTTTAAAACTGTGCACGCATGTGTGTGTGTGTGTGTGTGCATGAGCGTGCGCAAACACACACACACACACACACACACACGTTCTTTCTAAATACACTTTTAATCTTCATTGCTACGAACACTTTTCTAACAGGCTGGCAAACACTCTGGCAGAAACTGAAATATTTAAATGCACTCAGCTGCTGTGACTCCCTTACAAAATGAACTTGCATCTCTAAGGCAGAAGAAAGCAAATCTTTGGCTCTGACCCCTGGAGATTCAGAGTCGTGGAGGAGAGCTAGTCTGGCTTCAGGGTGGGGCATGAAGATTGCAGACAAAGACCGAAATAGCACACATTTGCTCTGCATTTCACAGCTGAGTGCTACTGTGTCCCAGTAGGAGACCCTCAGGATACCAATAATGAAGATACTGACAGTGGGAAGAAACATTTATTGCCCCAGCCTATCATTCTAATCATTTTGTACCATCATGTAAACAACTGTCATGATAATTCAAAACATAAAGAGTTGGTATTTCCAAGCTTTAAAAACCGAGGCTTTTAGATAAGTTCACAATTTGCTCAAGATCATGGCTATTAAGGAGCCTAGCCTACAATTGAGTCTCTGCATATTATCTCCCATGGCGTGTGTTCTTGAGGGCTGTTTTACAGAGCAGAGAAGCTGGCTCACCTCTGTTTGAATGCGGTCCTGAAGAGTGAACTTATACAATGAGAACAGGGTCGCAGGAAGAATTATTTGATGATGCATCCTCATGTTAGCATCTTAGATTTTACCTCTGAGCTTCCCATAATCTTGTACTGAGAACCTCGTGGAAGTCTGACTAATGAGTGGAATGAAGGAAGAAAATTGTGCCAGTAGGGAATTCCTGGAGACATGGGGATTCTGGCAGTGGGTTCTCGAGGAACTTCTAAAAGGAGATCCAAATCGAAGAAGAGGAGAATACATTCTTTCCATTCTGTAAGCTCTGGTGCTTCTAGGATCTTGGATAACAGAGTTCCTTGTGGGGGTAGCAGGGCTGAATAAAGGAGTGTGTGGACAGAGTGCCGTGTCCAGTGGACATGCCACTTTAATGAAGGGATTAAGATACAGTATAAAAAGTGGCCCTGAAGGACAGTGAAGCTATTATGTGGGCTGAAGAGAGGTAGGGACAAGTGCTAGGGCAAAAAAGGACATTTGCAGGTGTGAGTGGCAAATAGCATCTTTCATGAAATACACAAGAACCACTTTCTCATGGACTCCTCGGAATGTTTAAGAGGGGCTCTTGTTAGTAGGACACTTGGGTTACCTGGGTTCATGGGAAACATTCCTAAAAACCTCACTCAGCTCTTATGGCAAATTATATGAGTGTTAACTAAAATTATTTCTTCCTTTTCTTCTAAGCCCTTGTGAATGAGAAGTTGCTATGGTCCCATTGAGAATTCATGTCTTTTATCATGGTGATTGCTTGGGTAATACAATGCTGGCAAACCCAAGGCTCAAGCACAAACACTTCATTTTCCATCATTGTATTCTGTGCTGTCACTTGGATGTTTCTCTAGCTATTACAGTGAGCATCTTCATCTAAATTTACCTGCATGTAGTAGAGGTGTGTGGACTAAAGTAAGGAAAACTTATTCTCTTTTGCTTGGAAACCCAAGACCATCATGGATCACATTGAATTAACTTTCTCAAAATCTAAAGGTCAGGGAAGAGGGACTTTCTAATCAACTGCTTGGCCAGAGAAACATGCCTGAAGCCATGGAAGGTCAGTGGACTCCTGGTCTTTTCCTAGCTGAGCCTAGACTAGCAAGATGACCCTGCCAAGATGGAGCTTTTGTAAAATGGCCATGGGAAGGCAATTAAATTTGAAGTGACTCACTGAACAATGAATGTTAACCACTGACTTTTTCATAACTGCAAAACCAAGGAGGGTGAGAGATGATTACTCAAATGAGAGAATTAAGATCTCAGAGGACTGAGTAAGTTTCCCATGGTGTGAGAATCAGTTAGTGGCAAAATCGTGATTAGAACTCGAGAGAGTTGGTAATGCTCTTCTAACCCATGATATTACTTAGAATGAATTATCCAGCCTGCTTTCTGGACAACTAAATAGCTTCTTCCAATCTCTGAGTTGATAAATGAATAGGAAATAGCAAATCCCAACCAAAGCCTTTCTAATGTCTCTTTCCCACACTCCCTACATCACATGTTCATCTAAGGAGTCCCTGTCTTTGTCTTTGTGTGACTTACTTGAAAACAGCAGAATGTAGCCCGTGTTTTCTCACACCATGTTCTGATTCATTATTATCTGCCTCCTCGTATTTGGTTTCACAAAAATTTCTTCATTTAAGTCAGTTTTAACACTCCTATTTCACTTATAAGGACTTTTTTTTTTTTTCAGAGAGATGGGATGACATTTCTAGGGGTCTTGGCTTCGCATAGACATCCGATAAATGTCTACTGTATTAGAGGGGTAGTTTAGTGGATGGGTGGTTAAATGTATAGACAAGAATATATGTAAGAAAATGAAGCAGAATGCCCAACGACATTAAATTACATGATATTTTCAAGGCTGTGTAAAGAGAATGGTATGAAGAGCTGGAAGACTCTAGCTTGGCTCCCCAGAACAATAATGACCTCCATGATGTCCTGGGAGCATCATTCAAAGTGGAGTTCTGACACTCATCTTGTTCATCTACAAAACTGAGGTCAACTTTTCTATAATGAAGGACTATAGACACCACAAATAATGTGTTCATCACAGTGAACAGCACACTGAATAAACAAAGTCCTTTCAAATACCTACTGTCCATTTATCATTTTTCCAAGCATTATGCAAATATGAATGGATTAATCCCCATCAGTCTACCCAGGGACCCTTCCAGTCGGGTATCATTTATCCCCACCTCACAGAAGAAGAGCTTGGGGCTGGCCAAGAGAGAGGTCACATGTCATTAGTTCTAGTATTACCCCACTGCCCCATCTTCAGCACAGAAAATGCCAGTAGTCCCAATTGAAGAGAACACTCTTTACTGTATTTTTCCTTTGCATGAGTTTTGGCTTTTTCTTTTCAATTATAAAGTGCTTAACAAAATCGAAATGAAATCAGATTAGAAAAAGCCTGCAATGCTACTCAGAATAAAAGCAGCATCACTCTGCTTGAACCAGCCATGGAGCCCCGGAGATCCCCCATCCTGTGACAACTGCAGAAAACCCTTTGCCCTCTTTGAGCACAGTTGGAAAATACTGGCATGAAACACAGTTGAGTAGATTTGCTGGCTGGCACATCTAGTCTTTCTGTCTTCAGGGAACCTTGCCTATTGGTCCCTTTTAAGATCTATGTGTCCGTTTAAGTTCAGATGAACAGGTGCTAGAGGATTGTGTGGGATGGGCCAGGGCAGCCAGCTTTCTGACCCTTTGCAGGAAAGGTCCATGACACAGTCTCAACCACAGTGGGGTTTCTGGACAATCTGTGAAAGAGATTTCCTAGAAAGCTTATTCTTAGGAAGCCAAGGTTTCTAAAGATAGTGCTGGCTCAGTGGCAATGAGCAATGACCTCCTCTTGCCTCCACCTCTCCCATTCCACTCCAATTAAATCATTTTCTTTCTTCTCCACCTGTACCTGGGGTTCGCTCCAGGCTGTAGGCAAATGGTGCATTAATCACACATGGCTCAGCCGGTGCATGGGGATGGTGGGAAGCTGCTGATTTATGAACCAACCTAAAGTATAGGGAAGCTGGGAGTAGGTGAGGAAGGCCTAGTTCAGGGAGCAGATGGGGGGCCCCTTCTCTAGGACCAGACCCATATGTTCCACTGCAGGTCCATATGCTGTGTGGGCTGGTCCCCTGCCCTTGCTGGTGTTGAGGATGCCTGTCTGCTATAATGCACAGGGAGATGGATCTTCCACCTGCCCTTCTGGCATTCACACACTCCCTCTCCAGCAGCCTGAGACCTTGAGGCTGAGGTCTTGGATCTCTTCTTACAGACAAAACAACAGCTACATTTATACCCTTGTCAATATGAATTATTGGCATCGTTTATTTAGGAAGCGTTTCACAGACGGCCGAGATCTGAGCTTTCTTTCTGTTTGCCACAAGAGGAAATGGAGACATACTATTAGAATTGCAAACACCATTCCAAGCAATTCTAAAAACTGACCAGTACTGCATGTATATAGGTGTTAAGCTTTGTTCTAATTATTTGTTGTGTGTAATAAACAATGGCATATAAAAGTAGTTTTTCAAGGTCATAGATGAAGCCAAGAATTAGGACTAAACTGTTACAGTTCTGAATGAGCAAACATTATCCATCTGTCTATCCCTCCCTCTCTCCCTCCCTCCCACTCTCTCTCCTTTCCTTCCTCCACCCACTCAGTGAGTAATTATTGAGCTCCTATCACATATCAGACTACAGACGATGTACTCAGGATGGAGCTGAAAATAAAGCAGACATGTTGCCATCGCTCAGAGAAGGCACATCTTAGTTGACTCAGAGAGATAAAAGCATTATTTCAAAAGCTAGTTAGTTAAGAAAAATTCCAGCTGTGAATTTCAGCAACTTAAATGAAGGAAGAAACAAAGGACCTCAAAGGATATCAGTGTATAGCGAGGACTCAGAAACCAAGAGAGCTTGCTGCCCAATCATGAGGACTCAGGTCTGGATCTCAGCATCTATGTAATAAGCTGCGTATGCTCTGTCAAGGGCCTGTAAGCCCTGGGCTGTGCAGGGCAGACATAGAAAGGTGGTTGGCATTTAGGTTCAGGTCAGACTGAGCCTCAAAGCAATAAGATAGTGACAGAGGACACAAAACGTCCTCTTTTGGCCTCTGTGTACAGGCACACAGAATGCCCACAAGTGTATATATTACATGTGCATATCTCCTGATACATACAGACATATGAATTAGAGATATGAGTTCTGGAAAGGAGAAGATGAAGGAGGGGAGAAGAAGAAGGAGGAGATTGTCTTCAACAGTAGTGACTATAAAGTCTTTTTTTTTTTCTTTCCTTTAGGAAAAGGAGAAGCTCTTGGCTGTGGATGATGCAAGCAAAGTCCCTGCAATCAGAATGAACCAGGGTGTTTGAAGTCTAGAAAGAGGGAGCTGCTCAGAGGTAGAAAAACTGGTAAAAGATGTGAAGGGTGGAGGGGGGTTCGACAGATCAGTAAAGGCTGGTGAACAAGACAGAGCATGCTCACGGCGAGGTCAGTGTGAAACTTCACACAGCTCAGCAACACCAGTAGATAGCAGCTACCAATAGCAGCTCAGGCTATCCATTCACAGTTAATGTGAACCACCCCCCTTCCCTGTGCCTTTCCATCCCCAGATATTGCTCAGCTTCAGATGCCGACTTAGGGAACCCTTATTTGAATAAGCAGCTATGCTCAAATGATTCATGCTAGTACTCAGTCCTAGTACTCAGTGATTAGTACAGAGTGACTAGCCATATGTCAGCAATACGGGACTAAGCATATATAGATGCCCTTTAATTTTAAAACCATTACTGAGCTCAAGACCATGCTGTTTTTTTGGATTTTTTTGTAAGTTTTCAAGCGCTATCACTCCTCCCCATAAGGTTTTACTACTTTATATTGTACTCTTTTCTTTGCACTGTTATCATTTCTTTGAAGACATAAAAAGATTTGGGGTATTTTATTACCTTCTTTCATTATTTTAGACTTTTTAGAAAAACTCTATGTTCCGACATGTCTGACCTTGGATGTAAGATCTATTAGGCTGCAAAGATTAGACTTTATTTAATAAACGTTTGTAGAGAGGTCATTCTGCTCTTGGTGTGGATCCAAATGAGTTGTAAGAATAAACTCATTTAATCTTACAGCAAGCCTTTCAAAGTCAGGACTGTTAGTGTTTCTTTTTGGGGGGTGAAGAATGGAAACACTGAAAGATGAAGAGAAAACGCTGAGGATTACACCACCAGGAAATGAAGTCAAGTTTGCACCCCACAATCCATTTTTGTGTGATCAGCCTCTCCAGTTGAATGGGACTTTCCACAAGGAAGCAAAGCCCTGGGGTGTGGGCTTGCTCAGAGAGGCTCACCTCTCCCTTTGCCCACTTAAAACTTTCTGACATCACATGAGGGTCTTCTCACATCCTCCAATCTCTAAGGAGCTTCCCATCAAGAGGGGTAAGGTCTTGTGTTTTCTCATATCAAGGGATAAAGACAAAAGGAAAGGGCCGAGCTAGCACAGGAGTTTGTCAGGTATAGTGGTCTGTGCTGAGTGAGCCAGCAGCTGCAGTGAGTGAGGGCTGAGGCAATGAGGGTACCAGGGGTGTTCTCAGAAGTGCTGCAGAAAATCTTGCATCCTGGTACTAAGCAGCTTGGGGAACAGAATCAGAAAGACTTTTTTATCAATGTAGACTGCCTTGTTCTGTTCTGGTTCCCTGTCTGAGTACCATCCCTGCTTCCCTGTCTGGGTATTACTCCTGCCTCCCTGACTGGGTATCACCCTTGCCTCCCTGTCTGGTTACCACTCCTACCTCCCTTTCTGGGTGCCACCTCTTCTTCCTTTTCTGGGTATCACTCCTGCCTCCCTGACTGGGTACCACTCCTGCCCAAGCTCCATGAGTCAAAGGCATAGAAGGGCTGCACCAGCAAGGCACTTGAACTTGCATGGCTTTATTTCCATTCTCCAGTGCTCTCCCCACCACTTTGTGGAGATTACCAATCTGCCACAACTTGCTCTCAGCATCTGACTTTGTACAGCCTCTGACTTTTTACAGCTCACAGAATGCACACCATTCAGAGGATAGTTGCGATTATGTGTCTGCCTTCAGGGATGTGAATAGTCTCACTGCACCTCCCCAACTTGGCCATCAAGAAATCTTGTGTACTGTAAAACATGAGGAAATGAGGCTCTGACTTGTTTTATGCTCATCTCTTCTCCAGGGTTCTGGTTTACCCTTGTGAAAGCTCAGTGTGATACATGTTGAGAAACCATCTTTACAGGTTATAAAATTCCTTTGTGTTTGTCTGTGAATGTCGTCAAACTTATTGCAACAGTGGCCAGCAAGCTTTTAAACCAGATGTTAGTGTCCTCTTCTCAGGTCAGTAGGCTTCCACTCACCTTTACTGTTGTACCGTGGATCTTTATGCAATACATAAAGCAGCACATGTGGAGTGTATTCCAGTAGACTTTGCTTACAGCAGCTGGTGGTGTACGCTATGGTCTGATGCCTTCTGTAGAAACACTTTTAATAATTTCCTGCAGACACTGCCCCTTGTGGATGTTCTGTTTCAGCTGGAGGCTTAACAGAGCTCTGCAGGGTGGTCTAATGGAAGGGGGGCATGTTCTCTTTCCACTGGCAGGCCTTCTCAGTGTTGTAGTCCTATGATAGAGAAATACTGTTGCTTCACCCCATGTGCACAGCTGTCCTGATTGTCATAAGCATCCATCTGTCAAGGGAACCAATGAAAGTGTGATATTTAAATAAGAAATTTGTACAGTGATGGTGAGGACTTCCATGTGTGTACAATATATAGTTCTTCCAGATGCCTGGTGTCTTGGAGATTTTGCTTGAACATGTCTGCAGTGCTGGGGATACCAGCTGGTTTCTCATTGCCTGTCACTTGACAAGAACAGGTAAGGAGAGATGAAAGCAGGGGAATCCAGGGAACAATGTAACTGTGACAGATAGGTAGTCATCCTAAGAGGAAGGTCTCTTGGTAGCAAAGAGATACTGCTTAGGGGGATGTATTCTGTGAGGATTCCCAGTTTCTTAAAACCGGGTGCACTATTTAATGTGTATGAACACTTCAGAAAGAATGGACAACTCAGTGTCCTAGTGCTTTGTCAGTCATTTCTAAGGGATTTTAGGCTGTGCTCTGTCCAGATTCTCTGTCACTCTCTGCATTTTCTTTCTGTGGTTTTTTCTTTCCAACACCCAGCATCCCCTAGTGTTTCACAGGATCACCTGTGTGAGTGGAGCTCTACATCCTGAAGTGAGTATGAAGAGATTGGAAGTTAGACCCTCCAGGTTGCCTCATAGTAAATGAGAGGACTGGTGGGAAATTATGAAGCCTCACCTGTCTGGACAGGGTGACAGCTGTGTGTGTGTGACTTATGCTCTAGGGCCCCACATGAGATCAGGCTTTGAGACTTAGCCTGAAAGCCCAGTTCCATGTGGCTTTGGGCTTCCTTCTGTCCCTTCCATTCTGTGTTCCCCACTGGGAGCACCTCCTTCATAACTCATTATACATAAACCTTTATCCATTAGGAAAGTTAATCAGGGAGATATACTCAATTTGTCTATGTATGCCTCCTGGGATAGGTATCAAGATTTAACCTTGTATCCAAAATAGGATTTTTGAAACTGAAAGTGTATGGACATCTTTAAATTCTCAAATCATTTCTGACTCCTATCCTAGGTCATGCTTGCTTTGTGTGGTCAGCTTTGTATTGGCAGCATCACCCTGCTCTATTGAGTGTTGATGCTTGCCCAAGACACATTCTTTGAAGAAATACATGAAGAGCCACAAAGGAAAGGTAGAGACTCAGGCAGATGTATTGAACAAACAAACAAACAAACAAACAACAAACTAATGAACAAATGAATGAGCGAATGAAATGAGCTATTGGCTAGGGGATAAAAGAAACCATCTTGATTTGGAATTGCAGCTTCCTTACCAGTGTTTTTCCATGCAGCGGACTTAATATTTGTAAAATAGGGAGTGAGTGAGAAGACCTTTCTCAGAGGTCCAAAGATTAATGTCAGGCTCCTCCTGCTTCAGCACTAATGTCACCCACACAGTTACCACATAGTGCCGTAGACTGTAGAAGTGTTGTCATACTCTCCGCCTGAGACTGTTTATTTGTATTAGAACAAAGTACTTGATGCAGGGTAATAGAAAGAAAACAGGTTTATTTGGCTCAGGGTTCTGATAGCTAGATAAGTCTAAATATGGCCCTGGCATTTGATGGAGCCTTTGTCAGGCTGCATCTTATTTTGGTGAAGAAGTAGATGGAGGAAGAGACTGTGTTCAGGGAGGACAAAGTACACAGAATCAACATCACTTTATGACAAGATGCTCATTTGATGGGTGCTAAGATTCTCTGAGGGAGGCCTCACCTGCTCCTCAGAGTCAAATATGAGCCCCTTTCAAAGGCGGTACCCTGTGTCTCAGATGACCTTCAGACTGTTGCACTGGACCCTGAGTTTCCTAACAGCTTTGGTTAGGGACAAATACTAGAGTCCTGGTTTCTCCTCTTGGTGTTCGCCCTACTGTGCATTACATCATCAGTGTAACCATGAGTCTGTTCTCTTAGACTCACATCTTCCCACCTTCTCCACAGAGTTAATGCTCCTTCTCTTCTTCCACCATGGAGATCCCAGGCATCGAATTCAGGTTGTAAGGCTTGGTGATGAACACCTTTTCCTACTGAGTCATCTGGCCCATCGATTCTAACTCTAAATCTTCTGCAGAGCCTCTGGACTATTTTCCATGGCGATTGGATGCTTACAGTTCTCCAGCAATAAAGGGTCCTTTTGTCTTCTCCAGTACCTCTTGTTTTTCATCTTCCTCCCAACACCATCCTTGTGTGGGGAGGGGATAGGGTGTGGTTGATAACTCCATTGCGGCCTTAATTTGCATTTCCCTGATAACTAGTGATGCTGAATACCCTTTTCCGTAGCTGTTAGGAAAGTTGTTGTGTCTGTTTGGTACTTCTCACTGTTAAGACCTGGTCGTTTGGATTTTCTTTGATGTTTATTTTATTGCTACTAAGTAGTATGGACTTTGCTTCCTGCCAGCAAGTCAGCTCATGCAGAGGGAGTCTGGCCATCTTTCTGTGTTTGGAAATGGATGCTTAATGAGACAAATGAAACAATATTTGCAGATGCAATTTTTATCTCTTCTAGAATATTTGAATATTTTGGGTTATAGACTCACTTTGGCTGGCTATGAAAGAGGTGGGTAGATACTCCTGGCTTGGCGTGTGAACCTAACATTCGTGACAGACAGGACTGATTAATACCCTCCCTGCCAGATCAAGGGACTCATTCTGTGGTGAGGATAACAAGGCTGCCCTGTGCGTGTCTGTGAATGGAAGTGAACCCAGCAA
The DNA here is from genome assembly GCA_030674055.1 of Rhabdomys pumilio. Taxonomy (NCBI): domain Eukaryota; kingdom Metazoa; phylum Chordata; class Mammalia; order Rodentia; family Muridae; genus Rhabdomys; species Rhabdomys pumilio. The sequence goes on from JANHMN010000002.1 coordinate 219,903,191, forward strand.
TAGCTTTCATGCTCTGCATCCTTAGACATTGGGTGTACAGTGTGGGTTCACAGCCCAACTAGGACAACCAGATATCAGCAACTAATGACACTTAGGTCAACTGCTGGGCCCTGTGGCCCTATGCTGTGTGGTTGTTGTCTGAATGTATGAATCTTAGTTGTAATAGAAGGAAGTTGGGGTTCTGAGGCAAACAGACCTATGTTTGAATCTTATCTCTGCCCTTCCATACCCATGTAATCTCAAACAAGCAGTATACCTTCACTATCAACAGTAAGATAGTAATAGTTATGTCCAGAGAAGGGACTGGAGGTTCCCCCTGATCTATTTTTGCAGAGTGAAGAAGACAACAAGAGAAAATCCTGTGTCTGCAGGAGCTGGTGGTGGGAACAAGGAAGGGAGTGGATGATTTGGGTAGGTTTTTCCAGGTAGATTCAGAATCTCCAGTGGCTGGAGATTTCAGCTTCTGTTTCCAAAGAGGTTTCCAGGGAGATTCCCGCATTCAGACTCCCTCTTCTCATCCACTGAGCTCACTCAGGCAATGTTCTCCAGGGAAGCCCCACAATGTCGTGTCAGGGACACTGTACTGAGCAGTGAAGGCTGGGGTTCCTCGTTGGATGTTTCAGTCACTATCTGAAGCATAATCCACTCTTCCATATGCTACATTTCCCCTGGAAATAAAAGCACACCAGGGAGACTCAAAATAAGTGCAACTTTCCTCTGAAAAACACCCCGTTTGGCTCGAGTGCTTTCATCTTTCTAAGGTTTTTTGTTTGCCACGCAACTGCATCATAACAACCATAACAAAACTCCCAAATAAAGCTGCTTCCATATTTTGCATATTTGTCCCAGTCCTTGTCCACATGCAGACACACTGTTTCTGGTTTATTCATAGTGTCTGCATCTTTCTACATTCTGCTCTGCTTGCTTAGCATTCCATCACAAACAAATGTCAAGTTTCTTCATTCCACGCCTAATTACCATTTTTATTGGTTACATACTATTCCATCAAGCTGATACAATCCTACTTACTTAGCCACACCTTTATTGTTGCCTATTTATGCTACTTAATTTTTAAAAAAAAATAGTGTGCTCTTAACTAGCAAAGAAAACTCTTCAGATATAATCCTTTTATATCTTTGGTTACATTTTTCAAATAATAATGTTCTTTGAGAAAAATCCTCACACCTTGCAAAATGATCTAAAGATAATTCTGAGTGCAAGTTTATAATGTAGCCAGAGTTATTTACCTGCTGGATCATATTTTTTGTTTCATGTCTTCATATTTTCTAAATTACTGGATTACTGTTTACATTAAGAGATGTTATGCTAATATCAATAGAATTGGAGAGAAAACCAAAGGGCAAAAGTGAATATTCTAGGCCAAATGCATAAACAACCAAAATTTCATCCCATGACAAAGAGGTGGCCTTCAAGGACATGGCAAGCTTGAATATAGCCCTCACTCCAAATTAGGGGAGGGTACAACAATCCACATGTGATGACATCCTATGGAGGGCTAGATTTTGAGAGCTCAGGCTGAAATTTTACAGAGCACAGAGTACACACCACACCCACTGGAGGGCACCTTGTGCAAAGCACAGGGTGGATCACAAAAGCAAGCAGGGGCAGTGTCTGGTGAAAAGGTTTGGAGAACTGCAAGGGGTGGGCCCATGGATGCTGAGAGCTTGCATCCAGGGTGGGTTTGAGGGTCAGGCCGGAACAGGTGACAATTCCAGTCAGCTTCCATCAGCTGGTTTGCTTCACTGCACAGTGTTCCCTCAGGACTGGGGAAGGAACTCATCCCATTCGCACATCCTCAGGCAGCAGGGAGCTTCTGATTCTCAGCTGACCCGAGATCTCAGAGATCTGGTTCTTGGTTGAATCTAAGTTTAAGTGGCTGAACCTTCAGGAAGCTGTGCTAATTTTTACCACCACTGCTTACCCTCTATGTAGCTCTCCCTCTATGTAGCTCTCCCTCTATGTAGCTCACCCTCTATGTAGCTCACTCATCTCCTTCCCGTTACAGCTGTTCCCTCCTCATTCTTCATCTACAAAAAATGATCTCTAGCCTAAAAATTGAAGAAAAAAAATCCCAACTCCTGACTCTCTACAGCATCGACTTTAGCCTTAAAAAGTCAACATTAAGACTGGTATTTTTGTTTATATTTAATGAGATGCTGTACAGAAAATACTATTTAATGGAGAGATGTCTTATTGGAGAATAAAGTTACAAAAGTGTGTGTGTGTGTGTGTGTGTGTGTGTGTAGCCCAGGCTGACCTTGAACTCCTGATCCTCCTGCCTCTGCCTCCTTCAGCAAATTCTACCAACGTACTCCAGACAGCCAAATAACCCTATTAAAAATGGGGTACAGAGCTAAACAAAGAATTCTCAACTGAGGAAACTCGAATGGTCGAGAAGCACCTTAAGAAATGCTCAACATCCTTAGTCATCAGGGAAATGCTAATCAAAACAACCCTGAGATACCACCTCACACCAGTCAGAATGGCTAAGATCAAAAACTCAGGTGATAGTAGATGCTGGCGAGGATGTGGAGAAAGAGGAACACTCCTCCATTGTTGGTGGGATTGCAAGCTGGTACAACCACTCTGGAAATCAGTCTGGCAGTTCCTCAGAAAATTGGACATAGCATTACCTGAGGACCCAGCTATACCACTCCTGGGCATATACCCAGAAGATGCTCCAACATATAACAAGGACATATGCTCCACTATGTTCATAGCAGCCTTATTTATAATAGCCAGAAGCTGGAAAGAACCCAGATGTCCTTCAACAGGGGAATGGATACAAAAAATGTGGTACATTTACACAATGGATTATTACTCAGCTATTAAAAATAATGAATTCGAGAAATTCGTAGGTAAATGGATGGAACTAGAAAACATCATCCTGAGTGAGTTAACCAAGTCACAAAAGAACACACATGGTATTTACTCACTAATAAGCAGATATTAGCCCAAAATCTTGAAATAGCCAAGATTCAACTCACAGACCACATGAAGCTCATGAAGAAGGAAGACCAAGTGTAGATGCCTCGATCCTACTTAGAAGGAGTAACAAAAATACTCGAGAGCAAATATGGAGACAAAGTGTGGGACAGAAATTGAAGGAGGGGCCATCTGGAGACCATTCCACCTGGGTATCCATCCCATGTGCAGTCACCAAAGGTAGACACTGATGTGGATGGCTGGAAGTGCATGCTGACAAAAGCCTGATATAGCTGTCTCCTTAGAGGTCTGCCAGAGTCTGACACATTCAGAGGCTCACAGCTAACCACTGATCTGATCAAGGGTTTCCCAATGGAGAAGTTAGAGAGAAGACTGAAGGAGCTGAAAGGGTTTGTGGCCCCATGAGGAGAGCAACAATACCAACCAACCAGAGCTCCCCAGGGTCTAAACCACCAGCCTGGGAACACATAGGGAGGGACCCATGACTCCATCTGTACATGTAGGGGAGGATGGCCTTCTCAGGCATAGGTGGGAGAGGAGATCCTTGGTCCCATGAAGGCTGAACACCGAGTGGGGGGGAATTTGAGGGTGGTGAGGTAGGAGTGGGGGGTACATGGAGGCACATCCTTATAGAAGCATGAGGAGGGGGGATGGAATAGGAGGGTCCTGGGTGGTGGTGGGGGAATGGGGTAAGGGGATAAAATCTAAAATGTAAATATAATATCCAATAAAAAAGTGTGTGTGTGTGTGTGTGTGTATGTGTGTGTGTGCCTGTGTGTATATGTGTGTCTGTGTGTGTGTGTGTGCGCACGCGCCTCTGTGTGCCTCTGTGTGTGTCTGTGTGTGTATGTGTTTGTGTGCATGTGTGTGTATGTGGGTGTGTGTGCATATGTGTATGTGTATGTTTGTGTGTGTGTGTGTGTGTGCGTGTGCCTGTGTGCATGTGTGTATTTGTGTGTGCCTCTGTGTGTCTATGTGTGTGCCTCTGTGTGTGTATGTATGTGTGCCTGTGTGTGTGCACATGTGTGTGTATGTGTGTTTGTGTACGTGTGTGTGCCTGTGTGTGTGTGTGTGTGTGTGTGTGTGTGTGTGTGTATTCTGGGGATTAAGCTTAGGTCACCATGCTTGTCCAGCACCTTCATACACTGAACCATCTCACTAGTCCATGGATACTATTTCTTGTAGTCTGTTTTTGCCCCGACCCCGCCCTCTCTAGAAGGGTCTCAGATACCATTTTTGCTCTTCAGTTTCTGGTCAGCTGTGTACGAAGCATGACATCATTGTGAATGCCACAGAGGATGGCATCACTGGTGTTTTGTAGTTGTGTTTAGATTTTGAAATGTTCTTGTTTTGATGGAAATAGTACACACGGTTCTCACTCACAGATCATACACTTTGCCCTCATGTTGCTCTTTCTATATCCACAGCACAACCATCAAGCCAGGAAGTTACTATGGACATCTGCTGTGATTCTGCCCAGGGCCCATCATGTGCTGTTGCACAGGTCTCCATCTTTCTTTTGTGACCTTGGTGCTCTCAGAGAGTACCAGTCATTTACATCTGTAAAATCCCCCTTCAGCCTCAGCCCGAGACCCCCCTAGTGTCTTGGTTGAACCAAGGCCCTGTGGCCCATGAATTGTGGAAGTGATGCTAGGTCCTCTTTCACAACATGGGCCATATGACAGTGGCACATGCTGTCACCACGATGTTGGCCTTAGTCCCTTCATTCAGATTATGCATACCATATTCTTCCATGACTGTGGTTTTTTTTTTCATGATTAGTTTGTAAAATCATGGGGAAAGGGAAAAATAACATTTTATTTTACTAAGACTGGAATCTTTCTCTCTCCTCGCTCCCCCTTTATTGTCTGCTTTCTATCTATGTCCACTTGATAGGCTGCAAATTTAGCAGATACATGTATTCCATGGCCCAAGGACCATATGCAGGCAGGGATTGCTATGGATGCAGTTTAATGGGAAACCATAAATGAACTTACTCATAACATTTTGAGAAGGGTGTGTGTGTGGTGATATGTCAATGACTATACCTATGTGTGGTGGTTGGAATATGCTTGGCCCAGAGAGTGGCACTATTAGGAAGTATGGCATTGTTGAAGGAAGTGTGTCACTGTAGGAGGTTTTGAGCCCTTTTTTTCTAGCTGCCTGGCAATGCCAGTCTTCTCCCGATTACCTTTGGAACAAGATGTTAACCTCTCAGTTCCTTCTGTGCCATGTCTACCTGTGTGCTGCCGTGCTCCCTTCTTGATAATAATGGACTGAGCAACTGAACCTATAAGCCAGCCCCAATTAAATATTGTTCTTTATAAAAGTTGCTTTGGTCATGGTTTATCTTCACAGCAAAGGAAACTCTAACTAAGACATGCCTATGTATATGTGTAGGAGAAGCTAAGGTAGGAGGAGTAAGGAGAGGAAAAGGAGAAGTAAGAGGAGGAGCTAGGGGAAAGAGATGAGAGAGAAGAGAACATGGAAGTTGATGTGCTCGTGTCTCTAGCAGTCAAAGGTAGTTGGTATATCTAGGTTGGGTATTGGGTTACACCTCTGATTGTATGAGCATTTTGTTATTGAGTATTACCAAACATATAAAGCCTTTGGATAATCTAAGCATTAGAGTCTCGTTTGTACCGAGCCCATGTGGATAGCAGAATGACCGGTCTGGGCTCAGTCAAACATTGTGGAGACAGTGTGGTAGATTGGCAGAGCCATCTCTCATGCTGGTTTCTTGTGGGTGGTCAGGGCTGGTGTCTCTGACCGCCTGAGCGGATGGCCCAAGCTGAGAAGCAACAGTACGGCTGCAGCCACTCCTGGCTGCAGGCCTAGGCTAGTTGGGAACATGGCTGCTGATTATATGTAGGAGGAGCTAAGGGGGAAGGAGCACTGAGAGGAAGAGATGGATTAAGGAGAGGAGAAGATGAAGAAGAGGAGAAGCAAGGTGATGAGAGAGAGAGAGAGAAAGAGAGAGAAAGAGAGGGGGGAATGGAGGCAGATGTTCATGTGTCTCCACCAGTCAAAGACAGTTTATATATCTAGGTTGGGCATTGGGTTAAACTTCTGATTGAGAATTACCAATCTTACAAAGCCTTTGACTAACATTAAGAAAAATATTGTATAAAAGCAAAAAGGAAAAGGGGGCATGGGATAGGGGTTTTCTCTAGGGAGGGGAAATGGGGAAAGGGGATGGCATCTGAAATGTAAATAAAATATAAAAAATAAAATAAAATAAAATAAAAATAAAAATAAAAGTAAGATGAATTCTTACTTAAAAAAAAAGAATTGACAAAAAAGAAAGAAAGAAAGAAAGCCAGATTGAATGCCGCCGTTTTAACTATCTCTCACAATATACATGTACCAAGGATTGCTATGTGTATAGCTCAATAGGAAACCATGAATGAACTTATATCATTTTGAGAGGAGTGTATGTGTGGTGATATGTATGTGTATAAACGTGTGTATATGTGTGTGTATGTGATCTATCTATCTATCTATCTATCTATCTATCTATCTATCTATCTATTATCTCTGTGTATTTTAACTTGATTGCATGGTTCTTGAGATTGAATGACCTTGAAAGAAGAAAGAACTATAGTTACTCTTTGAGAAGTTTCCTTATATAAAGACATAACTCATAAAGGATATGCGAAAACCAACTGAAAGCCAGAATGTCAATGGTACAGCCTGGTAACATCCTGGAACATGTCTTAGAGCAAAGGAATGAGATTTGTTTTGCATGGGTGTTTTCTTAAACCTCTTGACACATCAGCCTCCTTGAGTGCTTAGTAGGGATAGTAGCACTCCTCCAGGGACATGACAAATCCCAGTGTCAGCCCCAACCCCTAGATGACCCCAGCATGGTTCATCTGACCTGGGGCAAGGGGGGAGGGAGAGTCAGTCTCATCACATACAATTTTTATTTTAACAAGGCATGTGCTCTGATTATAGACTCTAAAATTCTGTGGTATATAAGGCTTCTTTGTATCTGTCTCTTGCCAATTTATAGGACCTAAAATATGAACCACACAGAGAAGGAGTTGTTGTCTCTTGCTGCATGCAGCCCTGACTCAAACTTGTTTTAAATTCACAGTACTGAAAAATGGACTTGCATCCTACTGTGAATTTAAATACTTACAACCCAGAAATAAACGGATCGCATGGCTCATTTATCTTGCAGCCATTAATTAATGGTGGTTAATTGCAGTTATGAGCCGTTGATTTCCAGGCTCTTGGTCCCATACATTTCTTTTAATGTATTCAGAATACCACAAGGCCATAAGTTAGATACCAAGTGAAAGGCTGTCCTAGAAGACAGAGTTATAGAGCCCTGCCTTACACCTTTGTCTTTCCGGAAAGGGCTAAGAGTGGTCTGAGAGATTAGCCTAGCACAGCAGCTGTAATTCTAGAATGCACTGCTTCCTGGATAACTTGAATGAACACTAGTTGTCACCAACACTTCTGGGTAGATCTTCTTAGCCAAACTCTGTATTTCTTACCAAGGAGGAGAAGTGAGTCATTTTTCAAGAGTAATGAATGAGTTAATCTGTTGTATTGCCCCAAGATGATGATGTGTAGAGCTGGTGTTTGTTGAAGATGAAATCACGTATTTGAGTAGATCTATTTTCTCTTTGGGGGGTATATTAGTTACTTTTATGTTGCTGGGATAAAACTCCATGACCAAGTCAACTTAAGAAAGAGATTTTTTTATTTGGGCTTATGGTACCAGAAGTGTATGAGTCCGTGATGGAGGAGTGGAGACATGGCAAGAATCATCAGGATTGGTGTCAGGAATCCCTGTGCCTGCCTGAGAGTTTATATCTTGAACCACAAAGGGGTGAGAACAAACTTCGAATAGCAAGGGCTTTTAAATATTCAAACCCACCATTCCCAGTGAAGTACTTTCCCCAAAATGGCAATCCATCCTAAACTTTCTTAGACTCTGCCACCAACTTGAGACCAAGTGTTCCAATGCCTGAAACAATGGGGGACATTCCTATTAAAACCACACAAGAGAGATCCACAAAGGGTTTGGAGAGACATCTAGGAAAAGCAGACTTACATGCTTCTGAAGAGTTCCTTTATCTGTCCTCAGGCGTCTTGCCTGATTTATAGATGTCATTGGCCTCAAAGCTCTGCACTTATCACTGGATTTAGTTATCTGATAGGTAGAAATCTCAGATGTCCCTGGTTCCAATTTATTGGTGTGGAATCTTTCCCCCTAGATTTTGGTCACTCTGATGATTAATCTTGACTGTCAACTTGGTTTGACCTGAGATCAATTAAAAGACACAACTCCAGGAAGGGGTTTAAGGGATTTCTTGGAAGAATTCACTGAATGGGGAAGAGCTTCCCCCAGAGTGAGTGGCACATTCCAGTGTGACCCATATATAAGAAAATATTAGGAAAAAGTGTTCCTTTTGCCTGCCTGTCTTCTACTCCTGTTGTTAAGAGCATAAACACTGGCTTCTGTAGTTGATGCTGATTGCATCCTTTGTTGACATTGGAACCTAACTTCTTCAGTCTTCTATCATAGACTAAGGGTCCACATCTCTTCAAAGATACGCCATGTTTTCATTACTAGTTTGGTATTGTTGAAGCCTCCAGACTTATAGACTGAGAAGCTATCAGATTTTTCATTCTCCGCATGCAGATGGCAATTGTTGGACCAGTCAATCGTAAGTAAACCAATCCAATAAATCTGTTTGTGATATATATTCATTCTAGCAGTTCTATTACTCTAGAGAACCATGGCTAATAAAGTAAGCCTGCTTTAATCAAGTGATACGGTTTTTTAGAAAAGAGCTACAGTGCTGTGGAGATAGCTCAGTGGTTGAAAGCACTTGTTGTACAAGCCTACCAACTCAAGTTCATATCCTCAAAACCCACTTAAAAGTCAGACTCAGCACAGGCCTCTGCAATCACAGTATACCTCTATGAACTAGGAAACAGAGTCAAAAGAACCTAGAACCTTTAGGCCAGATGGCCAGGCTCATGTGATGGAAATGAGATCCTGTGGAAATGTGGGAAGGGAGTGACCAACGTGTAATGGCTGTGCTCTGACTTCCATGGGCACATTGTGGCATGTACACACTCATGAGTGCATACACACATGCACACACACACAACTTGAACACACAAATACTCATGCACACACACGTTAGAAATTTTGATACAAAAGCACATGGGAAGATAAAGTGACAAGAAACATTGACACACTCTTCAGTTCACAACTGCAAAGATACGTAAGTCTCAGTCTTATGATCATGAGGACTTGAATTCTTCTGATGTCCCAGTTGGGTCTGGAATTAAACTTTCTTCACTGGATCAGAGCAGAGATGGCTGGCACCTGGCATTTAGCTTCCAGTCCTGGGAACCCCTCAGCAGAAGGCTCAGCAAAAATATTTTAGACTTCTCCTAAGAACTGTGAGGTAATACATTTGTGTGATTTTAAGCCATTCCATTTGTGATAATTATTTAACATTATGTAATTGTTATGTAACAACAACATCTGTGTGGATTGATGCCATTTCTATCTCACCTGAATTATTATGTCATCTATTAATCTTTCTCTCTGTGGTTCCCTTCTTCTTCATAAGCATAGTCTTTGTGTTGTTGTGCTAGTCCTCTTGAAACTCTTGAACTATGACATTCCAGGTTCAAATGTGGGTTTGTTACTTCACAATGCCTCTAATGTTGGGCCTACCCTTGTTAGCAGCCTTCATGGTGACTTACAAGTCTAATTTCATGCCATATCTGTTTACTTACCTTTATTCCAGCCTTAAGGAAATGCTTGTTGTCCTGGCACTCACCACACAAGTTGAGCCTAGGCTGTGCCTTTGTCCATGCTGCTTCTTCTGATGATTTCCAAAGTCAAGTGTTCACCTTCCCACATTCAAGCTTACTTCTCCCTGGGCTGCCCTCACATATCCCTTCCTTGGAACCTCCCACCTCCACATTAATGCCTCAATAAGATTGACATTGACATAGCCCTATGGTCTGTGAGTTCCTGAAGGAACTATCATGCAGAAAGTTCTGAGAATAAAGGAAAGTTTTCATTCAAACTTTGACTTACAGAACTTACAGAACTGAAACTTCAGGTTTTTTTAATTGGGTATTTTATTTATTTCCAATACAGAGGTCATTCCCTTTCTGCATTTCCCCTCCCTAGAACCCCCTATTTCATTCCCCCCTTCTCCTTTATGATTTTAATTACATGCATGTATTAAGGTCAGTTCTAGGTTGAGGGTCCAGCAATACAATAGATGCAAACAGCCAAGGAACAAGCAAGACAATAAACACAAATAGTCAGAGAAAAAGCAAGGCATTAAACCCAATTACATGAACACTCCTGTGATCACTGTTTCTAAGGGCTTATCAGGATGATAAAAGTATCTGAGCTTACTTCCCTCTCCTAGCATAAGGTCATTTTCATGTCTGAAGCCTACTTTCTTGTTCTAGCCTAAAATTTAGAATCCTGTCTGATATTACTTCTTTATTCTAGCCTAAGATTTAGATTCCTACCTGAAATAACTTCTTTGTTCTAGCCTAATGTCAGATTCCTGCCTGAAACCTACTTCCTTGTCCTTGGCCAATGTCATATTCCTGCCAAGCAGCCCATTTCCCTGTCCTTGACCAATGTCAGATTCTTGCCAAGCAGCCCCAAAGGTTCTCTGCCTCTCCCTATTTTTTATTTCATTAACAAGACGGAGGATGTCTTTGGTTGTTCTGACAAGAATGCCTTCCTTACTTGTCATGGAATATGCATTATCAAAAGCAATGCATTTCTGTCTTAGGTTGGTAAGGCTCTGTGCAGAATCTTACCCATCCTTGGCTTGCCAGCCTGTTAAATTAATAACTTTATCTGGGGGCCCATTTTCAGGTTCAAGCCATGTAATTTGGCTGCCAACATGTTGATGTTGTTAAAGACAAGCTTTAACATGATGGGCAGGAATAAAAGCATTCCCAGGACAAAAAGGGCTAGCATGATCAAGCTATATATGCCATTTTTGAAGCTTGACCAAAATAGAAATACTGACTTCAGGCCATGAGTAATTTTATCTGCATTATCTACCCCATCAACACTCAGCAGAGCAGCATTCTTGAAATTCATAAGCTCCCTATGTATCGTTAAACTTCTAGAGATGTGTTATAATTATGCCAAATACACTGCAAGTGTCATTAAACTTCTTCCTAATTATAATGACTACCACTGTAAATTTTAGAACTAACATGAATCCAATGCTATTTGGCACGACGCTCAAGATGGCTCCTTACCCTTAAATTCTGAATCTTCTTCCAGTATTTGAATAGGATAAAGAGCATCAATCTGTTTTTCCAAATGCCTATCTAAACTCTCTTGTATATTCAACACATTAGTAATATTTTTTTGCTAAATGATTAACAAAAGTAGCTGTCTTAACTTCTTGTGTCACAGCAATTGCAGAAGCAGTGGTGCTAGGAATTAATGTAATTAAAGCTGTTTGTTATACCAGCAATGATTAAGCTCACTACCTTCTGCTTAAAGCCTGGCTCATTTCTTCCAGTATTTGCAAGCTATTTTTAGAATATCAAGGTTCTGTGATACTCAGGGCACTAAAAAAAAAGCTGGTTGATAGACCTCTATAACTGACATGCCGGATTTCAAAACACAAACACAATTAGAATGTGTACAATCAAGGCAACTTACATTAAATACTGTAGAAGAAACAAAAGTATTTTTAACTTGACAACTGAAGGAATCTTAACACATGTGCTAACACCTGTTTGAAATCCAGATCCTCCCCCAACTTTATCTCTTGCTGACATAACATCATAGAGAACTGCAGCTAATTGCCATATATGTCTCTGAACATGTCCAGAACCAGGCTTCCAAATGAAGACTGTTATTTCCAATATTGGATTGATTTTTAGACCAGTCCATAACTGAGTCTGAATAACTGGTCACATTTAATAACAATGCAAGAGGCATTATAACTTTTTTTTTGATTCTCTGTTCCATAAGGTCTAAGAACTTGAGGCAAGGCAACTTGTCCCATCAGGGGTATAGGTAAGCAATGGTGAGTCAGGAACATATGTCCAATACAGCTTCCCAGTCACCATTGTCAGGGCACTCAGTGGGTTCACAGGTCAGCATCATTCTTTGTCCTGGCATCAGCATGTTTCACCCATCACTCTGGTGGCCACCATGTTCCTTCAGCATCCTGCAGAAAAAACACAAACATGCTCTTTTCCCCATGTTTAATACCTGATTGGGATCATCCCTTATGCCAGTAAGTGGATCCTTCCCTTTCACCTATACATAAGTATGCCTAGTTGTAGAGTGCCATAGGTTTTCTTTTATTCTATAATTTCAGGGTGGTATGTGACCTTTCCTTGGACAACCATTGGAACTTACTCACCAGATAGGGAACTAGTCATGGACCCAAGTAACTGTCACATTCAACTTGTAGTATCCATGAGTTATTGCTTATTTACACGAGTATGAATGAAGAATGAAGGTTTACTTATAGAAGCATAAATAATTCAGAGGTAGCTGCATGACCAAGAACCCTCTCTGATATGAGTAACAGCTAAAATGCTGCACTCCTGGAGCAGGCAGATCCACAGCTTAGAGCATCTCCTCTCTTCAGCAGCCCTTCCTGCTTCTATAACTTTGATAAAGGACCCTGTGAGTCTCATAAGTTTCAGGAACATATGAGACTTGTGAGTTTCTTCCCTCCTAAGTCATCTTTTAAAAGCCATGTTTTAAGTAAGAGAAAATTGCAATAGCAAAATGGCTAGCTTAATAGTATTTATGTTTAACATTTTCATTAATATATATTAATTAGACAAGGGGATAGATTTTTATAATTTCATTTCAAACATGCATATAATACATTTTGACTGTATTTGTCCCGTTATTACTCATGCCTATTTCTCTCCCATTTCCTATTGGTCCTCATTCTATTCCAAAATAGTTTCTCTTAAACTTTTCTGTCCTATATATTTTGAAACCTAGATTCTATATATGAGAAAGTACAGTATTTTTCTGTCTGATTTGGCTTTCTTTTCTTAACATGATAATATCCATTTTTGTTTATTTTTTGAAAATGACATAATTCTATTTTCTTTATGGCTGAGCAAAATTCCATTGTATACAAACACACACACATACATACACACACACATACACACACATACACACACAGTTTCTTTATCAATTTATCTGTTTATGTAGACATCTAGGTTGGTTCCCTCTCTTGGCTATTGTGAGTAATGCTGAAATAAACATGGATGTGCTTGTATTCTTGTGATATGCTGACTTAGATTCCTTTGGTATATACCTGAGAATGGCACAGCCAGATGATAGATTAATTATATTTTTAGTTTTCTGAGGAACTTCCATGCAGATATCCATTGTACTTTCATGGATTTACATGTCCACAAATGTCATGTAAGAATTCCTGGTACCTAGTATCTTTACTAGTATTTGCTGTTATCTATTTTCTGGATCCCTGTAAGTCAGTTTTGAGACACTCATAGTTACAGTTCTTACAACATATAAAATCTTTTTTTCTGGTACAGATGCTTCCAGTTATGCTTTCTGTGCCTAAAGAACTCTTCTTTCGATGTTCACATGACTGCTGCCTTACCATTTAGTGGTCAGTGTACTGTTTTTCCAAGACACCTTGGCCAGGTATTCTGTAGAAGACACTTCTCTCCCTATCCTACCAATTTATCCACGTTCTCAGTTTCATTGTTTTATAGCAGGATGTCAGAAAGACTAAATATCAGTGTAGAGCATAATTATAAAGTTTGCAATTTTCTTCAAAGGAAGTGAGTTCTCTAACAATACTTAGCTGCAACACTAACTCATGGTTTCTGTTATGAAGAACTAGGATCCTGGGACTTGGAATAAGAACAGCTAGATGGATATATTTGCAAATATGGCAAGTGCAGGTCCACCAGAAACATGGATGCTCATAGAGCTGACACTATCTTCCATGTCACAGTCTACAGCTTATCTGTGCCAGAAGCAAACTGAGAGTCTGCTGTGCCTTGCAGGGTAACATACACCATCTGTAGGATTTCTCAACATGCCCTCTTCTTATCCTCAGACCAATAGTTTATGGTCTAATTACAAAAAGCTAGACATAAGTGTTCTGAGTCCACTATGGGAAGAAATGACAGGCTGTAGGTCCTGGCTAATGTGTACCACAAAAATGTCTGAGATTATTCATGGGATGAACCCCAAGCATGTTGCATGAGGAGAACTTGAAGTTGAGGTTGGATATTGGAGTTATTCTTGAGATGGGAGGACATTTCCATAAGACATCTTCTTTAGGACTCCAGAAGAAAATACTAATATATTTCTTGCTATGACCTTTTGAGAAATAAGGGAAGTCATAGAGAGTACACCAGCAATGCTGAAACTGTCATGGAAAGTACTGAAAGAAGAGGTCATAAGTCACAAGGAAGTGGTTGTGCTAGAGAGAACATAGTAAATAAGTCTGACAAACTCATTGGTTAATAGTGTTTAATGGGAGGATCCTTTTGTCACCAGTGTGTGTGTGTGTGTGTGTGTGTGTGTGTGTGTGTGTGTGTTGAGAGGAACATTAATCAGTATCATGGAGAAAAGTCAAAGGGATATAACGTCATCGCAGGTGACTACAAACTCACAGAAATATTATCTGGGTTGAGTTATGGGATGTTAATATACTGCTAAGACCTCAATGATAAGACAATAGTCAACAATTACTATATAGTCTTTAGAGAGAGATAGAATAATGGTTGACAAGAGAGTGGGCAGCCATGTCAGCAGAATGTTATACTTTTTTTAGTGAAATGAGCTTCAGGCAGGAAACTTACAGAGAGAAACCTGGTCTTTGGATGTAAGTTCCTTGTAACAAGCACCACTGGGGCAGAGGTTTCCAGTATTCTCAAAGAAATCCCTGGGTATTTGTCCTGGTACCTCTACACTGTGAAAGAAAAAAATCTATAGGTATTTCAAGGGTGCTTGAACACATGTTTCGAGTTGATACTGATGTCAGAGATTCGAAGTTGGACCATGTTCTCTGCCTGTTATAGGTAAGGCCTATGTGAGTCATGTAATAGATTGTCTTGGCCCAAGTTCAATTCATCTTGAATACATGCACAATCACCCATCCCAGGACCATTAATAAGATCCCGGTATATAAAGCTAAATGGATATACTTAGTGGTTGGCATAACTCCTTCTTGTTTCTTAGCATCAGGGAAGTCCTTAAGCTTTCCAAGACTTGAAAAATAACAATTAAAGGAATATATTGCATCTTTGAAGGATGGCTTATTTTAGAGACACCATCTTCTTGTATACCCTAAGGCTCAGAACCATTCAAATGTTCCCTCAGATTATAGTCAGGCCAGTGGCATGGAGCCCTTTGGCAAAGCACTGAAGTTCATCAGACCTGGCTATGTATTGAATGGACTACATTTCCCATTATTTTAAGGAATAGAACTCAAAACATAACTCTCTCTGCTCACATAAAAAGTCCTTGTCTTAGATGGGATATGGGAACTGACCTTTCTAGTTCATTTTTGTCTACATGGGAAGTTGCACCAGGATGAGGGAAATGCCTTTGGCCAGATTCTGTCTCCAGGAACTGCAGATATTGTGGCAGGAACCTGAATCCCTCACCATCTTACTCTGCTCAAATTCTCTCTCCCCTCCTATCTTTATATAACATACACAAAACCACACAGACACAGTGACCTCACATTTAACAGGTCATTCCCCCTTTATCAAAACATCTTGTTTGTTTTAATTATTGACACGATGCTTATTTTTTAATCTTTGAACAATGAAATCTGCTTTAAATAATCTCACCTTTCTTCCTGCAAATGTCCCTCCTGTACAGCCTTTACTATTTTGTCTTCTGGGAGATACTTATGTTTTAACTTAGACTTTAATATATTCTTAGCACCCTACCTGGTATGTTCATATTCATTTGTAATGGGGACAAAAGAGACATTGCTACTCGTTACCACACGGAAGATAGCTGGATTTAATGCTGACATCAGAGGCTACCCACAAGAAAGCTCATGATTTCATTGGCATATAATTCAAAAGCAAACACAACTAATCTACAGAGATTAGGTTTTGTGGCTTTGAGGAAGTGACAGGGTAAGGGTTCAGGGAAGGCCTTTGCCCTTTGGTTATATTGATGGTTGTTTCTCTGTGTTGGTTGTATGGGTTTAAAATGTGTAATCCTTCAGTATGTGGGCTACAGCAGTGTGTCCTTCCCGCTCTGTTTGTTGTACTCCAGGGTGTTCTCTGTGTTTACTCGTGGGTCCTATGGCATTGCAGAAAACAAGGAACTATATTAGTAACCCAAAAGAATATAGAATATTTGTGCGTTTGTTCTTAATCTATGTGTGCTGATGTTCATATTAAAAGCAAATTTGACATTTAGTGAAACTGAATCATAACACTAAATATATCATCTGCTCTCTTTCCTCTGTAATTAAAACATCTGGGAACGCCAAAGGCCTGGGATATAGCTTTAGCTATATCTTCAGAAAAGTTCTCTCTCTCTCTCGCTCTCTCTCACTCTCTCTCCCTCTCTCTTGCTCTCTCTCTTTCTTTCTCTCTCTTTCTCTCTCTTTTTCTCTTTCTTTTCTTTCTTCTTTCTCTCGGTCTCTTCTCTCTCTTCTCTCTGTCTCTCTTCTCCCTCTCTTCTCTCTCTGTCTCTCTCTTCTCTCTGTCTTTTCTCTCCTCTCTCCTCTCTCTCTCTCTTTCTCTCTCTCTCTCTCTGCTACAGATATATATCCGGGAAAACTCCTTTGAGTTCTTTCTGGAGGTTCTGGGAGGATAAAGCATTTTTGCAGCTGGACACTCTGTAAATAATGGTTTAGTGCCCAAATTTCTAGATGGTATGAAGAATGCAAATGTCCCATCTGAAAATCATTTTCTTGGTGTCTGCCCTAGACCCACTTGGCAATGCCTACCCATCTCCTGATGTGTCCTCCTAGTGCAGTTTGCAAAAGGACGCTTCTCACCAGAGGAGCAGCAGCATCTTGTTGCAATGGGAGTCTAATTGTTCCTAGATTGAGTATTTCCCAGGGATGGCAGTCCCAGCCGGTGCTCCCTGAATTAACATGCTCACTGAAGGATTGAAGATGGTGATTAGGCCCGACAGCATCACTTTCAGTGGGATGGTTGAAGTGCCGTGGAGCTACACAGGATGGTGAGGAGATTTATTTGTGTGGAATGGAGACATATGGCCAGAATCATCCGCTCCCTTTCCTCTGTAATTAAAACATCTGGGAACACCAAAGGGCTGGGAAATGAGAAGACAACAGTGAGCATCACTTCCTGCCAGCTTTGAGAAATGCAGCCGTGGGGCTGGGACATCATGGGGTTCAGACCACCTGGCATGGGCTGGTGGAAGAGCTGCAACAGCCCAAAGGCCAGCTCTCTTGGAAATATGCTTTTGGAAATATGCTTTACTTCATTTTTCTTTGAACGCATACACAATAAAATTTATCACTGAAGAAATTTCTGGAGAGAGAGAAAGAACTCTAAACATAGGGTAATGTTAGAGCCTGCCACAGGACATGGTTTTATTTATTTACGCATTTATTTATTTATTGGCATGCAATGAGGTTTAGCTGGGGCAATAGAAAATTTCCACAGGTATAAAAGGATATTTTGGTTTTCTTTGATTAATTCACCATACCACCCTTCATTCAATGTTTATACTTTCAAAAGATCTAATCAATATAGATTCAGGACCCTCAGAAAAATGTCAAACTTAGAAGACCTGGTGCCTGAGCATGGTCCCTTCTTTACCTGTCAAGCTAAGATGCTGCAGTTTATAGAGAGTGTTCTTAGGAAGATGGACAACCCTGTAGATGGCCTGGTGCAATGTTCATTTCCTCACTCACATCCTCAGCCACTCATTGTTGCTCCACACATCCATTCAACCAATGAGCTTTCTCTGAGCCTCATCTGTCATAGTTATTATTCATTATCAGCTTGATGGGATTTGGGATCTTCACGGAAACTCACTCCTGTGTATGTCTGTGAGTTTGCTTTTAGAAAGTTGTAGTGGAGAAGGGGCCACACATCTTGAATATGAGCAGCACTATACGATGGACCTGTTTCCGGGACTGTATACCAAGCAGAAAGCATGCTGAGCATACTCATCCCTCCCTCCCTGCTTCCTGACTGCACATGACACTGGTAGTCACAGCATTCCCATGAAGACGGACTGTATGTCCTTGAACTGTGATCCCAAATAAACATTTATTTCTTCAAGTTGCTTTTAATCCAGAGTTTATTGGTTTACAGTTATTAGCAATAACTAAGATCCCCATCTGTGTACCAGGTGGCTTTGGACTTAGTGCCGGGAAACCAGGAGTCAGAACCCTCAAATAATTGACTTTGTCTTGACTAAGGTGTTTATTAACACAAAGAGATGGCTCAACCTGGTTATCTGGTAGTTGGTTATTCCTGTATGAACATACAGAGGAGAACATTGGATTCTCTTATGACTCTGTCCCATAGGCTGTAGAGGAGCCCAGAGCCATCCTAAGAAAGCCAAGAGGCCCATGTTAACTAAGAACTTGCTGTGTTCCTAGTACTTTCCATGCTCAGTTTATTCTAATATCTGCAACTCTTTGAGTGAACATATTTTTTTAAAATTTATTTTACAGTCCACATTAGTCAGATGCTAAGAGAGAAAATGGCCATTTGCTATGTGGTCCCTGAGATCCTATGTCTGATGCATATGCTTTTTCTGTACTGCTGGGCTGCCTGCTTCTGCAGAGTCTGTGAGCCCTGTATAGTTTAGCCCTGCCATTGGCTCTTCCTTCCCAGGACACTGGGTAGTGACCTCTCACCCACCCTACCTCTGCTCCTTCTCTGAAGATTGTACCTCCTCTACTCTGACTACCTTGCTCAAGGTTCTTTCTCTGATGGTGGGAGTCTTTCCCAATTGTTTGGACTCCCTTAGACAGAGAATGAATTGAAAGTTGTAGGTATGTCTACTTAATCTGTTTATTTATCATTATCAAACATAAGCCCTGACTGTAATTTCTATATAGATTGTGGAGTCATCTAATTCCAGACAGACAACAGCAAAGAGAATGACAAAGTCATAGTGATCAGACAAAGCCCATTGTCTTGGGGACAGAGGAGTTAGAACATGCTTGAAATAAGCTGCATTTGTAAACGCCTTCAAGAAGCAAGCTCCAGAAATTGAACACTTGCTTTATCTGACCATTCAAAGCACTGTCAGTCTCCAAAATAATGTCATTACACAGCTAAGGTCCCAGCACCCCTTAAGAGGTGACCTACCTATTTATCTGACAGAAGTGTCTTCCCTGGGAGTCCAAGAGAGAGACTGAGAAAACTCTGTCACACAACGGAAAGCCGCACAATCAGCACAGAGCCTAAATTTGTCCCCAAGATTCAATTAAGACCAATCCAGTTCCTGATTAAAGAACCTGACATCTATCCAGTCATAAATATTTATGCCTGATAGGCTTTTTTCTTAACAGCAAACAATCTGCAATGACAACATTGGAAATATGAATACATTCCTGGTGATGATTCCATTATCAGTACTAATAATAACTTAACAGTTTCCGCATGTAGTGTGCTGAGACACATGCAAATGAGGGGCTCATCTGTCAAAAGCACTTGAAAGTGGACGGGAGGCTCTGTCAAATGCTTTGGGTGCAGCCGGCGAGACCTCATCTTAAGTATGATGGTGTCATGTACTCATTTGCTGGTATGATGTTCTGTGCTCGTGTATCACCCTTCACTCAGGATCACAAATCAGCTTGGCAGACCTAGGAAGTGCCTTCATGAAGCCAAAACATCTGGATAAGATGCAAAACTCCAGTCTTTCATCAAGTCAGCCAGCCAGGCATTTTTCACCATATATTTGTTTAGTGTCTACTGTCTTAGATGGGTGTCTCATCTACACGATGTCAAACATCCAGATGAAAGACTGATGACTTTTCATAATTTATCTAGGAGTTTGGGTACCAGGAAAACACAACGCTCCTCATAACATCTGCAACATCTGTTATTAGTTTAGAGGTTTCGGATTTCTTGTGGGCAACATTTCTTGGAATCGCGCTGAGCGTGTTCCAGAACACTGGTGATGTCTAGCGTCTGGCCTCATGTTTCTGCCCTCCAGAATTTCCAAAGGTATAGACAACTGAGCACAACCCATCATTTTCTCTAAATTATGCTCTCTCAAACTGTAAAGATTTAATCTAAATTTGGATTTATGGGCGAATGCCACAGTGAGCATGAACAGCTCACCACAATACCCAGATCTCCATTACTTACCATGGGTTGTAATGACAAATTGCATGTCAGACATGGAAATGAGTGAGAGATGCCATTTTAATGTCAGAATTACCAAAGGCTTCCTGCCAGAGACAGAGTAGAACGGACTAAAAGTTCAGCTTATCTAAGCTGTCATTTTCCATATGTAAAGCAAGAGTTGTTTTTTTCTGTATCTTTTCACGTCTGTGAAAAAGTGTGTTGGAATTTTGATGGAGATTGTGTTGAATCTGTAGATTGCTTTTGGTAGGATGGCCATTTTTTACTGTGTTAATCCTACCAGTACATAAGCATGGGAGATCTCTGCTTTCTGAGGTGTTCTTCAATTTCTTTCTTGAGAGACTTGAAGTTCTTGTCACACAGATCTTTCACTTGTTTGGTTAAAGTTCCCCCAAAATATTTTATATTATTTGTGACTATTGTGAAGGGTGTTGTTTCCCTATTTTCTTTCTCAGCCCATTTATCACTTATATAAAGGAAGGCTACTGATTTGTTTGAGTTAATTTTATATCCAGCCACTTTGCTGACTTTGTTTATCAGTTGTAGAAATTCTCAAAGTCCCTAGTCATCAGGGAAATACAAATCAAAAGGACCCTGAGATTCCACCTTACACCAATCAGAATGGCTAAGATCAAAATCTCAGGTGGCAGCACATGTTGGTGAGGATGTGGAGAAAAAGGAACACTTCTCCATTGCTGGTGGGTTTGCAAACTGGTACAAACACTCTGGAAATCATTCTGGAGGTTCTTCAGAAAATTGGAAATAGATCTACCTGAAGACCCAGCTATATCACTCCTGGGCATATACCACAGGGGCATATGTTCCACTATGTTCATGGTGGCCTTATATGTGATAGCCAGAAGCTGGAAACAACCCAGATGTCCCCCAAAGAAGAATGAATACAGAAAATGTGGTTCATTTACACAATGAAATACTATTCAACCCTTAAGACGAGGATATCATGAGTTGTGCAGGCAAATGGATGGAATTAGGAACTATCATTCTGAGTGAGGTAACTCAGACCCAAAAGGACATGCATGGTAAAAAAGTACAGGGAAAAATGCACAGAATACATAGGATATGATCCACAGAACTCAAGAAGGTTAACAAGCAGAAGGGCCCAAGTGAGGATGCTTCAATCCCACTTGGGAGGGAGAAGAAAACAATCGTGAGAGGCAGAAGGAGGAAGGGATCTGGATGGGAGGGGAAAGAGGAGGGGAAAGGGGGAACATGATCAGATATTGGGTGGGGGGGAGACAGAAGCCCTGAGGCCCAGCAGAATGAATGGAAATATGCAATCTTGGGGAGTGGGAGATGGGAGGTGGGGAACCCTCTAGAAGAGACCTGGGAAGTGAGAGACTCACAATGAGGAGAGGGAACTTGTAGAGGTAGAAAGACAGGGCATCAAATGGAGGGACGGGGTTGCCATTCCACAGTCAAAAACTCTGACCCAGAATTATTCCTGTCTAAAAGAACTGCAGGGACAAAAATGAAGAAGAGACTGAGAAAAAGGCAGTACAGTGACCGGCCCAACTTGGGATCCATCTCAAGGGGAGGCTTCAAGGCCTCACACTATTACAGATGCTATGATGTGCTTACAGACAAGAGCCTAGGATGGCTGTCCTTGGAGAGGTCTAACAAGCAACCGACGGAGACAGATGCAGATACTTACACCCAACCATTGGACTGAAGTCAGGGACACCTGTGGTTGAATTAGGGAAAGGCTGGAAGAAGCTGAGAAGCAGGGTGACCCCATAGAAAGACCAGCTGTCTCAACTAACCTGGACTCCCGAGATCTCTCAAACATTGAGCCACCAATCAGGCAGCATTCATGAGCTGATCTGAGGCCCTCAATACATTTACAGCAGAGGACTGTCTGGTCTGGCCTCAGTGGGAGAAGACATGACTAATCCTGGAGAGACTTGAAGCCCCAGGGAGTGGAGAGGCCTGGTGTGTGTGTGTGGGGGGCACCCTCTTGGAGACAGGAGGAGGAGGAATGGGATGAAGAACTGTGGGAAGGTGGACAGAGAGGTGGACAACAACTGGACTGTAAAAAAATAAAAGTAATAAAATATAAGTAAATAAAATGAAAACACACACACACACACACACACACACACACACACACACACACACACGAGTTGGCCAATGAAGAATATGCAAGAGAAACTGGTTTAACATTATCAATCAACAGGGGTGATTGATTGGAATGGAAGACCTCAAATATTTGAGGACACACATCTGAGGTGCCCCCATCATCCTGGGTGGTCATGGCAGGCACTGTAAACTTATTCTTGGCAAGGGAGTTGGGCAGAGAACATTGCTCCTGTCAGGCCTGATTCCCAGTTGAGTAACTGTGCTGTCAAGGAGGGTGGGCATGGCACGATTAAGGCTTTGCTGTCTACAGAAGGCAATCGTTTGGTCTGATGGTGAAATCATGGAGCTTGTTCACCTCAGGCCTCACTTCTGCTTGCCCTGGACTATTGCAGCTTTGAATTGACAATGTTTTTTTGTTTTGTTTTGTTTTGTTTTGTTTTTTTCCCCGAATGTCAGCAGTATGGTTAAGACATTTCTTTCTTTCTTTTTTTTTTTTTTGATTTTTTTATTGGATATTTTATTTACATTTCAGATGTCATCCCCTTTCCCCATTTCCCCTCCCTAGAAAACCCCTATCCCATGCCCCCTTTTCCTTTTTGCTTTTATACAATTTTTTAAAAATGTTAATCAAAGGCTTTATAAGTTTGGTAATGCTCAGTCAGAAGTGTAACCCAATACCCAACCTAGATATATCAACTATCTTTGACTAGTCGGTCAGATGATCCTGGGCCAGAAGGCTGAAGATCAGATGCTCCAACGTTTTGTAGTATAGGGACTGTCCAGGTGTTCAGTAGTCTCTATAAATTGGCTAAGTTTTAGAAGCTATGCTTTGTGCTTCCCATAATTTCAGTTAACTCAGTCATTCTGGATTTCTGACGGGGTTAAAGACCTATAGTCTCATAGCCAATCCTGGCTATTTACTTTGAGAGAAAAGATCTGAGTGGAGGGTTCTCAGCTGACATTCATTCTAAAGCCAAGAAAAAGCCAGGTTCAAAACTAAGTGTTTCAGTTAGGAGAGATGAATTGACAATGTTAAAGACAAGAAAATACAATGATCATTTATTTTAAAGAAGCAGATAGGAATCTGTACTTATTTCTACCCAAATCTATCTGAACTACAAACTATTTGGTTTGGGGATTGAGCAAAGAGAAAAAAAAATTCTCCAAGCATATGGAAAATGAGACATGTCCTGTTAGAATCTTGAGAAAAAAAAATCTCTGTGTAAGTCATTGTACTTGATCTTAGTCAAAGACTGAGAAACTATTCTGTTATTAAAATAAGGAGAGGAAAACTCAGATTAGTGAAGCTAATATTCTGAAGAAGAATACTTCTAAAGAATATGGCTGAGCATGGGCCTGTATACGACTAGTATATACTTGAAGACGGTAAAATTATAAATTTCAGATCTTAAAACTGTAATTGAATTATTAACCAGACTGTTAGCCAAGCAGAGGAATGTCCCATAGGAGACTTGATATGATATATTCATTCATATCAAGGCTCAACAAACTGTTTTTCTTTAATGGGCCAGATAGTAAGCACGGGCCATACTTAACAATATGCAGCCTTTTTACATACACTCCAAGCTTATTTTATTAAACATTTAAAAACCGTAAACCAAACTAAAATCCTAGACTGAAGGCTACATAGTACCCAGGAACGAATTCATTTCCATTTCCAGCTTCAAACTTATCAAGATAAGTATACTTTTTTTTTTTTTTAAAGAAAATGGTGATGCAGTTTTTCTTCGTGTCATGGGACCTTGTAGAGAAAGTGGAATTTGAACACCACTGGGTGAGAGAGCCAAATGGTGTGTGCTCTGTGAAAAGGAGTGGCAATTTCTCAATAAATTAATATAGACATAGTATCCAGAGACTCTGATTCTGAATGTATACAGTTTTGAAGGCCTGAGAACATGTTTGCATCAACAACTTGTGCATGGATGTTTAAAGAGCTATTGGTCAGAATAGCCCCAAACAGAATCAAGACAGATGTTCATTGATGAATGGATAAACAGGTGGTGTGTGTCTTTAATGGAATAGTATTCAACCATAGAAAGTTGATTCAAGTTCAGACATAGATTGATCTTTAAGGTACTGGGCTAACTGAAACCAGAAACAACCCAGATGTCCCTCAACTGAAGAATGGATACCGAAAATATGGTTTATTTACACGATGGAGTACTATTGAGCTATTGAAAATGAGGACATCGTGAGTTTTGCAGGCAAATAGATGGAACTAGGAAATATCCTGAGTGAGGTAACCCAGACCCAAAAGAATATGTATGGCATGTATTCACTGATAAGTGGATATTAGCCATAAAGCATAGGATGCCCATGATACATCCCTCAGATACACAGAAGTTAAACAAGAAGGCCCAAGCAAGGATGCTTGAATTATATTTAGAAAGAACAAAATAGTCATAGGAGGCAGAGGGAGGGAGGGAATTGAGTGGGATGGGGGCTGGGGGCAGAATCAGGTATGGGAAGACACAAGGGAGAGGCCCAGAGGGCCAGCAGAATGCATGAAAATCTGACAATGTGGGGTGGTGTGGTGGTGGGGATCTCTAGGAAGTCCTAGAGATCTGAGATAGGAGGAGGCTCCCAGGAGTCAATTCGGGTGCCCTTAGCTGAGATATCTAACAGTGGGAACATGGAATCTTAAGAGGCTTCCTCTTGTAGCCGGGCCAACCCCCCAGTGGAAGTATAAGGACACACCCACAAAACTTTTGACCCACAATTTGTCCTTTCTGAAAGAAACACTGGGACAAAGATGGAGCAGAGACTGGAGGAAAGGCCAACCAATAACTGGCCCAACTCATTCCATAGGGAAGCACTAGTCCCTGACACTATTAATGTTACTCTGTTATGCTTGCAGACAGGACCCTAGCATTTCTGTCCTCTGAGAGACTCAACAGCTCTCGGCAGCTCCCAGCAGCTCACTGAAACAGATACAGATACCCACAGTCAAACATGGGACAAAGATCAGGGATCTTTATGGAAGAGCTGGGGAGGGATTGAAGGCTCTGAAGGGGATAGGAACCCCAAGGAAGACCAACAGAGTCAATTAACCTGGACCCTGAGAGCTCTCAGAGACTGAGGCACCAACCAAAGCACATACACAGGCTGGACTGAGACCCCTGGCACATATGTAGCAGATATGCAGCTCAGTCTCCATGTGGGTTCCCCAAAACTGGAGCTGAGGCTCTGCCTAAAGCTGTAGCCTGACTGTGGTATCTGTTCCTCAACAGGGCTGACATGTCTGGCCTCAGTGGGAGAGGACAAACCTAATCAGGAAGAGACTTTATGTGCCACGGTAGGGGGGATACGCAGGACGGGGAGCCCACCCTCTCAGAGAAGAAGAGGAGGAGGAATTGGGGGAGGAACTCTGTGAGGAGGGACCAGGGAGGGGGACTGCTTGGGATGTAAATAAATAAATAAATAAATAAATAAATAAATAAATTTAAAAATGTGAAAAAATGCTGGGGTACGTGGAAGAAGCCAGACACAAAAAGATGATATTTATTTATATTAAATACTCAGAATAGGTAGATCAATAGAAGGAGAAAGCAGGTTGCTCTGTCAGAGGTTGAGGACGGAGGCATGGAAAGAAATCACTTAGTGGATAGAGGGTTTTCTTTAGGTCTAAAGCAGACAGTGGTGATAGATAAGTAACATTGGGGAACTAACTGCTGCTTGGTTTTACATTTTGAAATAGTTAAAATAGAAAATACTATTTTTTTTATCACAGACAAATAAAATGGAAGCATATTTTTAAAGGTCATGGACTTGACTGTTGCCATGAGTTCTTTTTTGACACTGGGTTTTTTTTCTTCATTATCCATTGGTAGTCACAATATTTGGGTCACTATCGATCACTTGAAAACTGTGCCCGTATTACTACACACTTTGTATTTCACTTAAATCAAGGTCTACTCAAGTATGCACCTGTGGCTTGTAGCTGTTCTTCTAAAGAGCCTGACTCTTGGAGACTCAAGAATGGGAAGAAAAAAAAAAAAAAAAAAAAAAAAAAAAAGCAAAAAACTTCCAGTTCTCTTGAAACTCAGAGGGAACACACATAAAAAATTGATAAAATGAAGAATGATCAAGGAGTCCAGAAGGATGGAAAGAAAAAACAGATGAGAGGCAGAGTCAAGGACAAAAAGAAAAAAAAATTAAAAAATGCAGCTTCCATCAAGTCTGTCAGTAAGACACAGAAACTTTTGTCATTATCTGACTAGCTAAAAGTCTGCATTTAGCTAAGCTAAGTATGCTTGTTTAAGAGAAATGGTGCCATTTTCCAGCACTAGAAGCCTTGTAGGTATGAGGAAGAGGCTTTGTGAGTAGAATGAACTAACCATGCTGGTACTATTAAACACGGATGAAACTCAAATTAATTCTCCCTCACGTCCTGTTGAGATTGCTTTGAATATACAGGTTCAAATAGATTTGCATCAAGTAGTAATGATTTGACCTCAGAACTTGCAGGGGTTCTCAGTGCTTCAGGCATGGGTTTAGAACTTTAAGGATGAAAACAGTGGGATTTAAACATCCCTAGTTTAAGCCAGACGTGGCAGCATTCAAAGTGCAGTCCAAGCTACATGGAGGCAGGAGGAGGATGGGTTTAGAGAAGTGTCAAGTTAATACCAGCATGGGCAATATATATATAGAGAGAGACCCTGCCTCAAACCACACGCAACTAGTGAGTCAATAAAAATTCTTCATTTAGCTCATGTGGGTATGTTTGTTCTAAAGCATGCAGGCATTTTCCAAATTCAGATACTCAGATGAATCATTTGACAGCTAATTTATAGAAAAATATTCATATAAGTAACTTGGTAGAGAAAATCCAACATAGTTGGGCATGGCAGCAAACACCTGTAGTTTGAGCTAGCGGTAGGAAACTCATGAATATGGAGTTAGCATGAACTGCACAGGGAATTCTTAGCCAGCCTGACTTATATAGTAAGATTGTGTCACAAAAGGAGAAAAGAACCCTTGAATTGAAACGAATTGGAAGATGACAAAAATTCAAAACATATCATTTATATTAAATAATTCTTGTTCTCATCTGTTATGAAATGATATGCAAACACATTAATAATGTAAAATTGTTTCGTGTTGAACTAAAGACCTCATGCCACACCAACAGAGCTAGCATGTGGGGAAAATGGAAGAAAGGGACTGTCCCCCAGGGTGGACACTTTGGACAGATGCTTCTTAAGTTCAGGAGAAACTCTATCCAATGTAGGATTTTGCTACATCCTTGGAATGAGCTTCTTCCTCAAACCAGCAGCTCACGTCAGCAACCTAACGGTGTCTGAGACAACCTTAACAGGAGAGGTGGTAGCTTTCTCTGTGAAGTTAGTGATGCTTATTCTACACGTGGTTCTCAACTTCCCCAGTGCTGTGACCCTGTAATACACTTCCTCACGCTGTGGTGACCCCCAACCATAAAACTATTTCTGTTGCTACTTTGTAAGTGTAATTTTGCTACTGTCGTGAATTATAATGCAAATTATAATGATATGCTGCCCTTGTACAAAGGTCACTTGAGTCCTCCCTTAAGGGCAGCTGCACTAGATGGTTTCTGTCTTCTCCTCCCAGGTTTCTGAATTCCAGTGAACATGTCTATGCTGTCACACTCTGAAACACAGGGATTTGGTGAGGCTTCAGTAGCAGTTACATACCTTCCATCATTTCCCAGGCCCAGCATCAATTCTATGTGTTTTTACATATATCCAAAAGTACCAAAGCTATTGTAGGAGCTTCCTTGGTAATGCACAGTTATATCCACTTGACAGAAGTAGCCAAGGACCTTATAAGAGAGGAAAATAAAACTTTGCTTGATCGAAAGAGTGAAGGGGGGAGATTTAACAATAAGAGATTTTTCATTGTGTAACAGGATTTCTGGTAATAAATACAATGGTGTTTGCTTTATAATCTTGTTCTTCAATTGTTTCCATAGACATGGGAGTATTCAAAGAAACTGAGCATATATCTGTCAGCTACTACAATAAAGAAAATGATTTCAATTTTTAAGTACATGACAATTTAAACTAAACAATAACAAAATTGGGTAATCCCATTTTGTGCAGTTTCTGAGATGTATCTAAAATAAAATCACGAAGAAAAGTTAAAATCAAAAGTAATTTAAAATGTACACTATGTGCAAACTAATGCTAAGGGCTCACCAACACTGAATCAGATACAGTAGCATGTGTGTGTTCGTGTGTGAGTGTGTGATAGTGTGTATGGATGTATATATGTGTGTGTGAGTATTGTGTGGGTATATGAGTGTTCTAGTGCATGTGTCAGTGTGTGTGTGTCAGTGTATGTGAGTGTTGTGTGTGAATGTGTGTAAGTGTGAGTGTGTGATAGTGTGTATGAATGTATGTATGTGTGTATGAGTATTGTGTGGGTGTATGAGTGTGTTAGTGTGTGTGTCAGTGTGCGTGTGTGTCAGTGTGCGTGTGTGTCAGTGTATGTGAGTGTTGTGTGTGAATGTGAATGTGTAAGTGTGAGTATGTGAGAGTGTGCTTGAATGTTATGAGTGTATGTGAACATTGTAAGTGTGTGTGAATATGTGTGTGAGTGTATATATATGCATGAGTGTGTGCGTGCATATGTGTGTTTATATTTAAAGATAATAATGAAGTAGAGGTCATGAGTTTGAGAGGGAGTTGGTGGAGACGGAGGAGTAAGTCGGGGAGATTTATATGGAAGGGTGGACATGCTGTTAATACCATATTCATGTGTGAAATTCCCTAAAACATAAAACATTAAATTATGAAAAAGAAAGAAAACTAATAACACCCAAAGTACATTTTAAAACTCAGTGCACTAAACAGGGCAGAGGTGATTACTCTTGACCAGAATTATTATCTGAAAACTCACTGTAATGCTATTCCTTTATTGTATTTTATATAGTGTTTCAAATCATACAAAGAAAATGCTTAAAAAAATAAATTAGGAACTCATAAGTGTGGTTACATGGTAACTGAGGCAGCATACTTTTTATTCTTTTATAGGTAATAAAAAATCTATATTTTATGGAATTTTATAGTAAAGTTTATTAGACTGAATATATGAATTCTAACATTTGATTTCATAGAAAAAATATTTTCTAATTTTTAAAAATTCCTTATGAAAATTTAGTGTGCTCCTGGCTGTAAATAGTCCTCAGTGAATTCAGGTGACTAGAATTTAAGTGGTACATTATTATATCAGAGAATAATAAACTCTGGAAACAGAAACAATAAATTTTAATTTAAAAAAACACTTAGAAAAATAGAAAAATAGAAAAATATCACTCATCTTTCATTATCAATACATAAGAGATAATGGGCTAAGTGCACAACAAATCTTTTAAAGATTTATTTTATTGTACGTGTGTGAGTGATTTGCTTGCATATAAATGTGTGCACTGTGTGTGTGTTTGCTGTCATGGAGGTCAGAAGAGCGCATTGGAGGTACAGACAGTTGTGAGCTGTCATGTAGGTCCTGGGAACTGAACCTGGTCCTCTGCAAGAGCAGACAATACTCTTAATCTTTGAACTCGAACGCCAAGGTATATGGCCACTTTGTTTATTATTGGAAAGGAGGGTAAGAGGACTACAGCTTCCATTTGGAAGATGATTCTGGTGGAGTATGGGAGACGTCAGCAAGGATGTCACTACACAGCTAACAGATGATGCCCTACTGAACTAAGTTAGCTACATAATGAGAGCAGCTAGGAGACATATAAAGGAGAATGCAGTGCTAAGATTTTCATGGCAGAGCTGAGGGATCACAGCCATGGAACGGTGCAGGGCAGAGACTCACACTGCTCCTTGTAGCCTCCTGATACTGTGACTTCTGTTATACTGCCAAATTTCTCTGAATCTCAGTTATCTTTGTGTGTATATAAAAGATAATAAATTTTGCTTCTTTCATAATATAAAGATGACCCAAGATGGTCGATATATGTAGAGCCTCTATGTGATAGATATTCAGTAAATGATTGCTACCATAATCACCTTTTATTCTCTCATTGCAAGTGTGTGTGTGTGTGTGTGTGTGTGTGTGTGTGTGTGTGTGTGTCAGAGGTGAGGGAGACATGACAATGATTGGTGGTATACTTGATGCTTTCTTGTCTGTGTCAAGAGTTGTAGGAGAAAGAGAAAACTCATAGATAACAGAGGAGAGGAAGGAAACACTGAAGGAGGAGACAGATGGGCTTCTTGGCTGGTCCTGCTGTTTAAATCGGTGGAGATGATCAGCGTGTTGTCTATGTATGCTCTCCTGATCACTGGCTTGGGATGCTCAGATGCCTGGGCCACACTTTCAGTATCCTTTTGGAGGCCCAAAACCCTTGTTTTGTGAAACTCTCTCCTGAAGATTTCAAATCTGTTTATCTGTATCGGGTTCTTTCCTTCTTCCTATGAAGTCCTTGAGCCCCATCCTTCTGGTTTTTGTTCGGTTGTTTCTAATTCAATATTTTTTTTTTTGGTGTTAGACCTAAAGGTGTTTAAGAGGCATTAACTATGCTACTGATGAGAGGAAGTCATGCTCTGAGCCCTGTGAACACACCATCGCTTCAAACCACAGTACCATGCTCAGTCCTGTGCTCCCTGTTGTCTGGTGTCTCTCTGGCCAACCATGAGAGCCACTGAGTTTGGAAAGGGGCACACATACCTTAGGGGATAAAAGGAAAAGTAGTCCTAGTCATTTCCATTCGTACACTTAACAAGATTTTATTAGTGCACACCATGTCCTGGGTACACCGTGAAAAAACACAGATGCAGGAATGGGCTGTGACAGCCATGATCACAGCTGTCAGGGGGTTTATATCCTTCTGGGATAAACAAATGACAAACTTGTAAAAAGATTAATACAGAAAGTAATTATGAACGGAAGCTCACAATTGCAATTTTCTCTCCCTACACTGGATGGTGACTACGAGAATTTAGCCAGGTGCAAATATTTTGTTCTTTGGACGTTAGATGAAAAACTAATTTGATAGCTCCAAATGATAATATTTCTAATGGGGAATAATTTTAAATTTTTGGAAAAATATTAAGCAGCACAGAGCATTTCTGTGTATGTTTTATCCCATTTCTCCAAATATTAACAACTAATCGTGATACTTGGTTTATACTGAGAGATTGCCCTTGGCAATGGGTCAGAGTTAAATTGAATAATTGTATCATTCACTAATTTATGTTTCACCAAAATTTTCTATTGACTTCCAGTTATAGATTTAGAGAGCGTATACTCTCGTCCCACCAGTAATGGGTTTTATGTTACATTTAATCTAGCTTCTCTTTGATCCTTAAAGACTCCCTGTTACCACGAGACTATTTAACAGACAGATACAGAGACAGACACAGGTCAAAGTACAGCCTGCATAAGGTATCTGCATACACACATACAAAGAGGATCAAAGACATCCTCAGGAAGGTGGGTGGATACCCATCACAGCCTCAGCTACTGATGTCAGACAAGCTTTTTGCATTTTTCAATTCTCCTCTCCTGAGCATCAGGGGCAGGCTCTGCGTCTCATAGAAGCCTTTCTCCAAATTAAATTCTTTAAACACAATGGGACCAGGAGTGCAGCATTCATAAATTACCTATGAGGGTCTGTAAACATCAGATTGCTTTTTTTCTAAATTTAATTGCCCTTTTTAATATTTAATTCAAAGACAGGGCTGGGAGAGAGTCATGGAGGAGGTTTGCCAGCTTACTTCAGGATGTTTTCCTGTCTGTCAAATGGACAGTCCGCCCAGAAAAATTAACCCAGATCCCCCAAAGAAATCTGTGTCAAATTGATGTTGAATTGGTCTGGCATCAAGGAAGAATCTTGACATGACAGGATTAACCCTCTCCATGCCTAGGAGCTCTGGAAGAAAGACTTTCAAAGGTTTGCTTGTGCACAGCTCAGCAGACTGCTAAACAGTGCAGACGTTTCCAAGGGAGCCTGTAACAAGGGAGGAAGTTGAGATGGTGCTGTGAGGAATTTCCCATGTGACTGCGCTGTGTCACTGCCGTTTCCTCAGGCTGAAAGCCCACTGTGAATTAGCCAGAAGGAAAGCTCCAGGTGGGATAGAGGCCATGCTGCCTACAGCAGAGTGACCTGACTCCTCACCTACCATGGGATGAGACACCCAGGGTCCAGGACCTGGAAGGACACGTTATATTATGATTACACACTTCTGTACCTGTATAAATGCTTAGATCTTAATTTAGCATCACAGGCAGGCATGCACGCACACCTAGTATGACCTTTCCTCTTGGGAAAACACTGTTCCCATCTTTAGTTCTTGTCTTCTCTCGCTTCTCTAGCGAAGAGATCTTTGTGGATCAGTTCATCTCTCTGAAATCTCTAGGAGCAAAATTAGTGATGCCGACTGCTTTGTCACTAAATAAAGGCTCAACAAACATGAGATAAGGGGATGTGAAGCCAAGATGTGCAGAGACGGGAGCTCTTGGCCTTGGCCCTTACCAATGCCAGCTGTCAGTCAAAATTTCACATCTACCTTTTTAACACTAAGATAAAAGGTCCTCGGTCTGTGTTCCAGAAATATGTTTGGAAAAACAATTCTAAGATGCGTCTGCTGATTCAGTTGCAAGAGTGGGCCGGCTCAAGATGCTATCCTGGGTTGTATTTGTTGGTTCGAATGGCATGTGTAGTTTATGATGAAATGGAGTGGCCCCTTGCTGATTATTAATCTGTTAGACTCTGTCTGTGATTATGTCTCTCTTCTGATTTCTACCAACTGGAAAGTAGATAGGAAGTCAGCTCTGACGTGAACCTAAGACATTGAGAAAAGTCTGGCATTCTTTGCCTCCACAGCAATTGTGGTTGACATGCTGTTAGCTGCTATGGTACCACCTCCGGATGTGAGCATCTGAGATCACCTTCAAGTTCCAAACTGAGAACCTAGAGATCATCCTGGAAGTGTTTTGTTTGGCCATAGCCACCATGAATGGCTTTTAATGAGACACACATTTCTCAATATTTGCCAACACACCTCAGAGTAATTGCCTCTCCCTACTGCTCTATGCCCAACATGCTTCATGTATTTGCGTCGCATTCGTGAGCTGAATGATGGCTTCTCAAACTTTATGTTGAGGTCCAAATTACTGTGACTGTGACCTTAATTGGAAAGTGAGCCTTAAGAGATTGAACTTTAGCTAATGCTGTCAAGTTGGGATGATTTGGAGTTAGTCTTATCTCTAAATCCAGCATTAGGTATCTTTATAAGGGGCAGGCAAAAGGAAATATGAGACCTGGTGATGAAGGTTATATGAAGGTCAACAATGGCTTTGTAATGTCACTGTCCTCAACCAGGAGCTAGAAGAGGTAAGAATAGCTTCTTTCCTCGAGGACCTAGTGAGGTATGTAACTCTACAAAGACCTGGATTTTCAGATTTGGCTTCCAGAACAGAGAATAAACTGTTGTTTTAAGTTTCCATCACTTCTAGTTTGCCATGGGATCCACTAAACAATAACATCTGTGTGTATGTTTGCAGTTTAGGCTTTGTGTCCTTCTATGTACATATGTATTTCCTTGTAGAGGCTTGTGTTAGTATGGGTTTAAGGGATATTTTATATTTAAATTAGTTTTTGTTTGAGTCAAAGTCTCATGAAACCCAAGCTGGCCTCCAGCTTCCTAGGCAGCAAAGGATGACCTTGAACTCCTGCTCATCCTCCTGCCTTCACTCCTGCAAGTACTGGAATTGTGGGTGTGTCCCGCCATGCCCAGCTCTGTTCTCCTATGACCTCTTCTCTAACTGCTTTCGGTAGTGGCCTTCTCTGGATTGTTGTGATCCTTGATATTTTTGTCCACGTAACATTCCCCTCTCCTTTCTTCTCCTGATCAAAGATACCATGCTGGTAATATCAATGAACTTAAGAGTAACTAATTATCCAACCACAATTACTTTGAACCCTATCACATGGGACACCGTTGCTAGGAGTTATTGATACAGTGTGAGCAAGATCAGGCATTGTCAGTTCCTTAGGCTTATCTTTTATAGCAGGTGTGACAGACTACGGGGTACCCCACACAGGCCTCACAGGAAAGAAAAGATTGTGTTCATTAGCAAAAGATCCAACTCAGGATCTGCCCTGGCTGCACAGCTACCTTCTTTCCTAAAGAAGCTTGAGCATCTCACACACTGAGAGACAGAGAAAGAAATGGAGGATGGAGATGAGGGAGATGCAGGAGATGTGGGAGATGTGGGAGATGAGGGAGATGCAGGAGATGAGGGAGATTATGGAGGAGTCAGCTATAGTATGCATGTTTATATGAGGGAGTATTTGTTTCAGAATCTCCTAAAGGACTGTCTGAAATTTTTTGGTCTATGTATCACCAACTGTTTTCTTCCTTGCCCAGGCTTATAATACCCTTTCCCCATGCTCCAAAGGTATTGACACCAACCCTCTCTGCACCAAGTCTTACTCCTCTGATTCTATCAATTTCTGTTTCCATAGAAAACAGGCTGGAAGCTGGGTAGTGTTGGCACACGCCTTTAATCCCAGCACTTGGGAGGCAGAGGCAGGTGAATTTCTGAATTCGAGGCCAGCCTGGTCCACAGAGTGAGTTCCAGGACAGCCAGGGCTACACAGAGAAACCTTGTCTCGAAAAACAACAAACAAACAAAGAAAAACAAAAAACAAAACAAAAGAAAACAAACAAACAAACAAAAAAAGAAACCAGGCTGGACAGTGAATTCACATGATTGGAATGCTGTTTCAACACTCACCGTGGCGCTGGGACTGCTTAAGTACTTCTGAAGAACATTCTCACGCTTAGCACGGTGCATGGAGACTGTCCCTCTGTTTCTTGGATGGTTGTGGTAGAACTTATTTAATCCTAACCCAGCGATTCTACCCTACCTTGACCCCTTAGTTCCTGGATGAAAGACACACACAACCTTTATATTTGCAGTAAGTCTTAAACAGCACAAGAGCTGGGCAGCTACCTACCCTGTATGCTATTAGAATATACGTTCCTGTCGATAACTCCAAGTTATTTCTTACTACTTACTATGTTTCATTTGGGTTGCTCTTAACTACAATTGGCCAGGTCTCAGGGCCACGTTTTTTTTTTTTTTTTTGTTGTTGTTTTGTTTTGTTTTTGTTTTTTTGACTCCTAACCCATGGCAGCATCTTTCTCCTCTTCCTCCTGCACCTTCTTCTCGTCAGGGTTCTCCTCTGACCCCAGGCCTGAGAAAACTAAACCCCACCCATGTCTCTTCTGTCCAGCTATTGGCTGTTGGTATCTTTATTTACCAATCAGAAATAACCAGGGGGCACAGTCACAGGTCTATGTGCAGACTCCAGGTTTGAGGGGGCCCTAGCATTACAATAGACAGCAAGACCAAACCTCAACAGACAGTGGCTTAAATGTACAAGTCACGTCTTTCCTTTTACTTCTAAACACCCTCATTTTAAGATATACTGATGGAGTAACATATTAAGCCAAATTTACTCCAGCAAGGCCTTGAACCGATAAAAGGTTATTTGTGAAAATGTAGAAAAATAAAGCTCTACCATGGAAAAGGACAGATGGTTTGAAGCAGAAAATTCTGTGTTCGTGTTTGGCAGAAGGTCTTTCTATCATGTCTCCGACCTGCTCCTCTGCCTCCTGCTCTAGCTTAGTCACTCTTAAATCTGTGGTATTGACAGTGTGCATCATCATGTCAAACTCAGTCATTTCCTCGCCTCTGTATTTCACTCCTCGGTCTTCTAACTACTTACTCTTTGTTGATCACATAAACATATTCACTTGAAAAAACAAAGCAGAAGATCGCACTGTGCACTTAACATCTGTATACTGCACTTAACATCTGTATACTTTACTCTGGTAAATCATAACGCTTCTACTAAAGGGAAACTGGTTTTGGATCCACAGGAGCAGGAGGTGACCATGCTGTTCACTGTTAATGCCCCTTCCTATCAATGTCACTGCGCAGTGGCACGAGAGAGTTTCTGAAGCCACTCTTTCTGTGTTGAAATTTTATTATACTCTTGGGAAAGTGACATTCTCTTCCTCAGCTGACTCTTACATTTGGTGGGGTGAGTCAGTTGCTCTGTAGACCAGGCTGACCTCAGACTCAGAGATGTGCCTGCCTCTGTCTCCAGGTGCTGGGATTAAAGGTGTGCACCACCCCTGCCTGGCTCAATGCATCGTATTCTTATTCTTCATTCTGCCTCCTGACAATCAGAACAGAATTCATGGATATGAAGTCATGCAGACCCCGGTTAAAATTCTAACTCTGATGCTCTGAACTCAGATCTAACCACTAACCTGTCCTGAACTTCAGGTTCCGTATCTGTAAAAGGAGCAATGGTGACATGAATGATAGCCACTCGGTATGTTGTGAGGGTTTCATGAGACAATAGATTTAAACATGCATTTGTGTGCCCAGCACCAGAGTTGTATGAGTCCAGGCTGTATACTCAGCACAACCTCTAATTTGGTGTGATAGGTACCACTTTTATTTTCCTCAGATCTGGGCCTTGCCTGTAAATAATTGCTGATAAATATAAGTTTTCATTCCTTTGTTCTTTATTTTATGTATTTACCAACAGAAACAATTATTACAAACCACATCATCGTTCCTCTAGACCCCAAATCAACAAACCCTGGTTCAAAATCCAAGTATGGCCTTCCAAATGTTTGTGTAAATAATATTTTATTGGAAGGTATAACTATTCATGTATATTGAGTTTCTTTCTTTGTGTTATGTATTCAACATGGTTTCCTGGCTTGTGTGCCTAGTTCTGAGTATAGATGTCCCTTTCATTCAGTCCTCTAAAGTTTCCAGCTGCTGTATTTTTGCTTAGCTTGAATTTAATTTGGGAAACATTTGTGTTCTTTTCATATTGATAGAAGCAGCACTCCTTCTCTTTGCTACTTTAAATACTGATGCATGCTGTGATTCTGTCAGCAATCAGAATAATAGACCTATCATTCAGGTTTCTTTTAAAGTTAGTTCTTATGTAAATCAATAGTTTGTGTGTGTGTGTGTGTGTGTGTGTGTGTGTGTGTTGTCATGAGTGTGCACGTATGTGTGCATACAGAGGCCAGAGGTCAATCTTTATGTCCTTTCTCAGGAGGTATCCATCTTGTTCTTTGTAGGCGAGTCTCCCACTATGAACTTGGGCTCCCTGATTAGAATGAGCTGTCCAGTGAGCTCCAGAGATCCTTCTGTCTCTACTTTGTCAGCACTGCAATTATAAAAATATGATGCCATACTTGGCTTTTTATACAAGTTCTGGGAATAGAACTTAGGACCCCATGCTAGCTCAGAAAATGTTATACTGACTGAGCTATATGATTAGGATATGACAAAGGAGGAAAACCTTGTAGGAAGACTGCACAGGGCATTGGAATGTGACCATCCTTCTGGTCACTGCTACTTATCTACAGAAATTGATCATATGTTTTCTGCCTTACCGTTTGCTATGACTCTCATGACATCACTACAGCCTTGGTGGCAGCTGGTGTAAAGCAGAGTTGTGACAGATAGAGGTCTGTGTTTGCTGCTGAAAGGAGTTTGGATCTAGCTCCTCAACTGAGGTGATCTTGAGAGCTGGAAATTCCTGAGTCCTGGTTCTTCCAGCTTTTTCCTTATTTTCTATATGATAGTGTTCAGCATCACTTTGATAAATATTCCTCAACATGTCACCCTGTCACAAACCTGAACCCACATTTGGTAGGCTGTTTTCCCATGTTATGACAGGAAGAAAAACTAAATGTTTCCTTCTTTTCCTGATCTTCTTCTTAGAACTTTCCTAATGCTTGCTTATGTTCTCCCTGTCCTAGGTAATCAACAGTAGGAGAGCTGGATTCGGGAAGCTGGGTCCCCAGGACTTCTTCCTATACATCTCTGATTGCTAGCAGAGATCTTACTTCCATGTTCTAGATGGTCAGAATAACTTGACAGTTGACAATGCTTTAAGAGCATTTTTGAGCCAACGGGTCCAAACAAGCTGGTCTCATCCTGGGGAATTGGAGCAACTGGAAAGAACTCCTTAAACACAGAGGGAACCAGTGACTAACTCTCCTTACTGTGTTAGCCCAGCTTCACTGAGTTCAGTTTGTCAATGAATGGAATTGAAAGCCTGGACTATTAACCACAGTGTTTCCCAGGATAGTCTGTGGACCAGTGGCTTTGTGATAATGCGAAGAACTTAGTATAGTGAGCAAAATCCAGTGACCTAACCTTACTAAGTACTTGGAATTCTGAGATAAAGCTGGGAGAGGAGATGCAGGACTATGTAGAAACATTTGGGTTAAACAACAGCTTCTAGTGACCCTTCTATTTGCTGATACTAGATAACCAGAATGGATTAAAACATGGTTCAGTATGAAGCACAGAGGCATTACATATAAAACGATACATGGAAGAGGGTGTGGAAACATAGGAAATGGACTATTGGGACAGTTTGCCAATTCAGTGGTTGCTATAGTTGGGTAAAGTGACTATAACCTCAAGTTCGTTGGCTTGTGGACAATACTTTATTATAGAAGTTGCCAATAATTTATTCTCCATGATATTTAAGATACATCGGCAAGGACAACTCTTTTTCATACAGTCTAATAATTCACTGTGGCTGTTTTCAAACGTTCATTTATCTCTTCGATGAAATAAAGCTATACCATGGTAATTATATATGCCAAGGAATTGTGCCTCCTACCAGGAGAACTGGATGCAATAACATAGAAAATAACCTGTTGCTTATACATCTTACTGTGTGGTAGTCAATGCCAAGTGCCAGATGAGTAGAAAAAGACTAAGGATTTAGGACTTCTGTTAAAATAGGGACATGTGTAGCTCCCTCATAGATGAGAAATTGTGAGGAAAATGAACACAGAGATCAAAAACTATCCAGGGAAACAGAATCTAGAGGACTTTGCATAGTGTGTGTGTGTTTGTGTAGTGTGTGTGTGTGTTTGTGTAGTGTGTGTGTGTGTATGTGTGTCTATCTATCTGTCTGTCTGTCTGTCTGTCTGTCTATCTATCTATCTATCTATCTATCTATCTATCTATCTATCTGTATCTGTGTTTATCTCTGTGTGTCTGTATATATAGGTGGGGGAATGAAAGAGTTGGTGTTTAAAGAACTATTCTCCCATATGATTGTGGAAGCAAACAAGTCCAAAGTTGCAGAGTAGTCAAAAGTTCCTGGTTGCTTGGAGACAAGAAATAGCTGATGTTGGAAGCCAAATCCAGTCAGCTAGCAGAATTCCCTCTTCTTCAGGAAATGCCAGTGTTTTCCTTAAGATCTTTAACTGGTTGGATGGGGCCTATCACATTATAGAGGCCAATCTGTTTATTCAAAGTGTCTTGATTTAAATTCGAATATCCAAGACAAAACAAAGCCATCAAAAGTAAAACAAGGCTCACATAAACACATTGAGTCATATTTGTTCAAATATCTGTGTACTGTGACATAGCAAAGTGACCCAATGAATATAACCACTAACTGAGAAGATGATGGAACACTTGCCTAGTATGGATAAGTCTCTGAATTGAACCCCTAGTCCCACAAAAAAATGACCAATACAGATATCAGGCAAGCTGATGATTGAGAGAGCTCAAGGTTATCAACCTTACAAGCTCTGTGTTTGACTCTTTCTTCCCCCAAACTGGCTATAATATAGTATCTGTAATAGCGCTTTCTTCGATATGATTCTAGAAATCTACTCTTCATTTAAATGATGTTATCATACATCTTCTGTGTATCAGGAACTGTTTTAGATACTGAAGATACAGGTGATAAACAAAAGTGACCAATGTTAATTGTCGTGTTTGTGGACAAGATCATCAAGATTAAAGAATAGAGAGGTTAGGTATAGCATGCTCGACATAATCCCAAATGCAGTCATCAAAGGGAAAAGGGACACTCCTGAGTATTCAATGCTGCTGAAGCACTTTGTCTCCTGGGCTGGCCATCACCCATGGAGATAAATGTCTCCTTCCAACTGAGAAGAGCTGGTCCCAAATGATCTATGGAAGTATTGTCAGCATCACTTTGATGTGGACTGATTGAAGTAAGGGCACAGATGCAAGAAGAGACATGTTCTCCCTCAATCTTATGTTCGTCTCGCTTTTTCTGTTTGGGGAACATAGGATGAACCCTAGCTACTGCACTGTCTTCAGTGGCGGGAGGATTTGCAAGTATAAGGTCAGTAAGAACTGGATATTGTAACAGAAAACCATCAACTCTCTTTGATTAAAGACAACAGAAGTTACCTCTTCCTTCAAATAGTAGTTTTCACTGACTCAAGGGAGGTTTACTGTGTGATGATCATTTTGAGACGTGGACTTATTACATTGTCTCCTGGCCATCTGCATGCAGCCATAGAGAAATATAGCTGTAAGGAGGGCTGTGTGTTTGGAGTTCAGCGGGAACTAGAGGGGCCACCCATGACTGCTCTTCACTCCTATTGTCTGGGTCTTCATCATAATGCTGCAACCGATTTCAAAGAAGACTGGAATGTCCAGCCTTGCTCTCCCAGAAGGAATATACTCATAGGCAATCCTCTGACCATTCCTGCTATGGGAGAAAATGTTGCTTTAAGTGGAGCGATTTGGGCAGAAGTGACAGCAGCAATCAGCAGGAATGTCAGAAAGAAGTTGAAGCTTAGTGTCCTTAGTTGGAGCAAGTTAACGTTAGTTACCAGGAGTGCTAAGGCAACAGCCATGATGTTCTAAAGAGAGCGACTCCAAAGTGAGTGGAAAGCCTATCAGAAAGGGGCGGGAGCCCTGAGAGCATTTGCACTGGGTATGACTATTCCTACCTCTCTCTAGATATCACATGTTACACCCTACAGACGAAGATGGTGAGGTCATTTAGTTTGTATTTGTCTACATCAGTGGCAAGGAAGAGTAGAAAGTAGCAGCACACTAGGTGGTACATATGAGACAAAACAGAGTGATTCTGTGGTTAGTTGATACTGCATTTCTTATTCATTCCCTGACTGTGGCTCATCCAAGAGACTGGGACATGTAGTTCTTTGTGTAGAGCCAAGACCTTATTGGCTTTCTCGCTGTCTATGTTACCATGTCTATTGTCATCCTTGTTCAGCTTATGTTCAGAGAGTCATGCCGGCGAAATTGTATGGGTGTAGCAGCTTTAGACGTTACCAAGAGACACAGTCTCACAGAAAACTCCATGCTCTTCTGTCTCTTACATTCTTTCCAGTCCCGTCTCTGCAATGATTCCCTGAGCCTTCGGTGACAGAGTAGTTTGGTAGATGTATCAGTTAGGGCTGGGCTCTACAACTCTGCATTTTGATCAGCTGTGGTTTTCTGTGATAGTGTTCATCTGTTGTAAAGAAAAGTCTCCTTGATAAGGGATGAAGACTATGCTTATCTGTATCCACAGAGAAGGCTTTAGGTTAGGACAAATATTTAGAATGTAGTTAGGGATTGTGCTGGCTTAGTAAAGTGGTAGTTGTATGTTCTCATCGAAGAGTCATAACTTCACTAGTCTTGAGTGGTTGGCTAGGTTTTCAGTATCAGGAATAATTTCTCTCTTGTTGAGCAGTTCTCAATTAGAGAGTTATTAGTTACTGTCAAGGTATGCATGTCACTACTATACTGTTAGGGTCGCAGTGCTTTGCTGGTCATTTTTGTGCTTCATAAACATCATCTCTGGGTAGGACTGTTGGTTTCTTTCCTCTTTTGGAAGAATGCATGGCAACTTCTGGTACCATGAAAGCTACTCCACGAGGAGGGGGCTCTCCAGTCAGAAATGATGGTATTTATAAACAACTATATTAACTGCTCGATTTCATTCATAGCCACACTTGACCACCATTCACGTACATTTAGTGTGAGAATGCGCAGATAGATCCTTACATGAGTCTCTCATGCTAATCCAACTGCATAGGTCTAATTGTGCCTGGGGCCAAAATACTTCTCTCTCCAAACAAGATGACAGTGTCACTTTGATGAGATGAAGGCAACACAAAGTCTTTTACCTTTTAAATTAGGCTGACAGGGCGCTCAGTTCCCCTAAACCTCACCATTTCTCCTGTTTCTATTTATCATTGATATGTTGAAGTTATCAGCTGACAACGGATAAAATAGTTGATCACAAATGAATTAGATATCAATTAATTTCTAAAGCAAACTTAATGGGCATTTAAGAAGAGAATTTAATGTCTCATTTACTCTCTAGAGCTATCTTGTTAAATGCCAATTAAGTATCTAAATATTTTCTACAAGCTTAATGAATTATAATAAGTGATAAGAGGTTGCCACTTTTCCTAAGAATCTTATATAATAGGCTTCCAGAACAATAATAGTAGATTTTTTCTTGTCCTATTTATGATATAGATATAATAGCTAGAGATGTTCTTAGTTGTCATTAATTATCTTATTTACCAAGAAAGAATAAAATTTAATGTCAATTCTGAATATAAGAAAAATATTAAAGTGAACATATATAGAAACATGAAATAATAGAATTTCTTTACTTTAAAATGAGGTGGTCAGTATTAAAATATTACCTATGAAATCATTCCTGCTGGGCGGTGGTGGTGCACACCTTTAATCCCAGCACTTGGGAGGCAGAGGCAGGCGGATTTCTGAGTTCAAGGCAAGCCTGGTCTACCAAGTGAGTTCCAGGACAGCCAGGGCTACACAGAGAAACACTGTCTCAAAAAACAAACAAACAAACAAACAAACAAAAAAATCATTCCTAAATACAAGGAGAGTAATTATATTCACAGACTTGCACATGAACCAATGGGTGTTTGTGGTTATTTGGTTGTTGTTAGCATGGGTCACAGAAACCTAAAGCCTATGTTGGCCAGAAACTGCACCTCAAGAAGCACAATGGGAAAGGTAGAGAAAGCCTGGTCTATGGTCTGTCCTTCAGCATCATTTCAGCCCTTCTGGGAGAAGGCACAAATCCCAGGTCTATGCCTCCAGGCTTTGACACTTAACAGTATCCCATGGTGCTAGGAAGATAAGGAGAGCCCTGGGCAGCATGGAATGGTAATTAGTGTCAAAAGAGGACTTCAGTCCTTGGCAAGAGATAGCAATAAGACAGTGCCTGGAAGTGGTGTCTGGTGTTTGTAGACAGAGGCAGGAAACACAAGCCAGGCTTGAGCAGCACAAAGTTTCTGAGAAGTCTTCTCTGTCCTAAGTCATTGTGGGTGACATTCAGATCAGGCCTGATGGAAGCCACTCTGTACACAAAGCAACTCTTCATGAAGTGTAGTCTGGAATCAAACAGCCTGAAGCTTGAGGCTCTGCTAAGCACTTATGTGCCTATGAACTAAGGGAAACAGTAACTCCAGAGTCTCAGGTTCTATGTCTATAAAATGGGAAGAGTACAGCCTTCTGAAGTATCTTAGGAAGATTGGCAAAGAATGAAAGCACAGATGTAGCTTAGCATACACACAGGAACTTGGGTTCAGTCCTCAGCGCCTATAAAGGAGAAAGGGGTGGGAAATAGGATATGGAGAGAGATTGTTTAAAGCATGAAATACAGCTGCCAGCCAGCACATACTCAGTATATACCATTATAATTAGGGTGAAATAAGAATAATGACAATGATGATAATAACAGTAATAATAATAGCATCAGTGAGGAGGTCACTTTACTTCTGTCTCCAAGTTGAGAACACATATTCGATGACTTTTCCTTCCTAGTGGAAGTTGGTTCAGTCACAGTTTTCCTGAAAGATAACAATCCTCAGGCAGAGGGTCTCTGCCTTTTCTGTTGATGTAGCTGCCTCATATAAGCTTCCCATCATGATCCTGAGAGAGGAATACACACACACACACACACACACACACACACACACACACACACACCATATACATATACAGGGAACTTCTCAGTGATTATCCTGGCAAGAACTACTTTCCAAACACTTTCTCCCCACCACCACCCCAAACTCTTGATCCAAACACACATTATAAGGCCAGGAGGCTTCCCTTGCTTGGAGATGGGCATTGCAAATGCCTCCTTAGTTCCCAAGGACAGCTCTGCTCTTCAATGAGGCCATTCATCCCAGCCCCACACAATTACTGTCGCTTACACAAACAGTTATGAGGCATTCAGATGACAAATGTCAGGCAGCCATTCAAGTCACGTTTTTGAGAAATATTTTTATTACAGGAAGATGCTCATGATGTAGCATTTTAAAAGGTGGGGGAAGCAGGAAGCAAATCAAAAGCAGCAGCGACAATTAGGAGGGGAACGAAGCCTCCTTCCTCCCACCTTAAGACTTGCCCCAGCAAAACAGCATTCTGGGAGAAAACAAGAC
This sequence comes from Rhabdomys pumilio, assembly GCA_030674055.1. Taxonomy (NCBI): domain Eukaryota; kingdom Metazoa; phylum Chordata; class Mammalia; order Rodentia; family Muridae; genus Rhabdomys; species Rhabdomys pumilio. Next base: position 219,947,869 of record JANHMN010000002.1, read on the forward strand.
AGAGATCCAACAGATTCCAAGTGAACTGACCAGCAACATGCACTTGCATAAAGGTGCATAAAAATGGTCGGATATCAGGACAGGAATTTAGCTGATAATCATACATGAAAAATTTCTTTAAAATTCCTTCCAATATTTTCTCCAAAAGCCAAACTCTCCCCAGTATTAGGCTGACCTCTTCCTTCCTCTGGTCTTTTTTAGTGCCTTAGAATACTCTAACTGATGCCTCTCTTCTCTTGCTTGCCACACCTCTCTATCTTTCCTCACCTCTGTCTCTATCTCTTCTTCTTCATGCATCTCCCAATGTTCGAGAAAATAAGTGCTCGAACCCCAAAGCCTGTATCTGAAGCCTCCCTGAAAAACAGGTGAATTTCTTAGTCTCTTGGTATCTCTATTCAAACCCCAGGAAATGGAAAAATTAGTGATGCCACCTCACAGTATGCTCTTAAAATCAATGATGAGCTTATAAGAATTACATAGAATATTGTAAATATTGGCCATCATTCTTATTGCTCTTCTGTGGGCTCACTGACCTTCCCTTGGCTTCTTAAGATTGCATTCTACCCACATAATAACATTTCTTGCAATCAGAAAGAGGGGGGATTATTTGCAGATAATTGTAACTTGGTTCACATTTAAATCTGGTCATACTGCATAGGAAAAAATCTCTGAACAGAAATACCATAATATGTTAAACAATGACCCCCACAAAAGGTTATATCCTAATCCTAGAACACTGTGAGCATGTTCCCTTAAAAGGCAGGAAAACTGAGTTAGGGACCTTAGGATCATGGATGCAGTGTTATCTGAAGTTCTCCAAAGTAGGGAAAGAGAGATGTGGCAGAGAAATGATTCAAAGTTGGGGTGATGCCAGGTGGTAGGGAATCAGAGACAAGAATCATGGGAAGACCATAGAAGTTGGAAAAACTTAGCTGTGGATTCTCCCTGGGGCATACAGAAGGAACAAAGCCTGGCCAGTACCTTGACTGTTGATTTTTAGGTGCATTTTTTAGATTTCTGGCCCTCACAATTGCAATATGGCAGGTTGATTTATGGTAATTTGTTAGAGCAACAGCAGTTAATTAATGAAGCAAAAACAACAAAAGGAGATCAAATTGGCTACAATGGATTCATGAGAGACTTTTGTTTTCTTCTTTTTAAGGTTATCTTTGACTCCTAAAATAAAGATCAGTAGCAAGTGCCTACTGTGAGCTGGCCCTGACCTTAATGCTGCTGTAGAAGGCATGTAAGCATGTGGATTGGAATCACTCCTGCATGACGCTTGTCCATCACTGAGCTTTCAGTTTCTGGTTATTCCTTTACTTCTACTATCTTCTTAGTTTAAAACTCCTCCATTTCTGGTTCATTGTGTCTTTTTCTTGAATTTACTGTGTCTACAAAAGAAGCGGGAATTTTGTAAAAATACAGATACTCTTGACATCATTAACCATCAAGAAAATGCCCAAAGCTCAAAGAGTTGCCACTGTACATTATGTAATTGTTTAAATGAAAGCATATGATACCAATTGTTGGGTTGTAGATCAACTTGAACTCATACATTCACATCCTCCTGGTTAGGATGTAGCCGAGTACAGCCATGTTGGGAAAATTGGTGACAGTTTACTTAAAAAGCTGAGCGTATGCATAACATCTGGTGTGAGTATACCATATGCAGATGCCTCCCTCCTGATGAAATATGGCTTTACGAACACTCTGATGTGAATGTGCATAGGCATTACATTCACAGTAGTTAAAATCCGGAAACTTTCAATACAGCCGTCAACTGATAGAGGACAGGAAGCTGGTTACAATGGAAGAATAGTCAGCACCAAAAGAGTTGTGGCTGATGGTGTAGCCCAGTGCTAATAAGGGCGAAAGTCCTTGGTTTATGATCTAGAACTGAAAACAAGTAATCTACAGTGACAGAAAGCAGATAGATGGTTTCCTGATGATGACAGAGAGAAAGGAAGAGTGCAAATGGGAACAAGGTATCTTGTTTGTCATGGTCGTTTCATGGATGTTGTGCTGGTTGGCTTTTCTGAGCTTGACAGAAACCTAGACATATCTGAGAAGAGGGAGTCTTAATTGAGAAAACGCCTCTGTAAGAGTGGCCTGTATATAAGAGTATTGGGTATTTCCTTGGTTAATGATTGACGTGCAAAGACCCAGCCCACTCCTGGGTAGGTGGTCCTGGAGTATATAAGAAGCTTCTTGAGCAAGCCATGGAGAATGAGCCAGTAAGCATGGCCTCTGGTTGAGTTTCTATTTTCAGGTTCTCTTCCTGCTTGAATTCCTGTCCTGACTTCCCTCAGTGGTGGAGAATGACCTGAAAATTGAAAGCTGAAATAAACCCTTTCTTCCCCAAATTACTTTGGTCATAATATTTCATCACAGCAATGGAACCCTTAGTGAAGACAGATGATGAAAATCCATCAACGTATGCTCCTTAAATGTATGTGGGTTTTTTAATATAAGGGGATAATGGATATGAAACATTATTTTGGCTCTGACATCTGGTCAGGCATTCGTGTCTGCATGAACTCTCACTTTTTAGAGGTTGATGGTTTACAGACAACATGCTAAGAACTACAGCTCCAAATGCCCTGTCTTCACTTTCTCCACGTGTAGAAAATAGATCATTGTTCTGATTTGACCAGAAAAGAAAGTTCTTCCAAAAGGAACTCTCTTTGCTATGTACACTCACATGAACTCCCTGAGATGTGAGCGTATAATTGTGCAATGTCTTGATCCCGTGCACGGAAACCACTCACTTCTCCATCATGACACTGGCTTGAGCTTTACGTGGAAATACACATGAACCTTCCGTAGGACTGTCATACCTTTGCTTTAAATCTTTAAGCTGATTCATTGCTTTTGCTTAGCACATTCATTTTCAGGTGTGATTGCATGGAAGTAAACTTGAGAGGGTAATGCAGAAGAGGATAAACAATTTTGGACTTTTGAAATATTTGAAGTAATTTAGAATCCCCCAAGGAAAAACTGTGAACTGACCTGTACTCTTCCTACAAGATATTTTTTCTGTGCCCTGGATAGCTTTGAGTTTCTACAGGATGCAGTGTGTTCATGTGTCAACTTATTCTTTGATGTTGGTTTAAATCCGTTACAGATCGTTCCTTGCTGAGTGGCTACTGTAAAGAGCAAAGCTCCACCCAGAAGGAGTTTCTGGGCAGTAACCAGATCTTTCTGTGGTAGCAAATGTTACTCTTTCTCTCAATCTAATAGAGGCCATGTCCAATCAAAGCCTGGATCTCAATCAATCCCAAATTAGGAGAGTTTAATTAAGTTGTCTAAAGTAAAATAGTTAAAATGGTGGATGCCAAATAAGTTCTTAATTTCTTGTGGATGGAACAAAACAAACAAGCAAGCAAGCAAACAAATAAGCAGGATAAAAGAAAATGTTGCATATGGTTATAATAGCTATGCCTGTTCTATATTTTTATGAATTGCCTATCCTTTATCTCGAGAGCTCTTTAATATATGGACAAAATGTCAGGAAGGGATCTACTAACTTCTGATCTTTCTGTCTGCATATAAACAAACTCATACAATTAAGGAAGGTTCTTCCCGACATAGCAAGATGCAGAAGGTATCTATCTGTTGCTCTAGCCATTTTGTCCTGTGCTTCTGAATTTCACAAATGCATGTGAACAGAAAATTCAAGAATTGCAGTTTCACATATGTTACTTGGTTTTTACCTGTTCTATATGGCCCAAAGAATGATCTACGACAGCTCAATGTTTAGTTCCAAGTGAGCACCTTTATTAATCATGTGGTAAGAAAAAGGAAAAGAAAGAATAGCAAGGACCAAGGAGCTAGGAACAGAAGAGAGATAGCAAACTGTCATAACATCAGGTATTTACAACATCCAGCAAAGATTACTGGAACAGCTTGATTAGAGGAACAAATGTATGTAACACCATCAAATATAGGAGCTTATAGTTAGCTAGCAGAAATCTACTGGGGCATTCCGATTGAGACAGGCAGCTAGCATTCTTGACTGAGAACTTTCTCTCCATGCATGAGCTGCTAGATTCTCTTTCCTACTAAAGAAACTTTTCTATCATAGAATAATATAGTTGCCTCTGTTAAAAATGGTTTATGTTTTTTAGCTATTCCCAAGAATGCAATGTTTTAAATACCATTAGCTGCTTGCTGTTTACTGTTTCTCCCTGCCAGAGAGTGGAGGAACCAGCCAGCTCTAAGACAGGGATCAGCGTGTTCTAGGGCAGGGGCCAGCCTGCCTAAGACAGGGTACTTTGGAAGACACAGGAGATAACAGGGGCTGCTTCTAACACACTTAACCAGCACAGGAAAATTGATGAATATAATGCATGTTACACCCATGTACTAAAGAAGTGTTTGATTACTTACAAAAGGATAGTTTTAAACACAAACATTTGAATCTGGCAAATGCTGAGACACAAAGATGACAAACTCTTGACTAGTTCAGAGGCAGAATGATGGAGCCAGCCTTCCTCTGTGTGTCAAACACAACTTTGTCTCCATCTTCAGGTCTGGCGAAAAACAAAATAATGGGAAAACCAGAGTCACCTGGCTAAATGGTTTTCTAACTGTCTCTCCCGCTGCAGAGCCCTGTGACTTTATGAAGCGAGCAACAACAAAACTCCTCTAAAGCTGAACCACCGTGAAATAACCCAGGGCTTGAACTTGTCGCACGATGTTTCTTTAAATTTTAATGCAAGCTCAGGAATAGATTTGTGTACAGCAAGGTAAAGCAAAGGCCATGAAATATTGATTCTGTACATTTTCTTATGCATTTTTATTCTCCAATTTAGTAAATTTTTCATCTTGCCTGCACTTAGAGGTTGCCTATGAAGTCGTTACTACCAATTGTATTAGCTGTTGTAAATAAATAATCCTCGCTGGAGCTGTTTGCCTGATGGGAGGTGGACAGGTCTGGTCTCCTCTCAGTACTAGCTTCCGACAGCCCAGGCTGAGAAGGATGAAAAGAAATGGCAGTGATTTTCCTAACAGCACAGCAGCAGACACTCTCCAAAGCAAGAAGGGTTTGCCATGAAGCAGTGGAGAGGAAGACCAGTGGTTCAGTAGAAACAAATTCAGCACTTTGACATTTGCCCATTTGGATCTTGGAGGAAACAAATAGATTAAAACAACAACAACAACAACAACAACAACAACAACAAGACCCACCAATACGTTGAGATAGATGGCTGTAACATGAACGGTTCTTGGTAATGTCTTCCCATCACAGTCCTTTTATAAAGAAAATAAAATTGACATTAACGCTTTTGCCACTGGCCCCAACCGAATCCATGTGTGTGCATAGGAACCATATTGTGTCAGTCACATGAAAGAGATCACAGGCATCTCTTACAGCACTCATCCCTCTAGCACTCATCTTTTTTTTCTAGAAGAAACACCTACTCCTGGCTGCTAACTTCTAACTATTAGTCAAAGCCAAGAGTAAGGCAGACACAGGCTCTGATGGCAACAGTGAGTCCTAACCAATGTCCCTTGAAGAGGACACATGATTCTGCAGGTTGTGGAGGTCACATTTCATTCTCTGTCAAGATTTCTTTTCTTCATGCATTAGTTCTCTGTGGTTTCCATGAGGTCAGCTATGTTTCTAGATCCCTGGTGAAACTGACAAAGGCTTTCCAAAGACATTTCTACTGTGTCTCAAGCTCTCTATGGACAGGGTATATAGGTGAGAAGATGCAATTAGATCCTGCTGAATAATTAGCTTTGGGCGGTGGGGAGAAAGCATATCTTTTCTTTATTCTACCAGAATCTCGTCACCACATTAGGTGAGCAATAGGTTCTCTTACTTCAACTCTTTCCCATGTTTCATATTTTATTAAATGTACATGTGTTTGCTGTTGTAGGGAAATTTTAAGCCACACTGAAAAGAAAAGTTAGTTTGGATATTGGTCTCTAATACCTTTACTTGCCAAAAGAGAAAGAACACAGGATGAAAATAAGACAATCAGTCATTTGTCACCTAAGGTTTTAGTTTGACAGATGTCTGAATAGGTGTTAGCTCTTAACAGTTCTTACCCACTCTTCTGACTTTAAATACTGAAATTCTTCTTTTTCATATTACTTTTATTGATTATTTGGGAATTCAACATCGTGAACCTGGTCACACTCACTTCCTAGTCCTTCTAGGTCCACCATCCCCACCGGTGTTACCTCCCCCAAAGAATAATTAAAAACAAACAAACAAACAAACAAGCAAAACAAGTCCAATTTGGTTTGCTCATATACTTTCTGAAGCAAGGTCAAACTCCCAGTGCTCAGCCCCTTAAAAAAAACTAGACACCTAACTTACAGCAAAAAGTAAAACAAATGACCTAATAAGGATCCAAGTTTGTGTGTGTTCTTTTGTGTCTGTGTGTGTGTCTCTCTGTGTGTATATGTGTGTGTATAGGTGTGTTTATGTGTTATGTGTATGAATATGGTATATGTGTTTATATGTGAAAAATTACATGTGGTGTCTTGTGTGTTTGCATGTGTGTGAATGCTTGTGGAGTATGTGGTGTGTGTGTGTGTGTGTCTGTGTCTGTGTGTGTCTGTGTGTTATGTGTGAGAATTTGGCTCCTCACATAGCATGGTGGCCCATGTAAAGGTCAGAACACAATTTCTGACCTCAGTCCTCACTTCCTGCCGTTTTGAGGCAGGTCTCTTGTTCTCTATTATGTATAGGAAGAGGCTAGTGAGCCCTTGTACTTCAGAACATTTTCCTTTCTTAGTATTCCATATTGTTGCAAGAGAACTGAGATTACACATGGGTTTTTATGTGAGTTCTAAACTTAGATCTCCATGCTTGTACAACAGCCACTTTTACCCACTGAACCATTTCTCCAGCAAGCCCTCCAAAGCTTTTGTGACATCTTTGCCCTCAGATGATTCTACAGACTGGGGGAATTAAGAGGTGGTTTTGATACTAAGGTCCTGTTCCCCAATTAGTTCTTGATTGATCAATAAAGATTCCAGGGGCCAATTGCTAGGTGGAAGGAAGGAGGTGGGACTTCAAGGTCTCCACAGAAAGGCTAAGAGATACAGGAAGAGGAAGAGAGATTTACACTATGTTTCTTAGGGAGAAAAGGTGACCAGCCATGTGAGATCACAAATGGAGAAGCCATAGGCCGCTTCCCCAGGTGGGAGATTAGAAACGCAACTAAGTGGGGAGGGGGGCATTTCTAGGTTGCTGAACAAGGAGAAGGTAACTGAGCAACCAAAATTGAGGGCAGATTTAGGGTGCTGAGCTAAGAGTATTGAGAAGGGCACACTAGCCACAGGAGATTAGAAGTGTCCAGCAATTGAGCCAATAAGGTAGGTTGATATATATAAGCTACTGTGTGTGTTTGTGTGTGTGTTGTGCATTTTGTTTGCACATTGGAGGGAACCTGGGCAGGACTGGTATCATTTTTTTGCCCAGGGCTTAAATAAAACAGGGTAGCAAAAATTACATGCTAGAGGGGAGTATTCTAAAACATTAGATCTTATTGACGTAACCCTGGTGTATGACACAGACCCTCACCTGTAAGCAAATGGCATAAACCAAACTCCAACAGAGTGTGTATAATGAAGCTAGCTGTCAGACACTTGGGTCAGACGTTTATGTGAACACAGACATTTATCTCATCATTACAGCCCCCCCTTTTAAGGAAAACTCCTATATAAAAATTAGGCAAGTAGTGAGGTAGGCAGAGAAGGGCCGAAAACCAGGGTTTGGTCAATTATAACTAGGAAACACTGAAGAAGTTTTGGTAGGCATAGTGCAGGATTCTCAGGTTGGGGACAATACCAATAGTTCCTTTTAGTCTCTTTTCTTGATTTACTGTGTAGAGTCATTTTTTATCTGGAGGGGTCAGAACTGAATGGGAAGAGCTGTAGCAGAGAGTAAGCTGATGTGTTTTTCTTAATGCCTTAGCGTTTCCATTGCTGTGAAGAGACAGCATGACCAAGGTAACTCTTATAAAGGATAATATTTAACTGGGGCTGCCTTATAGGTTCAGAGGTTCAGCCCATTATCATCCTGGTGAGAAGCATGGCAATGTCTTAGCAGACACATTGCTGGAGAAGGAGGCAAGGGTTCTACATTATAATCTGAAGGAGGTCAGGAGAGGACTGTCTTCCAGGCAGCTAGGGTCTCAAAACCCATCCACAGAGTGACACAATTTCTCCAACAAGGCCACACCTACTCTAACAAGGCCACATCTCCTAAATAGTGCCACTCTCTGGGCCAAACATATATTCAAACTGCCACATTTAAACTTGACCTTTAAGGGTTAGCATAATGTATCACAACAGCAATTTTGGATCCAGGATTAGAAAGTTGCCCTGTTGAAGAGAGAGGTCATAATACCGACAGTTTGTGGCTTCAGACGAGAGTGTGGCTAATACATTGTAGGAGAACATGAAGTCTTTTTTCTTCACTTGCATCAGTGTGTGTTGTGGAGGTATGAATCCTCAGTTGGCCCCATGTGCTCCGGCTTGCACTGCCAATATCAGAAGCTTCTTCAAACAGTGGTATTAGAGAGATAGAGAATTCAAGGAGGTGCTACATCAAAGACTGCCCTCCTGGGACTGTGGAGTTATTTCCTCCATCTGTCAGGCAGTAGCAGCAGGAAAGAGTCTGAGTATAACCCAAGTTTATCCTGGAGGAGAGACTGTGCCAAGTAGATCTGAAATAAAACATGGAGCAAAGAACAACAGCTTCTGCAGGCATGGAAAGAATTGCCACAGAGATAAATATTCCTGCGAAATCTACTCAGTGCCCAGGCTTCCTCCCAACTCCCCTCTGGCTGCTTAATGACAATGAAAGTGTTGTAAATCTACACCAAAAAAGCTCTCCAGTTGGAGATCTGAGAAGCCAAGAACCACCAAGGGGAACCAGAAGGGGAAGCAGAGACAATTTACTCAAAATGTTTATGGAAAAACACCAGCCCTGCTTACATGGCTCATCACTTAAAGATGAAAAATAAAAACAACACCAAATTCAGCTGTATGAAAAATTCCAAATTATGAAATATAGGGAAAATGCATACAACATGTGAAGGAAAGAGCAGCAGCAACAGGGAAAACACTGCCACATCTCCAATATTATTTGTGAAATCTGGAGCAATAATGAGAATTAGATGGTATATATGATGGTAACAAGAAGAGCAGTAAGTAGGCAATTTCAAAAGTGAGTAAATAAATAAATACATTGACCATGTATGACATTTTCAAAGAATAACATTATTTTTTGAAAAATAAGTTACTTTAAAAGATTCATTTATCTTTCTAGTTGTATGGGTGTTTTGACTGCATAAGGATTTGTGTTGCCACACGTGGATAGTGCCCAGAGAGCCCAGAAGAAAGCATCTGGTCCCCTGAACTTGAGTTAGAGGTTGGGTGTGTGAGTGTTGAGAACTGAGCACAGGTCCCCTGTGAGAGCTTTGTATAGTCTTCACTGCTGACTCATCTCCCTAAGCTCCCCAAATTAAATGGAAGTAGTTTTAAAGTGAGTTAAATTACATAAGAGAAAGCAATGCTGAGACTGAATTCAGCATCAATTTTAGAAGTCCTGAGAGGGAGAGGCAGTTCTGCAAGAGATGGATGATGGTGCAGTTCTGAGTCACTCACAGATACCTGGAGAAGAGAGGAGCAATCAGAAGCAGATGGTGGCCTGGAAAGGATGCTAGGGGTGAAAGACAGGAAAGGAGAGAGAACAGATTTAAAGAAAGCAGAGGGAGAAAGTCATCAGACATAACAGGATTAGTTCTGATTGCTCTGGGGTAGGCAAGTTCTAGAGACCTCGAACATTTAACAAACCAAAGCAGCCTCCACAAGTCCCTTGGTAATTTTTTTTTTAATCTTATGGAACTTGGGGGAGGGCATGGGAAAGGTGAAAGAAGCTTCTAAGAGGAACAAAACATCCTTCTAGCTGTACACCCCTCTCCTATCAAGAAGATGTTGGCAAACTCAAGCCAACTTAACTTTTAAGGAACTTTCAGTAACAAGCTGTGGTCAAAAATTTCTCAACTGTTTTCATATAAAAATTAAGGGGAGATGGGGAGATGAAAAGATGGGGAGAGCAGGAAAGGGGGAGAGAGGAAGAAGGAAAATTGGGGAGAGAAGGAGGTGGGGAGGGGGGAGAAATTTTCAGATATTCAAAGACTCAATAAGGAATTGCTTTATACAAGTAAATTTGCTTCCTGTCAGAGCTGGGTTTTGGTAAATGGTGTGAGGGAAGGACTTATGGCTCAAGGTCCCTCCCCTCTCTAGATGGCCACACTACCACTGACTGGACCTAGATTATTGAATTTCCTATTTTTTCTTCCAAGTGATTGTAATGCTATTGTGGCTGCCAAGGTCCATTGTGTGTGGATCTGATATTATGATGTCCATACAATTTGCTTCTTTGGTCAATTTGCTTATTACTATATTAATACATTTAAAATCAGCAAAGCATTGGGATAAATATGGATATCTGGTAGAAAGAGTCATCTCTCATTTTGTTTCCAACTTGTCATGGCTATATAAGAAATGACCTGAAAAGTTTCAATTGAAAATTGATTTGTAGGTTGAGACTGCATTTCTCAATAGAATCAAATTAGAAATTTGTTGGTGACACCAAATCTCAGGAAATGTCTCTATATTTGTTTGGTTGTTATTTATGTTTTACAGTAAAAATAATTTCATTTATTAAACTTTCCTATATTTGTGTCATGTTCAGGCTAGCTAATTGATTTTTGGTTGTAATTATGAATGCTATGTTTATAATTTAATTTCTGTTTTTCTGACGTATAACTTTTCTGGTATATATTTGGATTATTTGTTGTTGTGGTCTCCAACAAATCTGATGAATTCTCTTAATGCCATTAGTATTTGGCCTACAGGTTTTCATGAAAAACTTCATGTGTACTACTATATTGTCCACAAATAATGACAAATTTGACTTTTGCTTTCCAGTCTCATACCTCTTTTGCTGTTTTTGTGCCATGTTACATTAATCATGGCTCTCAGTCAAAATTTGAAGAATAGGGGTGATTTCTAGAATTACACTGTGGTTTCTGATAATGTCTTTTCTTCAAGGTCTGAATAATATCTCATTTTCCTTTTAAGTGTATTGCAGAAGGGGAGAGAGAGAGAGGGAGAGAGAGAGAGAGAGAGATAGAGATAGAGAGAGAGAGATGACAGGGGCATTGAAGGGGAGGAGGAGGGGTTGTTTTCTTGGTCTTAGATCTTAGCCATTCTGGTTGGGGTAAAATGAAATTTCCAAGTAGTTTTAATTTGCATTTCCCTAATTGCTAAGAATGTTGAACACTTTTGGAGATATTTCATAGACATTTTTTGCATGTGTTTTTAATTTGGGCAACATTCGGCTCAGAGCCGTGGACCATTGCTTTAATTGGGTTCTTTGTTTTCTTAACTCTTTGTTTTTTCATGATAGGTATGCTAATCCCAAGTGGTCAGCTCTAAACACAAACACATATGAGCAACAATAAATTGACCCAGAAGGCTGTATTTCTAGCTCTGTGTTTGTATGTATGTGTTTAGGAGGAAGTGGTGTCGAGGCAGGGGTTGGAGGGGGTGGGAAAGGAGTGGAAATGGGAGAAATGCAATAATCACATAGGAAACGATAAATAGCAGCAGCAGCAGCAACTACCACAGCAACCAAAACACCATCAGTATAAAATAAAAGACCAAGGGGATGAAAAAGAGGAGGGAGGAGAGATAGAGGGCTTAAATTAGCATCCAGAGCCTGCTAGGTTTTAAAATCTCAAAACCTCCCCCTTCCCCACTCCCTCTCAAATTCAAGATCTTTTCTTCTTTAATTATTCTTGTTGCACAACAAACACCCTGCCTCCCCCCCCACACACACACATACTACTGGGTTCGTTTAGTATTGCTTGAACCTACATGTGATTAGGACTGACTACTTGGGATTGTATAAATGATTATTTTTTTAACCTCTGATCCATCCTTCTCTAAGCAACCAGACTGCTCTTACAATGTAAGTCTCAGAGTGTTGCTTCTCTTCCTGATGTCCACTGATGCCAAAATAAATAAATAACTAGAGGGTGCCTGTGGAAGCCTGCTCTCGCCCACCTGTGCAGGCTTATCTCAAACCACAGCTTCCTTCACTGTCTGAACTTCAGCCATGGACTTCCTTCCCACCCTGAATGTGCCAAGCTTTCTCACCTTGCTGCCATGTCCTTAGTCACTCTGTCTGGAGCCTACGGCCGTCTACTACTCTTGTTCACCCTTCCAGTTTCCACACATGATGCTTCTTCCTTCCAGTTGCCTTTCCCAGGCTCCTAACATAATGTAAATTATCCAGTAATGTTCCATATTTTTTGGAACATGCTCTTTAAAAAAAAATGAGACACAATTCCCACACTGTTATCTTTTTAAAGTGAATGAGTCAATGGCACAGAACACCTCCGTGGTATTGTGTGACACCCTGACTTCATATTTTTCTAAAACATTTCATCACCCCAAGAGAAATGTTGTCCCTATTATGTAAACATTCTCCATTTCTCACTCCTGAGAGTCAGCCCAAGTAGGTTTCTGTAGACGTACCTAGTCTGCATATTTTATATAAACAGAATAACATAATATGTCACATTTTAGATCTGTCTTCTTTCACTTAGCATGTTTGGAGGGTTCACCTTTATAGTGTATCTAAATTCTTCTTTTATTTTTCAGACTGAATACCATTCTCTTGCTTGTATATGCTATACTTCATTGTGTATGCTATAATTCATTTAACCAGATAAATATTCATGTATAAGTATATTGTTGTTCTTTAAATTATTATGAATAATTCTGTTATAAATATTTATATATAGTATATGATGGAGTCCCTCTTTTAATTCTTTGAGGCCGCTGTGTTCTTTTAATTTGTTGCATATGGGGCTAGAGAGACAGCTCAATGTTAAGAACACTTGCTGCTCTTACAGAGGACCTGAGTTCCCAGCACCCACATGGTAGCTAACAACTATCTTTAATTTCAGATCCAGGGGGATCTAACACCCTCTTCTGGCTTCTGCAAGCACCAGGCACTCATGTGGGGCATATATATATATATATATATATATATATATATATATATATATGTATATATATATATATGTGTGTATATATATATATATATATACACACACATATATATATATGCAAAACATTTATACACATAAAATAGAAGTTAATAAATTGATGCCCACATCTAGGATTCTAATGCATCTACACTTATTTAGTTAATGTTTGATTGCCCACACCATGTACTGAATTCCCTAGCTGTAAGGAACACTTCAGTTTGTATAGCCTCTATCCATGTCTAACCACTGAAAGCATTTGATAAATATTTGAAGGAATTAGTGAATGTGAAAGCATGCTGTCCAAGCTGATAGTACTCGGGAGAACATTTCAGAGGTGTCTGGAAAGAGACAAGATCAGAGTCAAGAGTCAATAGAACTCAAAAGCATCCTCTTGCTGTTATTGAAAAATGACCCCTGTTCAAGTGGCATGTCTGGCACATCCGGAGCTGACAACTCCAGATGCTCCATTGTGGCGGCTTTACTCATACTTTACCTGCTTCCTTAAAGCCGCAGCCTGGTACCATCTGCACCTAAGAGAACTAAGAGTTCAAGCTTGGGAGTTCCAAAGTGTCTGTCGCTCGCAGGGTGGCACACACTCTTGCCTTTCCAGGCTTTTGTTTGTCTGTCTTCTCTGGGGGGCAGAATTAGACAAATGTGAACGACACTCAAGGCTCCAGTGACTGAGGTTGAGCTTGGTTTCCAGTATTCTATTGATGGTTGTTCTTTCTGCACACTGGCATTGTTCATTCATGATGCCAGCTGTGCCCTGTAGTCAAGCAGGGCAGGCGTGCTGTGTGCTGTGATGGGGGTAGCAGCTGGCACATCTGCACCCTCACTTCCTGGCCATGGACAATGCTCCTGGACCCATCTACTCTTTCCTTCTCTTACTCTGCTTTTGCTCTGTCCCAGTTTTCTCTCTGTTTGCTTTTTGCTCTGCTCTGTCTCTTTTTTCTCTCCTTTCTGTCCCCTCTCTTTCTCCATCTTTCCTTTGGAGTCTCTTCTCAGATTAGAGGGAATAAATGCTGAGTTATATGAGGGGTTGTGTGCACGCACCCCCCCCCATCATGTACAAGTACAAACATACTCCTATTTCTCTCTTTAAGGCTAGTATTATCCCCTTCAATAAACTTCTTCCTGTCTCCAAATGGCTTGTCCTATCTCCTTTGCCATCAGAGGAGACCGGAACTGGCTGCCGTGAATGCAAGGAAGTCTTTATAATTAACAGGATCTCTCTGCTGTTTACACAAACACTTTAAACTACACAGGGAGCCAAGCAGACCGTTTTGCACATCTGATGAAAATGTAATTAAATGTGGGGGGAGGTGAGTGGCAAGGGGGAGGGCAGGCTGAGTTTAAGCAATAAGACAAATTGGTGCTGGAAGGCATCAGATTAACCCAGGGGAAGAAAGTTTGTGTTTGAGCAGACTCCATTTTTGTGCACTGATGATGTCTAGGTACAGGCAATGAGCTGAGCTCTGGCGAACCACTTCTGAAGCCCACACTATACTTCGTAGATTAGTTTACAAGGGGACCTCCCAGCCACAGTACTCAGTGAGAGTCTGAGGACAGTAAAGAAGCAGGCAGTGGCTTGTGGGTGCTCTGAAGAGTGACTGGGGAGGATAATTGAGCAGAACTGTGAAGGACGGAAAACCCTGGGGCACAGAGAGCCTGGAGAAGGGAGAAGTGTGAACCAAATCACAGGAAGTCAGAGGGACTTGTGGGAGGGAGATTCAGAGGGCACCCTGATTTTAACAGGTAGGATCTGGTAAAATGGTAAAAAGGGGGAGACAGTTTGGTGGCTGTGATATGAGAAGCACTGGTGATGTAGTCTATGTATTAATTAGTCTATGGGGGAATGAGACAATGCCATGAGGCTCTGTGACAGTACCAGTGAGTCCATGGGAATCTTCTAGAATTGTAGAACTACACCTAAGATGGCAACCACACATAGCAATTGGGCAGTTGAGCCTTTCCAATGTGGTTGCTGTGGCTGTAGTGGAATTTTTATGATAAACTTCAGCTGATTGAAATAGAAGTTCAAATTCCCATCTGTGTAGAGGCTGTGGGCGTTAGACAGGATGGCTCTTGTGAGTCAATCCAGCATCTGCAGGAAGATGCCATGACCATAATGTAAGAAACTGTCAGCCATGTGGCTAAAGAGTCGTGTGGTTGGAGGATCTCCTGTTATGGAACGGAAGAAGAAAACATTAATGGGGGGAGGGGAGGCAAGTGAGGATGTAAGCTCAATAAAGTCTGGGGATATTCGACGGATGGATTCCATGCCTTTGTCGAGGGTGTCGTGATGGAGGTCAAGTTTGGGTTTGCTGGGTTTCCTGGGGTGCTTGACCACTGAAGTAGAGCATGTAGTGACATACACAACTGTGGCCACATGAGCCTGGCATTCAGGCTGGGGCTGCAACAGTGTGGCTCTTTGACCTTAATGACTGCCATGAATCTGGGATGTCTGAAGACACATTTTCATATGCATTTCTCTCTTCAGGTCTGTAATCCTGTATTACCTACTGACTAAGCACAGAAAATCAAAGAAAAACCTCAAATCAAGTGTCCCCTAAACCTGACGATGCCACAAGTTTTCACTTCAGGCTTTTTTTTTTTAACCTAATGACATCTTTATTCTCTGATGAGCAATGTATTCACTTGATGATAAAGTTAATCAAAATCCACAGAGGTTTATATCAGTATCTGTTTGGTGAGACTTGATATAATTTAACTTAAAATATGCATGAAAGGAGGGGTAGGTTAGCTAAGAGACCTGTGAAAGAGAAGCAGAGGCATCTTGCTCTTCTGGACAGCAAGACTGAGTTCAAAGTGATGGTAGTTAAAACAGTGTAAATTTGGTAACTCAGAGAAAGGGGTTGGGCACAGCAGAAATAGCCTTTAAAAACTCATGGAAGCTTGGTAAGTGGCAGAGGTGGAACAGGTCTATCGCTGGAACCTTGAACAGTTGTGTAGTCATAGAGGGCAATTCTATGCAGAAGAATAACTTAATGAACAAAATTGTCATCTGGTGACATAGGGGATACATTAAGACTAATAGCTCAAGATTCTACTAAAACTACCTTTTAACCGTGCTTTAGGGAACTCTGTTAGATCATTGCCATCCAACCTATGCCAGCAGTAGAATCTGCAGATTCTTCAAGTTATATTCCTTTAAATATTTAATTTTTTTAATTTTATGTGTTTCAGTGTCTGCCTGCATAAATATATGTGCACTCTGCAGTGCTCACAGAGGCTGGAGGAGGGTGTAGGATCTCCTGGAGCTGGAGACACAGACAGATATGAGTCACCACATGGGTGCTGGTAACTGGATATGAGTCCTCTGCAAGTACAGCTAGTACTTTTAAATGCTGAGCTATCTCCCTAGCTCCAGGTTATGTTTCTTAATAATGTTATTTTTTAACAGCACAAATAGCAAGTGACACTTATTGAGAAATTACCAGTGGCTAGTGTGCTAAGCTTATTTTGTGTGCTACTCAATTTTTCACTTGTAAACACTCATAAGTTATTAAATATATGTTATTGTCATTTGTGGTTTGTAAGATATGGAAGATGAATGAAGAAGTCATTAAATGATATGTCCAAGAGGGGTGTTCTGGATAGTTTTGTGTCAATTTGAAACAAGCTAGAGTCATCAGAGAAGAGGGAGCCTCAACTGAGAAAATGTCTCTGTAAGATCAGGCTGTAGGCACGCCTATGGGGCATTTTCTTAATTAGTGACACATGGGGGAACCCTGCCTGATACAGGGACAAATACTGTACAAGGAATTTTATAACTTCTTAGATGTGGTTCATTGGGTAATAAGTTCAGCAGAGCAATTTTCTTACTGTAAGATTTATTTGTATTATTTTTATTTATGTATATGGCTGTGGGGATTGAGATTTGTGTTTGTGAGTGCAGGTTCTCTCAGAGGATGTCTGATCACCTGAATCTTTAGGTACAGGCAGGTGTGGACTTCCCAATAAGGTTGCTAGGAATAAAACGTGGGTCCTCTGGAAGAGCTCTAAGCATTTGTAACTGCGGATCAATCTCTCCTGCTCCATTAATTTATTTTTGATTAACATGCATTGATTAAACACACATTAATGGTATTCAGTATGATATCTTAATACATGCATACTGTACACACCAATCAATCTCATTTATCTACTTTCCAGACTCTCTTTCTTTCCCATAATAACCCCCATTCTACATTCAGATCAACTTTTTTTGCTTACACATCAAAGATTGTGTGTGTGTGTGTGTGTGTGTGTGTGTGTGTGTGTGTGTTTGCTAGTGCCCAGTTTTTGTATGTATGTGTGTTTGTATATTGAGGGTATATGTATGTGTATGCATGTATAGTGTATCATTTTATTTCACTTAATAGACCATCCTTGTTCCATATATTACATAAATATTTTTTTAACAAGATTTTTCTTATTATTGATGTGGGCTGAGTAGATATCACAAATACATAATAACAGGAAAAGAAAGCTTAGCTCCAACAGAGAAATCACATTTAACAATTTTAAGCATTTGCTTTGATTTTAACGCTGTATCCAAGCAGAGGTAGGGGAAACTTTTACCTCAGAGGGGATTTAATCATTGATCACTGCTGATCTGTATGCAAGATTTGAGGGTAATGATATGGGAGCTGCCCATATTGCTGGTCTTGGTAGAATGTTAGGGTAGAGGGAGAGACTATGGAGAGAGAAATACCCAGCAGGGATGAGGTGACTACAGTCTTCCAAAGGAACTGGAGGAGGAACTGCTAAATCAAAAGGGCTCCCAGCCCTTTCTCCCTCTTCTTTCTGGGGTGAGAGTGGAGATAACAGTTCTTTCCTTATCTTCTCCATTGTTATCTACCATAGACATGCCCAACCTTGGAAGTATATTCACCAATCAGGACAAAGGTCACAGTATGACCTATACAGACAGCTGTTAGGAGATGAGGTCACTACATGGTAAAGACACAGGAACACACGTGTGTTATTTCTTTTGTATCGACACCACCAAATCTTTAAGTTCATTTTCTTCTTTGGGAAATACTACTTAGCATCTCTGTAGGCAAATGAAGTCCTGGAAAGGGATGTTTCTACCCACAGAGTCTGTTCAGGGATGTGCCATAAATTCCACCTTCAGCTCTCAAATAGGATTCCAAAAATAGTCAACCATTGGCAGCTTCTGGGAAAGGGGACGTGGCTCCCTGCAGCGGCTGCAGAGAGTAGACAACTTTATTTGGACAGATTTGCACCGTATCTGTTAACAACATGGTCTTCTCACTTTGGAGAACTCCCCCAGGATTTCCCAGGACTTAGGGAGATATTTGTAAAACTGGCTTCTCAGGATAAATTCCATGTCAGGCATTCAGGACTTGGCATCAAACTGAAAGACAGTGATAAAGGAAATTAATTAAAATTGGCCAGAGCGATCCAACAGAAACAGATGTTTCAAGTGGAATCAATACAATACAAATTTCACCAAGGCAAGGAAATTTTATCTTTTTTTTTCATAGATGAATTCTCTAAGCTAGGAAAATTCATGGTATATAGAATATGGTTAATAAGTATCTGTGAAATGAGAGGGTTGGCTTTGGTCAATTCTATACTTGATGATCAGCTACTCTGAGCTGAGCTAGGAGCTAGATAGACAAAGTCTTCCCAAGCTGGTGGACACTCAAAAGTCAATGATCATGTACAATGCATTGAATGCTATAGGGTGAGCAGGTTTCTGGCTGGAATCAGACATTTCAGGCCAAGAGTGGACCACAGGCAAAGCCCAGAGGTGTCAAAGTGCATGATTTGTTTAGGGGGTCAAGTCATCATTTTAAGGAAGCAATAGTCAAGAGCAGGGACAAAGAAGGCTTGGACTGAAAACATCATGGAAGATCTATTGATTTCTAGGATCTGTGGTCAGAGACAGAGCTTAAACAGCATGTAGCATAGCTGCATCCCAGGGCATAGCTTGTTACTGTCTACCAGTCTGCACTGGGCCATGGGCAACTGTGCTCTTAAGGCCATCTCTGTATCTCCAGTTTCTAAATACATTTCCAAGAGAGTGGATTCTTAATATAAGCTTGAACAAATGACAGTTCAACTCAGAAGGGTGTGTTAAATGGAAGGACAACAAAAACAAGTTCGGGTTATCCTTGGATGATCCTGTGCTGAGCAAGGAAGCAGTGACAGAAAGAAATAATCTAATAATACTCATTATATATTATATATGTAATATATAACAATAAGTAACATACATTTTATATTTATTTCTTTAGAATAAATAAATAGAAATTAATTAATAAAAACCAACTGGATTTAATGTTAACTCATCCACGTTCAAATTCCAGCTTCATCGAATGTAGGTGGCCAATGGTTAAAATCATCTGTCGTTTGGTTTGGAAAGATCTCATGGAACTGTGAGAGGAGGGAATGTGTTCGCTTGCTGGCTGTTGGCCACTTTCCCATAGGATAGCTCATGACAGTGATAATCAACAAGATGGTATTTTATTAGTTGGATGCAAGTTACCAGGGCGAGGGGATGACTCAATGGGTAAGCACTTGCAGAACAAGCCTGATGACCTGAGTTCAGATTCCCCTAGAACCCATACACAAGCCAGACACAATAGTGGCTGTGTGTGTGCATATGCATGTGCGTGTGTGTGTGTGTGTGTGTGTGTGTGTGTGTGTGTGTGTGTGTGGTGTGTGTGTGTATTTAATCCCAGTGCACCTCCACTGGGACATAGGAGATAGGAGAACTGTGAGACTGTCACAGGGCTGGCTAGCCTGGCATACACAGTGGTATGCCATATCACATAAGAGAGATCCTGCCTCAAACAAACTGGAAGGTGAGGACTGATACTGGATGTAGTCCTCTGCCCTTCACTAATATGCTATGTGCACCTCCCACACAAAGCAAGTTACCATTCACAGTCAAGCAGATGGAATGGAACAGCACATGGATGTCAGCAAATGGGGGTCATGACAAAAGAGATCAGTTTAGGATCTGTCCTCTACAAGCATAATATTTCTCTTATGTTTCCACCGAATTCCCTTTCTCAGAATAGTCCCTTGCCTATGGAAGGTCCTCAGTAAATAAATGTGACAAGTAAAAGAATAAGAATAAGAATAAGAAAATGCACTATATGGTGCTATATGCCCATAACCTCAGCATAAAGGAGGCTGTGACAGAAAGACTTAGTGTTCAAGACCAGCCTGGGCTACATGATGAGTTCTAGGCTAGGCTGAACTACAGAATAGAACCTTGGTTCAAACAAAACAAAGTATGGGAAGGCAAACAGTGTGGCTTTAATAAGTCAGATAGTCCTGAATCAAGGGAGTATACCGTCTTGCATCATCTTGGGATGCTCAGGGCCAAGTTAGGTGTTCTGTTAGTGTATCTTTTTTTGCGTTTGGAAGCAGGACAGAGTGAAAGAGCATCACGCCCCAAAGACATCCAGAAATAGATATGAGGTTGTATCCAGGATGTTGTCTTGTTCTTAGCAACTCTGAATACTACTGAACAGACATGAGCTCAACAGTGCCACAGCTTCCAATCTTACCCTGGGCCCACTAAGGTTTCCCCATATGTTCATCAAAATAAACGTCACTTCAAAATGCTGTTCACAGGCATCTCAGTGAGCATTTAAACTCTTCTTGCTTCAGGAAGAGTTAGGAGCTAATGATTCCCTACAGGCAACATTTTGATGTGTGTTAGTCTGACGTATATAGGGTAAAAATATTCATTAATAAAAGAAAAATACAGAAATTTAAAATATGACATACAGAACAATTTAGGAGGAGAAACAATAAAAGAAATACAACTGAACTGGGTTTCCAGAGACTCCATCTTTCTTATAAAGAAGAACTGAGCCCCAGGGCTGGTCCTTGGGCTGTTCAGAGTCTGAGTGCTGAGCTCCTGTCCCTGCAGGTGTCTAGATGCCAACTCTACGATAAACTTCATTTGAGGGCAGAGTAGTTTGTTGGGTGAGCTTGTTAGAGGCTATATAGACAGGTGGCAGTTAAGCGTTTGGAAAATTAACTTTGTCATGAGATTGATGTAGGACCACTGGTGACAAGGGCTCTGCTTTTCTTCACAACAGCTGGAACCCAATAGGAGAGTGACTTTGCAGATGAGTAGATTTAGGATGGAGCCAGATCCATGCTACCTCAGCAGTAAACGCTCTTTGAACACCAGCATCGGTGTAAACGAATCCGAACAATGATGGGCAGGTCTGACCAGTTCCCATATAACATGTGTGTTCCAAAGGACCTTGAGAGAGGGTTTTCATGGGTGGTGGGGGCAGCATCGATGCTTGGAGGAAAGAAGCCGATTGAAATCAATGAGAATTGATTTAGAGTGTGGGGGTGACTGTGTTAAAATCTCCTACCTCTTGATAGAGTTTCATGAATATTAACAAGGCTGAGATCAATAACGAGCTGATTTTCAGATGCAGACCTGACTTCTCCATCTGCAGATTGAAGGGATTTCCTGCTGTACTGTTCCCACTCCTGCTCTGTGAACTTAAAATGGGAAAGCCCCAAAGCAAGATGCCTGGGTCAGGTCTCCTTATACAATATTACATGCATCTTTACTCATTGTGATTATATATGGACTGGTCCCTGTTTGAGGCATGTATACAGATGTGTGTGTGTGTGTGTGTGTGTGTGTGTGTGTGTGTGTGTGTGTGCATCTCTTCATTTATTTATGTATGACTTGCATCCACTAGTTTTTTCCATGACCACCCTGGGCCTTCTTTACATCCTGTCTCAGCATTTGCCATGGCCTCATAATTGACTCCGTGGCTTTCAGTCTTGTACCTCCAAAGCACTGTGGTAATTATTAATCTGGAAATCTGGTTAAAAAAACAATATCTGTTTAAAAACAAGTATATTGTCTGCTGAAGAACCTGATACCAATGTGTCTAGAAAGTATCTTCAGTGGTACAGGGCTTGTAGCCAGACACAGTTCTCCACACTACAAAAATAAAAATCTGTGACATAGTTCTTTTTTGTTTTAGGATAATGCCCTAACTCTTTAGACCTATGCTGAAGACCTGTTAAATTCTAGGTTTCGAATGTAACTGATCTGCATACACAATTTCTCAAATGTTACACACTTCAACTGTAGCTTTTAGCATGGGAATGAGTTAATCTCAAGAAAGCTTGTAGGAAGAAGGACTTTTAGGCTGATGTATTAAATTGTAATGGCCTGGTATAGAAAAAAGGTTACATATGTTAGAAGAATAGTTTCTCTGACTCTCTTGTTCTCTCTCTCTCTCTCTCTCTCTCTCTCTCTCTCTCTCTCTCT
>JANHMN010000002.1:219970276-219981787 GCA_030674055.1 Rhabdomys pumilio
TCTCTCTCTCTCTCTCTCTCTCTCTCTCTCTCTCTCTCTCTCTCTCTGTGTGTGTGTGTGTGTGTGTGTATGTGTGTGTGTGTCTTTGTGTTGCAGATGGAACAGTGTCTTGAACTCTAGAACACCCTTGCTATTTGAGTTAAGACTGAATGTTTAACACAAATAGTACAAGGCACCATAGAATATTCTAGGCATTTCATAGGAAGTATGAATCACTGTGATCATTTAGAGGCCTATTTCAGCTCACTGAAAGTAGAAGTGAGATTTCTAAGTCATTTTCCTTCATAGTGTGGACTATCTCAGACTTCAAGTTCAAATCTTATATGACCTTGACTTCTGCTGGCCAGCTTGAGAGTCTGGGGTCAGTGCCCCTCCCCCAGAGCTCCGAAACATTTGTTCTCTGGTGCCTTTGAGTGAGGTCAAACACTTCTCGGAAGGCTACTTGTCGGGAATTCCTCCTGCCCTGGGTGTGGACTGGGTCATGCTCATTTAGCTAACTTCCATTATCGACTGACCCTCCTGATTCCTCACTGAGATTTATTAGAACTTCAGAGATAGAGATGTGGCTCTGGCCTGGATCCTCTAAAACGCACATTTATAGCTCTTCATGAGATTTCCTCCCAGCTTTGTCTTTTGGGTTTTTTTTCACAGAAGGAGAACAAGACAGGCTATGTGCTATCAACCTCTTTTTACAGATGTTGAAACAAACCAGTGACCAGATGCTATAAATGATATCCCAGCCTCAGGGTGAATGGAGACGGTCTTGGTAAGTTAGTCTTCTGCCCAGTTAGCTTCCAGCTTCCTGCCTTCATGTCAGCTCCAGGGTTCTCAAATTGAAGGTTATATAACAGAGAATTTAAATTTCAATTTAAAATTCTGTTCTCTTAACTCAGAATGACACTATCATCCTGCAACCATCTGGTGGGCCAGCCCATACATTCAAAGTGCTATCTCAATCCCCCCTTTCTTCAAACCCTGTACCCTTACACTTACTTCTTACCTCCAACCAGACACCTTGGCTCTTAAATCACAAGTGGAACTGGCAGAATTAGATAAGCTCTCTGCCTTGTCCAGTTGGAGAACATATCAACAGAGTCCTGCCAGTGTGCAGCTGCCTTCCTGGTTCTGACCCTTTCTATCTTAGTCAGGTCTTCTTGTAATTCAGTCTACAACTGTACCAAGGAACCGCCATATTGAATCTTTAAAATGATAAAATAGAATACTCAGACAGCAAGTATCCTACTTTCTGAATCTTTTATTCCATTTCCATTGCTGTCTTCACTGGCAGTTTTCCTGAGCACATGCATACACAGGACAGCTCCACTCTTCCCACCTTTCAGTCTACACTAATCTGGCTTTTGTTTTCATCTCTCATCAAAAACAAGTTATGGTGACCTTCCCAGATTCTAAATCCCATAGACCTTTATCTGTTATTGTCTCCCCTGACCTCTTTGTGGATGTCAACTCCATTGAATAGTGCCTCTCTCTGGGAAATCTTGCTCCTTGGCTTCTGCAATGCATAACTCCTTGGTTTTCCGGATGCTTATAGAGATTCTTCTCTGGGTCTGTACAAACTCCTCTTGGATTCTGCCATTGGACACATTAGTTGTTCAAGGCTTAGCTTAAGTCTTTCTTCCTTCTCAGGTGCACTCTCCCCAAAGACTTTAACATTTAAACAGTAGAAGATAATCCATTTTTGCTGAGAAAATAATAGTGATTTTTCTCTTTATATCAAATTGCCTAGTTGACATTCCCTTATGTTTCAAAGGTATTATATCTTCAGCTTTGGCTGGACATGTTCTTCTTTAAGCTGTGATTCTAAGTTTAGAGCATCCTTTACAAAGATGCTGGGATGGAAACATTGCTTCTACCTACCTTGCTTGGGAAACCTCAATATGTGGCTTCTTGGAAATGGCCTTGGAGACTTTTAACTTGATATACAAAGAGTCTTCCTGGTGAGAGAGATCTTGGGCTATGTCATTATAAAAAAAGTAAAGCCCACAGAACTGAGACGATGGAGGAGTCGGATGGTACTTGTTGCAGGAGCATTTGGGCCAGTCTCAGCAGAAAGTGAGCTTCAGAGACATCTTGAACAGGCTCAATTTGTCTTCCATCCCCTTTATTAGTGATATGTCATACAGACAGTCTTTTGTTGTGGAGGGACCATGACACCTGGTAAATGAGTGTGTTAGCCATGAAATGGGGTTTGGGTGAGACACTACAGAGTCTACTGTACTCCCCTGTCCAATTTGATTACAGTCTTCTGCCATTCCTCCTTGTTCCTTTTCCTCTTTGTCTGGGCTAATAATAAAACAAAAAGGCCCTTATACTGTTTTTTACCTGTGATACTTTCTCTTCCACAGCCTCCTCTCATCCCTACTGTTTTATCTTGCAGCACCATCAAACCTCAGTCATACTTGAATTTACTTGAACTATCACAAATATCACCAATGTAGTCCACACTTCTTTTTATCTATTTCCTTTTCCCTAAAATTATATCTCTACCATCTATCTATCTATCTATCTATCTATCTATCTATCTATCTATCTATCACCTATCTCCTGTCTATTGTCGTTCAAGCCTGTCTCAGTCTAATTTGTTACACTCTACATGGCATCTTCCAGGTCATGCCATATGTAATTGCCATTATCCTTTAAAGTTCATGATCATACTTTGAATATAGCTTTTCATTTAAAATTCTTTGAATGACACAAGCTAACATTTACCACTTGACAAGCCTCCAGTGCCCTCGTGTGCTCATATCCCTCCTACTCCTGGATACACAGACATACACACGTTGCTGTGTACTTTACCATTGTATAAGACTACATACTGCCCTGGTGCTTTACTTACTCTACAATTTAGTAACCAGGGTATGCTGGAGCTGAAAGTACTGGCTCACAAGGACCTGTTGTGGGAGTCTCTTCACAATCCCTTATTCAGTCATGTTAGCCTGAAACTGATTATGTCTTCCATATTTATGCCACAGGAAGTAAGCATCAAACACTGCCCAAGGATTCTTTCCCCACTGGAGATCGGCTTGTTAAATTGATGGAGTCTTCCCCTGTACCTGCTCTGTGCTAGGTCCTTTCTAGTGATGATATGATTCTATTGTAGAAACCATCGAACTACCAAAAAGAGTACTTTCAGATTGGACAATCTTCTCATATCTGTTTGCTCATGTTGATCTTATCTGTCTTAATTTTTGAAGAAATTTAACCCTGTGCATGAGTAATTTCTATTTAGTCACTCCCTAAATAAAAGCATCCAGACTGCGTACCCATTTTCAACTTCATCAAGCCTTATGGGGTATTCTCATTTTGGCACATGGTTCTGAGTCTTTTTCTCAGAGTTAATTTCACTTTTGGGTTGACTCAAATGTGGATGCTGTATTACAATGTCAATGCCGCGTGGAGGCCTTTGAGATACCATCGGGCTCTTTAATATTTGTCTGTGGCTAATCTTCAAACTGGCAAGTTCCTGAGGCAGATAATAGCAAAACTGCTGTTGTGCTGAAGTATTGTGATTAGTGGAAATATGGAGGTAATGATGGTAGCAATGAAGATAACAGTAAAATCACTTTTATGGCTTCCAATATGGCTGCCAATGACTGAAAAACCACTGATAATATAAGTTTATATCTTTTTATTGTAGGAGCGAGGCTGCCTATAAAACCATTCAAGGGATTCTCTTGGGGTGTTGGGTCTATCCTAGCTTTCTGATTATACAAACTTGTTTCCTTTGGTATCTAATTTTTGACGTGAAAAAAAAATGTTAACTCTAAGTCTTTGCTCAGGACAGTTAATTTAACCACGGTGGCCTAACATCACAGTCTGTGACTGTAATTGTTTCAGAGCACCGTTTCCAGACACACTGGAGATGAAGTGCTCAGAATAACTCAGGCGCCTCTTCTAACGCCTTCACTTACGGACCCCAGGTAGAAAATGGGGATTCTGCAGTTTGTTTTTACTGGCTGTATTGATCCGATCTGCAGAATTTCTTTCCTCTACAGCTAAATCAGTAAATTCCACACTTAGCTGGCAGTTTCTTCCAGTATGTTTAAGGACAGTCGAATCTGGAGTCACGAGACAATATATTGTCACTGTTACTGGTCCTGGCACATTGCTATTAAGAGGAGTCTATAAAATTCTTGCCAGTGTGTGGGAAATGACTACTGCTCAACCCTGGGATGAGATAAGCCCTTTGAAAGCTAGATATACCTTTTTGGGCTCTCCTACACATATCTTCGGTAGCCTGTGGTGTGAGTTGGCGTTTTGAGGTTTTACACTTTAAGGAGTACAGACCCTTTGCCAGGGATCTTCCGTGCCCTTCCCTGGCAGAGTGAGGACCTGTTCATATGCAGTGAGCTTTGTAGCATAAGACCTAAAGTTTGTAGCACCCTTCCCCCACCCTTCCCCCCTCACATTCTATTTTACATGCTTTCTAGCGATTCTCCGGTTTTTATCTTTGAAACTACATTGAGAAGTGTTAGGTCTCAGACCCAGGGAAAATGGCTAACTGGGGTGCTTTTTAACATATCAAAGCTGACTCTGGCCACCAAGTTCTCCCAGCATCCCTCAGTCATTACCTGTTGGGTACTATTGGCTGGCATGCCCAGCCCCCTAATTAAATTTCTCTAGTCCAGGGTCTAGACTAGACTTTTCCCTCACCCAGCTTTTCTGATTCCCATATAACCCAGAAAATTTGCTTATGTTGCCCTTGTTCCCTTTTGGTCCCTGGCCATACTCTTGGTATGGTCATACACTAACCAGCTCTCCTGCTGACCCTCACCCCTTGGTCAGCAGGTCCTCTCTTGCTTTCCCTCTCCCTCTCTCCTCACATGGCCCAGTTCAGTCTGGCCATGTTCTCATGTTCTGTCTGAATTCTCCCAGATGTCTCTGTCTCTGCCTGTAAAATATGTAATGTTATAAATAAACTATTTAATACGAGTTCCCTTACAGACAACTCCCCCAGTCAGAAAAAGCTACTGACCTGCCTCTCCTGAGGTATGTATGGCTCTTTGGTTTCTGCTGGCTTTTCCATCTACCATATTTGATCCTAGAGTTCAGTTCTGAGAGTCACCTCAGCTCCTAGAGCCTTTACACTTCCCCAAGGCACATGCACAGGCAATTGTCCCTGAGCTCTCAGCTCTGGCTTTCAGAGCTATACTAGAATGGACATGTCTTTCTACCAAAGGCACTGATCCATCTACATTTCAAGTTTCCTCTCCTCTCTCTAGGAGCTATGAAAAATCCCGTAACTTCCATAAACCCATTTGTTCCATTAAGCTATGTATCCTGCTTGTCTTCCTGCAGCATCTAACCTCAGCTCCCTGCTAAATTTCCCTCTCTTGCCTAGGAGCTGCTTGCTCTGTCTCTTCCTTTAGCACCCCTTGCTTCTCCTCCCTTAGACAGAGACCCTGTCTTCTGAGACCCCTTTCTCTGTCTCTCAGTTCCCTCCTAAATATCTCCCAAGTTCTTTAGGCCTAGCTGGGCCATCTACACCTCTGTGAGCTCTCTCTTGCAGCTTATAGGAGCCTTCTCTGTGGCTGTACTTCCTGTGATCCATTTTGGGACCCTCCCCCCCCCAGACTCAGATTTTTATTAAGACCCCACTATGTTACTACAAACAGCTTGGTCCTGCTTTGCAGGACCATTTGCAAATCAATGACCAAGATTGGCACATTCGATTTTCAAGTTCTCTCCTATGGTAACATCATCTGCCACTGAACAAAGAGGTGATCCTCAAATCTCTAATATCTAAACTTTCTCTGCTCTATGCTTTCAAATGTCCCTGACCTCTAAGGTTTCTATACTTCCCTTGTCAAAAAAAAGTCTCTTAAGACTACTATACTGTAAACTCTATCTCAGGATTGGTTAGTTCATTGAATATGGTTTAAAGGAAAATCTATAAAATCTATAACAAAAAGTTAGCTAAAAACTTGCAACAAAAAACCTGATAATTAAAAAATCTATACATAGGCAATCTTAATTTGCTACAGAATATTATACGTGATTAAACTCTTGTTTAGGCTATACATACATATGTGTGTGTGCGTGCATGTGCACACACACACACACACACACACACACACACACGTGCATGTTTATATTCAACTCTTGTTTAAAAAATAGACCTACTAAGAAAACAGATGTTTTAAGCAGCAACCATGTGACTTGTCTCTTTCTTGGCTGTCGACTTCCTTAAGATGGAAGCAGCCATGTGACTAGCAGCCATGTTTACTAAGGTTAAAGAGAACATGCCACGTAACTTTATGACCACATGATATAAAGATACAATCATAAAACTTCTTAATCCTAATGTTTTTTCATTGTATCTATTTTTTAGACTAAGGAAACAACAGACAGTCTTGAAAATATTTTAGATTAATATAAATTTTTGTAAAGTTTATAAAGAACTAAGGTTATAAAAATATACTCGGGTTAAAACAAAAACTCACCTTGAGATATAGGTTTACTATTTATGTCCTTGTTAACTGCTCAACACTAAGCTTCTAAAACAATTTAAATATGGAACAACTTATGTTTTATAAAAAGGTTTATAAATTCCTAAGGCCTACTCAGGTTCACAGTGATACCTGTCTAACTTTGTCTTTGCTGTTAAACTTGATCTATTTGGATAAACTGGGTTATACAAGAAACTGTAATATTCTATAATGGTACACTATGAAAAGGATTAAGAACATTCATAGTCCCCCTATGGACTATATTTATGGCTTAAAGTTTATTATACTTATAGCTTAAATTTTTATTTTGATGCTTAAGGATTTTCAATTAAATATTCAACTCATTTTTTGAAAACTTAAACTTAACAGGGAGAAAGCTGTAAAATCCTAGTTTTATATAAGCTACTAACTTTTTATAAACTATTAAAGATAATTAAGACATACAAGTTAATATATTTTAAAGGTAAGCCAAAAACAAGTCACTAAAAACAAGTAAAGTTTGTTTAACTCAGGTATACTTAATGGATGGTCTTCAAACTCTTCAGAGAGCTGCTGAATATTCATTTAAGCTGCTTAATAAAAATGCTTCCCATTATAAGCAGAAATGCCAGTTCCTAGAAACAACTCTAAGGTCTCCAAATAAGACAATGGGACGCCAGTAAATGCACTTAGATTGTGGTAATGCCAACCACTGGATAAGAGTGCCCCATGCTTCACCTGCTGCCTGGGCTCTGTCTAAACTGTGGATACTCTTGAGTTGTTTGTTCTACTCTGCCTAACTCAAGGTAGGTCAGTCTTCCTAAGTTCCTTGTCCATATGAAAATCTCTCAGACCTTTTGGGTCTGGCAGCCAAAGGCTCATGCTGTTCTGTGTGATAGCTGAAGATTTAATGCTGTCCAATATGACAGCCTTAGACCGACCACTCCCATCAATAAAGTCATGCCTACTAAGGTAGCCATGTAAGTAGTGGGTAAGCTTCTCTCATTTCCATTTGAATTACACTTCCTGGTAAAACTTTTCCTTCTCAGATCTCTGATGCTGTTGACTACTAGGCTCACTGTAGCTTTGTTAGTATTGTCGGGCCATGGAAGGGGGTCCTGGTTCTTGGGTTGTGGGTTTGGCCGTGCCCCCAGAACCCAGGCTCCCATCATGAGGTCTAATCTCCATTCCACTTTCACCCTTCAGTCATGTACACAGGTGGAGGGTGTGATGAACAGCCCCCAGGCCCTAGAGAGATTTACATACTAATGAGGTACCTGAAGGCCAGGGAGTGGAGCCGATTAAGCATTCCTCCCCTTCCCCTCCCTATTTAACTCAGGTCCTCCCTGGGTTTTGGGGGGGTGCACATCCAGATCCATCCACCATCTGCCATGTCAATAAACCAGTTTTGGAAACCCTAGGACTTCCTCATGTGTTAGGGCAATGCCATGAAGAACCGTGGTGAACAGCCGAGCCTAACTTCAAGCTGGAGGAACCCAGGGCGTTCTCAGACAACTACACACAGTGTGGTGGCTGGTGGCATGAAGAATCCTGAAGTTCCCCGCAGTTCTTTTTTTTTTCCTACAAGTATAACAGCAACAAGCACACCAGCTCCTTCCCCAGCAGCTGCCTTGTCTTCACATGAGGACGCAAGCCTCACTTTCCTATTGCTCCTAGATCTTTTGCTGGGAAAGGTAGACACAAACAGTTTACCCTGCTACCAGACTCTGAAAACTCTCAGACTCATTTAACTCCAAATAATTTTTGGGTTCCCAAGCATTTACTGTGCCTCAAATTATACACAGTGGTAATGCTAACACATGTAAAACTTTTATCATTCTTTATTAACTTAAAATATTATTGTAAGCTTTAGGGTCTCAACTTGGATCCACCTGTCCCTGTCAAATGGACCTCCATCTTAGTACTGTTGATGAAGGCATGTTTCTCCATTTGCCTCATCCACCTATTCTTGAGAGTAGAATCTCTCTTTCTTCTTCTCTGGTCTTGGGAGTCCCCTCCCCCAACTACCAAGACCAAGGGTCTAGAAGTTTCAAGTGTATATGAAAGATAAAAAATTTCCACTAAACTCCTTAACTCAACTTTTTGCTCCTAGTCTAGCTGTTCTAGGAGATTTCAAACCAACTGCAGATTCCTCCAGCATCTCATCAGCACCAGGTGTTGTTCCCTTGGAATCCGGACCCTAGAGGGCTCCAAAGTGACTGGCCCCTGGTGGCTTAACTTCACAGACTGCTCTAACAGGACCTGCAATTCCCTAGTATCAGATGGTCTGTCTGGTAGAACCTGGGCACAGGGTAAAACAGCCTAAACTCCTCACTCTTCCTAGTCTTAGCCAGCATCCCAGCTTTCACGGGCCCCCAACAACATCACCCCAATGTCAGCAGGAAGTAGTCATAAAAAAGTTTATGTTACCCCTTATTATTTAAGAAGTGCATGCTTTAATACTCCTATTATAGAGGTGAGACTGGAGATTAATAGATTAATCATAGTCACACAGCTAATAACAAAACAATAGCAGTGACCACAATAATGATGGTGATGTTGGTGATGGTGGTGGTGGTGGTAGTGGTGATGGTGGTGGTGGTATAATAGGATGAGGTGAATGCCAGAAGTTTCAGAAATGGAATTTCTTTAACAATTCATTTGTGTCATGTGATGTTTTTTCTGGGAGCTGTCATGTGAGTATGTTTATGGACTTTTTTAAAAGTAGTTCACGGGGGGCAGTTCCACTCTTCCTTGTCAGGATACCAGCAGTCCAGTTCAATAGCAAACACCAAACAAGAGCCAGTAGCAGGGGCACCATACAATAGAAACGGCAAGGCTCTGCTGAATTGGCATAAGTCAGAAGAAGTGGCCAGAATCAGCCAGAGTACCATGAGAAGCTCTCTCTATGAAGTGAAGACCAGCGGAGACTAGTGAAGAAGCAAAGCATTTGCACAGAGTAGCAGTGCAAGAGCATCCTTTTACTGTTTGTAGGGTTCCCTTTATATTCTTACTAAACATCACATGCTCTCTCAAGGGTCTGTTTTCAGCAAAACATCACATGCCCGCTCACGTGACAGCTTCCAGAAAAAAGGTCACATGACACAACCGAATTGTTAAAGAAATTCCACTTCTGAGAATTCTGACACTCACTCTCCTAGTTCTATTATACCACCATCACCACCATCACCACCACCACCATCATCACCATCTCCATCATTATTGTTGTCACTGTTATTGTTTTGTTATTAACCTTCTCTCTCCCCAACCTCTGGCCCGTGGGCTAGAGGGGAAGTTGAAGTGGTTAAGAACCCTAAATAAAGTAGATTTTGAAAAAGTCTAAGTCTACTGTTTTCTGTTTAGAGACTCGGGCATTTCCTAAGATGTGCATCCTTCAGTCTCCTCTTTAAGTTTTCTTTGGGTCCTGATTGGTCAACAAATTCTTTGAAGTGCAGCCAATTACTCATCAAGAACAAGAGTTAAAGGCAAGAGAGCAAACCCTGGAGTGTTTCCTCCCCCCACCCCCAATTTAAAGCTATTTTAGGTACAAATTCTGCAAGGCTGGTCTGCTCCTTATCCCTTCTAAGGCTGGCCCAGTAACTAACTAGCTCACCGATCATACTGTGTTTTCACCTTAGGTAGGCAAAACACATTCTTTAAAAAGGAAAAAGAAAAGAAAGGGAGTAAGAGAGCTAACACACACACTTATCCACCCCTCATAAGCATTAAAAAAAAATAGTATTTCAGAGAACAAAGAAAATGCTTGATTCCACAGGCGCTCCTGCTTAAAAGAGGTCTTGCTAAGTGCGAGCTTGTGAAAACACAAAGGGGCCACAGCTTCCCTGGATTGATGTTTATCTCCACAGAGTGATACAACTCACACTAATCAAAGTTTTTACTGGGTTCAGAAATGCCAAACCAGCACATTTTGTATGCCTGTTCCCCCAAACACACTGTCTGTAAGGGAAAAACATCTGCATCTAAAACAAGACAATTAACAAGAAGACAGGCGGGATGCTAATGCCTCCGCTCTATTTTTGGTCACCAGCTAACAGAGGCGCAGAAGCAGGGAGAGCATGCACACCTCCCTCTTTTTTCATAAAAAAAAAAAATTAAGTTGTGGTTAAATATGTGCAACACAATGTTTCTCTTTTAACCATTTTTTTTTTAAATGTACAGCTCAGTGGGATGAAACCCGTTCGTGCTGTTGTTCAGCCATTACTAACTACTATCTCTAGGACCTTCTTCTCGTCTTCCTGAACAAAAATTCTGTGCTCAAGAAACACTAACATATCACTCCTTTGTACATTAGCAACTGACAATAATGCTCTAATTCATCTCTCCAAGTGTCTGATTTTGGGGTAGGAGGGTACACTCTAAATAGAATCAAAAAATATGTGTGCTCATTGGTTTATTTCACTTAGCATACTGTCCATAATGTCATGGTGAAGCATATGTCAGATGTGTTTTCCTTTCTAAGACTGAGTAAGTATTCCACTGAATCTTTATACTTTATTTTATTTATGCATTCATCTTCTATCAATGGACTCTAAGGTACACTTATCTCTTGGTAATTGTAGATAATGCTTCTTGGAATATGGCTATGCAAGCATCAGGGCATGCAGAAGTTTCATAGCTAGAACGTATGGTAGTTCATGATTAGGCTAACAGCCCTTCTTGAGACTTTCCCTTGCTAAGTTAAACTTCCCAACTTAGAACTGTCCTGAGACAAGGAACTGGAGACAAGAATTATTTGAAGTCTGGGTCCCTTCTTATTTTAGAATGAAGACAATTACTGACACGCTGATGATGGAGAAGTTTGATTGGCATTGTGAACAAATGGAGAAGTAGTAAATGTTTCTGGGGTCTAGAAGAGAGCAAGGTGAGTGACAGTTGAATTCCCACTGTCTGACACTGAGTCAGCTCCTGCTTGCGCAGTTCTATCCAGGAAGCCACAGGAATGCAATAATGCAATTTCTTGGAAATCTCTTTCTCATGAAGTATTTTCTCTAAGATACACACACACACACACACACACACACACACACACACACACACACACACA
>JANHMN010000002.1:219981797-220061900 GCA_030674055.1 Rhabdomys pumilio
ACACACACACACACACACACACACACACACACACACACACACACACAGCTTTTGTTAGAAGGGCTCTTTATCAGGATAATACCCAGCTTATCATCCAATATGCTTTTCTGAGTACCATGGCAATGATGTCGTAATAATGCTGTTCTTTGAAGAAAAAAAAAAAAAAAACCAGACAACCCATCTCCCCCCTTTCATCCCAAATAATTCTTTAGTGCTTGCAAATTTAACCCTACCCTGTCCCAATAGATAGATCTTATGTAGTAGTCATTATGACCTGTATGAAATTTCGCCTTCTGATTTTATATAATTCACCTCATTTAAATTTCATTCCCGTTTTCTTCAATCACCATCTTAAATGATGTTTTAACAATATCTTCATAGACAATCTATTGACCAATGAGTAGATGAACAAAAGACTACTTCACCTGTCTCCTTTCTCTGGGAAATGGAGGATTGATTCCGTTGGGTCACAATGAAAGAGAACTCTTAGACAAAGACTGGCAAGCAAGTCTACATAGCAAGATATCCTTGATGATCAAAATCTGAAATCTGTGGAAATTGGAGTGGAGAGCTGAAGTCCAGGGAAGAAACTGAGCTATCATGCAGCTACAGTAAAACCTTAGCTGATCTGAGGAAGAACACCGGAGCTTGGAGCTTGGGTGGCTTTTGAGGATTGTCTCAAGTTGAGGAAAAACCACATGTCTTACTTCTGCCATACTCACAAGCCATTGTACACAGGCAAGGAGCCCAAGCCAGGCAATTTTCTCTAGACCAGGGAATCCCCAAATAGGACAGACTTCTGAGGATATCTTAAAGCTGCCACAGGAACAATGCTGGCAGTCTGTCACAGCAACCAGCCTAAGACTGGCTTCCAGTTTCTGTAAGTTAGAAATCACTCTAGGGAGCACACTTTGTCACAGGGCAGGGCATGGTCCCCTCAATTGTGGACAATCTAGGACACAGGTCAAAGTTTAAGATCATGAATTTCCATCCTCAGAAAGGCAGAAAAGTTTGCTTCTGAAGTATTTTCAGACACCAGTCAAGTTTCTCGGGTTTTCTCTTGCTTCCCTAATTTCCAAGTTGCTGAAATCAACTCTGGCTAATCAAAAATACAGTGGGAAGAAAAGTTTAGCTGTGCACAATACATTTTAAATACTGTAAAGCTTTTCTTCAAGCTTAGCCTGGATACTGGTTTTGTAACATTAGATGCTTAGATTTGCTCTTTGGACATTTTAGTCTATCAGGATTGAGATGGATTCTGTATAACAATTATGATCCAGTAAACTACCAACAGACGAGGAGGAAGACCACTCACCCAAATTCTGGCCAAATTAAAGCAAGCTTTATTCATGTACACATCACAGCTGAGTTGGTGACTGTCTCCCAGTAACACAGGGCTCATAAGACCAGCTTGGAGTCAATTTCTCAAGCTCTTTTCATAGGGCAAAACCATAGGGTGTGGGGGCATGTATGTAAGCATGGTTACAGAAGTGAGACCAGGCAGTTAACGAAAGTGGGTCATGGAAAAATGGGTAGAGAACATTTCCAAAAACAGGTAGCTGTGGGGACTAGTTGATGGTATATACATGGTTAGTGGGATAGGGCACAGCCCAGCTCTGAGAAACAGAAACTCATGTTTTATAGTCATCTGAAACTTAAAATGGCTCTGAGGAACAGAGTAGAGAGAGTCTGGCTTCTCATCATCTGAGGGATGGTTAAAAAATGTTGCTCAAAAGTATAAAGATTGGGGCTAGGGAGATGGCTCAGAAGGTGAGAACCCCTGCTGTGCAGACAGGAGGATTTGAGTTCAAATCTTCAGCCCCCATGTAAAAGCCAGGTATAACCCTGCATACTGGTAACCCAACGTTGGCAAACAGAGGCAAACAGGTTCCTAGAGATACCAAGAAGCCAGCCTAGCTGAAGCAGTGAGCTTCAGGGTCAGAAAGACCCTGTTTCAAGGCACGAAGACATGTAATAGGCAGGACAACTGACATCTCCCTTGTGCCTCTCTGTATGTAGCCTCGCCTCCCATACACACACAGAACATGAAGCTTGATAGATCTAATGTATCCCGAACTTATTCTGACACTGTTTGGAAGAAAAACTGTTCATTCTGTCTCTTTGAAAACTTGTACCCTTCCTGAAGCTACACACCCCTGCCCCACAGCAGGCTCTTTTGTGATTATGCCACTTCCAGTGCTCCTTGAAATGACTACAAATCAAAGTATAAATCGAATCTCTTATGAGCGCCTCCGTAAACACCCCCACAAGCCTACCTCTCAGCTGGACGTTGGCTGAGACCCCAAAATGAAGAGTAAATATGTCAAATATATTTATATTTGGTATTGTTTAATTCTTACAGTGGTTCCTATGTTGGACTTTGTACTCCCAGTTTCCCCTAAAAACTGGAGCGTCCCAGGTTGAATAGTGGCGATTGCTCTTTAAAGTCGTATCCAAGAGCACACTCTCTTAAGCATTCCTTTTGAACTTGCAGGTACTGACTATTTCAGTTGTAAGTCAGGGAAAACAGTCCAAACTGACGTAGGCAAAAAGGGAATTTGATGGTTCACATAACTGCAAAGTCTACTAGAAATCTGCCTTCAGATGTGGCTCTTTCCAGGGGGAGATGATATCCTCAAGAGGTTTTGGGGCTTAGGTCTTAAATAGCTTGCTCTCTGAGCCTTTTCTGTTCTCAGGTGGACTCGGCCTCTCGTGTAATGTCAATGCTACCCTTTCCTGGATTTCCCTCACCTGGAAGAGAGTTGAAGGTTCTCATAACTGCACAGTCTGAAATTATTTCCTGTTTGGACAGAATTAAAACATGTGCCTCTTCTTAACCACAGCTGGGAAAGTAGACGTTTAGGGGGCATCTATTCCAGCACACATTCGTCCACAAACCCTTGGAGCTTGGAAGTTGGAGAGGAACAGCAGATCCCCCAAATGAAAATGAGAACCATTAATACAAAATAGACACAAGATGCTGAACATCCAATAACTGTCTGCCTTTCTATTGCTGAACTCACGTCTTTTCCATTGGCCTTTAGTACAAAATCATGTTAAATACCCTCCCATAGCTTGGCTAAAAAATCCAAGGACTATCTAAAAGGTCAACATATGGATCCAATCCATCCTTACAGTAATTCCACTCTGACCATTCTTCAAACAAGGGGGTTGATTAGAGGAAGACTAAGGGACTTGTTGGAGCCTGCACTGAAGGTGAGATCCCAATGGTTCCAAAATCCCTTTTTTCTCTTATTACACTCTTACGTACTGTGCTGTGGCAATTGTTATCTATAGAGTACAGAGTCATTGCCAAGCCACAGATCTTCCATGCTAATCTTGGACTGTTCCTCTTCTATCTCCCATCCTCCCAAAGAACCATTCACATACTCTGTCATCACACAGCCTTTGCAGGTACCATCCACCAGTCTGGCATCATTGAGTAAAAAAATGTAGAGTCAAGAAATTAGATTTTGTCCTTGCCCATGCAGGGAGCCTTTGGGCAATTAAACAGGTGATTCAGAAAGGAATTAAAATATCTTAACTTGATAATTCGAACATCCTTATTTTTCAGCACTAAATCCTATGATGAACATGTCTAGGGGAAATTTCTTATAAACACTTGTTCTTAGTTTCAAAGTTCTAGGTTGGGTCACCTTGTGGGTTCTTTGATTATGTGAAATTTAAAATATAGTGGTTGTCTTAGTTAGGGTTTCCATTGTTGAGAAGAGACACCATGACCAAGGCAACTCTTATAAGGGACACCATTTAATGGGGTGGTTTACAGGTTCAGAGGTTCTGTCCATTATCATCATGGCAGGAAGCATGGCAACATCTAGGTAGGCATGGTGCTGATAGAATCAAGAGTTCTGCATCTTTATTTGACTGCAGTCAGGAGAGACTGACAGTCTCCCAGGCAGCTATGAGAGACTCAAAGCTCATGCCAAGAGTGTTACACTTTCTCCAAGAAGGCCACACCTACTCCAATGAGGCTACAACTCCTAACAGTGCCCCTTCCTGGGCCAAGCGTATTCAAACCACCATAGCTTTTTTTTTATAATTAGAGAAGTTTCCACTCTAGTCACTCCAGTCAGAACATGTACAACATTCCCTAAATACTAGATGCTGGCTTACACAAATGGCATTGCTCTTTGGAGCTGGCCATGGAAACAGAAGGCAGATACTTCATGCAGGAAAGAGACTTGGCTAAAAAATCAGAAGGTCAGCAATAAAGCTCACCAAATACCATAACTCTGGGTGATCTGAGCTAAGTCCCTTGGCGTCTCTATATCTCAAACTTCTCCTCTATTGGGTAAATAGATTGAAATATGCAAACAGGATGGGCCATTATTCACATGGTCAAGACGGAGGAACAAAGACCCACAATTGAAGGTTCTAACACAAGCCTGTAACTTCAGGCCACATCCTACAATGTGTACCTAGGGCATGCCTTCTAACAATTCTTCCTGAGACAGATTTAAGAAACAGTGTGTGCTATGACTTGATAGCTCTCAATTGATAAGACACAGCTCCTTTGTGCTCTTTGTCACTGATGATATGTTGAACTAAATCATGGGTTGCGAACCTTCCTACTGCCCTGAAAATGTTATTAAGAAAAAATACCCAGATCTTCTTTTCGTCTGGGGAGTCAATCCAGAGAAACTCCTCATGGGGGAAATTGTTAGGACAGGCGCTTTGATGTCTGTTATCTGAAGGGGCTCCTCTACCCCACTCTTCCTAACCCTCTCATGATTGGTATTTATCTTGTCCCTCTATACGTTACTCTGACTGTTTATAAAGCTCTGATATAGCCTTTAAAAGGACTCTCCTTCCATTTAATGCCACGTCATGTTCATATTTCTATTGTCTATATATATGTCATTATTGTCTATATTATTATTGTCTGTTCTTCTTCTCACCTCAGAGCCCAATAGTGGCCCTGAAACCCCTTCATTCTTATAACCCTCACTGAAGGAAACTGTCAACTTCCTCTCCATACTGACTCCTGTTGCCCATCCTTTCCTATATGAAGACCATGCTACGTTATCAAAGAAGATGGAGTGTGATCAGGACAGAGATTGTTAAGGGATTATGGTGAAGGTGCACAGAAAACATTGAGGACAGGATTCAGGTTTAGGAGGCAAGGGTTCAGGGTTCAGAGTGGAAACTATCTATGCCCCAGGACTAATGGGAGAATATATGATATCACCAATATGGAACCCAGCACTGCACAGCAGTGTGCTCCAGAACATTCTGAGCTCCATCTCTCAAAGTTAATCACTCCAAGTCTACCAAAGGTTTGATTCTTTCTAAGGATCCCCCTTATTTGCTCTTTCTTGGGACAGCCTCAAGGCTTGACTGCCTCTAAGAACAGGCTTCATTTTCTTCAGAGCTTTGCCATAGGCAGGGAATCTCATTTCATGGACAGGAAATTCCTGTCCACATTAGAGAGACAGAGAATTCCTCTCAGATGCCACAAATATGTGACACACTTCTGTTCTCACTCCTACACTCTCTGCAGAAAACATTACCAACCAATTACAGATTTTTTTTTCCCACTGAACTTGGACATCACTTCAGAGTCCTCAACACAGACTTCAAACTAGCAAAGATCAGTCCATTAGAAATGGCACTGAGGAAAATAAATGATTCCCCAAATGAGCTTCTGGGTTACTGCATCCACAGAACACTTGGGAACATAGCCGTAGCACCCTCCCTGGGTGAGCAGAAACTGGTGTCAGGCTTGATTCTAAGACAGAGAATAAAATGGGAGGATCTGAAAATACAGATAGAAGTAGCCATAAAAGTTGCAGGCCCACACAAACTTTCATGAGTGTTTGGAAGCAGTACTGTTCAGGCTTGTGCTTTGAGTCATAGACTGTGAGAACACAGAGCCAATCAGACACGACCAGGGAGACTCCCACTTGGATCTGTCTGGACCCTGTGAAGATGGACTATCTCATGTCTTCTAACATGTCTGGGTATCATTTCAGCTTCTTGGCTTTCATCCAGATTGAGTCTCAGGTATAGACAGGCTCCTGTCTACCCATCAATTTCATCATGCAAGTAGCCTTACGATCCATCAGTCTATTAAAAATTAATATGTAATGGGTTAGGTACATTTTTACCCCTTTCCAGCCATGTTTTAGTAATGGGAATTTCCAAGGAAAGGATTCCAAGTAAGCAAACAATCCACCTGCTATTCATATTCAATCAAAGACTAAGAGGACCTTGGGCAGGTTCTCAGTATGACAAGAAACTAAGGAGTCCTGCCTTTTAGAGTGCCAGGTTTCATCCTTTGTCAAAAGCACAGTAATACTAATAAAGGTACTAAAAGAAAATAGCCTTATTACTTTTTAGTAGAACTCTGCCTAAACTGCAAGCAGCACAAACCACCATGTGAATTTTAGTACAAATCCAATTTTCTAATTTCATAGATATTTAAAACCACACAGAAAATGTGAATCTCAACACAGAACACTGGGTTGTCATTGTAGTTCTCCTGAGTGGA
This sequence comes from Rhabdomys pumilio, assembly GCA_030674055.1. Lineage (NCBI taxonomy): Eukaryota > Metazoa > Chordata > Mammalia > Rodentia > Muridae > Rhabdomys > Rhabdomys pumilio. The sequence goes on from JANHMN010000002.1 coordinate 219,988,309, forward strand.
GAGTGGACCATCAACTGTCTTCATTAGGAAGACAGTACGATACAGTGGAAAGAGATTTGAACTCTGACACACTTAGATCTGAGATTTAGAGTGTGACATGCTTGAATTTAAAACTCAGATTCAGCACTTACAATCCATGTGAACTTGGAACATTAACCTTTTTGTTGTTGTTTAACACTCAGATATTTTTTTTTCTCCAGCAAGTGAATAAAATTGTTTTTGTTTTGTTTAATTGTTTTGCATTTCAACAGTATTTCTCTAGTAGAATGAGAAAACTATGGTATTATACATCTTATTGGAATAGGAGTTGAGGATAAAGTACTTATTGCTGATGTCTTAGTTACTTTACTATTGCTGAGATAAAACACCATGACCATGGCAATTTACAGAAGTAAGGGTTTATTTGGGCTTGTGGTTCAGGAGGGTTAGAATCCAAGATGGCAGAGAGAAGTCCTGGCAGCTGGAATAGTAGCTGAGAGCTCACATTTTAGCCCTTACTCACAGGTGAGAGGGCACAGGTGAAATTGTAGAAGTCTTTAAACTACCAAACCCCACCTCCAGTGACACATTCCCTACAACAAAGCCGTACTTCCTAAATCTCCCAAGCAATGCTACCAACTGAATGTTTAAATGCCGAGACTATGGAGCACATCACACAAATCACCATTGCTAGGAAGAGCCAGGCTGGGGTGGCTAAGGCCTGCTTTGAGATCTATGGAACAAATGGGGAGAACTGATGAGTTTTTAGCACAATACTCAGGTCATTTCTATTATAGGAGCAATGACTCTTGGTTTTCTTATCTGAGCGGCATGCACACAGGACTACAGCACTAGGGTTTGTCACATAGATGAACACAGTCGCTCGTCAACCTATACCAGCTTCCTTTCTAGACAATAATAGCCATACTTTTATATCATGGAGTTCAGTGGCCTGAGATGTCAAGGATAAACACATCAGAAATCATGTATTTCATGTTCAAAGTGCAATCATTGAGAAAGGCTATCTAATGGAGCAAATGGTCAGAGATATAATTTCTAAGTCTGGATGCTGCTCATATCTGCAGCTGGTACCTTGTTTGGAGATGCTTTGCCCACATGGGAACTGGCTTGAGAATGCACAAAGCTCTAGATAAAAAAAGTATCTAGTGTAGATGAGTTCAGGCTTCTCTCTTTCCTCTCTTCTATTCTTCATTTCAGTTATTAGAAATCTCCACACAGAACTATATGTCCAGTTCCTTTACATTGGTTTGACTTGCTTTCTTTTGAAAAAAATTATTATTATTATTATTATTATTATTATTATTATTATTATTAATTTTTAATCAGGTTCATTTATTTCATAATTTTGTGTATAAGTTGCTATTTATTCATTTATTCACACATAAGCTCTAGTTCTTAAAAAACAAAAGGTTTAAAATCAGTAGGTTAGATATGAATATGTATCCTACCATAATATAATTATGTGATCCAGACAGAATGACTCAATACCTCTGTCTTTACCCATAAGCTTGGCCTGTAACGAACGCTACTTCACAGTCAATGCACAGATTCAATGAGATGACATAATAGAGTGCTTACTGTCTGGATTACAACAGGCTCTCAAATCATCTCATCGCTTATCCACGTATAGTTAGGATATTGGTAGAGGATAAGAGAGCAAATATCTATCCACATCTTGGGAATGGCAATCACAGGTCATGCTGGCCTTTTAAGCTAAGGCTTGAGGATTTTGTAAGGAGGAGTTAAAAATAACATCTTCTTCCTTATTTATTTTATTTGGGCTACCAGATTCTAGATTCTGTATGCCTGAAATGTCCAAACTGAGACAAAACTTTGAATCCACAGAGATACATCCATGGGTCCTGGGCATATCTAGGTTACCTTTTTTTAGACCCCATAGTATAGAATCACAAACTAATAGCTAACAGACAGTCATCCCACTTGGGAGTCTTGTTGATTAGCCTTGTGAAGAGTAGCTAGCTGATTGCATGCATTGCCAGCACAGTCTTTTCTCTGTAGCCAGTTCGCCAGTCTCACCAGCAGGTCTCCTGAGGCCAGCGATGAATGTAGTTTAAATGGAAAATGTTGTTTGCACATTCAGCATCAATGAAGATGTCATTAATACAGCTTCAGGAAGACAGATGCTGCCAACCTACTGGAGCAACCACATACAGGGCTGATCTCGTGGCTGGGAGGCCCTTAAAAGGCACCCGATTCAACCTGTGTCTTAGATTGATAATGTCTGCTCTACGGCTGACCAGTATAGACTTCAAGAGTCTGAGAGGAAGAAAACATCAACAGTTTTTATTCCTGTGGTGACTTCTCTTTCTCTGTGTAATTTTTTTGATGGGACATTTTAGAATATTTACTCAGCGCTGTTCATTCAGAGCCTGGTGATCACAAAGTACAAGTAAAATTCTCACTGTGCATTGATAGCTTTAGAAGTTTCACCAGGACACTTGTGGGTTTATGGAGATCTTTACTTGCAGGCGAGACAGCCACAGATCCCCCAGGTATCCCTAGCTCTATTGTTAGATTAGAATGAGTCCCAGGTCCACCTTGGACCAGCTCTTCAGCCTTTTTTAATGAGTTAAGTAGGTTTCCCACCATTTCCTCATTTGTAAACTAAAAAGCCTGAATATGTACATATTTATCTAAAATAGTCTATAGAGGTGGCAAGATGGCTCAGAGACTTAAAAGAATTTGCCTCTTCCATCTGGTTCAATCCTTAGAACCCACAGGGTAGAAGAAGAGAAATAGCTTTTGTCTTTCTGTCTCTGATTCTTTCCTGCTTCCTTTCTCTGTCTTTCTGTCTCTCTGTCTCTCTATATCTCTGTCTCTGTCTCTGTCTCTCTCTCTTTCTCTCTTCTCTCTAATAAATTAAAGAAACAAAATTTAAACATCACATGGTTTGGGGAAGCATGAAGTTTAAATTAAGTCAATTTTTAGATACTTGACAGGAGTATTTGGCAGGTACCAAGTGGATACAAACATCAGAGATCATTATTGTAACTGCTGTGTCATTGGCTGCTAGAGTAATCAATCTTCAGCATATGTTGTGATCAACTCAAAGGTGACTACCACGCTCCTTATCTGAGACACGCTCATCAGTTTTCAGGAATGGACAAACAAGAGTTATTTTTATCTCATAGTTGTGGATGTTTCAATTGGTGATTGATTGGCCCGATTGCTTCGACCTCTGGTGGTACATCATAGTGGGAATGTCTTAGGAAGGAAGCCCACTTACTGCATAGCCAGGAAGAGAAAGAGAGGAACAGGAAATGGGCTAGGGTCACACTTCACTCTTCAAAGCCCTGTCCTCAGAGATCAGGAAATAGCCTGCTAAAGCCAAGTCCTTCTCTTCCTCATGATCTTTTTATTCTCTTAAAAGTGTTTGAAAAATTCATTCTTGTAAGGGTGAGACTGGGAAGAGAGGAAAGAGGAGGGGGGGGCTATGATCAGGATGTAAAGTGAATAAAAAAGTAAATTGTTTGGGTGAAAAAGATCTGAAGTCAAAAAAAAAAGAGCATTTGTTTTTGGCAATTTTGTGCATGCATACAATGTAGTTTGACCATAGTCACCTTATGTTATCCTCCCTTATCCCCTTTTCACTGCCTCCTTCTGCCCAACAAAGTCCTGTTATGACTTACTGAGTTTAATTACATTTGCTTATATGAATATGGGGTGCGGCATGGTTATTTACTGGAGCTGGGGCACCTGGCCAGTGGCCACTGAAGGAACTTACTCTCCCTCTCTCAGAAGCCATTAACTGCCAGTAGATGCTGAGGGAGGGGTAGGGTCTCAGGAGCCCCTTTCCCATCTATGATGTGATGCTGATAAAGCCCGATTTCTTAACTTTCTACTATTTCCTAATAGTTCAAAACTGGCGACAAGTTAGGGAACTCATCAGATCCAAATTACGTAAAGGCTGTGTGAAGAGATGGTTCAGGTCTTAAAGGCAATGGCTTCTTGCAAAGAGCCCAGGTTTAATTCCCAGTACCCACATGGTAGCTCACAATAGTACGTAGCTCCAGTCCCAGAAGATTTGATGCTCTCCTCCTGCCTTCTTGGGTACGGGTACCCGGCACACATGTGGTATACATACATACATACGTACATACATACGTACGTACATACTTACGTATATACATGCAGGCAAAACACCCACAGGCATAAAATAATTTTTTTTTTAAATTTTATATGCTTTAGAAAGATATTCCCATCATGATGTACCACCAGAGGTCAAAGCAATAGGGCAATAGGGCCAGCCAACCATGGATTGAAATAAGAATTATAGAAAGATCTATGAACAACTGGAAGAGCCAGGGCCTGCCTGCTTCTCTAGCTTTATTTCATGCTGGTTCTTTCTTGTATGAGCATGCCCCAATCACATTGGCAGGCTTCTGGTTCTCTGCATATGCCAACCTCTGTTGGGCTTTTACACAGAGGATCTCCTCTTTGGGGGCATAATCTGCTTTTCCATATGGAGAGACACACTCTTCATGGTTTCCTCCCTTTTACCTTCATAACTTACTTTTCAGAACACCACTTCCTCAAGAACATGCTCCCTGACCATCCGTCTAAACAAGTCCCTTGAAAGGCTTCTTGCACCTTATCTTAGCTTTGCTGTTCACAACACTCAACAGAATGTGGGGTTCCACGGCTACCTATTTGTTTCTTTGTTTTACCTCCTTTATACCTTATTAGATAATAATAGCTTATTATTCTTTAATTCCTGCTAGATGCTCAGAAGATCAACCCAGGGGAAAAACTCTTCTGTTTGTTTAAATATAATTTTTACTATATTTAGTGTGTGTGTGTGTGTGTGTGTGTGTGTGTGTGTGTGTGTGTGAAAATGCCATCGAGCTCACGTGGATTTAAGAAGACAACTTGTTCTTTCCTTTTATTTTGTAGATCTACAGATTGAATTCAGGTCGTCAAGCTTGGTGGAAAGTGTCTTTGTCCAATTTTGTTTATTTTTAAATATTTTTTTCTTTATGTGTTACAATGAGAAGTTTTAACAGAGAAAAAGAACGATAGAGCACAGCTTCATGACACAGAACCTCTATCACATGACTAACACTTGGCTACATTATCTTTATCCCATACTGGTACATTTATTCTTCCCCCTCATCTACCCAGCACGTCACCTAGCTTATTTCTTAGTGAATTTCAAATTGAGCTGAAGAAAACAGAATACTTCCCCCTTAAACATGTGAGCCTGAAAATTACTATTAAGCAGAGTGTAATATTTGCTTACGCATCTCCTTTTTCCTTAAGGTAAAATGTTCACAAGGTGAAATGTACAACTACTAACTATATAATTTGGTAACTTAAAAGTGTCTATGCCTGCCTAACCCAAACTCCTATTGGCTTAGAAACATTGTCACCCCTACACACACACACACACACACACACAGCTGTAGTCACAAAATAAGCATAGGCCTAAATTTTTTAAAAATGTCGCACCTTTTATTAAAGTAGTTGTAGAAAGAGGTTTGTTTTGTTTTGTTTTGTTTGCTAGTAAGTGCACACAATTTACATATGTAGTAATGACTATTATATTAATAAATACACAAAAGTAATATCAATATAATGAATATTTTAATTCTTTCTTGTCACACTAGTGAGATATAGCCCTTCACATATCACTTAAGTTCCATGAGCTTACAATTTTGTTTTGTGTAAGAATAATGAAATGTGACATTGACAGAAATAGAAAGCAAAGACAATGGAGAGGTGGGACTTTCAGAAAAAAGTGACATCTCTCATTTAAAGTGAATGATCTCTGCTGGTTTATTTCTTTATGTCCTCTTTTACTGTAAAATGCTGGCCCACTGGAGGGGTCCAGTGAAACTTAGGCACAGGAGGGATCTGTGAAGACGAAAAGAGCAAGAAGCACTTGGATTGACCATTTGTCTCACTCAAAGTCAGATTAATGCTTCTGTGTAAGGTTGGCATTTATATAATTGACTTCTCCGTTTTCTCCCCTTCAAATATAACATCTAGATTTGTCTGATTTTTAAACTGGGTTATCTGAATGTCAAACTTTCGATAACACTTTAATAGAGGTGTCCATTAACCCATGTTAAATTAGAGCGTGGCGTCTCTGGAAATACATGTGACATCCACATGAATACCAAATGCCTTCATTAGGTGCCGCACTTCCACACTGAATACCAAATGCACAGCCCAACTCAGGGAAACAGACTTCCCTCCCTCGAGTTGCCAACACATGTTTGTCTTTCTTTCGCAGTCCCAGTCGGTCCTGTTTGTTGTTTGCGATCAGGGGATGGAATGTGGCAATTGTAGCTTTGGCTGAAATAAACAAATGGCACTGTAATCACCAACTCGACAGACAGAGTTGCAAGGCGGCTGTGGGAGATCACCCACAAGTCAGCAAGAGGACCCCACTTAGTATGCAAGATGAATTCTGAGCACTTCATAAAAGACGATAACTTTCTTTGACCAATGAATATATTATTTATAAGTGATTCCAATGCCTTCTTCTCCTTCTCCTTCTCTGCCAGTCACCCCAGCCCTCCATTTTCACGGTATGTTGTGGCACTTGTTCAGTGATGAAGCCCCTCGTGATTAATAATTTATAAAGCAATTTACAAGTACATTATTTTTAGCCATAAGACCTAGGAGAACACACACACACACACACACACACACACACACACACACACACACACACACATACACTGTGGCTTGTAAGTTTATTAGAAGGAGTTGAGGTGCAGCCATAGTACCAGGGTCCTTACACATGGGCCACATGAAGTTTGTGAATGGCATGACATAATGATCAAGAGAAAACTCACTAAGAAGCTATGTATTTTTTGCTTCTAGTATGAGCCTAAGACAAGATATTTCCCTTGGATAATTTAATTTGAGCATGCCCATTGAGGCAGACCCAGTGTTAAGAGTATTCCATAAATTATCTCATTTTACCTTTCTTGTCTCTAGGGCATCTATGTTTTTATGACTGCAATTACATGCTGGGAGAAACTAAGTTGTCTCCTGACCTTCACTATCCCCTCTTTCAGCTCTCAAACTAGTTAAAGCCACATGTTCAAGTACTCTTTCGACTGCTAATATTCACAAGTATTGGTCTACTGCTGTCGTGTGTGTCAAGTTTGTCACTGGGAGCTGGGGCACATGGGTAGATCACACGTGTGTGTGGCAGAGCTGTCCAATAGAAACAGGATGCAAATGACAGAGACAAGCCATACATATCAGTTCAAAGCTTCTAGTAGTCATCACATCCCTTTAAGAAAGGGAAAGAGATGAAACTAATTGCAAGGGAGTATTTTACTTAATCCCACACATCGTAACTATCTTTTAAATCTATATCTAGTATAAACATTATTAATGAGATACCTTACACCATTTTTGGCTCACTAAGTTGGCTGGGTTGGCTGGACAACAGGTCCTAGGCATCCTTCTCCCTTTACCTCCCCAGTACTGCAATGATGGACATAGAGCTGTGCACGTGACTGTTCAAGTGGATGCCGGGATTAAACTTGGAACTTCATGGTTGCAAGGTGAGCACTTGATCGACTGAGCCGTTTCCCCAGCTCCTAACTTGATTACCATCGTTCCTTAACTAATTAGAGTATCCTTGGAACTTTCTGATACTCTCATTAATATAGAAGAGTAGAATTGATTGCTATAAACACATTAACTCTAAATAAATATACAAATATAGACAGTAAAGTTGTTTAGCTCTAGCTGTGTATGCTTGCCTATTCATAGAGTTGGCATCTACCTTGTGTTTTGTTTTTAAAGAAATGGAATGAGGAGGACATTTCTGCTTTGGGCTGAGATGGAGTGGAAATGACTGGCTATGTTTATCCCCAAAACAAAAACAGTTGGAAAAGATGCCCAACAGTTATAACATAATAGTTTCCAAGATGTGGACAAGAAAGCAACAGGAGACAGCTCTAAGAGACTGTAATAAATGAGGCAATCTTTGAGGTTGCCTCAGCTTCATCCTGCAGGGGTCACGACCCAACAGTGAGTTCTACTCTGATCACACCTAACAAACTGAGAAACAAGATAAAACAGGACTAAACTATTTCCACCTAATTTGGTTTCATTCCAGAACAAGGGTAAAGAATATTTACTAGTTCAAAGACAAAAGTCACTGTACTGTAGTATAGGAAAGATGGGTTTCAGGTGGGTTCTGAGAACTCTCTAAGCTGAAGACATGGAGATGAGTCATTAGGAAGGTGGAGGTCCCTAGAATTTACAGAGCAGGATACCGAAGAGTAAGAGCTATGGCAAGAATGAGAATAGGAGAGAGGAAAAAGAGGGAGAGGAGCCAGAGAGGAGTAGGAGGGGGAGATGAAAGGGAAGGGGAAGTGGAGAAGAAAGGGGAGGGGGAGATTTAGATCGAGAACCATAGTCTACAGAGGGATGGTCTCAAGCATTCAACACGTAGAGAACAGTCATTAATGTAACCAGGGAACTAGTTACAGGTGTCCTAAGCTGCGACAGGCCTGATACAAAGTCTCCTTCTACCAATCAAACTAGATGACTTCAGGATTCAGGGTTCATTAGGCAAAGTACACAAATGAGAACTTAACAATTAGCCGTACTAAGAATGCTGTGTTGATCACACCTTGACACACCTCAGAGCAAGATCTCAAGGGACTACATAAGTTTCAAACAACTTATCTGAATCCCAGATTGGAACTAAAGAATATTTATAAGAATGAATAAAAATCTGGAGCTTGTAAGGAGACCCGATGCATAAAGACTATGGCTGCCAAGCTATACAACCTGAGTTTGATCCCTGGGACACACATGATAGAAGGAGAGGACTGACTCTTACATCGTCTTCCCTGACCGCCACAGGAGCACAGTGACACAAGCTGCTCTTCCCACAGACATACAAATTACATAAACAAAAATTTAATGCTTTAAAAAAAAGAATAAAATCAACAACATCTAAATAAAATCAACAAGTGACTTAAATCTATCAGAGATAAGCAGGCTTGTAAATTAGCCAAATATGGATACGACGGACAGTGCAATCCATTTAAAATCAATCCAGTTCCAATGTAAGCACAGCAACAGCAAGAACATTAGTTATCAGAGCTGTGTATTCCTTTATTCACAAGGATAGGCAAGCCATAGGCCAACAAATCTGCCAGTCAACGGAGAATCTAGAGCTAGAAAACATCATTGAAGTACAAGTACTTGGAATGAGATGAACTGCAGAAGAAACACCTGCTCACACTTAGACACGGCAATGGAGACCATCCAAAGGGAACATATCATCCGCCAGATGTGGGAACCTGATTCCAACCACTGCAGAGAAAAGAATGCTTCATGATCCCATGAGACCAGAGAGCCCAGCATCAGTCTGTAAGTAAACCCAGGCAAAGACACCTTCACGAAATGAGATGCTCAGTAGCTTTGCTCAGGAATGGAGAATGAAACCCTAAATATTTTATAAAGTTAAATCCAAACCTTCCTCACTCCTTCCTTCCCTTGTTCCTCCTCAAGCAGACTGCTTGGTAATCAAAGGGGCTACTGATGGATAGGGTAACCACTGTGTTTAAGTGTCAAAATCACAGTGCTATGGGAAAGAAGCTGCCCCCCACCTCCAACAGAATAAACAGATGAGAGCTGTAAACTTCTTAAAAACCCAGACAAATTCAAAGTGAGAGAAAACAAACTTGAAGTTGCTGGGATGTGGGAAAGAGATTACGGTGTGGAAAAATAAGAGCTCATGAAGAATAATGAGAGAACTTCAGGGAGTGATGGGTATATTTGTCCTCTTGGAGTTTTGGGAGTTTTGAGGTTTCAGAAATGTATTCATGTCTCAAAATATATCAAATAATATGATTTAAATATTTTAAGCTTAATATACATTTTAAGTTCAATTATACCTTAAGCAAGTTTTAAAAGTTTATTTATTTAATGTTATGTGTTTAATATAATGTTATATTTTATTTAATGAATCTTTCACACACATGTATGTCTGTGTATTGTGTGCATTCTTAGTGGCAATGGAGGCCAGAAGAGGGCGTTGGATCCCCTGGAACTGGAATTATATACAACTGTGATGGGTGCTGGAAGTTAAACCTGGCTCCTCTGCAAGAACAGCCAGTGTTCTAAAGTGCAGAGCCATCTCCATAGCCCCAGAGCTTTTTAAAAAAGGAACTTAGCAAGTGTTCAGTGGTTCAGTGGAATTTGTCAAGAACCAAGCTTTATCTGCCATGTATTTAGAAACAGAGGGAAAGATGTGTAAGGGGGTCTCTTTCCTATAATAAGAGTTGGTGTTTTTCAAGATTGTGCCCATGCACCATATTAACACATTTCCTAGGTCTATTTAAAACATTTTGTTTTTACACAGTTGGAAAACCCTTGGCTTGCACAGAACTGTGACAGACATGATGGGTCTCCTACACAAACTGAAAGAGATATTTGGAATGGTACCCATGGGAGGTTCTTGGGGAGAATCTTCTCCTGGGTTCTCGAGGCCAAGCTGAGGTGTTGTTACTTTATTTTCTTGTGTCTGGTAGTATGGTACCTTAAGTACCTGTCTAGGATTGTGTTTATCCTATTGACACCTGAGAACTATTAGAACTCAGGCAAACTAAACCCCTGGAGTACCCTTTCCATCACCGAGAGTATAGAACATATAACAAGGTTCTGTACAATCTGCTTAGTGCACTGGTTTGAAATGTATTTATCTCAGCTAAGTCCTATCCTTCTTTTTCTTTTTTTCACCTTTCTCTTAGTGTACAACATCTGAAATGAATGTGTTTTAGCTTTAGTTTGATGCTGCCCATATTTTCAGCATTTTCTTTTTAAGCCACATAAAGCAAGTGTCTTGCCAGCATCTCTCCCAGTACCAAGGACAGCAGTGGGCACAGGGAAGGCTCCCAGTGAAAGCAAGATCAACGGGCTTTCAAGATCTCACAAATGCCTGTGATATTTAGATATCTATCATTTTAAATGTTTTAATTTAAGTTCTTAGAACAAGGGACTGGCATTGATAGAAAGTGACTGTCCCAGCAAGTTCTTGCCAACTTGTAAGATGACGGTGAAAGTGCTGGTGGCTGATATGGAGCCCAGAATTCTCTTCAAGTCCACTGTTTCCATCAAAGTCAAGCTAACATTTTCCATCTATTGCCAGGTAGAGTCATGCTAGGTTTAAGTTTAAAATAAAAATGAAAGAAAGAAAAAAGGAAAGAAAGAGAGAAAGAGAGAGAGAGATAGAAAAGAGAAAATGCTCTGTGTGGTATGCCTCTATGATCTTGGCCCCAGGAATCGGCCCCCTGGAAGGGTACAATGGAACATGGTGCAAAAGATACAGTTAATAATAAATTACAAACGTGTTCGTTGCAACTATGGTTAGACCCTGTGTTTCTCTCCTCAGCCCACATGGTAACTTACTGGCCCTCTCTCTACCCCATGGGCTTAATCGGCATCAAAGTGAAACAAATTCGATAAAACATTTCCCTGAGCTAGGGGAGAGTTCAGTGATTCATTCTCATTCCTTCTGTTTCTCCTCTCCTGCCAAGCAGCTGAGCTGAGCCGACAGAGGAACAAAGGCGGAAGCATTTCAGAGATTCAGTCCTTGGTTTCGTCCTGTTCTCTGTTGTCCAATGAGAACCGAGACCCCCCCAAAGTCAACGAGCCTTGATGACAAGTGCCATTTGAACAATGACACCTTGTTGATAGTCTTGGATACCTCAGTGGTGGCCATGCAATCTGGAACCAATGCCATACTTTCTGGTTATGCTGAGAACCACAGACAGCAGGGGACACCAATTCAAACACACAAGAACTACTCATTGCATACAGCAGACTGAGGAGCCCTCAGCAGATGACTTTGGTCTGACTGAGACTTTCTCAGGATTATGCTACAGTCTAAACTTCTGTTTCACACCTTCCCTGCCTTCTCCAGTACCCGCTTCTCTCTCTCCCAGAAGACATTCTTTCCTTTGAAACAGATAGTTGTAAATTTGATTCCTCCTTCTCAGAGAACCCAAATGAAACAAAGTGGTACCAAGCCATCCAATAGGGGCTTGAGGATTAACTCATTCATTTTCCATGTGTCCCAGAGGATATCATCCTGAATGGCATGAGGGACAGAGATAAGCCTGATGTCTCTTCATAAGAGAAATGCCTTTCTGTTGAACACCATAGTTGCCTGGCAGAGAGGCAAAATGTTTGCAGGATATAAGTCACACACTTGAAAAGCATTAGTGGTACAATACCCCAAATTTAAAAATAGACAAGAAATAAAAAAGAAGTACAAAAAGAAACTGTGGCTTGAGCATGAAACATTTGGCTAATTTTCTAGGCAAGCGATAACAAAATACCACACACTGCATGCCTTAAAGAGCAGAAATTTCACAGTGCTAGAGACCACACTTCTGAGATGGAGCATGGCTTCTCTCCTTGGCTTGCCTTCTTACAATGTTCCCCTCACGGCTTTTCCTCTGTTTACATGTTCCAGTGTGTCTTTATGCTCAGATTTTCTCTTACAAAGCCACACTTCTATTAGAATCTGCCCTAATGGCAATATCTTAATGTACTCTCATAAAATCTTATTTCTAATATGATTCTGTCCTGAGAAGCTGGGAGTTAGAATACAGGCATTTGGAGAAACCACAGGTTAGGCCATAACAGTTCTTCAATAATGTATTTGGTAGTATGAGAAGTATCTCAAGAGGAAAAAAATCTAGTTCTGAAGTTAATAATGAAGGCCATGGCTATAGATCAGGAGCCTGAAGAGAAAGAAATGGAAGCTCACACAAGGAAGTGTCGGGTAAAAGCAGAAGGGTGGATTTTTAAAACCACTCTTCAGTTAATACTCCACCCCCCAGAAAGTACAAACCATGGAGTATGCACTGTCCAACCAAGCAGACTCCACTACCCAGTTGGCTGACATCAGGCAGCTTCCATGGTAAACACCACAGACGTGACGGGATGAACACTAATATGAGTGCCCATCCTACAGAGTTATAAGCTACCATGGGCAACGCAGCACAGACTAGGTTAAGTTATCTAGGCCAGTCTGGATGCCAACATCCCTGCCAACAACAGTGACCAACAATGAACACCCCCGCCCCAATATTACACTATTTTCTGGGAAAACCACCCAGCCATTTGTTAACACAGTAGCCTCATGTGGCCCTTTCTATGCTAGGTAGTTTAACAAGTAGTCTTGTTTAGGGGTGACATGCTATGAGATTTCCTCTTTGGTTGCAGGACCTCCCCCATTATGCTGAACGGGTTTATGGAAGACCTTATCCATAGATGTATAATTCTATGCATTATCACACCCACAGTTGGTCATGAAGAGACTCACTTCCCTTCCAGTGAATGGTGTTGGAGTGAACTCTCATCCTTATAACTTACGAGCGTGAACAACATTGTCTTTACACTACTAAGTCTCAACTGTTTGCTTCTTAGCCCTCCTTTTTCCCTCTGGCCCTTTGTAGTGATCAGCTCTGTGGCTCAGTTAGAAAGCACTCTGCACCTTCCCAAGCCTCCTGCCTCTCAACCCTTTCATTAGGAATCTCCTGTTAGCACACGCTTCTTGGAGGATAGGAGTGGATACAAATCCCTTTCCTGTTGTATGTGTCCTGAGCTTCTAGGACCCAGGGGCTGCTGGAGTTTGACCTCTGCCCTTTTATTACCCCAAGTGACCCCCCCTTGCAAGGTTAGCTGTGACTATGCCAGATGTATCAACGGAGCTGAATGCCCCCTTTCATTAGAGAGCAAGCAAAGAGATAACAACAGGGCTCAGATCACCTGATGGCTTACCAAGTTTCCAGATTCTTTCTGACATGCCTGCTATGGTTAAACTTTTGGCCCAGGGGAGATTAAAACATGTACTAATGGACACATTCAACTTAGTTCTAAAAACTGGATTTTGTGATAGTAGCAGTTAGAGTCTTAGACATTAATCCTCCGTGACATCATATTTCAGGCTTTGGTAATGTGTTCCAAATGTTACGGGTCTTGAGTTTCAATGAGCCCTGAGCAGATAGTTTCGTTTCTAGGAAAACCAGAATACTAACACGTCTCCTTGTTACATTTTCTATATTTTAAAGATGTTTCACTTAAGGAAAATAAACACCCAGTGGTATCAAGCATCAATCAATGGACTCACAAAACGTGTGTCATTGCCTTATTTGCTGGGCCGATGAGCTGTCAATTAATTTAAGTCAAGCTAACCTCAAACGTTTGAGGGTTTCCAAAAAACAGTGTTTTGCCCAACTCACTATAAGAAATAACTCCCAACTCCCTGTTGTTACTTTCTAAACATAGAACTGTCTACAGTCAGTAGCAAAACACGCGATAAACCCTTTGCTTTACATATTCCGGAAAGCACACTCTATCAAATTTACAATTCTTGTGCAACTCTGCTTTCTTTCTTTTTTGCCTTGCCCATTCTAGATGCTTGCTCTAACTCTTTTGGCCACTGAGGGGTGTTCTTTGCACCTTTGTGGCTCTTGATGTCTCCAAAAAAAATGATTCTTGAGAGAAGAAGGTGCTTGTTTTTCTTATGATTCTGGTGTCACAAACTAGACAGGGCAAAGATAAAGTAGTCAGTTTTGGTGTGTGTGTGTGTGTGTGTGTGTGTGTGTGTGTGTGTGTACATGTCTGTGCATGTATGTGTGTGTCTATAAGCTTCAAACATGAAGAAAAAGGTGTACACTTCAGTTTTAAACAAAAATCAGCCCCCAAAACATTCACCTGCCAGACTTCCATATATGTAGAAACTCAGTAGTATAAATGGCAAAGATAAAGATACTATGAAAAAGGTATTTTAAGATTTGTCCACTTTGTAGATGGATAAGGGGACCATAAAGATTTCTTTCATCCCATGTATCCCTTTCTTTTAAAATAAACCAGAGTTTACAATTGGTAGATACTCCTATAAAAATATATATGTGTGTATATGTATGTGTGTTGGGTATGTGTATGTGTGTGTTGTGTATGTATGTATACATCTCTTTCTTCATGTTTGAAGCAAACAAGTAGAATGCAATTCTACTGAGGCAGTTAGCCTCAGTGTCAGGGCCCTGGCTGTCTCTTATGTGTTCCTGCCTCTTGCAGAAAGACTAGGTTGTAGTGTGTATGGACAGTAGAGCCAGGCCATTGTCACCTGTGGGAATCTTGCACAGGGAAGGAATGAATTGGATTTAGAGGTACTCACAATACAGGCTCCAAGCTTTTGACGCTTCAAACAGTTCTATATTGCTCTTAAGCTAAGGCCCAGTGTTCAGAAAAGCATGGTGCTGGCTTCCCTGTATTTCTGTCATGTTGTCTTTTGATCAAAATAATGCTAGAAGGTCACTCCCTTGATCTGGTTAGCATCAAGATAAGGTCAGGCATTAATTAATGTTGAATTACCAAAGAATTCCTATGGAAATGCATATGACATCTACATTATAGCCATAATTAGCTAATTAACCAATCAATTATAATGATTAATGTGATCGTAATGAATGTATGGCAAATGGTTATTAATTCCTAGCATTTCCAAAGTGAATACATTAATCACAGTTGAATCTACAGTATAATGTAGGTGCCTGATTGTCATTCTGAACTCTAGATGTGATATAATAACTTACATCTGCTCACAACTTTCACCATTTATCAAGTGCTTGGTCACAAATTATCTTAGTTTTTTCCTTCACAACAAACTTGCGAATCACTTGACAAAAAGTATATGAATAATGTCCCATTTTCAATGGTTTTGCTTTCCCCAATTTAGTTAGCCGCACTCAACCATAGTCTGCAAATATTAAATGGAAAATTTTAGAACCAAGAAATAATTTTTAAATTGCACAGAGTTCTGAATGACAGGATGAAGTCTCTTCCATTCCAGGATGTCCTTCCCAGGATGGAAACTGACTCTTCGTCCAGCCTGTCCGTGATGTGTGTGTCATCTGCTATTAGTCACTCAGTGACTGTCTCAGTTAGTGATCAGCTATCACACTTCACAGTTCTTGTGTTCAAGGCTTCCTCACGGGACTTAATGTTAATGATGTCAAATCCCAAGAGTAGGAGAAATTGGCCACATTATAACAGTACACACATTGTCTTAATTATTTACATTATTGTTTCTTATTTTTACATTGTCTCTTTTATTTTATTTTACATTATTTGTCTCTTATTGTGTCCTAATCTATAAATTTAAATTTAACTAATATATATATATATATATATATATATATATATATATATATATATATTAGTTAAATGGAGTCATTAGAGCCAAAGCTTGAGGCATTCTGTGGAGCTTAGTCTCTATTCTCTGAGGATAAGGTTAGGGGAGAAGGTTGCTGTGTTGTTAAATGTTGCTTCCATTTTACAAATGGTAAGACCGAGTTTCAGTGAATTTGGAATTGTGGCTCAGTATCTCACATCTTTTTTTCACGTTTAACTTCAAATAGCTCTTCTTCCTACAATCATAGTTGATCTTTGCAGTTCTAGATATGAGTACTTAGATTAGGGCTTCCCCATCCCTCCCAAGGTCATTTGCTGCAAAGCACTTTTGGTGTTTACTAGAGGTGATGAAAAGGGAATCTCACCTCACAGCTGAGGGAGAGAAACACTGAGTCACTTGGAAAGAAGGGACTTTGTGAGGTGACATTCCCACTGTCTCCACCATGTAACGATATGAAGAAGCAGGGTAACACACACTGTATCATTATTCCTCTCTTATCAACTCCACTGACTAGAGTTTCAAGGGCATGGTAGCCAGCAGCCAGCATGTTTCTTAAAATAAATAAATGTATGGAAGAACATATATTCCAAATCTAAACCAAGCAACCAATCCAAATAAACTAAAGGTCTTTTGAAATTCTGCACCAGCACTTGTCCATCACATCCTTCCCTGCTTCTGTCATCCATAAGCAAAGTTCTGTTCAGTGAGTCTCAGAAATGTCTAGCTTGGATGTGCGATAGAAGCATTGTTCAGGGTACCCCTCCCCCAGACTCAGCTGGCCTTGGGAACATCTGTTGCAGGATTGAAATTGCTGCACGGCCCCAGCTTGGGTATCTTGCTTTTGTCTAATGCCTTGTTTTGATGAAAGGCATATGTTATGTTCAAAGACCCCTGTTCAGTTCAGCCTCTGTATGCCCTTATGTAATTAGTTTGTTTAAACTGTGTCTGATTATGTCAGGTCTTGACTGTGGCCCTAAGTACAAGGTTGTAATAGGATATACCTATTAAACAGATGTCAGGCTTTAATGGATATGTTTTGAAAAATCAATTGGAATTAAACTTTCAATAACTACTGTAGAACAAGAAAAAAAATGTATTCCCTACACTAAACAAAGCAACGTGATCTCTTACGTTTTCTGGTTTTAAAAAATATTTTTTGTCTTATTGACTATTTAACATATGTATAAAATGTATTTTGATATTAATGCCCCCACTGCCCATTAGTCTTTCTTATCCTCTTCTCTCTGGAACCCTTCTCTCTTGTTCCCAATGTATTCAGCTCCTACTTTCATATCATAAAACTATTCACTGAATTTTATTAGGATTGCTTACATGTGTATGGATATGGAGCTATTTACTAGCTCATGGCAGCTAACCAGTTGTTACATAGCTTAAGAAGAGTGATTCCTCCTCTCCTAGCACCTATTAGTGGCCAGCAGCTCCTCAGCTAGGGGTGAAGCCTCATCAGTCTCCCCATTGCCCATGCTGAAATATTGAAGGGCTTGATCTTATGCAAGTCTTATTCAGGTCACCATCACTGCCCAGTATAGGAGTGCAATGGTGATGTCATATTTGGTAATGTCACATCCAGTGATGTCATGCACAGATGACAGCATCTCACAGTACTCCTCGTCCTCTGGATCTTGTCTCTTACCTCCTTTCTACTTTCCCTCTCTTCAGAGATGTCCCCTGAGCCTTGGGAAAATAGTGTTTACTTGAGATGTGTGTCACAGTTTATGAGAAAAATTTTAACAGGTAACAGTTTCTGGTCTCCCAATTACTGGGTAGTTTGTTTTGGTGTAGAACTTAGGCAATTGTACTTTTAAATGACCCCTTGAATCTGATGAGGTCTGATTAAGTCTGAAAGTTATAAGCATGGAAACAATAAGAGACAATCAGAGGTGGTTATTGATTGAAAAATCAATTGATTACTGCTATAGATCTTTATTTTAATACACTCACTTATTGCTCAGCCATTGATTGATTAGTTGCTTGATCTGTCTTTCCTTCACTTTTGTGTCTGAGTACCTGGTAGGCGTAGGTTACAGATCTTACTTACTTAGTCTATAAAAGGTGTCTTCCTAAGACACACTTCTGTTATTAAAAATGTTTTCCATTTATTTGAGGATGAAGAGACCAAATGTTTGCTCAATGTCTGGTCCATACTGTGCATGCATGGTCTGTTTGCTTTTTTTCATTCAACATCTAATAGGAACCCTGTAGTCATACACTTTTTGCAACCTACTTTTAATAAGGGTCAATCTCTCCTTTATCCCACCACCCCACAGAGGTAGTGGAAGAGAAAAGTTGTTAGGATCTGGGGGAAGTGGACCTGTTCAGCAATAGTTCTTTAGGAGTGAGTTCAATCTTCTTTCTCAACAGTTCTGTCCTGTAGCAAACACCAAATATGGCTTAGTTGTTGCAGACCAGTCCTCTAGGCAGGCAGATACCACACGTAAACAAGCAGCTACAGTCCAATCCTTTCTTCAGGCAGATACCAGACATGAACCAGTAGCTGTCATTCAATCCTGAAGGAACTGCAAAGCTCGCCAACCTGCCTGTGGTGAGGCAGCATGGACGTAGCAAGTTTCCACAGGAAACTCACAGACAGTTCTTTGGTGAGTTTCTCTTATTGGTGGCATTAGCACAAGTTGAACTCAACAATGCTACGTAAGGCAGACCAATACATGCCTGTCATCAGCAAAGAATAGCGAGACAGAGCAAACCAAACCAATGCTCAGTGCTTGTCCCCTACTGTCTGTGGGGTCCTATTTATATTCCTTCATCATGGGTCCTTTCATGTGTTTGCTATGTCAAAATATCCTTTCACCTGTGTCTGCTTCAGGAAAACATTCTTTCCCATGTCTGCTCCAGCAAGACATCCTTTCACCTGTGTGCCCCAGGAAAACATCATTTGATATAACTAACTTTCCAAAGAAACTAGAAGTCAGTAGTGCCATTTTCATTTTACAGGCAGCAACACTGAGTTCATAAAGATTAAAACATCTGATCACTGTTGCTCAATTGGCAAATTCCAGAGGTGAGGAGATAAAGTACATGTAAAAATAAAGTGTAAGTAAATAAGCAGGTAAATAAAGAAGAGATATCAATAAATCTAATAAGCCAGTCCTGATGAGGGGCTAGAGGATTAATAAGCTAAGCTAATATTCCTAGCTGTACTGTGGAATGATGAGGAGAACATAGCTTCAGCCTAGAAAAATGAGGTGAAGTAATTTAGACAAGTAATCCAGGAATCCAGGGATCTCTCACACGTCTGACTCAGCAGTTCTCAGGTAGAGTATCAGAGCATGCATGTAGAAGGATCTGAGATAATTCTGAGCTACCGGTGAGGCTTGGAATTAAGTTACATGCAAAGTTAATAAAGAAGAAGGCTTTCAGAAGTGTTTGAATTTAATTCTGGGATGGAGCTCAGTCACTCCAGAGTAATCTGCAGCCTTAACTCTGCTCAATAACTAAGTCCCAAATTTACCTCTTCTGCACAGATTAACTCTTCAGTTCTGCTTTCCCCTTTCCAGACCCATCACTACCTCTTGACATCATTTATCCTGCTGTTGACTTAACTTCTTCTAATCTCTGCCTAATAGACTCAGCTTGCATTCTGGGCAGCTTTCTTGTACAGTTTCACTGGTCATGGAGTATAATCAAAACTATGATCCATGGTCTCCAAGGTTACATTTTTTTAGAATGGATTTCAAGGCCTCAGTGTTATCTTGTTCAAGTATCAGCTATTCTTTGTGAATGGCACTTGAAGAAGGAAATACTGAAAAGCTATTTAGCATGAATACAAACACAACTGTAGAACCCAGTTGGGAAGAAGTGCAATGCTCAGATTCAAGTGTAATTTGATAGATTGCAACAATGATCACACTTTACATTTTAAATGCAAAGGTTCATACGCTGGCCTCCCATCCAACTGAACCCTAAGGGCTAGAAGGATGAAGCCTAACATCAGCAGCACATCTGGAAAATATTCATACTTGAGCTGACAGTGAAATAAAGTAGCGGTTGCATTGGCTCACTTTGGCGAAAGATTGTCCAGAAGTCTACTTCATGGTTAGCTCTCACAGTGAAAATGATACAAAGATCAAAATGCCCAGAGATGGACTACTGGAGAGGAGAAAAAAAATGATTCATTGTTATACCTGAGAACATCTTGTAGGAATCGGATACTACATGGACATTGCTCAGCCAGTTATTCATAGAGAAGTCTATGGAAGTAGAATTAAACCCTGGGAAATTGGACCAGAGGTGAATTCCAAGGGCCAAGTCATATGTGAGCAATCTGCTAATGAGGTTAACTGAAGCTTTTTTTTCAAGACAGGGATTGTGTTCTTGTGATGTAGCAGAGCAGAACTTTTCATTGAGTAACAAATTACCTTCTATTTGTTGCACCTAACAGCTATGGTTCTTGGATCAAAAAAGGTAGTTCAAAGTGAAGGAAGGCTTGTTTGAAATTTGGAATGGACACCAAAAATGAGCACATTAAGAACAGAACCAAGGAGGCATTTTGAACAATGCCAGCTTTTTCTGTGAAGGATCAGATGAATAGTACCATCATTTTATGATCCAGATAGTCTCTGTCCCAGGTATGTAAGACTGTCCACTGTGCCCATGGTTACATATGAAAAGATCAGAGGCAGCACGTAAACAGGTACGTCTAATTCTAATAAAACCTAGTGTGTATAGGGCAGGAGCAGGAAGAAATTGGTCCATGGGCCCAAGTAAGCCAACCCTCGTTTCAACAGATTTTGAGAATGCTGAAGGTTGGCACTAAAATGATCTTCAAAAGAGAATGTAACTATAAATCTAGGTTATCTCCATATACAGTAGAGTCCAGTGGGGTCCTCAGAAAGCTTCTGAACAATTATTCCTCTACAGGCAAGGAAACTGAACTCCCTCAAAACTATAGGGCTCACCTCAAAACAGCAGCGTTTGTTAGTAGTGTTTGTGTACAGAATGTTGTCAAAACTGATGGTTATTTTACATCTCTCTGCATTTTGAAAATATAGATAAGACTTCTGACAAAAGTTTCCCAACCTTTGTGTTGTTGATTGAAGCATATTTCTAACTACCTCTGGAGCTTCCCTTTGAGGTGTGGAAGCCTGTTCCTCTCTTAGACTTTAACACGTGCATTAGGAATTCACTGTCAGTGTCAGCAGGCTAGGTTTTCCAATTTCACAAATGACTTTTCTTTCAGGAGCTGAAAATGTTCTCAAAACTGTCCTGAAAGCAAGTAATGCTTTCGGTCGTTGTCACCTCCATGAGGAACACGCTGCAACTCTGCTTTCTGACTTCATTCTCCTGGTGACATTTTTCACACAGGCTCTGACAGAGACAGCAATTATAAAGACATCCAGGTTGGCATTCAAGGATTCTTGAAGTTAACAAATTGTCCAGGGATAAACGACAATGAAGTTGGCAGCCTCTGCATTTCTCATGAAAATATATGTGCATGAAGGTATTGGAACAAGCCTTGTGACAACACTACACTCATCTTGGTGGGGGCCGGTTGGAGTCACCCCAAGACTGTCTTCTTTGAGGGGTATGATTTGGCCCAGAGAGTTCAGGATACAGACTTCTCAACATATCTGAAGGGTCAGAGGAAAACAATGACAATGCATATTCAAGCACAATATAGCTTCTTGATTGGTTGTCAGTACTCAAGTGCAAGAAAGACATTTGATTAAATCTAATTCTTGCCCAACCTCTGGGAATTCAGGGACGAGACTCAGCCTAAAATAACAGGCAGAGTGTTGATCTATTTAAGGATGAAGTTCTTAAGATAGGAATTGACAGTAAAGGAGTACCACATACTGAGTGATGATACACTGAAGCATTTTTGCATCTACCAGGTTGATTCTAAGGTTGAAGTAGGGATGTTTTATTGAAGGGAGGAGTTGGGTTGCTAACCTTTTGGTCTCCTTCCATTGTTCTTCCATCTGTCTGAAGTTTAAAACCCATGCTGTGGGTGTTGCTATGTAAATCCACTTTACAGAGAAATAAATAAGAAAATCAAGAGGCTTAGAATTCTCTGGGGTCTTACCATCAGAAGAGACCATGAATAAACCATAAATACTGGAGACCACAGACAGCCAGTGTTGGTCTTTGCTTGGATTAGATCAGGGGGCCTGAACTGAAAAGACTGAAAACCCCTAAGTTGTAGATTTCATCCCAACAAACCCATTTGTCCTGCTGATATAACAGCTCTTTAGGGTAATAACTGAAGTAGCCTTTGAAGACATCCTAAAAATGGTGAAACTTGTACGGGTTCTCTTGAGTTTTCTAACTCAGTCTCTCAGCCATACTCGTGAACACAGGTTTGTGACATACCTTCCTCCCTCCAGGTCCCTGATGGTGGGTCAATTGGAAATATGAGAGAAATCTGCTAATCAGTAGGAAAGGGGACTGGGTTAGGGCAAACTGAGAAGGGAGGGAAGTGAGGATGCCTGGCAGTGAAGCCAGTGGGAAGTCATAGGGGGTCACACAGAGAGATGAGGTGCAGTGCGACTGGTCATCCATTCAGGGAAGAATCACATTATTTGTGAGGTGTTCACTGGGCTTGGGATCGTATATCTTGCTGGAGTGTATCATTCTTATGCTTACTTTGGAGGTCAGGGTCAGAATTAAGGAGCCTAGAGCTAATCAGAGACAGAGACAGGTTTCAAGCCAAGTTCCTCAGCCTCAGAGTCACTAGTCAAGATACTGTGTAGCTGGGCCAACATGTTTAGGCAGAGACGATCCAGGTGATGATCCTAGGGGATTTAGCACTTTCCTAGAAATCAGTACTGACTAGTGACCCTGAGGGTGCAGCATGGAAGACGTAGTTGATTGCAAGTTATCTCTGTCATGGCAAGAGAGCTGGAATGATCAGGCTGTTTGTTGGAAAACAATATAAGAGCATATTTGCTTTTGTCAAATATCCAATTCTTGACCCAGGGCCTGGCACTAAAAAGGTACACAATATGTGACACTGAATACACATTGACAATCACACACTCAGTATAATGGCTTAGACTTTTCTGTCATCATCCCCCTAGTTTCAGATAGCATATACTTGATTTTTTGAGATTTCCCCAACACCATATTTTGACAGTGATTCCCTGTGGGGAGCCGACAGAAGGCAGCTATCATCCTTGCAGCCATCTTGAGCCATATACCCTGACAAAAGACTTGTTTACAATAGTCTACAACAGCTGAGCACACTCTGATAACATCTTGTTTTAGATACCCAGGATCTTCCCTTGGGTGTGTGAGACTAAAAAGTGTGATTTAGAGACTTAAGGTATGATTTAGAGATAAGACCTAAGGGTGTGCCTTAAGGGCATGACTTAAGGGCGTGGCTTAGAAGTGAGACATATAAAAGGTGAGAGGCAGACAGAAAAAAGTAACAGATCATTAGGCATTAGGTATTAGGCACTTAGCACTTAGAAGAAGTAACTTGGAACTTGGAGGCACTAGGGACTAGGAACTAGGGACTAGGAACTCAAGACTTGGGACTTGGACTAGGAAGAGAGACTGAAGAATAAATGGGATTGAATCACACTCTGTCTAGTCTCCATTCCTTGAATCCGTCCTCACTCTCTCTCTTGCTGAACCCCAACCCACCCGGGGACCAGAGCAGCTTGGGGCAGTGTGGGACAATTTAGCCTCCAAGGCTTTTGGCGGTACGGGTTTCAAACATTGACAGAGCGGCTCTCAACATTTTTGGCCCCCAAGCGTGGGGCACCTCGGGCCACAACAATTCCCCAGACTATCTACCTCCTTGTCTGGTGTCAGTCTATAAGCAGCTATTCAAACATTGACTACCTACTTTTTGTCAGATCCCAAGGTGTGCCAGCTACACCTGTTTGCTCTGCTCTCTCCATCTGTGAGTAAGCCCAGCCATTTTTCTCTCTGTTCCTACTGCTGGGTTGCTAAATGATCAGGAAAAAATATTACACAAGTGTAGACATGGCAGATTTTATGAATGTATAATTCCAGTCTGTCTATACTTCTGAATTTTGAGATAACCTAACTGGGTTTCCTTCAATTCTTTTCTGTTAACTACTGGAGGCAGGTGTGTGGAGGATGTGGGATAAGATAAATAAAGCTTTGTTGGTTTATAGGTGGTAAATTTAGTATTTTATATTAATGGATGACATCAGCATGAGGAAGGATTAGTAATGCTGGATTGGCAGATCTTTTCCCTTGAAAAGGGAAAGAGTTTCTGACTCATGAATCCAGGCATGGACCAAATGTCTGCATGTCTAACAGGTTCCCTGCTGATGCTACTTCCATTGATGGTGCTCTGTGCATCCTCACCTTCTTGTTCCACTGTCTTAGATAATCAGGGTTTCTTCTCCTTTCTATGATGAACCTTCTAGTCAGGGACACTGAGCACTTCTCCCCAAAGTACAGATAGAAGGTTCTCTATGTTCAAGCTGTGAACTCAGTCTTACTGATTCGACAGCAAACAGGTGACTTGGACCTCAGCTTTGTAGACTTTTCACTGCGTGTTAGAATGAGTACAATTGTGATTAATTCTGAATTAAATGAAAATGTCACTAGCTAGCTAAGACAAGGGAAGGCACTGCAGGCATTATGTATATGATGCTTGAATATAATAGACGATGCTCATGCAGTCAGATAAACAATCAAACACTTTCTCCAGTATTGGGACAACTAGAAAGAATTTGCTGTCTTCACACTCCAACGACATCTCTTTCCTTTTGTGAGCCAGTCTGCAGTGCTTTATGGATGTCAGCTTGTTATCCACCTAATAGAGTTGTCTGCATCTCAATTTCACATTTCTCTGTGAGATATTTCAGGGAGACTCAACCAAAACATAAGAATGAAAAAAAAAAAGTACAGGAAGGTCGGCTGGAAGATACCTCATCACTCTTGTCAACTCTTAAATCATTTGATCTTTTGGAAGCTGTTGTTCAGATAGGAAACTCTGAACTCTGCAGACTTGTCCCCTGAAGAGACCAGTGCAGGTGGGGGCAGCACAAAACCAGCATGAGGGGTTTCCCTGCAGCAGCCCAGAAAGCACTTGTGAATGTGGCAGGAAATGAGATCTTAAGTCAGTGCATAAAACAATCAAATCCATCACAGCCTGGGAATGGCCCCTCATAACTCAGGGACTGTCACAGCCCTTTGTGTGCACAGAGGCAGTTGGATTGAAGAAGGAGTGAGGAACTGAGTTGAGAGTCTGCTAAATCCATTCTGGCAGCCAGGAAGAATATGTTTCCAAAGCCAAGTCACATCATTTTCCTTGAGCTCATTTGACTGCAGGCAAAAGAAGCTATTTCAGAAAACAAAGAGGTGGGGGCAGGGGTGCTGGCATAATGAATATTAATGAACTTAATCCTCTGGTTTGGGGTTAGCTGGTACTGGTATAAAGAGAAGGTAGATAAAGAACAAATTTAAATTAGTTATTCCAAGATGGAAAGTCTTAACCCCCTATGCTTTATACTGGCTAATTATATACCTACTGTGTACATACATGTCCACTACTGGTCTGAGAAAGTTTGTCACTCACCCTCTTTCCCCAGTGACATCAAAACATGTTGCAGGGTTTATAAGTGATTATCATGACTCCAGAATTTGTGCTCCTTTATAAGTGAATGGATCAGGCAAAGCATTCCAGAAGATACAGCTAGCTACCTGACAATACCTCCCTCTGATAGATATCAACTGACCCTCCTTGATGTATGTATGGGCTTGGAGTTTGTTTAAAAATGACGCCATAGAGATATGATTTCTCAGGTACTCAGAATGCATTAATTTTTCCCATTTTTCTATTCCCCCCCACACACGTGTTTAATTGTAGTCTTCCCAAATAAAGGAGCAAGTCCTAATTCATGGATCCTATGAAGATGACTCTATTTGGATGCAATCATTTCAGTTGTAATTAAAGACATGGTTATATAGAATTAGGGTAAATGCCAGATGTAATAACTGGTATATTGAGATTCTGTTGCAATGTATTGTAATGCTAAGTGTGGGCCCCAAGACCTGGAGAGAATCTGCACATAGACCAAAGTGATGCTATATGACCTTGCCCCCAAGTTTTTTCTGATTGGAGATAAAAATTCCGACAGCCAATAGTTAGGCAGAAGAGACATAGGCAGGCTTTAGGATTCCTGGGCTAGGGATCAGAAAAGACCCACTGGATGTGGGGGAGCAGAAGATGAATGGAGGAGAAGCTGGTATAGATTAGGTGAGTCGTGAAAAATATAAAGCTTATACATAGTTTTTATTCAGAAACTAGATGGTTAAAGGGAGGGTAGAAATCCCAAATTGGGATTTAAATTTTCTGTAACACTGGCATTCTTATAAGTTCAGGAAAATACAATAACAAAGAAATAGAGAAACGAAGTAGAGACAATCATATGGCCATGAAGAAGGCATTAAAGTAATGGAGCTGCAAGCTAAGGCATACATACCAAGACTGTTGGCAACCACCCAAGGACAGAAGAAGTGGGAGGATGGTGTTCCCTTGAGGTGTCAGATTTTCCCCTCTTGACATTTTTGATTTCAGATATACTCATCTCTTGAGCCATAGGGGATTACATTTCTGTTGTTTTAATCACTTAGTGTGTTCCTGCAGCTTACGGATGGGATGGTGCTACAACCCCTAAGCTTAAACCTCAGTTCAGGGTGCTCAGTGGGATCTAGAATGAGGCTTTAGGAATGGCCTTTCAATTCTCTGCCTTCCCCCTTTTTTTCTGTTCAACTCTTCTGGATCCAGTTTTGAGTGAAGAGGCTCAGTTTGAAGTCTCCACCATGAGTCCCTAGCACAGAGCATGCCTTCTAAATTTCCTTCTAGAGCTGTGGTGATGTATCCCAGAGGTGAGGCTCTCTCTAACCAGTCAGTGCGTGGCAACGACTAATTTAGCATTCCCACAGAAACAGCTTACTGATGATGTCTTCAGTTGGGGTGATGCCAAGACCTCAAAGGTAGGATGTGGGGTTCAAGAGATGGTTCCAGTGGTTAAGGTGTGTTCTGCTCTTGAAGATGTGAGCAATTATTTTTTATATCAAATGTAGTTATTAGCCTGACAAGGCTCTAAATTACCTGAATACCTTCTACTTGTTTGTGCTAATTAGTGAGATTATAAAGTCCAGCTCACATCAATGGAATGAGACACTGTTGTTAACTATGTTAGGGACAAAAGATAGAGGCCATCTTAGCCAAGTGTACTTGCTAGCCCAATTTGGGTTTTGTCACACTCTTTTTTTGCAAAAAGAAATTGCCTCACCAAACGACGCTTTGCTTTACTCAAGTGTGGGACAACACCAAACGACTCTTTGCTTTACTCAAGTGTGGGACAAGAATGCGATTATTTTCTGCCCAAACAGATGGCATTGGTTCAATTCTCAGAAGCCAGATCAGGTGGCTTACAACTGCCGGTAGCTCCAGCACCAGAGTATTGAACACCTCTGTCCTCCAGTAGCCCCTGCACCCTTGTGTGTATGTACCCTCTACTACAGGGACACATAAAGTCAACTTCAAAAAGAAACTAATGTTCAAAATGAAAAAGAACCATCTTTGTAATGACAGATGACCAATATGGGATAGGTCTGACACTTCTCCCATTTGCAGATGACGTTAACACAAATTTTCAGGAAACATAACATTTTTTAACCAGGATCTATAGTACATCTTTGTACTTTCACCTACTAACTGCATCTTCAAACAACCCCAAACACAGACAAAACTATTCCAGCAATGATGCCTTCAATGGGGAAAGGTCAGAAAGGAGCCCAACAATAGAGAAATTGCTTAGTCAAGTTTTTGTGGGGTATATTTGTAATAATAACATGCAAATGTTTCAAAGGATGACATTAAACATGATGGAGTGACATTAAAATGCCTTAATATGATGTGAAGTAAATGGAACATGTTTTAAAAATTGCATACTATGATACAAATTACATTGATGGTGCTGACTAGAAAAAATATTGCTATGGATGCATTGCATTTGAGTGTATGAAAGCTCTTCTTATTTTAGCTTGTGAATTCTTCTGTAATGAATTTCTGAAATTTAAAATATGTAGGGGAAGACCTTCAGAACATTTATTTATGTGTTTAAAAATGAAATGATCAGTCATCTAACTGTTCCTATAAATTTAAAGCCAGTTGCCATTTTGTGCATTTATGCGAAGAACTTTGCCTATTTCATGTCATGTTTAAGAAAAGTATCTTCATTTTAGGGGAGAAGAGCAATCTCATTAACAAAGTTAAAGTAACTTAGCAAGTCAGTTTCCATGTGCAAAAAGGGTGTTCAGGAACCCAGACTGGGCTGCTGAGCACACATGACCAAGAAGGCCTCTGCCATTTATGCTAATGCAGGTGATCCTATGTCTCATTCCACTGACGGGAGCTGAATTCACAATCCTATATGTCTATTGTTGTGGAGGGAAGGCAGATGTTCAGGGAATAGAGGCTCTTGTCATGAGAACTAACTTTGATAGGGAAAAAAAAGTTTCTCACATTTTAAACTATAATCGAAGGCTTCTGCTCCTATGTTCTGTTGCCTCCTTGTACAAATAAAGGTTTATTGAAACATGGCCACATCCATTTTCTTTAGGCTGCAGCACAGCGGCAGGGTAGAGCAGATCACAGAACCTTAACGTTCACAAATACTTAACCTCTGGCTCTGCTTTAAAATATTTTCCCACTCTAACTTAAGTCACCCCCTTAGGATTTCCAAGGTGCTCCCAATAGGAGAGACCTTTCGAGATTTTGAAATGGGCGTCTGACCACCAATGAATTTATAGATACAGACCTTTGGTGTTTCTACTCTGGAGTATGTGACACAGCTCAGTCTGGATTTGATACAGTATACTACATGAGGCTGGAAAGTCATGGCTCTGTATTTTGAAGAAGATTTGGATCCAGCTTGTGGTCGCTTCCTCCCATCCCATTCAAATATATTCTGGATAGCTGCCCCACCCCCACCCCACATCCAGTCCACATCACTTCCATCTCCCTCATTAAAACAAAGGTTGAGGTAGTGAAGCCATTGTCATTATCCACTCCAAGAGATACAATTGGATTTGATTAGCGATACAGCAGGAAGGTGGCTGCTTCAGAGACAGCTTTTGTCTTACCCAAAAGCAATTCAAGTTCATTAAAATCACAATTATCTGACTCTTAATTAGGTGAGATGATAATTTAATTAACAATGCCCACTTAATTGTAGGCAGCAGGGTACTGAAACAGGCAGGCTCTGTGGTGACTAAAGCAGGTTGCCCTGAAATACAGTAGTAGATAGCTTTCTCAAATAGCCAGCTCAATACTTTCTGTGTGCACGCTTGGCAAGTGCAGGGCCTAAGAAAAGTAAACTTGGCTCTGCTTAGAAAGTCAGAACCTGATCTGGACCAGTGATGCTGAAGGACATGACATAGGATGGTGGAATGTGGGAAATGCACTAATTTATTCAACTTCCCTTTTGCCACTTAATACACTAATTATTCCCTCTCTTCTAACATGCACCCAAACCTCATACTTGCTCTATTAAGTATAATGTAGGTGAGACAAGAATAATATTTTATAAGTTATCAAGATGAGTATGAAGGTTAAACTTACTGCCAGCTTGGTGGGGTTGAGATATGCATTTGGGGTGAGTCTAATTGAGGAGGGAAGACCTAACATTGAGGCTGAAAAATCAGGTCACAGGTGTGTGTACCTTGGGCTGGAAGATTGGGCTGTGGGTGCAAGTGCATGCTGTGCAAATGTGAGGAGCTGAGTTAGGATACCCAACTCCTTCGCAAAACCAAAACAAAAGCATGTGCATGGCTGTGCAGGCGTCAGTGACACCAGCTTAGTGGGAGATGCTAGAAGCAGGACCTAGGAGGGTCCCTGAAGCTTTCTGACTGGCAGTCTAGCTCCAGATTCAGAGAGAGAGACACTATCTTAAGGAAAGTGATAGGGCAAGACCCCAGTGTCTTCTTCTGGTCTCCATGCATGCATACATAAGCATGTATACCCTGCATACATATCACATACATGCACACACGCATGCACACACACAGAAACACACACACACACACACACACACACAAATAACAGGAAGAAGCTTTTGCCAAATTCTCGAGTGGCTAGTGGATATGTGGTTGTTGTTTTTGTTGTTGTTGTCATTTCTTATGCCACAGTTAGTGGACATAGGACTTTAGCTCTTTGTCCCTTCCTTATTGGCACACACTAGCCCTTTCCAGGGAGCTTCTAGGTTTGATTGACAGGAGCCACATCATTGTTCCTTCTTTTTCTGAGGCTCCCAGGTTTCTGTGTTGAGTAGGTGCAGGTGCCTCTTCCTCTCTGGTTTGCAGAGAACTGTGGGGCTCTCCATTCTTATTAAATATAATCTATTGGTTTTGTTCCTATAAAGAATCTTGACTACACAATCACTCGGGGGCCCTCTCTTTCTTTGAAGAGCTCAAAAAGCAGTCTGAAAGTCAGGAAAAGGCTGATAACCATCCTGTTGATAACCCAAATGTGTTTTATCCTTATCCGCACCTGACGCTACGCTAAGTGCTTTCTCTCTATTATCTTATATAAGTTCGCACACTTCTCTGTGTTAGATATCATCAATTACACTTTACTGATGAGAGGCAATGGGAGCTTAAGGCAATCAAGTAACACATTGCCTGTCAGGTTGAACAGCTAATAAAGGGCGGACCCTCTGTGTAGTACCACCTGTCTAATACCTTTGCTCCTAAGCACCGGTAGGTTGTCCCTTTGTGTAGTTCTTAACCCACATAGTAATGTGTGTTTGTCTTGATGTTGTCGATTCTTTCTGCTGTTCCTCCCTTAGGTGGACACATATGCATGCTTAAAATTCATTAGCTTCAGCCCGTTGGAGCCAGATTCTTTTCTCTCTCTCTCTCTCTCTCTCTCTCTCTCTCTCTCTCTCTCTCTCTGTCTCATTCTCTCACACATTACATTCCAAATGCAGTTTTCCCTTCTGTCCCCCCATCCAGTTTTCTCCCTTTCTCCTGGAACTACCCCATCTCCTTCACCTCTACCTCAGAAAAAGAGCAAGCCTTCCAGAGGCATCAACCAAATATGGCATCACAAACTGCAATAAGAGCAAGCACATGTTCTCACTCACATCAAGGCTGGACAAGGAAAACAACTAGGAGGAAAAAGGTCCCAATGGGAGGTAAAAAAGTCAGAGACAGTCCAGCCTCCACTGTCAGAAATTCCACAAGAACACCAAGCTATACATCCATAACATATATACAGAGAACCTGGTTCAGACCCATACAGGCTCCTTGGATTTCTGTGAACCTCTATGAGGCCTGGTCAGTTGATTCTGTGGGCCATGTTCTTATGGTATTTTTGATCCTGCTGGCTCCTCCAATCCTTTCTCCCTTCCTCTGCAGGACTCCCCAAACGCTGCCTAATATTTGGCTGTGGGACTCCACATCTGATCCCATCAATTGCAAGACGTCTCTCTGGTCTCTCTGATGATGATTATACTAGGCTCCGGTCCCAGTACATCTTGCAAGCATGACAAACTGTAGGTCAGAGGTTTGTGGCTGGATTACAATCCCAATCCCTCTACTTGAGGCCTTGCCTGGTTCCAGAGGATGGTCGGGTTGGTTCAGGAGGAGCAGGTTCTTGTTAGGTTGAAACTTTCTTTCATGCTTTCCCAGGGTCTATCATGAGAAGTGTTATGTTAAATATGTATTCTTAAAACTTGATAAAGATGTTAGGGAAAGCCTCATCAGGGGCAAGGGGGACTACTGCAGTCAGTAAGGGGGTCATCACAGGGTCTTATAGTAGAGAAAGGATTGGATTCAGCCATGAGTAATAAGAACAAATCTGGTTTTAAAGCTAAGGGATAGATGAAGCTGGTAAATGAAATAAATAGAGCTGTAAGAAGAGTTTTGCCTAACGGTGACCTGACAAGAGTACCCAGGTAACCACCAAGGATGGGGAATGAAGAACGTTGTCCGGGGGATTATCAAGGTAGACAGATTTGATCACTGTGGTTTTTGCTAGAACTGGACAAAATGGGGCCATGCTCTGAGATGAAAGGCAATGCCTAAAGCCTTAACCTGTTCAGAAGTAGAACTCAGGGGAGCCAAACTCAGATTTCCTCAGAGGAGAGATTTTTCTGAAAGCTGAAGGCCAAGTGTGAGAGGTTTTAAAGAGCAAGGCTCCTGGCCACACAGCAAAAACCTCTCTAGTTCCTCTTATCTCAGTAACTCTGGCATGGGAGTACAAGGTCCAGGCTTTGGCACATCCATCTGTCAGTCCTGAAATTGGTATAATATCATAAAATATGACTATGTGTATATCTCCCTAGGGTAGTCCCATAGCACTGAGTAGACTTGCCAAGGAACCCATAGCAAATTAACAAAAATGAATCTAGACTTCCCCATAGCTGATTCTCAGAGTGGCCATCCTCCATGGCTGTAGCTTTCCCTCCACTTCCTCTGTTGTTGGAAATCTCAATATTTTGGCCCCTCTCTTAGAATCAGTTTTAGCTCTGCAGATTCCTGATATGCCCAAGGTTCTGGGTATTTAAGTGAATAGTCCTGAACAAGAGATTTCCCTCTGGCTGCATGTGGCAGAGTTGAAACAGCTGTGGTGGTAGGAGGTGCTGGATTGAAGTCTTCCTATTATTTTAGGAGGGACACAAGCTTGGGACACATCCAGTGTCCTGCTGGGACTTCAGGGACTTGGAGGGAAGAAGCCATTTGCAGCTGCAGACATGGATGGATTTCTCCCAAGACTTTCTCCCCCAGACTTTATTCTGTCCAGCAAACCAGCCAGATATTTCCATTGTTTTTAACAGCAGTGGCCACTGCCAGTGTGTGGGAAATGTGAACTCTGAAGCTTGTTTGAATCACTGTGACCTGCTTTTATTCTGAGCAGCCCCTGGGGTTCTGTTTACAAGTCAGACCCGAGGCATTGGGGCCAGGTTCACCATTTCCTCTGTTTGGAAGCAGAAGCAGCACAAGTTGACCTTTCCCCTGCTTTGCTGTAGCCTTGTTAATGTTGCAGTTTGTGTGCTTTGCTTGCTCTCTTTACAATCCCCCAGAGCTCCTGGTGGGTTTCAGTGCAGGAAACTCTTCACTGTTAAGTGGCTCTGAGGACAAGGGGCAGGAAACAAACACTAGCCCTCCTCTCAGCAGCGCCAAGTTCAAAGCTGGTCTGGAGATTTGTCACTGGTAATCTATGCCTATACTGCTGTGGGCAGTGACCTACTTGTCTAGGTCACATTTAAGCTAATGACATAGCTAGACCCCATCCTTGACATCCTACTGAGTGGGCCAGTTCTGGGTCTCTCAGGTTCCCTGGGAGGATGGGGTACACCAGCCACAACCTCCCTCACGCTTTCTGTTGCTGGATTCTGTTCGATTTAGGGAAGTCTCTTTCTTCTTAGCCTTTCCTTCCTCCCTCTCTCTCTCTCTCCCAAAACAATGGACCAGAAAAATGGCACTGAGCTAAGAAGTATCAGGGATTACTTGGAGAGTAGTTATCATGGATGGATGTCTGAAAATTCCTTCTCATGTTTTTTAAGTTTAAAAGTGGTTTAATGATGGCTCATTCTTGGGCACTCCAAATAAAACAGTCCATCGTCCTTCTCCACAGTGATTCCTCATCAACCTTGATGGTTTTCCTTTGTCCTTATCTTTTGGCCTCACATACTTCCCATGTGTAGACCCTCACTCACCATCCTGACACAGGCTCTTATTTTCCAATTCTAACTGATGGAAGATGGCTTGCCATTTTTTACTCACCTTCACTCCTGCCCACCCCATGTTTGTTCTCTACAAAGAGGCCAGCTTTCTCACCCAAACTTGACTTGGTCATTCCCAGCTGGAGGCCCTTCAGAAGCTTTTGATAACCTAGCATGGCAAGAGTCTCCTTGTGATGGAGCACTCATGGGTCAGGGAGCCTCTTTCCCTGTGTGCTTCTATAGTCCAGCCAGACATCTTTATATTCCCTTTTCTTCCTTGGTTAGTGTCTAGCTAGTCAGGTAGATATCATCTGGTAATCCTTCCTTTTGATAATTTTACTGTTTTCCCTACTGGTCAGGCATAATGATTGACAACTTAGAGCCATCACAACCCCTGTCACCCAAATATTTTTTTATACAACTGTTTTTTTTTTTTCTTCATCCAAGTAGCGTTTGGCTCCCCTAGCCTATGACCCCCAAGAGGGCAGAGACCTCTTTATCTCCTTCATCCCACCCCCACCCCCCCACCCTCCCCACCCCCATGCCCCACCCTCCCATCCCCCACCCCCTCCATCCCCCACTCCCTCCACCCCCCAGCCTATCATGGTATCAAGCCTTGAAAGCATGGTCACCATGTACTGAATGAAATGTGGATGATAGGTAAATGAGTAGCTTCCTACATTTAAGGAGCTGATTGTTGAATAGGAAAACGTGAAGTTTCCTTTCCCGTTCTTGCTAAAGGGGTCGTGTGTGTATGTGTGTGTGTGTGTGTGTGTGTGTGTGTGTGTGTGTGTGTGGTGTGTGTGTGTGTGTGTGTGTGTCCAGAAAACAAACCATGAATAGCTCAAACTTGCCTTGGGGGCTGCAAGGGCCACCAGGTCACCAAGGTCATGTGGCTTGCGCTCTGAAGCGATTAGCCCAACTTGAGTTGCATTGGATTCTGTTAAAACGAGTGCCGATTGCTGCGGAAACTGTTTGCATGTAATCAATCTTCAGCCACAGAGAGATGTCAGGATAGGAGAGCATGTCACTCTGGCTGTTATAAACACTGGTTAGGGGCAGGCTTGTCCCACATTCCAGATGCAGGACTGCACTTTACCCAAGCAGGCTGCCCCTCCTGTGCAAGCTCAAAATCTTTCATTCTTGTTCAGAGCCTGGGGAAAGGGAAAGTCTTCTAGGCAGGCAGCCTCCTGCTGTGGTCTTGTCTTTATTGAAGGAAGGTCCCACACATTGGCTCAGAGAATTTGTTGTGGGAGTCTGAGAGTACACACATGTGTCTGCTTCTCTATAGTCTTCACTTGTAAAATGGGATGGGACTAGTTTCAAATCATCAGATGATGTGAAGGTGCATCAGGGACAGTCTATACAAAATAGTGAAACCGTCCCAAGGGTGGAACGGTCACACAATAAGTGGTACTCTTAGAGAGACTGCATTGCAGATACTAGAGATGGCGGCTGGTTAGTGGCTGTCAGCTTCAGATGACACCAAAGTCACTTGAGGGAGTTGATAAAAAATATAAAGTTCCCGTGTCAACTGGCAAGAACCCTGGAGCTCCCAGGGATTATTAGCCTGACAACCAATGAGTACACATGGAGGGACCCATGGCTCTAGCTGCGTATGTGTCAGAGGATGACCTTATTAGACATAAGTGGGCTGAGTAGCCCTTGGGTTTGAGGGGGTTCGATGCCTCAGTGTAGGGAAATGCCAAGGTGGGAAGGTGGGAGTGGGTGGGTGGGGAGTAACCACATAGAGGCAGGGGGAAGGGGGATGGGTTAGGGGAGACCTGGAAAGGGGATAACATTTGAAATGTAAATAAAATATCCAATAAAAGAAAAAATTGTAAATACACACACATATATGTATATATATGTATATTGTAATATATACATATATATATGTGTGTGTGCATACACACATATGTATATATACATATATATGTGTGTGTATGTATATATGTATATATATGTATATGTGTATGTATATATATATGTATATGTATATGTATATGTATATGTATATGTATATGTATATGTATATGTATATGTATATGTATATGTATATGTATATGTATAATGTATATGTATATATATGTGTATGTATATATTGCAAGCACCAATCCCCTAACACTATTAATGATACTCTGTTATGCTTGCAGATGGAAGAATGTTTTCCTCTGAGAGGCTCCATCCAGCAGCTGCCTCAGATAGATATAGACACACACAGCCAAACAGTGGATGGAACTTGAAGATGCTTATGGAAGAATAGGAGGAAGTACTATAGGAACTCTGTCGGTAGCCGACATTAGAAGATGGCGCCGACTGCCTGCCTGCCTCTTCAGATTTTTCTGGTAAACAGGTATTCTGCACATGCATCTGCATGATTCTGGTGTGTGCCCCTCCCAAGTGGAGTGGGCATATGCTAACGAGGTACTGTAGCCTTAGCCAATCCTTACATTGGCAACATCTACTCCTCTATATAAGCAGCGCCCTCCGGCTGCACGGGGTCCTCCATAGTATTATTATTAGTTCCTGCAATAAAGGCTGATGAGAAGAATCCAACCATGATGTGTCTGCTTGCTGGCCAAGTTGGGCGATAGAACTCCACAGGAAGATCAACAGAATAAACAAACCTGGACCCTTGGGGTTCCCAGCCAAAGAACATACATGGGCTAGACCTAGGTCTCCCCACACATATGTAGCAGATGTGCAGCCTGGTCTTCATGTGGGTCCTGAACAACTGGAAAGGGGGCTATCCCCAAAGCAGTTACCTGTATGCAGGGATATGTTCTTGTATTTGGGCTGCCTTGTCTGGCCTCAGTTGGAGAAGAAGCACCTAGCCTTTCTGAAACTTGAAGTGCTAAGGTTGGGGTGTGTACCCAGGGGAGCCACACCCTCTCAGAGGAGAAAGGGGAGGGGGATGAGGGACAGATAGTGGGATAGGGTGACCAGGAAGGGGAAGTGAGTGG
Source organism: Rhabdomys pumilio (assembly GCA_030674055.1). NCBI lineage: Eukaryota > Metazoa > Chordata > Mammalia > Rodentia > Muridae > Rhabdomys > Rhabdomys pumilio. Next base: position 220,025,190 of record JANHMN010000002.1, read on the forward strand.
AGTGTAAGGTGAATAAGTTAATGTGTGTGTGTGTGTGTGTGTGTGTGTGTGTGTGTGTGTGTGTTTCCAGGGTTACTGCATCAAAGTTACTCTGGGGCTTGACTTCAGATTTTTGTTAACCATTTGTTTGTATGATTCCACCCAACAGTTCCATGTTGAGGCTTGGGCAAACGTTCTCACTGTGTGCACCCTTCTCTTCACTGCATGTTGCCCTGGGCTCCATTGCTCTACTTAAGATCAGATGGAGGAAGAAACTGGCTAACTCCAATGTTTACCTTCAAATTCATTTGCATTTCTAAAATTAGTCATTAGGCAATCAAAGCAGCGTTCCTCTTCCCAGTCACTACGTCCCCTTGTACATGTGTGACCATGCACTTAAAATATAAAATCAGGAACTGCTGTTGACCTACTTCTTAAGTTTCTTATGTTATAAATGTGTTTCCATGTTCTCGTTTTAGCTGGAAAATTTCAATTGTTAATGCATAAAATCTCATGTGAATGCACACACAGATATTTTAATATATATTAACTGTAGTTCTATTTTCGGGATGTGTAAGTTGCTAACTAGTGTTTTCCCAGTTACAAATAATATTGGGATATGTATTTTTAAACATATAGATCTTCTATATTTAGGAATTTTACTTTGAATACATTCCCAGAATTGTTATTAGTAAGCTAAATGTATGAGCTTTTTATTGTTCCGGAGATCTGTTGCCAAGTTATTTCCTGAATAAATGTTTCCAAAATATACCCTGCCAAGACATAATTAATGACAGTTTCATGGCCTCCTTGCCAGCACAGAGTATTAACATTTTATTTTATATTATTACTAATTTAATAATTACATGTGGCATTCATAGCTAATTTATTTGCATTCAAAGTATATGTTATTCATGTACACTCCTCGAATGCTATAGAAATGTCCTACATAATGGTGTGGCCCTAAATGTAATAGCTATTATAATATAATACAATTAGCAATAACGTTTGGAATAACGTTATTGGGTTTATGTCAGGAATTGCATCAGTTAAAGAGAGTGCCCATTGCATTCTCTCCTCAGGTGCCTGTTTTATCTTAAAGGTCCTGAAGAAAGGCAAATGCTGAGATGACCCCAGAAGGAAGGAATATGAACAGACTTCTCTGCATTCCTGGGTTAGACCCTGGGTGTTAACCTTTCACCTGCCTTTTCCTTTATCCTGAGTCAGCCTACTCATACCACATACCCACTTCAACCCTACCCTTGGTAGAAGGAGCTTACATATCATTCTTTCCTTATTTTGTTAATTATTAAAATTATAATTATTGAATTAGTTATTATTACTTATTAAAGCAAAATTATTTATCAAATATCATATGTAGGCATGAAGCTACAAGACAAGGGACCTTGTATCTAGCTGGAGAAGATACTGTCACATACCACTGTGCGTTCATCACTGTCCCCTAATCCCTCAGAGGATTTCGCCCACAAGGCCTTCTTTCTGTTCTAGAATGCTTGGCTAATACATACTGTTTCTCTAACCTCGGTTCTCAAACATCCCAAAATCCATCAGAGCCCAGACATCACTTTTTTAGAGGGACCTCTGATAACCACGGTACCCTGGGTTCCCATCTCAAATGATGCCCACTGCTTTTCCTGGTTCTTCTTCTCCATGGCTCTACCACCATTCCATGGTATACTAGAGTCTCTATCTGCTTATTGTCTCCATGGGAAGTAAGCTGTGTGAGGCAGGTGCTCTGTCTAGTTTACTCGCTGGTGTAGAAGGCACCTCCTTCTGTATTTCTAGTGACTCGAGCAACTAAATGCATGGAGAGGATTTTGTTTTGATTTCAGTGTAAGGAAGAGGCTCTTGGAGAAACTGTGGATGTTTGTTAGCTGTATTCAGGGGACACCAGGGAATATAGAATGGGAAACAAAGGAAGCAGAGTTAAAATGCAGTCTACTTGGAGTGCTTTCTGAGAGTCTTTTACTATATCTTTGGCCACTCTGTCCCGTGCTGGTCACTGCCACCTAGTCAGCCTTCTCTGGGGAGTCAGAACACATCCACTTCTTGAAGTAGAATTGACAGTAGCATCTTAGCGCTGGGTCTTGTGGTCTCCATGGTAGGAAACCCCAAATCCCCTTGATAAAGTGATAATGGCTCTGCCCTTCCATTTATGGGATCTGTATTGACTTTTGGAAAGATTTGATGGAAGCTTTGGTGGAAGGAGAAACTGAGTCAGCCAGTGATTTTTTTGTTTGTTTGTTTGTTTGTACAATTGGTATCTTTATGGATGGTAAATCTCCCTAATTAGTTCATTTTACCAGGATTTGATTGAAGGCTTTTCTTATCTGTCTCTGTGGTCTCTTTCTACCTGAGGGTTAGAAAGAATAGGAAGCAAGATGTATGTCTGATTTGGCTAGCTTCTAAGGAGGCCAGCCCATAAATAAAACATCTAGGGCTTTCTCAGGGAGGGGACAGAGGGACAGTTTCTGAGTGGGAACTAACTGATGGATGGAGACAGGAGAGTGCTTTCTTAAGTGAAGCAGGAAACATTTTCTTCTGTGGGCTGAGCTGCAGAGCTGGCTTTTCCTCCTGGCCCAGCCTGGTACTGGGGAAGGGTGAAGTCTGAGCAACAAGGGAACATATATGACCCTAGTCCCCTGGCTTACCCTCCTGTCCTGTCTGATTCCCAACCAGACTTCTCTTGGAAGGAAGAAAGATGATCTATGCATCCACAAGTCTTTCCAAAGCAGGTTCTAGCATATATTTGTGTTTTAATTAAATTAACCAACAATTCTATGAATTTTCAGCAGCTTACAGAGGAAGCTGGTTCATACTTACTACGGTCTTTGGCTGGACTGGGTTTCAGTTCATTGAGTATATTATGGAGTTTAGACAGAATATCAGATGTCAACTTCTCTCTCCATTGGGAGACACTGCTAAGGAAGAATAGCTCTGCACTCAAAAGAAAAGTCTGGGCATTACAGTTCCAGGAAAGCCAATTTTTCACAGGCGGCACAGGAGAATTGTACTTTAGTCCTAATCCCTAGAACACATGATTCTTTCAACCTTAAGTTGTCAGGAAAAGGAAGAAGAAAAAGGAGAAGGAGGAGGAGGAGGAGGAGGAGGAGGAGGAGGAGGAGGAGGAGGAAGAGGAGGAGGAGGAGAAGGAGGAGGAGGAGGAGGAGGAGAAGGAGGAGGAGGGAGAGAGGGAGAGAAAAGAAAAGGAGAAGAAGAAAAAGGAGAAGAAGGAGAAGGAGAAGAGTTAGAATAAAAAAATAAACATCAAAATGAACTGTTGCCCACTCAGTGATAAGACAATGTCTAGGAGATGACTATTTTATTTGACCGTAGCTGAAATACTGAGGGCAAGTTTTTATCAGAGCAGTGCTCCCTTCCTACTATGTACAGGTGGTTTGGATTTGTGGAAGCATGCGATGGTAGATCAGAATAAATGTCTGAAGACATCCTCACACTTCCAGCTCATCAGAACCATTTAGGCAAGTGCCCATCATCAATAAAGCAGAGAGATTTCACTGTTTACATAGATGCTTTCTATTTACACAATGAAATAAAACTCACAGCATGAATGTGGAGGACACTAAAAATAGGGCAGTGCTAGATGAGACACCAAGAGGTCTTTCTGTGAGATTCTACTAACATAAGGGGCAGCAAACAACATCTCTCTGTGGTGGTAGACATCAGAATGACAGGTGCCTCTAGATGAGCTGGTACTTGAGAAAGGATTCCAGGAGGCTTCTGGAAGGTACTCATGCTTTTTGTTGAACAATATTGGTTTGTGTGTGTCTCCATGAAGCTTCACACTTAGGATAAAAGCACTTTGATACTCTGTCTTTAAAGACTACAGAGAAGTTCCATCATGTTGGGTTCCTATCTCTTTCTACTTTAGCATGGTCCTCAGCTTCCTTGGTTCATCACACATCCCTGTGATACACAAAGCCATGCCTCATGCTGAGAAATAAAGAGAATTAGGAGTCTAGACACTCCAATTTGAGTTGTTTTGCCATGATAAGAGTGGAGGAGGTGGACATGGCAGGCCTAATCATATCTGTGAGCCTCAATTTCTTCAGCTGGTTCTGGAGAGTGAGATCTATTCTCTCTTCCCTGGGATTCTGAGTGCCTTTTATCTTGCTGTCTTTATCTGGGTCAGATGCATTGTACTACAGGCCACAGAGCAAGAAATTGTGAGCAAGTGGTTTCAGGAAGTTCTATGGAGAACACAGATTCTTGAGCCATGGTCCTAGGTTTCTCTGTCCTCTAAGGGGAGCCTGATTCTAAAATCATTGCAAGGCCAATAATTCTTTATTCAAAGTCACAAAACAAACGAGAAAACTCACCTGAAGCCATTGCTGAAACCAGTTAACTTCTCATACCTTGTGACACAGTGGAGCATCTTAAAATTAAGAGGTTGGCATCCTCTGAGTTTGTGACTTGTATGTGGTGTGACAGATGCATCTGTGTTTGTGTATGTGTGTGCAGGCATATGTGCTGGCGTTCCTGAAAGCCAGAGGTTGACATTTGGTATCTTGTTCAATTACTTGATACTTTATTTTTTGATTTTATTCCTTCATTGAACCTGGAGTTCCCTGAGTTGACTAACCTGGGTAGCCAGCAAGCCCTCAGAGACCTTCCTGTCCGTGTCCTCAGAACTGGGAATACAGCTATAAATTAGTGCTCCTGCTTCTGTCTTACTTTTTACTGTGCATTCTGGAATCCAAATGCAAGTCTTCATGTTTGTAGGGTTTTACCCTTTACCAACTGAATCAACTCCTCAGTCCAAGAAACCCTAAAACTTTTGGGAAATGTGTATTCAATAAAAAGCTAACAGGTACCTCCCAGATTATAAATCCATTTAAAACACACTTGAAGGAAGCATTAAAAAAATACCAATAAAGCAGGCTCAGAGGTCAGGGAGGAATAAAATCTCTTAGACCCCAAAACCCAAAGGGTTAATTCTCCCTTAAGGAGGAGGAAATGCCAACAAGCCTTTGGCAGCCTCCCTCCTCCTTTATATAACACTTTCAAAAGCTGAAGCTAGGATCGGCCAGTAATGCTTTTAATTTGTGTGTGGTTGGGAGGAGGCCAGGATTTAATCGAAATCATTAGAATGGCTTTGCTTGGAGGAGCTGTGCAGTAGGACTGGGCAGCCAGGTAGCCGTGGAATAATTAAAAAAAATACCTAAGGTCATCGTCATTGCTTGAGTTGGTCCAGACACCAGGTTTAGGAGTAAAAAGGGTGGAATTCAACAATGTTTCTTTTGCCGAAATAAAATTTGTGCACAGTTACTATGCTATTACAGCCCAATTTTCTCTCTTCCCATTCACCTAATAAAAGTAGCCAGAGTTCCCTTATTTGCTTAACAGGGTGGAGGCCGAGCTCTGGGAACGCGCTGTCCCTCAGCCAGCCCAGGTGTTCAAGGTTCCTACTCTTTTTCTGTCCCGGACTGTGGGTGGTCTGAGCTGTCCCACCTTCCTGAATTACACATCTGCACACAGCTGGGCAGAGAACATTCCACCTGCACTGCCTTCCCAGAATAGTAGAACAGCGGGAGGTGTAAGTCCTCTGAGTCCTGTCCTTGAGCAAAACTATGGAAAACCATGCACAGACCTTAGCGTTTCTGTACTTGCCCTCATCTTTCTTGGGAGAAGCATGTGTTCAAAGGCCCCACACAACAGATGGTCAAGATTAGAAATCATGTCCCCCAAAGACTGAATAATTCAAGTAAAGAAGAATACATCTGTGGAGCAGGGATATCCACCTGACTTATTTATATGTTCTAAACACTTCCATGTATCACGGGACCAAGCATATGCCAGACCAGTTTATTCACTCAATCAACAAGGTTCGTTTACAGCTACAAGCCACCTATTGCTTCTTTTCCTGCAACACTGTAAGGTTCTGGGCTGGGGTCTGTAGTAAAGAAGAAAGGAAGAGGTGACCCTCCTTTACAGAAGCTCAGTAGGTGAGACCTGGGCTAAAATGTCAGGCCTCCTGTGTACAAAGGTTTGATGCAGAAGATCACACCATTTTGTAGGACCAATAAGTCATCTTGTGTTCCTCTGGTGTCAATGTGAAAACTTTAGCAGCTACCCTGGGTTTCTGTGATTCAACCCTACATTATGCTCCAGCCTTGAAAATGGTGTCAAAGAGTATTGGGATCATGTCTTGGAACAGATATGACCGAAAAAGTCAGTCCCATGGTGCCTTGCATTTAATGAATACTCCACTTGGGGTGTTGAGGGAGACTAAACTATATCTGACAAAAGTTCTATTGTAATATGTTTTATGTGCCAGAAAATAGAGTACAGAAAAATCAGACGCACAGTTAGTTCACCCATGCTCAGATAGGACGTGACACAGTATAATTCTACATGAGGACAGAGTCCACACAGAATATTCACATGGTCAAGAGAAGACATGAGTTAGTCCAAGGGACAGATAAAGATGAGATGAAACATGAGGAGAAGGGGACTCACCAAAGAGAGGATGGTTGAAGGCGAAGGTCCTAGCACAGTGTTTCTCAGCCTTCCTAATGCCATGACCCTCTAATACAGTTCTTCCTGTTGTGGTGACCCCCAACCATAAAGAATTGTAATGAAAATATCTGATATGTAACTCGTGAAGGGGACACAACTCACAGGGGGAGAAGCCCTGTTAGAGGAAGGGATGGTTGATTGAATTAAAGGTCTCTGTTTCCCTTGAAAAAGAGGGTCATCTTTACAGGATGGGGCAAATCATGAGATACCTTTTACTTGTGACAAGGAAAGGTATAGTGGAAGACATGTTTTTTAGGTCTGTACCTGGGGGAATAGCCTGTCTACTGACATATAACTGTATAATCTACAAAACTGTGGCTCACACCAGCAGCTCTCGACAACTCTACTGTGTTTGTGTTCACTGGGTGCACTATCTGGGACAGCTATGAAGGTCAGGTCTTTCATTGTTATTTTTCAGCATGGCTTCACAGTAAGATGGTTGACAGGTTCTAATAGGGTAGGAAAAGCTGGAAGATCTCTCTGAGGCTTAGATTTAAGGAGGTTAAGGATTAAGTTCAACCTCTTAAGGGGAAGAACTCCAAAGACCTATGAATGAGGCATGAGTGTAGGGAAGTTACATACTCTGAGGTTTTTACAGCCATCTGTCATGGGGAGGAGGCCGAGAGGAAGAAGCATGACTAAAGAATAAGGTTAGGGGAGGTAGGACAGAGGACTGTTTCTTGTTTGATTAACCAACTTATCATATATATATATACACACACATATATATATGTGTGTGTATATATATATATGTGTGTGTGGTGTGTGTGGTGTGTGTGTATGTGTGTGTTTGTGTTGTGTGTGTTGTGTGTGGTGTGTGTGTGGTATGTATGTGGTATGTGTGTGGTGTGTGGTATGTGTGTGGTGTGTGTGTGTGTGTATATGTGTGTCTGTATGTGTATACATATGTATATGTGTATATGTGTATATGTATATGAATATGTATATGTGTATGTGTATGTGTATGTGTATGTGTATGTGTATGTGTATGTGTATGTGTATGTGTATGTGTATGTGTATGTGTATGTGTATGTGTATATGTATATGTATATGTATATATCCTTCTTACAAAGGCTCAAGTCTGGATGTCTGGACTCTAGAACAAGACCAAGGGCTGTAGGAGGCCATGGATCATGGGCTATACTTAATCAGACCTGCTTTTGTACATGGTACTCAGGAGTGCCAAGGTCTATACCCCACATCCCTACTTCCTGCCCCTGTCATTAACTTAAAAAGACTACCTAAAATGTGACTCCTATTTAGTCTCCTGTGGGAAAGACATGGATACAAGTCTCTCTCTTGATATCTGTCTGTCTCAGTCTTCACAGGCAATCATTCCAGGGTTGAGTGTGCCTGCTGTGACTGGCCAGGTATGGTAAGGCTGTGGTTGAATGGATGGCCTTGACAACAAAGATCAAGTTTGGTGTTCAGGAAGACAAATTCTTTTACTTACTGAGAGCTAGTAAGATCCCTCAACTTTAGACATTAACTCTTTTTAAATTTTTTTTTAAAAATTACTATATTTTATATGTATGAGTGCTTTGCCTGCCTGTATGCTTATATATATATACTGTGTGCATATCTGGTGCCTACCAGACCAGAAGAGGGCATCAGATCTCCTGAAACATGAATTCAAGATGTATGTGACCTACCATGTGAGTGCTGGGAATCAAATCTTGATCTTTTACAAGAGCCAAAAGTGCTTTTAACTCCAGAGACATCTTTCTAGCCCTTAATATTAATTTTTAACTAATATTCAAGGTAGAAATACGGATGAAAAGCATGCTTCTCAAAAGGCAAGGGATGGGGCAAAGATCAACACAACCAGTGGGTCTTTGTGGGAGGCTCTGAATTTAAAGCACATGCACAAATCCCAGTACAGCAGCCATCCCTCAGGTGGTGACATGCCAGACCAGGGGCTTCCTATCTGCTGCTAGATGGTTGCATCTAGAGAGCAGATTGAGATGTGATTTTCTCATGCATTGTGTGTCTGGCCCCTATGCTATCCTATAGCCATTACACATTTTAATTACATTAGCATTTTAATATGCATTGGTATTAAATAGTACATAGGCCAACATTATATATTAACATTACTAATATCTAGCTATAATACACACACACACACACACACACACACACACACACACACACACACACATTTTTTGGTCTCATGTCCATGTGCCTGTGTTATGTGCATATATGTGCAGGTACATGAGTGTAGAAGCCAGAAGATAACCTTGGGTGTCGTTCCTCAGGAGATGACTATCTTGTTTTGAGAGACAGACTCTTACTAGCACAGTGACCACTGATTCGGCTAGGCTGACTATCTAGCTAGCAAGCACCAAGGATTTACCCTTTATTGATTGCTTTCCTTCTTCTGTCTCCTTCCCTTCTCTGCTTCTGAGAAGACTCCAAGAAGACATCTTGAAAATCACGTTCAACTATCTAAGTTCTGGCTTCCTTCTTGGCTCACCATTGTTTTGTATTATTTGGGCTCAGTTTCTCAAGATGTAAGTGAACAATTGGTGTGGTCTAGGCTAACCTTTGTGAGTTTGTCAAGTGATAGATGGTCCATGGATCCATGAATCCCTCTAGAACTTTCCAGCTCTGAGAATGGACATTAGGTGACTGTGGGATATGAACATTTAAGGATGGGCAAGCACTCCAACTGGGAGACTCCTGAGAGGGATAACAGTACTGTCTGGTCCTGGGAGGGAGAGGGTGAGAGTCAGGGAAGCAATGGAGAGAACACAATGCACTCTTCTGGACAGTTCACTGCCATCCTGGAGGAAGAATCATATTGCAGAGAGACTGGCCTCACTTGGCCCAGCCCAGAGGATGGGCACATGCGCAGAACTCTGGGACAGGTTCTTATGCTGCTATGGTGTTTGCTGCTCTACCTCCCAGTTCTTGCACTGGCCATTCCTCTCCCCTTCCTCAGAAAAGCTAGGGTCAGTCTTTGCTCCTGTAAACTTTAAATCTCTGTGCTGCTGTCAGTGAGTTACACTCTGGCTAGCCTACCTCTGTTTCTCCCAGGGACTTCTGGTAAACTCATTTTCTCAAATGCCTGGTCCCTGGGGGCTGAGTGCAAGCAAGTGTCAGGAAAGGAATGGGCTAGGCACGATGTGCTCTTCTGGACAGATGTAATTTTCAATCACACCCTTCTCAAGTCTCCTGTGGCTCCTTCCTACTCAAAGGGATCTGCTGAAGACTTTGCCTGGTGTCTGAGGATGTGTCTCATCCTGCTGTCCCGTTCATCTGCCTCCAACCCCAGTCACGTGTGACACTAGGGTAGATTCTCTTCATTTCTCCATCTCCACTTCTGCTATGCTTTCTTCACGGTGTTGAACTTGTCTTTAGCCTCCTCAGTCTGTATCTGATACACGTGTCAAGTTCTGGGACAGGGCACACAGCCCCACAGTAGGAGAGAGTATGAGCACTCACAAATCATTCCAGAGGAAAATCTTAAGGTAATTATGACAGACGAAAGAAAATCACATAATAACGTGTTAGCGAGGCATTAAACATCTGTAAAGGACACTTATTTTTGGAATCTCTATCCTTTCAAAGAGTCTGTTTATTTTTATATTTTTATTTATACATGCACATGTGTGGGTGTGTGGGCATGTGTGTGCCAATGCAGGCCAGTTGGAGGCCAGTAGAAGGACATCTAGGAGCTGGAGTTACAGGCAGTTCTAAGTTGCCAGAGATGGGTACTGGACCCAACCTTGGGTCCTCCGCAGGAGCAGTAAGATCTCTTAACTGATGAGTTCTCTCTAGCCCCTGGTTTTGAAATTTCTAAAACAAAGAAAGTCACGTGAAAAGGAGTTAATTAGTAGAGAGTGGTTAAAGATAAGTGAAGTCAGACACAAAACTACAAATTAAGGAACTACTTATAATCAATACGATGTGTCTTCTTTTATTATATACACATATTTCTCCGTAATAAAATATTAAAGTACAATTAAAAGCTAAGTAGAAAAGATCGATAAATATTTTACTGAGGAAGACGCATAATTAGACTAGGGAAAATAAAAATATTTTTAAATAATATAAATTAAAGCAGATTTATTTATTTATTTATTTATTTATTTATTTATTTATTTTGTAGAGCCCAAATTAGTAAGATAATACCTGACTGGTAATAATAATATGAGATGGGGGCATGTAATGGAGTGGAAATGTCACATCTTCAGAATCAACTTACTCACATTTGTCAAGAAGCTTGAAAGTCACTAAGCAGCCCACCTGCAGAGAGGTGTCTTAAAGCACATCAAAGCAGAGATACCTCCAAACCTTTGGGCGTTCACAAGAGTTACAAAGACTAGATGAATGCAGCCAAAGCCTGACATTTGGCTGAGGGTAATTAAAATGCCAGAGTAGCAAGGAAATGAGTCTTGATTTAACTTGGGTTAAAAAACAAACCAAAAGCCAGGTGAGCTGTCTTCACACAAATTGTTGGACCAAATACACAGAAATGAGCGATGAGTACACACCTGGTAAGACGCACATTGCGGAGGGAACCCACCCAAAGTGAGCAACGACCTCCTCTATCTAGAGACTTGTATAGTATTTTCATGTTAGTGATGTGAGTTTCTGTCTTTCAAAATTTCCAGCAGAAGCCTATATTATTTTAAAATCAAAAGTACATGATGAAGCCACGAAAGCTGATGGACCACACACAAATATTATCCTGGCACCAGGAGGGTTAGGAATTGGAGGTAGCCTGAGCTACATAGTGAGAGTATCTCTCTGTCTCTCTATCTCTGTCTTTCTCTGTCGCTCTGTCTCTCTCATTGATACACTCACATGAACTCATTTACCTAAACATTACACTCTTACAACATTTATGTATTCATTACAAATAATAAAATCATTGGAAGCAAATAATTGAAAAAAAAAAAAAACCTCGTGGTGCAATAATAATTCCTGATTTGTTTTAGTCAAAATGATAGTAATATCAGTATTCTTTATACTGCTGTCTCTTCTTCCTGCCCACATTTAATACTGGGCTCCTATTCTCTCTGTCTCTCTGTCTCTCTGTCTCTCTGTTTCTCTCTCTCTCTCCATACATGTGTAGATGCAATTGCATGGATGTCACGGCAGTGGTAGAAGATTCCCTAGGTTGTCAGTGTTCCTCTTCTACCTTGTTTTAGACGAGTTCCCTTTCTGTTTGCTTGCTGTGTGTGTATATGCAGGTGTGTATGCTAGGTGGCAGTCAAGCTTCTTGGGGTTCCCCTGTCCCCATCTCCCATCTCCCCAAAGAAGTGCTGCCATTACAGATGCTCGTACCACGTGGCCAACTTTTACACGGGTTCTGGGGATTTGAAGTCAGGCCATCATGTGCTCCAAGTGTTTTTATATCGTAAGTCATTCCACAGCCCCGGGCTCCTACTATCTATGAAGGGGTTTAACTGTCACACCTTCAACATAATTCAGTCTAGCCTCTCCAGTTGGACAGTAGTTTATTGGATAGGAGAGACCGCATCATGCCCAGACCACTAATGTTTCCAAGCCTCAGCTCTTTCCAGGGACCACTGGTACAGAACTGATAGTCATGTTTAAGCATTAAGTGTCTCAATTAATATAAAGAACTGTTCACGCACCTGGCATATTACAGGCACTTGGTTAAGGACAATGACGTTAGGGGTCAGGCTGACATGGATTCGAGTGCTGATTCAGAGATTTATAGTGACAGGATTTTGGAAACTGTCCACAGGCCCATTGAGTTTTACTTTCGCCTCTTGTTAACTGAGAATCATAACAGCAATTGTTAGCAAGCTGCTGCGGTGCGGCCTGTCAAAGGCACTTAGCTTGGCTCCTGGGCCCTGTGAGTATTTGGTAAGTGGTTGGTGTGATGTTCCTGCTTATAACAGTAGCAGCAGTGGTAACAGTAGCAGCAGTACTATTATTCCTGGTGGTTTTCTTTTTCTGCTTTCCTGATTGCCCAGGGTGGGAATTGTTTCAAGTGCTGAGTCTTTGTTTATTGGAGTCCCTGCGTTAAATCTTTCCCAGACCATTCACAACTGGTACTCCATTTGAAATCTTAAATGAAACATGACATTTGGTTTCTGAGTATCAGAAGAGTCAAATCGGCGCTTTTTTTTTCTGGTTTGTTTGTGTTTGGTTGTTTTATCATTTAAGGGCTTCTCAGACAACAGCTAGTTTGTAGCCGTCCTCGGGATTAGACAAGAGTGGCCATTGAGTGGCAGCAATGAGCCAAGACACCTGTGCATTTAATATTGAGACTCAGCATTTCGTTGGATAAACTCTGAAATGGAATAGCACCTGGTAATTATTTTTTCCTACTCAACTAACACAGGAGATTTTACTGACGTGTCTGGGTTCCAGGAGAGACCATGAGTTCCAGGAGGTGAGAGGAGCAATGGTATTTCCATTTCATTCATTTACCTGTTATAATGGGACAGTTTTGTGCAGCTGAGGATTCCAAACTTAAGATCCTTTTGCCTCTACCTCCCAAGCGCTGAGGCTATAGGTCTGAGCCACTGTGTCTAGCTTTATGCGGTGCTAAGAGTCAAACTGAGGAATGTTTGCATACTATGCAAACACACTCTACCTAACTGAGATCCATCAATTTTTATTACCAAAAAATATTTATTATTTTACCAAAAATAAAAAAAAATATTTATTTTATTACCAACCCCAATTTTTATTTATTTGTAATTAACAATAATTATAGAAATATAGGCGAGTGTGGTATAGTTAGTGTCAATTGTCAAACTGATAGAATCTAGAATGTCTGGGTGGCATGCTATTGATTGTGTTAATTCAGTGGGAAGGATGATCGTCCCTGAGTACGGGGCATCCTGGGCTATGTAAGTAGAGAGAGGGAGTTGAACAGCAGTGTTCGTTCATCTTTCTCTGCTTCCTCACTGTGGTCACATGATCACCTCCTTCAAGTTTCTACCTCCTTGACTCCCCGTCAAGCTAGACTGTACCCCGGAACTAGGAGACAAAATAAACTCTTTCTCGATTTGGTTGCTTAGTCAGGGCATTTTATCACAGCAACAGGAGAGAGAACGAAGACAGATCCAAGATGATATTTTCATGTCTATGTCCATGTTGTAGAAATATTTAATCAAGCTAGTTGACATAACTATCAACTCAACAACTAGTCTGTTTTTGTGGTACTGGTGTTAAAATATACTTAAACAAATTTGAAATATATAATACATTACTGTGATCATTCAGTGCATAGCATCGATCTGTGTCTTGAAAATCTTGTTAATATTTTAATTGGGTTTAGTTCTCTCTCTCTCTTTCTTGCTGTTTCTCTCTTCCTCCCTCCCTTCCTCTCCCTCTATCTCCCCTCTCTTCCTTTTCACAGTACTCAATTAGAATTGCCCTATAGTTCTCCATTTCCCAATCCCTCATCCAAAGTTTTCTCCCTTTAACTTTAACCCTGTGGCCAGCGATGGCAGTGATAAGATATGACATTTCACTGCAGCTCTGGCAGGCACAGTCTCCCGATTGCTCTTCCAGTTTCTTCCCCACCTGTTAACCAATAGGACCATCCAAAGCTGTATTTAAGGACTGCCTATGGGAAAAGGACATTGTCTTTCCACAGACATGGTGGACCTGGATTATGGCATTTTAACGTTTAAATTTTCCCTCACATTTTGTCTTGCTATCCATATGTCCCTTGGTCTCCATGTTGCATTTGTCTTTCCACAAGATAGTGGTTGGGGAGCCCAGACTAAAAGAGTGGTGCCATCCCCTTTAGGTCATGAAGGCACATGGGAACACCCTTAAGCTGTGTTTCCACCCACAGGGACTGGCGGTTTTAGCATCTGTCATATAGACCCTTTACCCCTTCACTATGGGTCCTGCTGCCTTTTACCTAGAATGGAACGATTACAGCACTCTCCATACTTGAGGCCAACTCTTTTGTCAGCAGCAGCAGTAACAGTAACGGGTTTATTATTCTCCTCTATGAGGGAGGGCTGGAGCTGGTTCAAGCAGTCTACTACCAATGGCCAGCAGGAGAAAAAAAATCATTAGAAAATCAATTCTTACTTAATTGAAGAGTCTTCCTCTGAGCGGAAACGGAGTGGGATTTATTACCTCAGTTGCTACACAGCCTGGGTGGTGACTGCATTTTCACTTGTCTTGGGTTCCTTGAAGAGAGGAGATGTCCCCCACACCCAGGCTCAGTAGCATAGGTGACACTGGAGGGTCTGAGAGAGACAAGGAAAGCAATGACCCAGTTGGCGAACACACTTCGAATATGAGCAAAAGTTGTCTTGCCAAAGGATGATGAGAAACGAGGTCCTAAACTAAGATACATAGTGCATCCTTTCCTTACAGGCAATTTAAAGCATTCCCCCTCCACCCCACAGTACACACACACAGAGAGCACCTACCGTTGTCTATGGCACTGGGACCCCATGGTCCTCACATTTCCTGAGAGGAATCTGGAGTCTTCTCAAGTTATGGACACCAAGCTAAGGCCCTGACACCTTCGTAAGGGTGAACAAAATTGTAATTCATACAGAAACCATACACAGGAAACTTGAGCAGGCAAAGATCATGTAGACTACTGTGGAGGCTATCCCCTGCTCTCTGCACCCATATGGTGTGCCCTGGACCATGAAGTGAGGGATTTACTGGTTAAGAATGAGACTCCTAGAAGCCTGAAAGGTAGCATACTCAATCTATTTCAAGTCTTCAAACTCAAGCTCAGAGATTCCAAGGGCCAGTGATTTGTTAAGAAAGACAGATGGGCTTTTAGCTAAAATACTACACAAAGAATGACAACCATCAAGTGGAGTGAATGTAGAAGTTGAGATAATTGGGACTGTATGTTACGCCTTTGCCTATGCTTACTGAGACAGAGGTTCTCAATCTGTGGTGGGCTGGGCCTAGGGATAATGCTTTGTTCTGGTGTTGAGCCTTTGATCTCAGCTTTTGAAGCAGAGCTTCTACATCCTGTGGGACTTCCTGGATGATAAGAGCATCTTTTGTTTTTCAGAGCCCACTCTTCACATGCTCCTGGAATGCCTCAGGCAGGAGACTGGTTGCCAGGGGAAACAATCATGTCACTGGAAGGTAGGGATGTTCAGCCTCCCACCTAACTCACTGGAGGCAGAGTGGCTGAAAGTTTATAGTCACTCACCAATGACCAAAAAAATGTAACCAACCAAGTCTACAGGATGTGACCACCATAAAATCCCAGAAAGACAGACCTTGAAGAATTGCTGGCTGTGTTTGAACATATAGAAATGTCTAGAGAACAACACATCAGAGAGAGCTTGCAAGTTCTGTACCCTTTCTCTCACACACCTTGTCCTAGGTGTGCTTTCCTTTCAGCTTGTGCCTTTCAAGATGTCTGCTGTAACAACATTGAGAGAATTGTTTCCCTGGGTTCTATGAGTTGGCCTAGTGAATTCATGAAGTCAAGACGGGGGCTTAGGGGATTTGATTCATAATTACTTAATCAAGAGCGTAGATTACTATCTATTACTACTTTGTACTTTCAGAGGGCATCTTTTTAAAATTTTTCTGAGATAGGGTTTGTTTGTGTGACCTTGGCTGTCTTGAACTTTGTCTGTAGACCAGGTTAGTGTCAAACTCACAGAAATCCGCCAGCCTCTGCTTCTTGAGTATGCTCCCACCATCAGCTTCAGCTGACATATTAAGGAGAGAAATTTGGGAAGTCTTGTGAGACAGGAGCCTTCATCTTAGGAAGGGAGAGAGCTCACACTGTGGCCAGGTAGACAGCGTTGGGACCTAAATGACGGCAGGACACCTCTTTGATAGTGATAGGAGAGTTGCGAGGTGTGTGGAAAGTATCTACACACATTAAAGTACCTACTACCTGATATACACTGATTAGAAAAATGATTTAATTTTTCTATTTCTAGCATGTTCTCTGTTCTTCCTTCTCAAATAAAGGAAGACAGATAGAATACCATTTTGCTTATTTATTTTGATAATTGTGACCTTCTTCTGCATTAGCTCTTAGGTTCTGAGATTGTGACGTGTGCCACCAGAGGTGAGTGGTTTGTTTTTTTTTTTTTTTTTCTTCCCAGCCCTAGAAAAGCAAACAGAAAGTTCTTATGTAGGGAAATGTGACTTATGACCATCCTGCTTTCGGGTGGTTTGCTTTTCTTCTGTGTTGGATTCTTCACTTCCCATGTATCTGCAGGATGTTTGGAGTCACCTTCTCAAAGGTTGTGGTCAAAGCCCTGAGCGCTTATCTCTACCGAGGCATGAAAAGCAGAGCTGTGCTCCCATGTCTGTAGCCATCAGTCTGTACGTCCTCTGTTGAGAATGTGGAGAAGGATACTCATGTCCTTGTGGCAGCATGGCACATCTCCATGCTGGCGTCCTCCACAAATCACAATTTGGGATGGTTTGCCACTGCTTGGGAAATGACTGCTCAATTCCGAACTGGTCTGAAAGAGTTTGAAATAAAAAAAGGGAATGGATCACTGGGATAAATCAGATATGGGTGAACTTATCAAAGTTCAATAAACATAAAAGTGATGAATTTTGAAGTCACATAATTAACTCAGGATTACATGAGCAATAACTGAGTAATTACTCCTTTAATAATGCATTAAACTTGTCAGGAATACTTACTCATTCTGTTCAAATTTTTTAACAAGATCGCCTATAGCAAGTGACTGTAATTAGATATTGCCTCAGAAAACATCGACAGCTCCTAATTGATACCTTTTATTATAAAGCTAGATGCCAAACATTGCTGTTGAGCGGATTAAGGAATAATATGAGATGTGTTAGGATCTTAGTTCCTGCTTTCAGGGATTTCATGCAAGTGGGGAAAAAAAACCCTCCAGTCAGGCCTGTCAATCAGAACATAAAGTTGGTTCAAGTTTGCATTGGTTTGCTTGAAACTACAGCCTGACAGCAATTGATATTGCCAGGGCTGTCAGCAAAAGAAAATAGGGGCAGAGGGGGGTGGGGATGGAGACAAGATCTCCTCCTGCTTCCTGCTTTCCTGTGGATGGTCAGGAGAGCTGGGCTTGGGAGAACATAGATATCAAAATGAGGCCTGTCTGTGGTGTGGAAAACTGTTTCATACCTTCTGATATGAGAGAGAGAGAGAGAGAGGGAGAGAGAGAGAGAGAGAGAGATTGATTTCCCCCACTTCAAGGCTTATCTTCATGGATTCTGTTGTAGTTTTTGTTTTATATTTTCTCTATAGCTATTTGGGACAGAACGCTAACGTCACTTGAGGGTGTCACAAAAGTTTCCCACCATCTGCCCATCGTCTAGGATATGATCTCTGTGTGTTTTAACCTGAACCTAGAACTCCTATTAGAGGAGGAACTGAGAATCTCCTTAAATCATTGTCCCTGAAGCAATGAAAGGAAGAAGGCACACATTTGCACAAAAGAGCATTTTAAAAAGGCCAGTAGCAGGTACTTCTGATGAGAGGAGCCTTTGTGTGAATCTAGGTCTGCTAGGGCTGCTAGCCTCAGTGCCCTTGTCTGCAAAATGGTCCTTTTAATGGGTGCAAGGTAAGGTCCAGGGCAAGGAAATAAAGAGTGTGGAGCTATCGTAGTGATGGCACAACTGGATGCTGTACAAGGTGGCGAGCTGCTGACTTAAATACTTTCTTTCCTTATACTTTGGCAAAAATAATCTTCAAAATGAAAAATGTGTGATATTCACAGGATGGGAAGACATCAAAACATAAGAGCGAGCTTAATTTAATTATTATTGCAGGTGCTGGGTGTGGAATAAATATGTCAGGTGAATATTAACAGAGACCTGCAATTCATAAGCTGATATTTCTTACAGGAGATTGATTTATTCTTTTCATTTCTCAGCAAAAAAATCACTAAAGGTATTGATGCCCTCAAAATTTCCCCATGACTTTGGCCATATTGCAATGAATAGCCTGGATGGTTAAAATATAAATGGCGTTTATTCAGAACGTGCATGTGTTTTCATATATTTACATTTCATATCACCGAAGTTAATGTTGGGAGAATATAAAATATGAAATAAAAACTAAAATAAAAATATGTAAAATGTAAAAACCAAGACAATTACATGTTTTCAGAAAAAAACCTCCATATCTTTTGAAATATTAAATACTATTAAAAGCAAGAGACAAATACTTATAAAAAAAAGTTTAGCGTTCATTTTAGTATTGCTTTTCATTGTTTTTTGAAAATTTCATACATGGGAACTATTACTTTATTTGCATCAGTTTTAATCCACAGTTTATCCTCTTCAGCATCTTTCTGTCCCCAAACTTCCTCTCAATTTTATGACCTCTTATTTAATTCATACTGCTGCATATGTATAAATATATACGTATTTATGAGCATACCCTGCCGAGTTCATTTAATGTTGTTCCTCTGTATACATGCTTAGAAATGGCCCCCACAACAGGCAAAATTAAAAGCTTACTTATAAAGAGACAAAATACAAACAAAAATTAAAATGAGATAGTATCCATGACTTAAATTCACAAACGTTTTAAATTTAAAACATTTAAATTTAATGTAATCTGAAATTTTAATAAAAATTTTTCAGAAAAGTAGGTTTAAATTCACAACTCCAGGACCCATCCAGTTGTCAGTGTGAAAAGGTAGCAACATGCATGTTCTGTCTAGACTTGTGTATATTCAAATTTCAGAGTTATACAAACTGCTTAACATTGCAGAATGTCCTGTAGCTGTTATGTGGGGCTGTTGTGAATGCAGAGCTGATTTGTGAATAACTTGAGAACTCTAAATTGGACCAGGAAAAGAAGCCGGGAAATAGATGCTCGTCACCAGTAGAAAATGATTCCCTTCGTCTGGAGACTATCACACTCCTGCGCACAGGGGAGATTTGACAAGCTAATTAATCTCAATCTCTCTCTCTCTCTCTCTCTCTCTCTCTCTCTCTCTCTCTCTCTCTCTCTCTCTCTCCTGAAATCCTCTCCAATTCCAGAGCACCAGAGCAGTGACCAACTCTGTCCACTTCCATGGCAAAACTCTCAGACCCGGTACTTAACCAAGCTAACAAACAGTAAGCGTGCTTATAGCTGCCTGCTGAGAAATTTTCCCCAGCTCCTTCAGAATGGAGAGCCGACATCAGAGTTCCACAGTACAGTGTAGAGCCCTGCAGAGATTACAAGCAGCTACAGAGGATCCCTGGGGTTCACTTGGAAGCAAACCTTTTAAGCTTTGGCCCACCCAGATGGCCCTTGTAAGCAAAGATGAGTGTGCTACCTCCTCTCCTGGGATAGCTCGGCCAGTGGTGGTTATTTTAACTATTGTGTTTGGTGTCCGTGTGTATAGTGTCAAACTCTTCATACAGCTCCATTAGGGCAATGTAATATGCATTTTTAAAGGCAAAAAAAAAAAAAAAAGGAAGACTGACAACCGATGATACTTAACGTGGATATAGATCAGTTGCTACTTCATAACTATAATTTTGCTACTGTCATGAATTAGAATGCAAATATTTTTGGAGATATTGGTTTGGCAAAGGGGTAGTGACCCACAGGTTGAGAGCTACTGATATAGATGAACTGAGAGTTTGTGAAATTGAGGATACCATTTTGACAGCCAGAAGGACAGTTAGACAGAAGGTGGGAGACTCTGAGCTAAGATTTGGTGGGTTGAGACACAAAGATGATTCCTCCATACTGGAATTCTATGAGCAATATCTGCCTGTCGGTACAATCCCTGTCTGTCACTTCGTGCGTGACCTTGGACATCTGACTCAGGCAGCTTGAGTCTCAAGTCTCCCATCTGTAAAACAAAGATAACCACGTGTACCTGATAAGGATACAACATATCTCAATGTATTTATTTGGAAAATTTTGTTTATCCTTCCATGTACAAAAACCATTTCACATATGTGTCTTTTCACGAGAAAATCACATGTATCTATTTGGCTTCGTGTTTCTTCAATTTCAAATAGTGTTGTTATTTTTAGCACCTGCCATCCATTGACTATGTCCTTAGAGGCCAAAGAAATACTGACACTTTAAATGTAAATGTTAAGTGTAAAATGATTCCTCACTACAGAAGTGATCGAATATGAAATGAAAGTCCTTCTTAGACTCTCATTAGGCATCTCTCCTGCCCCTCCTCCACCTCTTCTGCTAAACTCTTCTTCTAAACTACAGACCTGTTCCTGGGGACCTAACCCACAGCCTGGGGCTTGCCCAAATGCTGCCTGGGGTCTCCCCAGACCAGGCCTGTAGGAAGGTACCAAGAGAAGAAATAGCACTTCCTTGGTCTGCTGCTAAAGGGAGGCTTCACTGCCCTCGGGCTTGTACAAATTCCTCTCCTTTGAAGAACTTCAGAATCAGACACTGTTTAATCATTAAACAGGACACCTAAGGGGAGTTAACATGCAGAAAAGCAAAGCTAATTTGAGTTCTCAGGTGACTGATTTGGAATTGTCCACTTAAACTCTGACCTTTTAATTTCTATATAAATGTATTCACAAGAAGGCTTCCTCCCCCAACCCCTTTCACACTTTGGCTATCTCTAATCCCCAGAATAGAGGGAAACCTTAGTTCAGTGTAGTGGATCTCACTGTGGGGAGCCCTGCAGTATGGATACGCAAACAGACAGGTTGACTTGGTGAGAGTGTGGGATTTCAGCTAGTGCCTGGGCTTACTTCTTTACCAGCTGCTGGCTTCAGTGGATGTAAATTCTGGCAGAACAGTCTGAGACAGAATTCTTACACCAGTACCTCACCCAAGGGTTAAAGACAGAGACAGCTTTGATGTCCTCAAGAAGGGGTGATCCTGGTATCTAATAGAGACAAGGAGTGCATAGGTCATCTTCCATCAGGGTATGAGCTGGCCCCAAATATTAGAAGTACTAACTCAATGACAGTATCATTTGCATAGGTGTCTCTGTTCAGAAAAACTGACACAGTTTACCTAAAGAATTGAGCTCAGGGCTTGGGCTGAGTGCTCTCTGACAGCCGGTTATCATGTTGCAGTCTCCAGCCTTGAAGGAAAGAACAGAGACATGAACAAAACAAAGACCTCGAACTGTTCACTCAGAAGGTAAGGAGCATTGATGGCCTATTGGTAGAGTCTAAACTTGTGTCTTTGCTGGAGGACCTCCAAGAATTGTGGGGCACATAATGTGAGCCTGAACATGCACTTGAGTGTTCATGTGTGGGTGGTGAGGGCTTACAGTAGATAGTTGTTTCAAGAAACAAGATCTACCTATCAGCTTTTGTTCTGATCTGAATAGGGGACTGTCTCTAAGTTAAGCAAGTGATAAGTCTTATTCTGGGGTCAAACCAAGCAGTAAAGCAGGGTAATAAGGCCCTGGAGGTCCTGTAAACAAAAGAACAATCCTGCCTCTTAGTAATATGACTGAGGAAAACAATGAAAAGATTAACACAACTATCCCTAGCCACAAAAGATTTACCTCAGGGAGTTACAGGGGACAGGAAGGTTCTCTGAGACCAAGTCCACTTTGGAAGAGTTAGGCTAACCTACAACCTCAGACCATCAGGGTTCTAATACTCTTGGGGCTTGATGAATGTTGATGAAGTGAGGCACCCTTGCGATCTCAGTCCTGGTGCTCAGGCTGGGCTCAATCCTCCTTCCTTAGGGAGAATCCCAGAGCCTGTCAAGACACAAAATCTCCTTCTTTGCAGTGAGTTCTGGCTCTCAGTCTCTGCATAGGATTCTGGGTATCTTCAGCTTGCCATCACAAGGTCTGGGGCAGGACTCTTATCATTCTGGTCTCAAGGTCCATGTGTAAAGGGTCTGTTTCAGAGCTGTTGGGTTCTTGTCAGTCTGTGTACCAGAGTCTATTCTCGGAGATCTCTGGTGGGGCCAGGTGTGTGTGTGTGTGGGGGGGTCAAGCAAAGGGGAAAGGGCACAAGCAGGGAGGGGAAATTGCCTCTGCTGCTACCTCTCTGCTGCTGCAGCTACTGTTGCTCTGAGATGTTATACTGGAGAGTTTTCTCTTCCCAGGCAGTGTTGCAGCTCTTATGCGACAGATGCTCTCAGAGGACAGAGTAATGCTCACACACACCTTTATTCCTTCTGGATAGGATCTTATATACAGTTTTGGAGTGGGTTGAGATCTGACCATAGGTGCTTCCTATTGACTTGGTCTGAGATGTTAGAGATGCCTCATCTACATGTGGAGGTGCTTAAGGGCACTGCCCCTATGTGACTGATGGCCACAATTCTCTCTATGGGGATTGTGGCTATGTGAAAGGGGTGTGGTGCCAGGAGCAGGTGACGCTTCTACTGTCCCTTCAGGGTCCCTGGGGTTTCAAGCCTTTGCTTGACCTCACCAGGGGTTCTATTCCCTGTATTTCCTGTTCCCTGGTGAGGAACCATGCAGTTTGTTCTTGCTGCCACTTCTGTGCTTTCTGGTTTGTTTTGGGAAGGCATCTATTCAATACACTGCCCAGTTCTACACACATTGGGGTTAGATATGCAGAATCCCAGTTTTGGCATCTGAACAGTTTGTTTAACGCCTATGAAATTCAGTGTCTTCAGATATTGGATGAGAATAGTGGTAGCCTTTCCTTCAGAAGATGGATGCCACAAAAAGGTGAATGGTCCTGGATACTTAGCTCAATCTCTTGCTAAAATTGGCCTCCTGGACATAAGTTCTTAAATAAATGTGCCCAAGGATTACCTTTCATAAAACTGCTCTAAGTGTGGACTGAATACCAGCTTACTCCTGGGGGAGTAGAGGAAGCTGCAGGTGGCCTTGGGTGACAGGAAGGACAGGGCATGCTTCTTTCATCTATGCCTGGGAAAGAACTTCTTCCACATTTTTGCATGTCAAAGCTCCTGCTTCAGCTTCTGGAGAACCTTGGTCCTAGCCCAGAGGAAGGCAATGAAGTATGGAGATGGCAATACTGCCGGACATGGAGAGCTGTGATGGACACCTGAGGCTCTTGTTTCTAGAATGATAACTGTATTCTTCCTCTGAGTGAGCCCACTTGGATGTCCGCTCATGAAAGAAGGCAAGCATAAAGCCCTGTATCCAGGGGGAATATAGGAGAGTCTGCTCATGTCCAAGAATCAGTGAGCAGACTCAAGTGGGCCAAGTATCAAGAGCACTAAGCTTGGGTCCTCAGAGACGTAGACTCCAAGAAGAGACTAGGCACATGAAAGATTTCTTGGGGGACCATTAGTGGAGACCAAGTGTAAAGTATACAGAATTAAGTTGGGAGAAGCATCAGACCATGCTGTAAACCTTGCACCTGCCCAAAGAGAATGTTTGGATGTGTAGAGCTTTACACTGTAGTGGGACTCTGCCAAAGTTCCTGGTGAGGTGATAGAAAGTTATAGACTCAGGATGTTTATTACAGGCATCAGAGCAGGGCAGGGATTGTCGTTTTGTGCATTGACCTTGGCTGGAGGCAGTGAGAAGTTACTGCTTCCTGATATTAACAATGCAGAAGGCTCAAAGGTGTGGTGTTTGGAGGCAGTCGATGACCTATGCTTTCTGCAGCAGGCTCTTTTGAAGAGGCATCTGAGCATGGGCATATGGCCTCACTGTCTACTCCATATTTACTCAAAGAACTCATGAGTGCCCAGACGAACAGGAGAAACATACAGAAAGGCTGGGCTAGACAGTAAACCTGTCATGTAGAAGCTCTGGACATTATTCTGTCTAAAATCTGCTGTGGGTAAGATATACAGCCTTTGGGCAAGAAAGTCCCCATCCTTTGAATTTATTGATTTATTTTCCAACTGTAAAATTGGAGGCTTCACTTGTATCTCTTTTTACTATCATCATTTTGTGTGTTTATAGATTACTCTCACAACCAAACGCCGGTAGAGGCAGCCAGTCTCAGTGAACAGCTCCAGCAGAGCAAAGAACAGCAGGTATGCTTATTCACCCAGCATGTGTTTACTGAGGAGCCAGAGAGTGTGCTGAGCGCTGCTGTTAGGTTAGTGAACAAACAGTGTTGTCCTTGCCCTTGTGGACCCGCATTGTGGTTGAAGATACGGAGGAAAAGATGGAGTAGCGAAATGAACAATGCGGGCATCTGGGTGAGATAAACAGCATTCGGTGTCAGGCAGCTGTCAGCAGTGGGGTCTCTGAAAGGTTCCACACGCTGCTCATGCGTCCAACACGATGGGTCGTTTTTCCTTTCTACCCATATTTATGGAGCACTCTCTGTGTGCCAGGCTTGGGGCTATCTGTTAGGTTAAGTGAGTCCTCGGTCAAAACCATGGACAAGAGCCTCGTCTTGGATATTTTCCCAGACCTGCTGAGTTCTTTGTTAGAACAGTGTTCGCCAACTGGTTGGTGCACTTCTTGAGGCTTGAAGTTTTCCACAGCCTACATTCTTTGTCTTCTCTCCCCTGTGAAAGAGGCGACCCAAAGTGATGAGGTAAGCAGAGTCAGGGACTGTTGCTTTTACCAGCTCATCCAGGTCCTGGCTGTGCAACTTGGGGCAAAAGACATTCCCCTGCCTGCTGCTCCATTCTCAGCTTTCCTCTCTGTGAATGGAATTGGCCACAGTCTATTCAGATTCCAAAATGACTGCATAGGAATATTGGCTCTTTGCTTAATTTAGACAAATCTTCATATTTAGTTATTCTTAAACGTCTATGTAAAATGTTAACACTTTCTTTAAAGCACATATACTGAGTCCTAGCTCAGTCCTCATCAGGGAAGAGTGTGTGTGTGTGTGTGTGTGTGTGTGTGAGAGAGAGAGAGACACAGCTACATATCCATGATACGCATGTGGAGATCAGAACACAACTTTAAGTGTTGGTCCTTGTCTTCAGCTATATTTAAGATTAGGGTCTCCTGTTATTCACTGCTGTGTGTGCTGGACTAGCTGGCCTGTGAGGTTCAACAGATTTTTGTGTCTCTACCTGTCATCATCCCATCATAGAAGGACTGTGATTACAGACCCAGACTATCATGACTAAGATTTACATGGGTGCTGGGGATTTGAACTCAGATCTTCATCCTCATGTGGCAAATGATTTACCAACCCATTGAACCATCTCTCCAGCCAGGGAATAGTTCTGAAAACAAAACTTGTGTTAGATTCCCAGCTGTTTTCTCACCATATGGGCTTTGTCTTTCCACTCTCATCTATTCTAGCTCCCAGCTGCTGAGTATCTCAGGTTTGCTAGGCAGGTGCTCTCCTCATGAGCTACACCACCGGCCTCCAGTTTTACGGGAGGAAACGTGTTTCCTCCTTTGAAGTACTATGGGTCATTTTGGGGGCCCAAGAAAAAGCTCTGGCTGGAGCCACCAGGCCCTGCTGTGTCTGGATTCTGATTAAATGGGGTCGCCTCTGTGGGCATGTCTCTTTCGTTTTTGTACTTTGAGACCCTGAGGTGGCAGAAGGAGTAGGGTGACTTCTGTTAAACAGATGCTACCTGGCACCTGTGTTGGAGGTCAGGGTGCTCCGTCAAAGACGGAGGTAATGTATTTATTTATCATGGCCTACATTTCGTGTCCCCGAGTCCCTGTTCCTTCAGTTTATTCTATCCAAGGCCATAGGGGTCCGACAGAGATCAACCGTGTTTCCACAGAGATGGGGCAGCTCGTCAAAACCTGAATTAGATGTTAAATCTTTTTGAAGTGGGGAGGAGGTGAAGGGAGGGGCAGAATTATATCGTGCAAAGAATTTATCCTGTGTTGTTTCCTGTGCGATAATGTCCCCGAGAAGATTTGTTGCCAAGCAAGCTGCAAACTGCTGTTGCAGGCTGATAGGTGTTGCCAATTCATTTTGATGAATCTTGCCAGTTGAAAAAGTTTTTTTTTCTCTCTCCTTTCATACACTAGGGCTGGTATCATATTCTTATGGACAGTAGCTTCAAGGGCTAAGACAGCATACCCCTGTGCTATCAGAGATACTTCAAGAGGCACTTGCTATAAGAGAGGGAAGTCTGTCAAAACTACAGGCAAATAATGGCTTACCATCAGCACATATTCTCAGATGCCACTTTTCTGAATTATTTTCTATTCTACATGAGTTTCTTCCAAGAGCCTATCCTTGGCCTCTGCTCCACTTTCTAACAGCTCTATTACCCTATCCCTACAACTCAGGAAAGGGACACATAATGTAGATTACAGTTAGGCAGATGCAGGCATGTATTCTGTACCACATCTAAGTGACATGTCACGGTATCTCTGTGAAGCCTCCTTACATGCACCATGGCGATGAACACAGCCCATGTCTGCCAGGTATTGGAGCCCCATTACTCACATGCTTGCCATGCAAGCGCAGGGAGTGAGCAGTTTCAGGTATACATCTGACCTCATTTCTTGCCGCCTAAACAGCCCCTGCACACACTCTGAAACCCAAGAACCAAAGGGGTGGGAGAAGGGTCAGCTCAAATTCTCCAGCTCAGACTTCCAAGCAATTCTCAGTTGTTTCTTTGAGATGGAGTGAGATGATGTCACTAAAGTCACTGGTATAGTTAGTGTTTTGTAAGTGTCCACAGAGAGGATGACACTGGGGTGATCTTGAAGTGGAGAAGGTACCACTCTGGATCTTGGAAGTGTAGCCTCCAGGCACCATGTGCACCCACTTAGTCACCAGTTTTTCCAGCTCAGCCCCAGCCCAGGTCATTGCTCATTCTCAAGGCCTCTCTTGGGGCTATAGCCTTCTCTCCCAAGGTCTCCTACCTGACAGAACACTATCCTCTGGCCCTCACTGCCCATTCTAAGGTTAGCAATGCATTCCCTCATTGTCTTCACCATCTCCCTTCTGAGAAGCCTGTTTTTTCTGCTGTTGATTGG
Organism: Rhabdomys pumilio; assembly: GCA_030674055.1. Lineage (NCBI taxonomy): Eukaryota > Metazoa > Chordata > Mammalia > Rodentia > Muridae > Rhabdomys > Rhabdomys pumilio. The sequence continues at coordinate 220,052,447 of JANHMN010000002.1, forward strand.
ACATCTTTTCCTATCCCTGGTTCAGACCATGCCCACCTGCATTCTTCCTCCTGAGCATGTAAGTCTCATACTCCCCTCATCTTTGGGAGCAATCACTATGTTCCTCATTCTCAGACAGGTCATCCATCTCATTTCTCCAAGCTTTTGCTCGAACATCGTTGTAAATCCGGTGTTGACATCTTGATGTTCCCTGCTCAACCAAACCCTCAGCCACGGTAATAGAGATCCAGACAGTTAGTGTAGTCCTCAATGAAGGTCTCACCTGGCCAGTCCCATTCTATTTCAATCTGCCCTACCCCCAGTACTCTCCCCCCTTTCTGGAAAATCCCATGTCCCTTTTACTTGGGCTCAGCTGCCTTTCAGCTTTGGATCAAGATCTCCTAGAATTTTTGTCATTGGAGTACAGGAAGCTCTTCTGTGATTTCCTTCTGGTTCCAACTATAAAGGGTGACAGATAGTCTTTGGGACCACTTTTATTCACTGCCATTAGATTACCTTGGCCACTTGTACTGCTTGGTTTAGGTGCTGACACATCTAAAATCACAGGGGAAGAGATTCTTAATGAAAAAATTAATCTAGACCAGTATGGCCTGTGGACATGTCTACAGCAGGAGTGTCTTGGCTGTTCATTGATGTCGAAAGACCCATCCCAGTGTGGGAAGCACCATTCCCTAGGCTTGGGTCCCTGAACAGTATAAGAGTAATTCTAGCTAGGAACAAGAGAGCTAACAAGCAAGCAAGAAAGGACTGCATTTATTCTCTCTTTGATCTCGGCTATGAATGTAATATGATCAACTACTAGAGTTCCTTCCTTGATAGCTATAAAATGATGGGCTGTAAATTGGAATTGAAATCACATTCAGCCCATTTTTTCCCCTCTGTTACTTTTCGTTGAGATGTTTTATTACAATAATAAAAATGAAATCTCGGTACCACCTAATGTATAATATACGGAGGCAGATCAGTGTTTTTGTTTGCAAGTATGTGACGCCCACGTAGAAATATTCTGTAGGATAGACACACCCTTTTTCCTGCTGCTCTCAACACAGCCAGGGGTTCATGCATTTGCAGAATCCTGAAAGCACAGAGAGAAAGAGCTCTGGTCTCTGTGATGCAAGAGGCAGAATTAAGTCAACTTTCTCTTTTCTCTGGGCCTCAGTTTACTAGCCTAGAAAAGGAGGGTGAAAAGCTTTCAAGGAAACATTGCATTTTCCTGGGGTTTCTCTCATCCTCTGAAATCTAATTTGGTGATCTCTTCAGGTAGGCTGGGAGGAAGAATGCAGGAAGAGCCTTGTGGTTAGCTGTGGTATGGAGTAAGGTTTAGAGAGAGACTTCTTCAGGTGATGTCACTTCTAACCCATCTGGTAAAGGTTATACAGGATGTACATATGGGTTTCCAGGTTTCTCTTTATACCTATGTTATTCCAATTCTTGGAAGCCCTCTCCAAGGAGTTGTTTCTGCTCGTGTAGGAGATTCACTTAAGCATTTCTAGAATCCACTGTGCTGATCCCTGAAGAAAGAAAAGAGATGTTTGTTTCTATACATCAAATACTCAAGGAGATAGGTGCCTACCTGAACCAGAGTTCGGGAGCGTGTGACTATGACTATGACTAAGAGTGCTACTTGGTTGTGAAAAAGAAGTGGGTGTTCTCCTTGGGCCACTAAGGCTCCCTCATGTGATTAGAAAAATCTCAGGGGATCCTGTTTCCCAAATTAGAACATCCTCCATATCAGATGTGAGACATCTCACTGGGTAAGAGGATCAAAGGTGCGACCTCTATATCAAATTACCTTGGTCAAGTCACTTTATGGGATTATTTTTTGCCTGTCCTTGATATCAGGAAAAATGGGGAAAATAATAATGTCTAACTCATGGGGGATAATGAGGGAGTGTGTGTGTGTGTACCACTTAGGGAAATGCTACATAATAAATACATCTGAAATAAACTATAGGCATTTCCAAGACAGCAGTAAGTAGTTGTTAGATGTATTAGATGTGCAATCGATATGTTAGAGTTCTAGGCAACACTGGCCATGGTAGGCAGAGATGAGGGCTCCAGGAAAGATGTGTTGGCTGAGAAATTAAGGGAAGCCATGGTTTACCTTAAGGAGTCTTTGGCAGATTCCACTCCTGGCTTGATGGACCACCACTCATGCTACTGACAAGATAGGTCATCATTCGTATTTCTAAGTAGATGGACCACTGCTTCATGCCTCGGACCAGACAACCTACTGTATTTTCAGCAACTTTTACCTCCTGGACCTTGCAGAACTTCTAGATCCCTGCTGCACATCAGAGAGTAAGGTTATCTGAACACCAGGATGAGCTCCACATCCACCCAGACATTTCTGTTGTATTAAATATGGATTGACCACATTCATGGTGCTGTGAGCAAAGTATGCAAGGTCTTCTACAAATCCAAAATGAAGATGCAGCATTAAACATCCTCATGTGCCCACGTCTTGACTTGAATCCTGGCCTAGGAAAGAAAGGCTAGAATCCATCTCTGGTTGACCATTGCTACAGTCTTCCACAGTCAAAGGAATAGTTTGTTTTCCTTCTTCATCTCTAATCTCCCAGAGAAGAATGGGGTAACTTCTCTGTTCTCTATTATAACAAGAACTATTGTCTCTCTCCCCAAGGGAGCATCCCTTACTTGTGGTTAAAAGAGCATAGAACTATACTTCAGACTGTCCGTTTCAGAGCCTGATTTTGTCACTTGCTAACTGTGTGGAATTATGACTGTTATCATGGCCACAGACAGAAATGACAGTAGTTTATACCACATCACTGGAGTGATTCGAAGAGCTTTGTCCAATGTGCTTTATTCAGGCGTGAATTTAAGACTTTGTTTTACAAGCTGGTGATTATCTTGGATGTCCACAGAGCTTAAATCCTGCCATGTAGGAACTCACTTAAATATTCATTCAGAGAGTATCTAGGTCAGAAATTGTCCCCTTTTCTTTCTTGAAATGTTAAAATTCAATAGGAAAGTGACCTATTCAAAGCGGAACTCTATTTTATAAAGATGTTTGCAGCAGGCCTTGGGTAAAAAATATTTCATAAATCAGGGAAGCCACTAAGTCAGGAAGTAGACGAAGAAATAGGCTTGTTATAGCAATACCATTTTGGTGTAGGAAGGTGATATATTCAACATTTTTTACTATATTTGGCTGCAAACTCAAGACAGTTGTTGCCTTGATCTATGGCAGAGATTCAGTGGCCAGGAACGATTTGAACTAACCCTCCTCAGGGCTTTCTGCTGCAACAAGGAGCCATAAATGATGATGATCTGGTGGCTATTTTGAAATTGAGAAAGAAGGCCCTTTCAACTGATGACTGCTAATAGATTCATATAGCTTCTGATTATGCTGATTAGACCCATGGGAAGACCATAGTTGGACCATGGATCATGACTGGTTGAAGGAAAGGCTGTGACTAAAGTGTCTGCAGACAAGGGGTTTCCTCAGGTTGCCAGTTGTCCTCTCTGGGACACAGGCTCAGGCAGAGGTTCTGCAACCATATTAAATATTAGGAATGTCTGTGGGATCCACATTTGTGGGCAGAAGAGGAAGACAGGAAGCAGAAGAGGACAGAGAAAAAAGTACCACTGCAAACCAGCCCCAGAGCCAACCTCTATTGACCTCCTGGGAAAATCTGGAGCCAGAATCATCTTTAGAGTTGTTGCCACTAGGCTAACATGAAACAGCTCTTATACTATGGCATCAATAAATCACTCTACCCAAATTGCCTCAATGGAAGGGTATGATGGGCCAACAGGGAAACTAAGCAATTATTAAAGAGGCTCACAGGTAGGGATGCTGGTCTGTGGCATTACAGGTACTACAGTAACAAGGCATTCATTAAATTGCTGTTTAGTTGAATCACTGGGTCTGCAGAAATCTTTCTGGAAGACTGCTGACTGGGTGGAGTTATGACTGGTTCCTCTCTGGAAGATTTATCAAAACAAGACATGATTACTGATTGATTTAATCTCATTAGAGATTTGGGTGAGAATAACAGTCCCTGTCAACTACCCAAGACCTTAATACAATCTTGCTTGATCACCAAAGAAAGATTTATAGAGTAAGATGTCATTGTGCTGAGCATGGCTCCGGACTCACAACCCTCAAAACTTAAGTAACCTCTTTCCAATTGTTCAACCTGGGTATAACGCCTTGACTTCTCTAATCCTCCATCTTTCTCCCTGTGAAATGAGAAGATAGGTGTATTTACCCCATGTGTTGTTGCAAAGCTCTTTGCTCGTGCACATCAACAGCTCCAATCTGTACTATACCAGGGAGGGATAGAGACCAAGCGTCCATTTCCCTTCCTCAGCTGTGCTGTGTTAGTAAGATGACAATAGAAGTCCCAGCTTGGACGCATGAACACAACTCTTGTTTTGATCACAAATGTATTTCCAAAGGGTCTCTGTGGTCAGCTTCTCCTTAAAATCCCAGAGATGGCTAAAGTCCACACATTAAACCTCCAGGCTTCCTTAGTGATTATGTTCTTGATTATAACCAGGTTGCATCCTGGAATGCCAGGACTATGTAGGATCACAGTTTATTCTCTTTAAGTGAATTCATCCCCTTACAAAATGATACGTGTTTATCTGTTTATTGAGTCACTTATTAATTTAATTTTTGAATTTTTTTCACTGTATGAAGGACCTTTGCTAGCCAATCTCAGAACTTAAAGCTTAATGAGAAATATAACAAAACTATTGTTAAAAAATGTTTGACAATTAAAACTGAATTTGAACCCAGCAGTGGTGGCACACACCTTTAATCCCAGCACTTGGGAGGCAGAGGCAGGTGGATTTCTGAGTTCGAGGCCAGTCTGGTCTACAAAGTGAGTTCCAGGACAGCCAAGACTACACAGAGAAACCCTGTCTCGAAAAACTGAAAAAAAATTAATTTGAAAACTGATAGAGTGACCCAATCTAGACCAGGGAAGCTGGAAAAAGTGTCTGAGGAGATATCCCTTAAGATGGAACCATGAGTAAATCTTGGTGATATCTTGGATATTTCCCCAGATTACCATTAAGACATTGGGCAATTGGTATAAATTAGATGTCTGGTGTTCTTACATGTGCTTTGTGCACAAAGCTCATTTCACCAGGAAAACAATCCACTGACACAGGTGTATTATCCATAATTCACAGAGCAAGAGATCGAATCTCCAGTAGTACAAATATCTTCTTGATATCAGGCAGGTATTTTGAGCCTAAAGGTTATGTTCTTGACAACAACTCTTTGTGAACTAGCTAAAGGGAGACAGAAGAACACCATAGGCCAAGAAATCAGCTCACCACTTAGTAGGTCAAACTAACTAATTTTGTCATATAACTTTGAGAGGCTGTGACAACCCAGGCATGTCAGACATGAAGGATGCAGAAGGAACAAAAGCAGTTGAATGACAAGTAGCCAAGACGATAAATCTGGTTCTCCCTTTCCTTGTTGCCTGAGATACAATCACTCCAAGGCATTGTGCTGCAATGAGACCCATGTGGACAGATTTTTGAAGGCCTTATCTACACTAGTTCTAGCTACAGTCTTCCCAGTCTAAGATGCAGGTATGTGTGCCAAGAAAATTGCAGATGGATGAATCCATCTCAACCAATCTCTGACTATAAATCACCCGAGGAACCTCCAGTAGGATCTATCTAAATGACACTTAGACTCCTCCTTATGCCACACAATTTGATGACTGCTACCTAAAGCCGCTAAATAGTGGTTGATACAGCTCTAATCAGAACAGTACAAGTCGTATACATATGTGGTGATCTCTCTAAAGCTCCATTTGAAATTTGTGGTTATATTATAAGGTTCAATCATATGACAAAGATGAATGGTCCAATAGCAAAATGAGTCAGAGGATTTTATGGAGAATAAATTTCCTGAGTATAGGGTATTATATACCTGTATGCATATATGTATATGTATATGTATATGTATATGTATATGTATATGTATATGTATATGTATATGTATATGTATATGTATATGTATATGTATATGTACATGTACATGTATATATATACACACACCTACACACACATGTGTGTGTAGGTGTGTATATCTATCTATCTATCTATCTATCTATCTATCTATCTATCTATCTACCTATTTATACATACATACACACACATACAACAACACATACACACAAATTTTATGTAAGTTTCTCTACAAGGCACTAATTTTATCATGTGGGAAGGAAAAAAAGAAAAATTATTAACGCAAGGAGATTTGCTGTTAAACAATTTGGTTAAAATTTAATTAAAACAAAGTAACTAATAAAACCAAGCATACTTTGACTTAACCAAAAACACCAAAATAATTTTTCCATACCAACTAAATAAATTTATTTTAGAATAGGATTCCTTCCTAGAATATATAATATTATATAAAAAGTATTCCAAAAATGTTGCTTCATCAGAGTGTAGATTCAAAGAAGAGAAAGTGAAATTAAAGCATCACAGCACTTTGGAGACATATTTGCATTAAGTATGGCAGAAAGAGAATTGCTGCCCACTCTATAAAAGCAATTCGTGCAAAGACAAAAAGGAAAGCATCCATAATTCTACAAATTAAATGTAGATATAATTTCAAAGGCATAGAGAGAACACAGAACTCAAAATGTAAAAAACAAAAATAGCTAATAAATGTTGACAGTATTTAATCTCAGAGGTAATCAAATAAAAAACTTGAATAGAAAAGCAATATAGCATAGTTCATCAAACATACTAGCAAAGTTTACCAAAGCAATAGTATTCTGGGGAGTTTGCAACGATGTAAGTACTTTCATTCACAGTGAGTGGAGTTAGAAATCAACATACACATAGGAAATGCAACTTGGTAAAATAAATCAAGGACCTTAAAAATATATGTATCCTCTGACCAAATAGTTGCTTCCTGGTAACCCTGAGAATCCATCCTCTGGCTTTTAAGCATTCCTTCCAGCTTTAACTTCATATAGCATTCTTTCTGTGTGTTTCTATCTTCATTCCCAAAGTAGTTCCACTACTAAGGACACCAGTCATATTGCATTAAAATCCATGCCAAGAACCCTATCTTGATGTTGCCTTCTGTAAAACCCCTTTCCCCGAATAAGATTATGTTCTCAGATACCAGGAATTAGAACTTCAATATAATTTGAGGCAGCTCCACTATGAAACTTATAGATAGGATGTAGACTTGAAAAACATCATGTTTAGCAGAAAGAGATTCACAATAATGTTAGTCATCATTGATCATATCAAAAGTATATAAATTTGCCAAAGAGTTACTGTTAATTTGATTATATCCCATGAAATGTAATAAAGTGATATGTGTTATGTTATGAGAGCTATGTTAAGAGGAAGATGCCGGGTCATAGCACACCCTAGAAATAGGAATAGTGCTTGTGATTGCTGCATATGGGAGAAAAAGGGGTCAGGGTGATCACATCTGTGTCTCAAGGGTCATGGGACCTCCTCTCGAAGACCCCTGGATTGCACAGATCACAGGAGTCTCTCCCTTGGGTAGAACACCTGTTCCTATCAGGCTACTCTCCCCTCAGACTGTAGCTGCTGGACCAGCAGGGCCTATCATAGAGAGAGGAGGAAGAAAAGCTTCAGCCTTCATATTTCAAAGGACTTTCTTTTTCATTGAGAAAAGGCTGTGCAATACAAATGCACAGTGTGTTTTATTCTCAGGCTCCTGAAGAAGGGAATTGTTCCTTGCTTGATGCAGGAAGGAAGTCTGAGCTAGATAGTACAGAAACTAGAACTTTGTGGCCACACCAAAAGGCTCAGGGCAAAGAAGCTCACATTCTCTTTTGGTCATTAATTGAGCTAAGACGTCCAAGACCTACATGGGATTTAATATTTTGGGACATGAACAGTGCAGTCCTGAACGACCCAGAGAAATGTGAACTATCTGTGCTCCTCAACCAGTGGACTTGACTTCCTAACAAAGAAAGAAAATATTGATTTTTGAGCACATACTGTGTGCTAGGTGCCATGTTAGGTGTGTCACAAAAGCTACCCCATACAATAGTCTAGCTATACCCCTTCAGATCATGTGCATCATCTCCCTGAGGCTTCATGATGTGACAGTCCGGTAGCTATGCATGGCCAATACAACTGTCAAATGCAAGAGACTAATTGTGAAGATGGTTAGACAATTTGCTACTGTGTTGAGCACCATGGACATAGACTATGTTTTTAGAATTATTTATTTTTATTTTATGCATGTGAGTGCTTTTCCTTTAGGTATGAATATCCATCACCTGTTTGCCTGATTTCCCATGGAGGCCAGAAGAGAGTGTCAGGTGTCCTGGAACTGGAGTTACAGGTGATGGGAGCCACCTGGTATAGGTTGTTGGGAACTGTCTTCTGCAAGAGCCATCTCTCTAGCCCAAAATATTTCTAATGTTGTAGAAAGTAATACTGGGTGGTAAGACAGGTGTTCTGGATAGTTTTGTGTCAACTTGACATAAGTTAAAGTCATCTGAAAGTTGGGAACAACAACAAAGAGGAATGCTTCCTTAAGATCTGGCTGTAGTCAAGACTATAGGGCATTTTCTTAACTAGTAACTAATGTGGGAGAGGGTAGCCCATCATGGTGGTACCACTCCTAGGCTGGTAGTCCTCCTGGCTTCTAAAAGAAAACAGGCTAAGCAAGCCATGAAGAGCAAGATAGTAAGCAGCATCCTGTGGTTTCTGCATCAGCTCCTGCCTCCAAGTTCCTGCTCTGTTTGAGTTTCTGTCCTAGCATCCTTTGATGATGAACAGTGCTATGGATGTATAAGGTGAATAAATCTTTTCTTTCCCAACTTGCTTTTCCATCATGGTGTTTCATCACAGTGATAGAAACCCTGACTAACTAAGATAGAAAACTTGAAATAATCCCAGGCAAAAAGAGGAGGTCAATTGCAAAAGTAAGTAAAATTGGTGATGGAAAAACAAGTCCAGGGCTTCAAGAATCATGCAGAGCTCCACAATGTGGATTCTCTGAGGAGCACAGGAGGGAGCTGGGACTGGGAGTGGAATAGATGGCGTTTCTCCCATGCTCAAAGACAGGCTGAAGGTGTTAGGAAAAGAGAGCTGCTCAGTTGGTAGAGGTACACACTTAACACTGTGGCTTCATTTCAAAGATAGCCACAGAGGACATGACGTGTGATTGTCTACAGCTAAGAATTGTATCAGTATGGGTGAGTCTGATAAACAAAGCAGAATCATGCTTGAGGGCAGACAAATAGTCACACACTCTCACACACATAGACACACATGCACTCACATACATACACACATATATGTACATACACTCTCATAAACATATATACACATACATAAATTCACACATACATACACACACATACACAAATACACACATACACACACACACACACACACACAGAGAGAGAGAGAGAGAGAGAGAGAGAGAGAGAGAGAGAGAGAGAGA
>JANHMN010000002.1:220061910-220075095 GCA_030674055.1 Rhabdomys pumilio
AGAGAGAGAGAGAGAGAGAGAGAGAGAGAGAGAGAGAGAGAGAGAGAGAGGGAGAGAGAGAATATCAATTTATGTTTTCACCTTTGAATAAGCAGTTTAGTTTCTTGCAGCGCTTGAGTTTCAGGTGAGCTCTTCCACGGGTACTTGAGGATGCAGGTGGAATCTCATCAGTATTTCAACAGGGAGCTAGTTCTTTCTTCCCTTTCATCTGTGAGGGTCCTCTCTTAAATGACTGTTCACTTTGAGCTTCCCCCTCTTGGGATTAAGAAATGAATGGGTAAGCACTGTGAAACAGCTTTCTCTTCCGTGTATGCTGTAAATATTCATCTAGCTGAATCATAATCACACACACACTAGTCTGAGCTGAACAGAAAAAGCCCCATGATGTAAGGACTTCATCCAGGCAACCTCTGTATTTTCCCAGCAACAACTGAAGCAGAAATGTTTCCATCAGCTGGGGCTTCAGAGTCTACTTCTGAGAGAAGCAGCGCATGAGGGCTGATATTGGAGCACCGGAGTATATTTGTACACAGGGTGTTTGTTCAGATGTCCTTTAAGGGAGGAGTCTTTGTCCAAGCTTTGCGTACTTTGTACTCATGTTGGAAATTTTCAATATGTTTGGCATGAGGTCTGAGAGGTCTTGGAGGGGAAAGGGCCCTTCTGAATTCTGCTTGAGTCAGAACCTTTCCAACTGGTTTGAAAATTCTTTCCTTTCTCATTCCCATTTCCCATTTTTCCTTCCTTCTTCCCTTTCTCTCCTTTCCCTTCCCTTCCATGTTTTGATTGTACTACATAAAAGCAGTAGGTATGTTCTATAGAACACACTTTAATAAACCCTAGAGCATGGTCTGAATCTTGTATAAAGTAGGGAAGAAGTATATGTTTGTATGTATATGTGTGCATGCATATGTGTACAGCAGATGCATATGTGTGTGCATGTACATGCTTGTATGTGTGCAATGCATGTGTGTGCACATGGATATATGTGTGCACATGGATATGTGTCTGCATGTATGTACAGTGTGCATGTATGTGCACATGGATATGTGTCTGCATGTACACACCTGTTCATATGTATGTGTCTACGTGTGTGTCTGCATGTATGCTCTGCTGCTCACGTCATGGAACCTGAAAGAGTATATTTTTAGGGGGAGATGTGTTTTCATTAGCCTATCCTAAAAGGCTGGGTATAGTTCTCATAGCTTTGCAATGACTCACTTAAGCCATGCCTGTTTTATTTGTTGAATATGAATTCTATATATTTTACTTATTAGTCTGATTTTAAACATTACCAATTCCATGATCTCTTCTGGCAAAAGCAACTTCTTTTTCATGTAATCTTGAGAGATAATTTACCTAAGCCTTTGATTTAAATTGCATTCTTTGATTGAAGCAACATTACTTTGCATTGCATTGGGTTGTTATACTCCATGTGGAATATCACATGGCTGCATCTCCTCACACTACTATTATCAGGCATAAAACCTGGTCCTGATGAAGACTATCAGAACAAAACACTGCCCTACTTGAGTCTATCACTGCTGACAAGGTAAGTCTCAGGCAATTCCTTGAAGTCCTTTAAGAATATGACCCCTGCCATGCCTTCTCCAGTGTACCTACCTGTTAAATTTCCTCACATGCTCTTTGTCTCTCTCACTTACCAAACATCTTCCACTCACCCTTCAGGAGCCAACATCATGATGCTTGTAGATGGTATTTTGATGTTTGCAGGAAAATTATTCATTGCATCTCCTGTGATCAAATTCTATTTAACATTTATCCACACATTTAGCTTTGATTCTAAGAAGAAAAGTAGACATCATTGAAGGGAGGCTATCAAAAAAGGACTTTTGTTAATAAAAAACTATATAGAACTCAGTCTATTTTTTCTCATAAGATGACCAGACACCACTATCATTGTTTACAATTGCCTTATGCAGGGTAAGGCACAAGGCTCCAAGCACAAGGCTACTTACATTGCATATTTTCTCCATTTAGCCCCTAGTACAGAAGGAGAAGAATTTATACTTACTTGGAAGATGGCATATTTTGTCAGGATCCCAAACTTGTATCGTTTCCTTTGTAACCCCATTCTTGGGCATGTGTCTAACCATGTTCTATGTCACTCAGCACCCTGCATGTTTGAGATTGCTTTACTTTTGAATCAAACATTTCAAGACTCTATTGACTTACACATTTATAAGCACAGGAGGCTAATCTAAGTAAGTTTCCTAAACTCACAGAGAAAGCAAGTTGTAGGTTAAAACTCTGTGCTCTTTCCAGTGAATGATACAGCCTCAGGTTCTGACTCTCTGGGTGACAGTAGCCTTTGGAGTACAAGGAACATCGGTGATTTCTAGTGGATCTAGAGTGATGACAGGTAGATTCCGGAGTCATGACCCAGTGAAATGATAAGCATTTTAGGGCTAGTATGCGGCAGGACTGGAGATGTAGCTCAGTGGTTGAAGTATGCTTTAGAAACATCAACTCTAGTGCACATACACACGAGCGTACACACACACACACACACACACACACACACACACACACACACACACGCTCGCGCGTGTGTATTTCACAAATGAGTAAACAACATAATCTAGACCAATTTCTTTCATCAATAAATTGCACCGAAAATAAAGGGAGAAAAAAGGAGGAACTGAAGGTAGAACAAAAGCTATACACGAACATACAATTAGTTGATCCATCAACAACCTTGCGTGTAGTTTTTTCTATATATGGAATCTAAAGTAGTTAGACTCAGAGAAGCAGATGATAGGATGGTGATTGTTAAGGACTACGGGGCAGGGGAGATGAAGGCCAACGAATACAGTCTCTCACTGATGCAAGATGAATGCTAGCGACCTGCCCTCCAGCAGTATCTATAACTAATAATGCTCTGCTATGCAGTTAACATTTGCTAAGCGAAATTTTTCCAGATATCCTTAACATAAGTACAAACTAATAATATTAGTGATGAAGGGGCCAGAAAGTAAGTCGAGGAAGTAGGAAATGTGGTCTAGAACATGTCAAAATGTTCCTGACTGTACAGTTGCAAAGCCATAAAGCTGTATGCATTAAATATGTGTAACTGCTTATATCTATGCCAGTTGCTCTGCAGTGAAACAGTTTTCCAGAAGATTAAGATGTAAAATTAAATGAACATGTAAACTAATACATTGTAACATTTTTATATGTTACAAAATAACATTGTTATATTGTTTTAATTTTGACTCTATTAAAATATGTTAAAACTGTGGAAATGAGAGAGAACCTAGTGATTGTGGATTTATTAAGGCTATGTGTGCTATGTCGTGATGGTCATGTTTGAAATGGGAAATTCTACATTTATAATACAGGCAGGTTCAGTTGGCCTTGGGTTTATCAAATAAATAAATAAATAAATAAATAAATAAATAACCCGGGAAAGGTAACAACCTGAATGAAACTTGATTTTCCGTCAATCGATAACTGCGGGAGATGATTGATCAGGATTTGGAGATTCATTTTATTATTCTGACATTAAGACTTCTAATGGTAAAACACTAAGAACCAATGCTTAGCAGGGTATAACCATTACACAGACAAAAGATTGATAAATATCTTGGATGTTTCCTTGCGAATAAATTGTCAAAACAGAAAATGTATCTTCTAGCCAAATTCTTGCTCCCATACCCAGGTTTCTTGGTTTACCATTTCAGGGAATTTTAAAAGAAATCCACTTGCAAAAGGAAAGAACACCACGAGAATCTTTCCTGTACTTTGTCATTTTTCATAGCAACCTACATTTTGGAAGTCGATTTGAATTTACCACTTGATTTTTTTAAGATACATGGATTTTTGGCCTGGGAAGACTTTTTCCAGATTTTTTTTTTAAATCATGTGATCAGTTTAAAAGATTTCAAGAGGGAGCTGATGTTTGCCAGAGTTCCATCAGAGTTAGTAAAATTAAAAATCTGCAGGGCTGGGGATGTGGCTTAGTGTACATTGCTTGTCTAGCACATATGAAGCTCTAGGTTTGAGGCTTAACATTTCAACTTCTCCGCTCCCACAAAAAAAATTCACACATTGTTGCCAGGTGTAGTGGCACACACTTGCAACATCAGCACTTGGAAAGCTGAGACAGGAGGATTGAAAGTTTGAGGGTAGCCCTGGGATTCTATCCATAGCACAACGAAACAGAATAAAAACAAAACAAAATAAATTTAAAAAACAAAAACAAAAACACTTTCACAGAACATCTCCAATGATGATTGCCACTAGGCACGACAGTGCTGCTTTGCCCAGGAGGGAAGATCAGACTGGGATGGGAAGTGTGTCAGGTTGGCACTGGGAAGGACTAACTAGGCCCATTTCGGGAGGAGCACAGTCACTACAATCACTACTCCAAGGAGTGAAGCCAGATCATTCCTCGCTCAAGACTGATCTATATGGAATCTTACTTAATGGTGGAAGCATCGATAATAGGTCTTCATTTTAACAGACTTCATTTTTGTTTTGTCAATACTGGGATCACTTAACAAAAGACTCGATTTGTACTGTGCTCAGACTGTTTAGCAAGGACAAGCCTTGTGGAGGGACAGGCTCGACTATGCAGCATCGATGACGTTCCTGGGATATCAAGGAATCATGCCAATAACTGTTTCAGGAAGACCATTGAGAAGTTAGGCCTTAGAAGTATATAGAAATTTGAGGTAAAGGGGTCTATATGAACATCTGGGTAAGAATTTTCCTCCACAAACACGTGTGTACACAATTCTATGTAAAGTAGTAACTTCCCAGTAAATAGGAAGTTATTAGAGACCTTCTTAGCTGAGTGTCCATTGTCCCAGGACTTGATATGTCTGAGGATGCTGGGTGGATGTTAATACCAGCAACTGTACTAAGGAAGAACTGAACAAGCAGAATTGTATACCTCTTCCTGTAGCAACATGACCTGAGATAGAGATATGGGCTCCTTAAAAGCCTGGTTTATAACTTAGCCCAGGGCTAATGGTCTCTGCCAACAACCATTGACCTCTATGCCCAAGGCTTTCCTGACACAGGGAGCCTGGATTCTGCCATCTATACTGGAGCTCTTCACTGTTTACTTATCTGATGGAGCTGTTCTCTTGCAAAGCTGTGTTATTCTTGTAATGCAAAGTGACAGAGAAAATAAAAACACCCAGCTGAGAAAAAGCCACAATGTTAATGTGAAACACAAACTTTCTGTTCATCTGAATCTTAGTTTATTTTAAAACAGAACCGTAACGGCTCAGATCCTGGTGATTGGGAGGGGCTGTTGCTACAGCTGCCCTGTTCTCAGATCCTTCCACCAGCATGCCTTCTGGTCTTAATCCTTAGCACTTTTCCCAGGAGCCAAGGTGGTATGATGTGGGTTTGCCCTCCCTGAATATGGCTTGAAGACCAAGGGAAGAGCAAATTCTCCAATTCACAGTAGATCAGTGCGAAACGAATGTCACGGTGTCCTCCCCACCAACCCCGAAGTCCCTCTAACTGCATAAAAGCTTGGCCAGAGTTCCCCAGGAGCTTTGTTCTGGATGAATATGGCTTTTGTGTTTCATCTGAAGCAAGTTTGGGGTCTGATCCCAAACTCTCACAGCTGGCACGGAGCAACATCTGGTTGGCATCTTCTATATCCTGTGTTTCCTGGTGTTTGCCTGCATTTTTGGGAATTAGCTCAGCTTTCTTATTTTTCTGAATGTTTTCTGAACAGTATTAGCCATATAAGAAATTTTGCCATATAAAGCCCCAGGGAGAACCCTGCTATGTAGGCTGTTTCCTGTCCTCATTCCACCCCAAAACTGGAAAAACAAGAGCCCATGGAGGAAAATAAAAAGAAACAGTCCAAATAATAGAAGAAAAGCAGGAACGCTCCCAGATGACATGGTTTAATGAATCATGGGAGGTAAACAACATCAAATTATACCTCTCTAAGAAGACAGTTCAAGAAAGTGTCCACCAGGTTAAAAATTGGTGACTTGCATTCAGTGGGGAATCATAATGGTCAACTTGAGAAGTACATAGAAGTGAAACAGAAATACTGACTTCTAAATGGCTTTACCATTGATTAGTATTTTGTAACCAGGGTCCACAAAACAATCTCCCCAAGAACACTCACAAAGTGTGTCTGCCTAAAGATCCAGCCTCAAGTGTATTTTATATATTTTAAGAAAAGTATTTCATTTGTTTTACTTCATTTTTAAGATAAAAAGTGCACTTGTACTCTATATAAATAAAGTTGGAGTAGGTGTGGAAGAGTAAGATGCTGAGTGCACGGCAGGAACTGTGTGGCAGGAATGTACAGATGGACAAGGGAGTTGAAGTCAGGATCTAAAGCCAGGTAGTTGACCTCACTCCTGGGCATGTGAAACAAGGGACCATCCTTAGCCAAGAAATGGTGTCATCTGATGATTTCTAGTTCCTGACAGCAAAGGCTCAGCTCACGTAAGAAAGGAGAGGGGAAAGCTCCTTCCATCAACAGAAGCATGATCACAAATGCCTTAGCTATGGATATAGAAACAGTGTATGCTTCTGGGAGGAGTTAGGATGGATCATAGAAAGCAGAAAAGGTCCCCAGCAGGATGTATTGGGCCTGATTAGGCATACATCTGGACTCTTCTAGGAGAATGTGTGACTCTTAAGAACAGCATTCTGAAGCTTTCTGTGGATGTCTTGCCCCAGAGAAAGGCCAATGTCAAGAAGCTGGTGAATTTCCCTGCATTAGTCTGAACCTGTTTGGTTTTGTTTTTTCGAGACAGGGTTTCTCTGTGTAGCCCTGGCTGTCCTGGAACTCACTCTGTAGACCAGGCTGGCCTCGAACTCAGAAATCCGCCTGCCTCTGCCTCCCAAGTGCTGAGATTAAAGGCGTGCACCACTACGGCCCGGCTTAGTCTGAACCTGTTATACTAGGAAAGAAAGGTGAATCCAGATTAAAACAAGCCAGGAATCTGATACTCAGGGTGGGTGAGGAAGTTCTTGGTACAGTGACGGCTGGACGCCCCAGTGTGGGGGAAATTGTGGGTGGGGAGGTGGGAGTGGGAGGGTGGGTGGGGGCATATCCTCATAGAAGCAGGAGGAGGGGAGATGGGATAGGGGTTTCCTGAATGGGGGGAGAATGGGGATAGGGGAAATGTACATAAAATATCCAATAAAAAATTAAAATAAAAAAGTAAATTTGTTTGTGTATAAAGATAGTATGTCCAAGATTTTTAAGAAGTAGATTGTAACTAGAAGGAAGAATATCTTTCACATCTACACTGTGAATCTCACTTCACATAAGTAAATGTTTTTCATATTTTGGGATATGCATTCTATTGTGTGTATGTGGGGCGGGGGGAGCAAATGTGCACTCTCGTAACTCAATTTTAAGCATAACAAAGAGGTAAGTATACAATAAGATGATAGATAAGAAAAGAAAACGGTTCTATAAATGTCCAGCAGAGCCACAACAGGAACTCTGTGGTGATCTCGCATTTCTGAATGATGAATGTAAGTGGCAGAGAAAATAGGGTATATTTATGTGAGTGGTTCTGAGGCATAGGACTGATGAAGGCGTGTAGGTGAAAATAGCCACATCCTGGATAGAGGAATTATCAAATTTTGTCGTGATGTTTTTACTAGCTCCGAGGCATCGGACTGGCTTGTAGAAGGACCCACTGCCAACTCTTAGAACATCAGGCTTGCCAAGAATCAGTCTACATTTGCTAAAATAAATCAGAAAATAGGTTAGATCATTTTCCTTTTCAAGAGGAATCTTTAGGCTGGTGGTATAAGAAGGAATCAATAAGTGGTCCCTTAAACTAATCGGTGACTTGAGACAAGATATTTTTTATTTTGTGATCAACATATTCTGGCTAATGCTGAAGTTGGAGTTTTAAGTAATGGCAGTCAAAGGATGTATTATAATCATTATCATGTGAAGGTGAGAGCATGTCTATGTCAAAACTGATCTTATTTCATATTTTATTTTTATTGCACACTGTGAATACACACACACACACACACACACACACACACACACACACACACACACAAGTGTCCTGATGGATTGATTAAATAAATTGTTTTAGGTCCTATATGGAGTAATTAATTAAAGTATTTTAGGTCCTAAATAGATTGATTAATTAAAGTATTTTATCAAGGATAAGATGTAAGAATGAATGAAGAAATGAATGGCTGATGACATGAAACTGGGTGGGATAAATGGTGCCCAACTGAGTGACACAGTTAAGTAATGACAATGAAATCTCTAGCAAGGGATGCAAAGATTTCTGTTACTGCTGACAAGTCGCAGCTTCTAAAGCACAGAGAGGAGGCTTGAGCTGCGGAAGGAGACTAGCTCCTGAGCGTTTCTGCTCTCTGGCTTTGTGCTGCTATAATATTTCAATGGTTTTCAGAGACACTTCTTATTTCCCACAAATCTGCCTAATTTTTTTATTAAGACTTCATCACCTACCTAACAGGCTGTGTAACAAGAACCCACTGGCTGCCTGTGACATCACATGTGTGTACAGCTCTGGACCTCCGGTTGCATTTCTGAACAATCATTGGCCCTCTTGACTAGCCTTCTTGTCTGTTTCTTGTCCAGCCATATAAATAAGGTCCTCTCAGTTTGTTTTGGAGGTCCTTAATAGGTCAATTAAGTGGCTTCACTTTTATGGTTTATTCAGCTGAGGGGAGAAGGTAACATGATTGTTGTGACGACACTGGTCTAGCCAGAGCTCACCATCGATCTAACCTCCCTTTCCACGGGCTAGAAAAGAATGCCTCTCTCCACTCGTTAGTCTCATACTAATTCTTGCATGTGGCAATGCATTTTCATTAATAACAGGCACTATGTTCATGATGAGACAGCCCTGGTGGACACAAAAGAGCTTTCTGTCAGGGAGGCAAAGTAGGAGATCAACCTGGACTGTTATGCTTTTTATATTAAATATGACTATTGACCTTCGGGTCAACACTTTACCAAACTTGTTATAAGTAGGATACAATAATATATTACTTTCTAGTTTAAAGACTTTAGTTAAAATACAATTTGGTAAGACAGTGGATCCATTTATGGGATGAAGATATTTTTTGAGAACATAGCTGTTCTCATCGGAACTTATGGTCTAATGTGGACAGAAAACACTATAACCACTGTGTATCAGTCAGTTATGTCTAGAGGAACAGAACCAATAGAATGAAAAGATATTAAACAAAGAGTTATAGTGTCTTACAGCACACAGTCAGAGTGGTCTAGCAATGGCTGTCTTGCAGCAGAGAGGTCAAGAACCCAGTAGTTGTTCAATGCACAAGGCTCAGTGGCTAAAAGGCCCATACCTGGAGACAGGGGCATGTTTGAATCCTAAAGAAGCTGGTTCCAGGGTCAACAAGGAGCCAGCAACAGCAGAAACAGGGCAAAGAAATTCACAGGAAAGGGTGAAGGCTAGGAGGACAAAGTCAAAACTCTCATTCTTAGATATTTGTTGCTTTCTGGGCTATGACTAGAATATACTGCCCATGTGTAGAGTGGCCCCTCCCACATCCATCAAGGCAATCAGGATAATTCTTCTTAAACATGTCTATTGGTCCAGCCAATTTTTCACTGAGACTCTTCCTAGGTGTTCGAAGGTTTTGTCAAGCAGATAGTTTAACTGTGTAACTCTAATCTGAAATGATGACATATTTACTCCACCATGCATTATTTTAAGAGGTCAGACTCAGTACCACAGGCGCTCACAGAAGGAATACATATTCACGCAGAATCCAAGAGGCATCCTCAGACAACGCCATGACTGAAGGCTACACTGTTAACTGCATAGATGATTTAGTATAAGACAGTAGCACAAGGCATTGTCTTAAAAAGAAAGTCAAATATTGGATACTGGGGCACTTTTTGGCTGAAACTCAGATACAAAGAATTTATAAGATGGAAAGGACAGTATTTGGTGAGGCAGACAGTGGTTATATCAGAGGAACTCTGAATGCCAGCCTGGATATACTTATCATTTTTAATAAAAGTTTTTTATATTCATTTATTATATGTGTATGAGTGTTTTGCCCTCATGTGGATCTGTTCACTACATGTGTGCTTAGTGCTCATGGAAGCCAGAAGAGGGGATTGGATCCCCAGGGACTAGAATTACAGATAGATATAAGCCACCATGTGGATGCTGGGAATTGAACTTGGGTCCTTTGGAAGACTAGGAAGGTTTCCTTGTTTGTTTGTTTACTTCCTGCAGAGTCATCTCTCCAGCCTGCTGCTTCAACTCCTCTTTAAAGAAAACCTAGGCAAAAAGTTTTTATAAAGGATGAAGAATAATTGTGAAAGTAACGATGTTTAGATAAGGATGGAATGTACAGAAGAAGAGAGCACGTGAAGGCTGCTGGCAAAACGGAAGCAAACAAGAGCAGTGCATGGAGGCATTTGTCATGGAAACAAGACTCATATCTGAGCTTGCTGGCACACACTATTAATCCAAGAGGCAGAGGCAGGTAGATATCATGAGTTTGTGGTAAGTGCTGTCTTTGTAGTGAGTGAAGACACCAGCAGAGAAAGTTTCTCCTCAGCTCTTGAATTGTGAAGCTGGGTAGCTTTCTTCCAAGGCTCACCTTAGCTAAAGGGACATGTGGAGCAAAGGAGGTTGGTGGGAGTTAGAAAAGGATGTCTCTCAAGTATTTTAAAGAGGTGGCAAAATCTCCAAAGTTCGGTAGGTTAACCTCAACTATTTAAACTCCAAATAGATGTCCCCTTGGTTTCCTTGAAGGAGGATCTCACCCTGGAGGGTGGAGATCTGTAAAATGTTTTCATTTGGGTTTTCTCAAAGCTCTTCACCCTCTGAGACTCTTGCAGCCAGGATTGCAAATGTGCTGCACTGTCCTTTGTTCCAGAACTCCAGAGAATCTTAACAGAGCTTCTGTGGTACACACTTGGTCCAAAACTGAAATGGCTGTATATGGCTTTGTGATGTTTTCTTGACAGCATCTGTAGCTTTACATAAGGGCTTCCAGACATTTATTTCCTAGGGAAAATTCAGAAGTATCACTCCATACATTTTCCCTGCTCCACATCTCTGAGCAGAAACATCACCTTTATCTCCGTCATCTTGAATTTCAAAATACCCTATCCAGCCAACACTGCTGTCTCCCTGTGTCCAGGGTCTCTATTTCTTGTTCAGTTATTGTAGAGTTGTATGGAAATAAGCAAAGACAAAACCAAGTCGATTATCTTTTTTCACATATTTCTTCTCCCATTTTGTGTGTGGATAAAATGTCTCTTACATCATTCTTACCATGTGCAAACAATTTGTCATTGGCTCTGATAATGTCATCTCTGATTTGGAAATCTATCCCTTGCTCCTTCGTTCTGTAACTCAGAGTCCTGTTCTGTTACTCAGAACAATCTCAGGGTGGACAATGTAGGAACCCTTTAATAAGTGTTCCCATCTGTATCTCCAGGCTTCATGGAAACTACTTCTTCACTTACATTGTGTGCCCAATCACACTCTTCTGTAACTGGACTGTCTCTGTCTCACCAGCTCCCCAAGTAATGATATGAAGACCTTTATTAATTGTGAAAACTTGGCCTCAGCCTGGGCTTGTTCCAAACTAGCTCTTACAATCTAATTAACCTGCTTATTCTAATTCAAGGTTTGCCACATAGACTTTTAGATACCTCTTCTTTAGTACTGGCACCAACTTCTTCCTCCACATCTAGCTGGAGAATCTCTCATCTCTCACTGAATCTCCAGCCTAGGATTCTTTCCTAGAATTAACTAATTTTGCCCCAGAGTCCCACCTATCCTTCCTTGTCTTCTTTGCTATAGGCCATTCAGCAATTTATTAAACCAACAAAAAGTGTCTTAGTCAGGTGAGAAAGGACAGAGATATACCTTCACACAATGTACAAGAGGTTATCCTAATACCCTTATGCCTTGGAGAAAGTTGGTCCCTCGACTTGGGATATGCTTTCCTCAATTGTATGCACAAAAAATCACTACTCAAGATTGAATTTGATGAAATCTTCTCATTCCTATCTTCCTGACTACCCAAGTTATTCCATACATCCATCTGCATATAATGGACTTGGTGTAGGCATTAATCCACTGGGTTTCTTATTTATTTATTTATTTATTTATTTATTTATTTATTTATTTTACTTCTGTTCCTACTTCTTTAACTCTTTGCATTTCCCAGAGGAACAGATTATGGCTTGTCCATTGTTGAATCTGAAGTGATTAACACAACAGGGCTGGTTACTTTATAATGGTCAAATAAATGTATGCTTTGAATCTTTTGAATGTCCACATTGGCCTCTATAAATATCCATTGTATCTCTTTGACTAGAAAAAGCCAATCTCTTGTGCTCAAGAGCTCACACTGATAGGGACTTCATTTTGAAAGTGTCGTGCATCTGACCCAAACATTGAATACAACAGTTCATAAAAAGTTTTCCTTTGACGTCCACCCTGATAATCAGTTTTATCCTAGATTCATTTACTAATTATTCATTATCAGAAACCAGCAGTTTTTCATCACTTTTACTGAGAAATTATTATACTTGCATACGGTGCCAGCACCTGTGATCTATATTATAGGGACAGCAACAAACACATTAGTCATGGGTATTTGCTGGTGAACACATATTCTAGCTGTGGGTTTCTTTTAATCTTGTGACTGTTTCTGCCCAAAGCTAGCCTGTATTTTTATTTTGTTATTTTTGTATATAGGTGAGGAAGGGGAAACCTACTTTTGAGTTATAGCAATTAAAATCAAAGTGAGCCTAATGTATAATATCATGAAAATGATGACTGCCAAGTCTCGTTCCAGGTCACACTGAGAGTATGCTTAAGATACATGCACTTTTCAACGTGTCAAAAAGTGATCTGCATGTTCTGCCTTCCCCTTGGCCAGCATGTGAAACAGATACAAATGTCATTATTGTGGTGCATATTTTATAGATGAGAAATTTGAAGAAAAACAAAAGGAGAAAGAAGAGGAGAGGAAAACGGGAGCATAAGGAGCAAGACTAGAAAAAGGAGGAGCAGGAGGAGAAAAAGAAGAGGAAAAAGAAGAAGAAGAAGAAGAAGAAGAAGAAGAAGAAGAAGAAGGAGAAGGAGAAGGAGAAGGAGAAGGAGAAGGAGAAGGAGAAGGAGAAGGAGAAGGAGAAGGAGAAGGAGAGGGAGAGGGAGAGGGAGAGGG
>JANHMN010000002.1:220075195-220146250 GCA_030674055.1 Rhabdomys pumilio
GGGGAAGGGGAAGGGGAAGAAGAAGAAGAAGAAGAAGAAGAAGAAGAAGAAGAAGAAGAAGAAGAAGAAGAAGAAGAAGAAGAAGAAGAAGAAGAAGAAACTACCACTGGTTTAAAACTAAAGCCAATATAATAACATAATTACAAGGCCAGCCAGCCTTAGTCTTTGTCTATCTGAGAAACTAGAAATAGAAAAGATTTAGAAGAAACACCACATCAACCATAGCTGATGTTCAGATCCACTCTCAATTGAAATACACAAGAAGAGCATTTTGCAGATTTAATCACAATTTCAGCTCTTCTCAGGAAGGCTTCAGAGGACACAAGCCATGCTTCGGCATCTGCAGTGTTCTTGCACAGCACCCAAATATCTGTGGCAAATGCTCATAGGAATGAGTTCGTTTAGTAATTTTTTAAAGCACACAGAAAAAGAGCCGATGGGTGACTCAAGGGACAAGTCCATTTCTTTTCTCCTTGGAAATGTGGAGTTGAAGTGCTGGGGATATAACATAGTAAGCTGGAATGTGAGTCTACCTCAAGACACTTGCTGTGGCCTCAACTCCTGATTCTTGGCGAACTTAGGGCTCATTGATTGTATCCTCAACTGGAGAATTGGAATATGATTTATACAATAATTATATCAACAGCTAAATGTTTATTGAATATTTATAGTCTCAATGTGCTAAGTGCTTTGCATGTTTTCTCATTACAGTTTTCAAGATCTTCGTGAAATAAACACTGCTATACACCTTCTTTCTTTAAAAGGAATGTTAAAGTGCAGAGTATGTTATTTGATTGCAGTAAGAAACAACATCCTGGAGGGGATAGAGACTCCACTAGAAGACCAACAGAGTCAACTAACCTGGACCCTTGGGGGCTTCCAGAGACT
The DNA here is from genome assembly GCA_030674055.1 of Rhabdomys pumilio. Lineage (NCBI taxonomy): Eukaryota > Metazoa > Chordata > Mammalia > Rodentia > Muridae > Rhabdomys > Rhabdomys pumilio. The sequence goes on from JANHMN010000002.1 coordinate 220,076,084, forward strand.
GAACCACCAACCAAAGAACATATAAGGACTGGATGTAGTCACCCCCAACCCCTGTCACAAATGTAGCAGTTGTGTAGCTTGGTCTTCATGTGGATCTCCCAACAGCTTGAGTGGGGCTTACCACTCTGTTGCCTGTCTGTGGATCCTGTTCCCCTAACTGGGCTGCCTTGTTCAATCTCAATGGGAGAGGATTGTGCAGTGACTTCAGATGCCAGGGAAGGTTGGTACCCAGTGGAGGAACCTCCCCCTTCTCAGAAGTGAAGGGGAAGGGGCCTGTGTGAGGGGAGGCACTGGGAGGAGATGGCTCAATTGAGATGTAAAGTGAATAAATACATAAATTAATGGAAGAAAAGATAGTAAGCACAAAAGCATTTTTTTTTAAAAAAAAGACAAAAAACATAACAAGTTGTGATTTGGCCTTGGGTAGTCTACACTTGTGCAGGTAACCTTGACATTCATCTATTTCCTAATCCAGGAAAGGCATGTAACACATAATGTAACACATGTAACATATAATGGGCATGGTCTCTGAAGATGGGCTAACTTGTACCAGGAAGGAGATTACTCAGCAGAAGAAAGGGCAGGCACCAGAATCAGCCTATCATGGGCAAGAGGTAATGGGTGTGGAAATCTGTATCATCCATAAGTCTACACTTTATTCCAGAAATTTAGAAAGTTTAAAGGAGATCATTTAAAGTTTCATGGTAAACACTTAAATAGTATCACCATCAACATCCTCATCATCATTATCAGTATTAGATATTTGAATGTAGTTCCTCTTACTATGAACCTGGCTGCATACAAGAATAATAATAGGAACAAAAAATAATTCATGGTTTCTCAGAATCATGAGTAACATTGCCCAGGCCAAAAAAAGCAGTTTATGAAAATGGCCCTAACTTCAGATTTCTCCTGTGCCTTCTATTCTTCTGCTATGTTAATGAGATGTAATAACCTTTTAAAGAAAACCTTTTAACATATTTTCTGTTTATCTCCAATATTTCCTTCCTTTGTCCTCAAGGTTGGGCAGTAATTGGAAAAAAAAATTCTATTTTCCTTTCCTTCTCCGATCCCACTCAAGTTGAGCAGGCCCTGGCTCCTTGCCCACCCACCTTTATTCCAGATGTTACCCTGGCGAACCTCTCAGACTGTAACCAGGCAACCATTGGGAAGAGGGCCCTCCTGGCTCTGGGCCTAGAAACAAAAGAAAAACAAATAGGAGGATGTCTTGAGTCTTCTACCTACTTTGGTTTTCCAATCTCACTTCCCTATAACTTTTCTTATTTTTTTGTAATGGAAACTAGAGCTTGGTATCTGGGACTGTCTGCACACACCAAATGTCCAGTCCTTTCTGGAGCAGACCTCTGGCTGGATTTGATCCTATTGATCCTGATTTGGGAGTCTGACAGCCAAGGAAAACATTCTTATGCCTCCTCTCTCCATGCTGAAAAGGAGAGCACTGACCAGGTGGCCATGCTGCGATGAAGCCTGTGACTCTCAGGCAACCAAGTGGCACCTCAGTGACATTTCTCTGGCCAGCTCTACATTCTGAAACAACACTTTGATCCACAATTCTATTACCTCTTTCTCTTGGACTACCATAGTTTTCTCTGGCTTGTTCTTTATTAGCATGACTTGGGATGCTGGTCTTTATGGAAGCAGCAAAGACATTATAGAGTTGACTGTGATGGTAGGTATCAAGTTCTGCTGTCACTGTGAACAGTGTCTGTAGTCTTATCTCTGATAAGAATTACTCATTCGATGCTTATTTCTGAAGAATTGATCCCATACCAGGCTCTGCCATCATTCTGACAGCATTGTGACCACACCTTGTAAACAAAACTGAGAACAGCATTCTGTTGGCAGATGAATGTATGAATTAGTAAATAAAAACGTAATATGTAACATGGCTGTGACCATTTTAAAAATACATCGTGGATTCAAGGTAAGAAATACAAGAATAGGGGGAATGTTCCCTGAGGCAATAGTTGAAGATTGGTAATTGGTTGATAGAGTCAGCTGAGGTAGGCACTCCAGATTAAGGAAAGAAAATGTGCAGAGGCCCTAAGGTGGGAGAGATTCTGATCTATTTAAGCAAAACCTAATACCCAGTATGGTTTGACTGGAAAGAGACAGGACCACAAGGGTATATTCAGAGACTCAGTCAGGGAATTGTCTGCATATCCTTGCTACACTGTCTTCTCACAGAAAGTGAGATGGGAATCCATGGAAAGGCTTGGGCAGTATAGTGTGATTTGATTCACTTTCAGACAGAATGGCCATGCTCCTGTAGAAAGGCAAGGATCAAAGCAGGAAGCTATTCCATAGTCTGGCATGAAATAATGAGGACTTAGGCCCAACTTAGCAGGTTTTCATTATTTTATACAGTTAACACACACTAATGAAAACTGTCTTAAAAATTATTGAATTTTGCCAATGCCTCTTATTTGATGATTCTTTCCAAAATAGACATCTGTTTCCTCTAGTCGCAGGGAACTGCCTCCCTGCTGAGACTATCTGGACATCTCTAAGGATTGTCATTTCTCCTGTTATTCCTTCTAACAGGGTGGACTCTGTCTTCTGTAGGCTTTCCCACATCATTTTAGTATGTCACTTCGGTAAGTCAAATTCTGGTCTGTCGCTGTAAGTTTCCCTTCCCTCAGTCAGCGTCCGTGACTCTACTGTACACAAGGAGTCTTCACTTTGAACATCTTTTGAGAGCTTCCAATTCGGAGTAATGGGATCTTCGTCACAAGATTTGAGGCTGTGTGGGAAGAAAGACTCCCTGGTCTGCACCTCTGCTTTTCTGACCTCAAGTGCCTTTGGTTATTTCCTTCTTAGATTCCTGCTTTCTTCCTTCCAGGGGCATGAGAATGGTTAACTTCCAAAGGAAGTACTTTGCAGACAACAGCAAACACCCAGTGTAATATTGTCCTGATAAAACATATCTTTCCATAATGTGGTCCAAAGCATAGAGGAGATTTTTGCCCTAACAGTTCCTGTCATTAATGTTTTCCTTTTGCAATCTTCAGATAGTGTTATGAGTGGGGTTTGCGTTATAAAAAGCTACATAAACACTCTCACCTTGTAATCTTCCATAATGGCATTAGACAGCTGTGGGCCATTCCGTCTTCCCTTTCTTCCCTCCTAAGTGTAGCAACACTAAAATGTTCTACCTTTTAGGGCTGGATGAGATAATGTCTCTTAAGAGTGGACTGTGAAAGGTAGAGACCATCCACTACATGAGGTGGTTTTGAGACTCTGACAGCAAATTGGGTGTACAAAGCTTGGCAAAGTTCCCAAGCCATTCAATAGCTCCCAAGTCATCATACCTGCATTTCTGGAGGAATTATTTTATCAAAGTAAAAAGTGCAGCCTAAATAATGGTAGAACTTATGGATTAGAGGGAGTAAACCTAGAGAGGGCCTCTACCCTGTAAGTCATCACTGAGGGGTGAAGGCGTGGCCTTGGCTGAGAGACACATTTCCTGCTGTTTCCCCCCCTTCTTTTCTAGTTACCGGTCACCCACAAAAGTCATGTTGTCCTGTCTGTACCACACAAAGAAACACATGAGTTGAATGAGGTAATGACCTCTGGATTATAGGTAGGGAGGAAGTGACTGTACACAGATGTTTACAGTGCTGGGAGATGTCTAGATAAGACAGGGTACCAAAGCCCCCGTGATCACTGCCCTGAGTTTATTTAGCAATTCCAGACTGTGTAGAGCCATGAAAGGGGTCTTGGTTTTTGGTAGCAGTGCTGGCTGGAAGTAGCCTAGAGACCCTGCAAGGGACAGGCATTTATTCCAACATGCTCCCAGAATCCAGGCTCCTAACACGTAAAACTCCATTAACCTACACCCTTCAGTCACATAGGATCCAGCCCCTACCAAAGAGCACAGGTAGAGGGCATGACTACAGGCTTCAGCCTCAAGAGATTTCCAAGAGAGTTACCTAAAGGCCAGAGGGCGTAGTTAATTAAGTATTCTTTTCCAAGTCCCTGCCCCTTCCCCCTCCCTATTTAACTCAGGTCTGCTCTGAGTTTGGAGGGGTTGGTGCACATCCAGATTCAACTACCATCCACGATGCCAATAAAGCCATTTTCTAACACACGAACTTTCTCGTGTTATTGGGGCCTGACGTCTTGCGGCTGTCGTGGAGGACTTCCCTGCATCCCAGCTGCCGGGTCCTGCAAGTTTGTACATAGAAAACATGCCAGAGAGGCCTAGCAATATGCCAGTCACTTGCTTAGCACCAAAACAATCCACTCCAGAGCCTCATATCTTTCTCCTTGACTGAGACTTCTATGCTTTACTCGAAATTAGTCTGTTCTTTTTAGGGTGTTGTGGAGAGTGAGGGAGTAGAGCCAGTTTTGTTTAGAATATTATTTCTCAACAAAGACATTGGCATTTCCAGATTCTTTAGCATCCTGGAATGGCCATGCTACTGTTCTCTACTTATTGCTAATCCAAAAGGTTGTATGAAGGTTGTACAACGAGAGTTAGGAAAGACGGCTCAGCTGTTGCTCCTCTCCCAAGTTTGGTCCTTGGAACCCACACAGCAGTTTACAACCATCTTTATTTAACTCCAGTTCCAAAGGATTCAGTACTGTCCTCTGGCTTCCTGGGCACCAGGCATACACAGCACTGCTACATACACACAGGTAAAAGCATCTCATACACATTTAATGAAAATAGATAAATCTTTAAAGGAAAAACAAAAGAGCAATCATCAAATAGGAACTGAGCCTTGGTAGACAAAATGAATGATCTGCAAGCCTGAGGATCAGAGTTCAGATCACTAGCACCCTCACAAAAGTCAGGTATGTGCATCCATAACTCTAGCAATGGGGGCAAAGACATATTGATCTTCTGGGTCCACTGGCCAAATTTGTGAAGTAAAAGTATTAAGTAAAGTATTTTGTTTAAAAAAAATCACATAGAAAACAAGCACAGGAGACTACCAGTTTTGACCTCTGGCCTATACATCATACATGGCTGAACACACACGAGCATACAAACATAGTATGTGCATGCACATGCCTGAAGGGAAGCCATCAGAACTGAGAAGGATCTTCTAGTCTCTTTGTTCCTTCTTCTCTGGAATCAACATGCTGGTAGCTGGAACCTCAGAAGCTATTTTTGAAATGCTGTAGATACTAGAATCTAAAGATAGGCCCCAGATGAGTTTGTGGAGACACTGCTAGCTCTGGGTTACTTACTTGCGTACGTTGCATACCTGAGTGGGAAAGAAAGCTTCAATGTTATATGAATTCCTTGCTTCTGCTGTTGTTACTGGAAGCATCCCAAGCCTGTGCTCCCCTATACCCAGTACAAACTCTAGGCATCTGATAAATGTGCTTTCTCTCTACCCCACTGCCTGAGAAAAAAATATTATTTTGAAAATAAAACATTAGATAATTATGATTTTTAGTTTATTTCTTTGTCTATTTTTTCCTAAAAGTTTTTTTTTTGTTTGTTTGTTTTTTGAGACAGGGTTTCTCTGTATAGTCCTGGTGTCCTGGAACTCACTCTGTAGATCAGGCTGGCCTCAAAATCAGAAATCCACCTGCCTCTGCCTCCCGAGTGCTGGGATTAAGGATGTGCGCCACCACTGCCTGGCTCTAAGTTTTATTTTAAGTAAAAAAATGTAAAGAAGGCCCAGGTGAGTTTAAAGATGTGATGAAATTTGCTTAGGTCCTAATATTTGAAGTCATTTCAGGTCTACTGAGGTCATATGGTAAGGTTTATAAGAGTCAACATCAGTCCATTTTAAAACTAGCAAACTACTAGATGGTGGAGATGTTAAGAGCTCAAATTTTGATCGTGGCTTTGAGATCAGTACAGCAGACTTCCATACAGACAGTCACCCAGGTTGCAGCAGCAGAACACAGGCAAGGGTAGCAATCATTTACACAGATGGTGGCCATCAAAAATGGCACTCGGTACGGCATAGCATTCAAGGTAGAGACTACTATTACTTGGCACTGTTTAAGTGAATGGGCTTTACAAAAATTCTAAGAAGTCACATGCAAAGGTAAAGGCCAATAGGCCACTGACCCTCAAAGGCTGAGATAAAGTGGCCAGCTGATAATCGTCTGTCAAACATAATAGTAGCTTATGCAAAGTCTTCTCTCTTCTTTTATCTGTGTAATTCTTTTGTGTAGGTAAGTTTTTTGGTCTTTCTTATTAGGTTGTTGTATCTACCCTCTTCTCCATCTCAATCCCTTCCAACTCTCCAACACCAGGTAGGAGAGAAAGGTTATGAGGGAAAGGGGCTTAGATCTTAATTGGTTACTTGCTGCTGATTAGAGGTGTCAAGTTTCTTGGGCGGGGAGTCCAATCTTCATTGTCGGGATATCCAGTTACTTCTTGTCTCTTTTGCTTACTACCACGTGACAAACTGCAGCAGGAGAAATCAGGAGCAGCAGGGGGAACAGCAGCCACCTCCTCAGGCCATTTCAAGAGTTCCCAGCATTCCCAATGTAAACTATTTTCAGCTGGCAAAATCATGCCCCTCCTAGGGCACAAGACAAATCATAGCCCCATATCCCACACCTGGGATTAAAACAAAAACATGTTCACCTAACATTACTGGGGGTTTAACGAAATCAAACTTTTCACAACACTCTTGAGGCTAACAAGTTCAAGGTGGGCTGAATACAAAATAAAACCCCATAACACAACAACAACAACAACAACAACAACAGCAACAGCAACAACAACAACAGCAACAACAACAACAGCAACAACAACACTTTCTGTCCTTGCTACAAACACGTCACACTCATCTTCCTATTCACATCTCAAACTTTTGTGACATCACACCAGACATTAAAGCAGGTCAAGATTATTTGAGCACAGTTTGACATTTGCAATGACAGGGGATAATGGACATTTTAAAATAAATGTTGTTTCTTCCTGTTTACTTCCTTCCTGCTCATTGCCAGATACTGATCACTTCAGCATTCAGAAGCACCAACTAAAGCACAGTGGCTTCTATTTCCTCTTTTGTGCTTGCGTCTTGATATAGACCGAAAATTCACGCTTGGTTGTGTCAACCAGACTCAGCAGATGATACCAGATTAGCCCCTGACCACTGAAGCAGGTAAGACCAAACATTTTGACATATTCTCTTGCCTAGGCTAAAGTCAGTGTTACCTATATTCTTTAATTTGTGCCTTTTCGATAACATCTAACAGATACCATTAGCATGACTGTAGTAAGTATTTTAGTTGGTCTGTCTGGGGAAATTTGACAGATAAGTGAAGAGAACATAAAATGACTGAACCATCTTAATAACCAGATCAGCAGTTGTCTATTTATGAAAGATGAGCTGGTGAACTATGAAGATAATTCTGAAGGAAAAAGACTAATGGCTTATAAACATATTTTAAGTTTTAGAAATATTTTATTATAAAGTACTTAAGGGAAGAAACCAGTGACTATTTTAGAAGTTCAAAATCATTAGCTACCAGAGAAATGTAAGTTAAAACTACGTTGGGATTCCATCTCACCCACTCCAAATGGCCATTTCAAGAAAACAAATGGTGACAGATGTCGGTAAGGATTTGGGAAAGAAAAGGTGTTATTCACTATAGGTGGAAGTATAAACAGGTGTGCCTACCATGGAAATCCATGTGGAGGTTTCTCATAAAACTAAAGATATAAACCCTGTAGGGCTCAGTTATACCACCCTGAATGACAATGGCTACCTTTGGCTCATACATTTGAACATTTGGTCCCTAGTTAGTGGAACTCTTTGGAAAGGATTAGAGTGTGGCCTTGTTGGAGGAGGTATGTTACTAGGGCTTTGAGGTTTCAAAATCCCATACTAGGGTGTGTGTGTGTGTGTGTGTGTGTGTATGCAACGTGTGGATCACAAGATCAGCGCCTGCTCCAGTGCCATGCCTGCTTGCCTGCTTCTGTGCTGCCTACCATGGAAGAACCCCCTGTGCTCACAGAATGACCCTCTGAAACTGCAAGCAAGCCCTCAATTAAATGCTTCCTTTCTGTAAGCTGCCTGTGTTATGGTGATTTTTCACAGCAGTAGGAGAGTAACTAAGACATGCCCCTGGAACAAAAAAGAACATGTCCCACTATAGAGACACTTACACATTCATGTTCATTGTTAAACAACTCACATGGAATGGAAACGGAATCATTCTACATGTGCAAAATTAAATGTAAAGAAATCAGTGGATACACGCACAACGTGATATTATTCAGCCATAAGGAAAATGTACTTGTGAAAGCGGCAGTAAAATGGGTAAAAATAGTAATGCCAGAGAGGTAAACACTGTGTTTCTCACATCTTGGCTTTTGAGTTTTATATAAGTATATGTGGGGAAGTGATCACAGGCAAAACAGGACATTACAAAGGGACTCATGTGAAAGAGGGCAAAAGGTCATAAGGGAATGGTAATGGCAAGAGATACCTGTGGTATGCAAGTAGAGGGAGCATCAGGAGGAGAAGGGCACAGAGGGGATGAGGAGCAGGGAGACAGAAGCAAGGAGCAGGTATAGGGGCATCCATCACAATTAAATATGTGTAAAAATGCAACAAGGAAACCTGTTGTCTTGTATACTGATTTCAAAAATAAAACACAAATTTGTATATTTATGAAAACCTCTTCAAAAACTATCTCCACCAGGGATGAATTACATTGGGCTGCCATCACTAACAGCATATGCCGGGAACTCCATTCTGGAAGCCCTCTCCAGAGGCAGGGATGTGAGAAGAAACTGAGACCGGCAGATGGAAGGAACAGAGCACACAGGGGTATTCCATCCACATGCTCATACCTGCCTGCTGAGCTCCCAGATGCCTACTCCATGGGATGCTCCAGCTGTCACTCTCATAGTCTCTTTCTCTGAATTGTCACTTGCCTCCGTTTTCTCAGAGATGAAGACTGGGCACTGATGTGGTCTTTGCTGGGCCATCCAAGCAAGAGGCCTATGCAATAGAGCCAACTTCCTAGGCTTCTCCCTGCTTCCATCAAGTTGAGTAGCAGTCTGTCTGTCCTGGAGCACAGGCCTTCATTCTTTCTGAGTCCAGGGAGGCTGCATGGCACACCTCTGAAATGTGGGAGTTGTACTGGTCCTTGTGAAAAACTCCACTAAAGAGATTGAGGAGCCAAGAGGGAACAGCTTATAAATTCCAGTACCCTTTCTGATGGGCCTTTCTGAAGTGTGGTGGTTCTTTGTGGCATGTTCAAGGAAACACTGCATTTAACAGCAACCAGATGCGTTGCCTTATTAAGTGGAGGCTAGTATATTAAAATACCACCACGTTTTTTCTTTCCTTCCCTGCTTTATGCCCCGTTCCCTTCACTCACTGTCCTGCAATCAAACTCTCCCGCAAGGGAGAGGTACGTGACCCTCGCATCAGGCAGTTTTCTAGGAAGCTGGGGCAGTCCTCAGCTCTGTCATTCATAAAACTCTTTGCACGCAGGGAGTAGCTTCTCATTGGCATTTGGGGGAGTCCAGACGTGAACCACACACAGAGAAAAGAAACCCGCTGTGTAGTTCAGCACAGGAGGCAGAGCGGACTAAGTGTGAGTGCAAAGACTGAGACTAAGTTTGTCCAAGTTACATGTTCAGATATATTTGTTTAAAACAAAAATGCAGTCTGCCGATTTTTTACATGAAAAACTTTCCATTCATTTATTCTGTTTTCCTTCAAAGATTTTATGATTATCTAAAATTATATTCTTCTCCCCCCTTTGTTGCTCACTGGCTTTCTAACATGAAAATCCTCATAGTGAGATTCATACAGTTATGTTTACAGTGGGAATCCTAGTATTTGAAAAAAAAAGAGAGAAAATCTTTGTATTGCAGAGTCAGAAGAAATTTGAAACATTGATCTTAAGCGCTTACTTTCTCTTTATTGATTTATGGGCTTAACAGACATTAATTGAATGTCTGTTTATATTTATACATGCAGACCTATTTCTCCAAATTCTTTCCATAGCAGCATTTCTAAGATGTCTGGACATTTTGGATGTCATTGTTTTGATGGCCAAGAGCTCATTAACCTAAGCAGAACTTTATTCTGGGTTCAAGCCAAGTTGATAGTCAGGTAATACGCACTTACGCAAAACCGTTTGGTAAGATGGTGAAATGCTTGTAATTCAGTCAACAAACAATTTAATACTAACTGTAAAAAGCAACTATATGATTAATTTGTAATATAATTTTAAACATGCACTCATTAGTTCAGGTTGATTATCATGCAGTGAGTCACAGTATCATAGTTGAGGAGGCTTCCTGTCACAGAGGATATAATTGGTTGTAAAGATGATTGAATGAGGAGTAGCTCAGAGAACCTTCAAAGCTGTCACTAGTTCAGCAGAGGCTGGAAGATGCTTCTGCATGTGACACGCTGTAATTCTGCTAAAGACATATTTTCGATTTAGTGATCTTAAGGGAATCTGATGGTATCAAAACAATGGTATCGCTGAGCTTAGAACTGTGAGCGTGTACTCTTGCACTCTCCTAGGGCTCTGTAAACGACCGTACAACAGCAGCGTGAGGGTGTATAACTCCATCATTGCTCCAGTTTGACCCAGAGTTGACAGACTGTGAGGAGGGGTCAAAGGGTAAACCCTGCTAACCTGGGTCACATGGAAAGTGCTGACATCTTGGAGTGAGTCTGCATGCACTGTGAGGTCAGCACCCAACTGCCCTCTGGATGCGATGGGGGATGTGTGTCAATAGCCTAATGACTCCCAGTTGTATGGAGAGATCAGTAAGAATATTGTGTACCATCTCTCATGTCCAATCATGGCTGTGATAAAGGCATCATTAAGGCAAAGAGCCATGTTCAGCGAAAGTCCCTACCAGAAACTTTAAAAAAGTCATCGTATGGTTTAGAGTCCATCATATGTTCAGTGACATTCCATGATGTCACGTCTGTGGTAGAATATGATGCTTAGTATTCAGAACATTTTAGAGCCTTCCTGTGCTTCAGAAGTTATTATAGGCAAATCCTATCACAGTACTTCAAGCCCAGCATGTCGCAAATAGAGATTCTGCATAACCTTCGTAATCTTCCTCCGATCACAATGACATTGGCCATCATAGCAAAGTGTTTAAATAAATGCTTACCATGATTTCATTTGCTAATTAGACTGCAATTTTTTTCCAGATTCCAGGAGGCTTTATGTGTGTGTGTGTGTGTGTGTGTGTGTGTGTGTGTGTGTGTATGTGTGTGTGTACCTGTGCATGTGTGCAAGAACATACTGTGCTTGTGCATATATGTGTGGTTTATCTATTTGTAAAGAGTGTTTTTCCTTGGATCTCTGTGCCAAGGCCATGGAGTTTGAAGCCATTACTCTACAGAGGTGGAGCTAGAAGTGAAGCACACATTCCTTGTATTTAAGAATATTCATCCCATATGGAGAAGTGGACCACATTTATTAATCACTCCAGAAAGCATGTAATTTCATTAGATCAAGCCCTGTTTCTAGGCATTGACTCACAGGAGGGAACAGCTTCCCAGCGACCCAGAGCCCCTACGACATGCTCTGTGGAGTGCACACTTTGGGGCCAGCTGCTCTAGTGCACAGCTGGAATCCCAAGCAGCAGTGGGTAATGGTACGCCAAGGGCCATAGAGCTGTCACAGCCCAAGCAGGGTTATTTGTGGCTTCCAAAAAGGGGCTGTAACCTTTTATGATATCCACAAATCTCAGCCTTCAAGAGACAAGGAGAAAATGCAATCATGCTGTTTGACCTGGCCAGTTCTTTCCCTACCAACACCAATCTGTTCCCCAGTATCTGCACAGCCATCCCAGAAAAGGGAAAATAAATAAATAAATAAATAAATAAATAAATAAATAAATAAATAAATAGAATACCACCTTAGCATCAGCCAAAATGGCTGGGCATCTTTCTGATCCAGAGAGAGGAAGTTTAAAAAAGTTGTTGGCAGGTAAAACCTTAAAAACAAGAATCACAGAACACTCTGTGTTCTTTACTAAGGGCTGAGTATGTTTTACTTTTGAGTTGGGGTGTTCTAAATGGCAGCTGTAACACAGACATAGTTATGGCTACATCTGTCATTCTTGTCATCCACCAGGCTTGCCAGGAAAGCACTTCAGTGCTTAGCAGGACACTTGGAGAAGTGCTTTCCTTTGTCACTTTGACATTCAGGCAGTCAGTGGATTTCCAGTGGATTTCCTTTATTCTGGAAACTTCTTTGATAACCTCATTTTTTTACTTCTTTATTCCTTTCTCCAGGGGAACCACATAAACAAAAATGGTTATAAGAATGGGCTCTGGAATCAGAAACTTCCCATAATACTTCTAGCACTTAATGGTTATGTGACCTTTGTATTAAGCTACTGTGATAGCTTGGTTTTGTCCCTCTAAATTTGTGTAGTGAAGTTCTAAATCCCCAGCAAGTCATAATGTGATCTTATTTGGAAGGAGGGTTTTTACCTGAGTAGCCAAGTCAAAATGAAGTCAGTGGGTTGAACAGTTATCCAAAAGGACTGGCGTATTTGTTAAAGGGAAAATACTAGAGATGAACACAGATAGGACATCATCTTTCCAGAAGGCAGGGGTATCATGATGCTTCTACAAGTCAACGGAAGCTACAGAGCATGCAAACCATTGGGCGCAAGTTCAGGGGCCCAGAAGAGCCTTCAGATGGCATTTGCTCTCCTGACATCTTGTTCTCAGACAGTCATCTATCTTCCATCCTCAGCTTGGTCAGGACATTCTGTGCTCCTGATAAGTAAGACTAGTGAGTATACCCTCTTAACCTTAACTTGTTTGCCCTCATACCAATCCTTAGTGAGGGCAGTTCCCACATTTAGTGACTGGCTCAGTCTAAGGAATCACACCTGTGTCTTCCCAACTTATTGCTGTGGATCAGGATACAGATCCTCTATGTAAATCCAGCCTTTGCTATTCATTTCAGACATACAACCAACAAAAAAGTCCATAGCCCAATTCTCATCTCCCAAATCCACCAGCCCTACAGAAATGTTCTCCCATGAGAATTACTTAGATATAACCCAAGACACAGACATTAAAAGATTAGCTATAGACAGGGGTGGTGGCACATACCTTTAATGCCAGTACCTGGTAGACGGAGGCAGATAGCTATTCCTGAGTTCTAAGCCAGCCTGGTCTACAGAGCTAGTTCCTGGATAACTAGGGCTACACAAAGAAGGCCTGTCTTGAAAAGCAAAGCAAAATGAAACAACAAACAAAAAAGATTAACTATAAACATCATCAAAGAATTAAAGATGTTTATAGAATATGCAAACATCTCGATGGGCTAAAAGAATAAATTCCTGAGTGATATTCATGAAAACCCAAACCTGAAGCTGAATGAAATAAACTCAAAACTGTGAGAGAGTAAATTACTGTTGTTTAATACAACTGTATTAAACTCTGGGCTTGTTTGTGTTCTGATACATAAAAGTCTTCATAAATCAACACACTTAGCATCTCAACTCTGTAGATTTCAATTTTTATATTCCTAAAATGCAAATGATGATTTTAGCCATGGTTCTTGACCAGCAACAGCAGAAGCCGTGCTTAGGACCTTGTAACAAATGTGAATTAGACACAGAATGGATGAAAGCCTCTGAAGATAGGGTTCAAAAACCTGTGTGCTAATAACCCTTCCAGTCAATTCTCTTGCAACATCTCATTCTGTGATAACTCAGAGCACTACAGAATAAAGACAGAATGTGTCAAGCTCTCAGCATGGACCTTGATCTTTAGTAATGATAAATAATAAATATGATAAACCATCATGGTGTACTTTCTAGTGTCATTTGAACACCTAACATATTTCAGTTAGTGTTTGTCTTCTAAGGAAAGATGAAGTTAACCCTGTGGGTTTTAACTATTGCTTACATAATCAGAGGGTTAGTGTGTATGATGTTAGGTCTTGCATCAATCAGACTGATCAGAGGTTCAAGAATATATTTCATTGTTTGCTTTCAGTCTGGTGCTGACCATCAGGCCAGATGGCAGTGCAGGTATACCTCAGACTTGTGAAGGACAGATGTTGAGGACCACCCTGCCCCATGCTTGGGAGCCACTATGTTGAGGACCACACTGACGCACGCTTTGGGGCTAAGTGATCTGGTCAAGAGAGAGAGAGTGGGCGATGGAAGGGAAAGAGATGGAGACAAGACAGGGTGTGTATTCAAATCTCATTTACTGTCTCCCATTGACTCCCTTGCAAGAAAATCCTGGGTATTTATAAGCACAAGCAGGGGAACACAGCTGAAGACACTTTACAACGTGCACCATGCAGCTCGGGTCACTAAACAGCAAAACAAGATATGTGGGATAAACAAGATGTTTGTCAGAGTGTGCTCAGCTGTTGTAGGCTGTTGAAACCAAGTCTCTTGTCAGGGTATATGGCTTGAGATGGCTGCAAAGTTGACAGCCACTTTCTGCTAGAAGTCGGCTCCCAACATACAGAGACCTTCCTGACCATAACATCTGAGTAGATGAACCCCGAATGTGAAAATGAGATCCCAGAGAGACTTGTAGTACGTGTGTCCTCCATTGGCTGTTCATTTAAAATTATCAGACTATATTTGCGGTGGGGGGATGGCGGGTTATGGGTGGGCTCTGAGCTGCCACTTACTCCTAAGATAGGTAATGCTCTCCCCTGTAGATTCAGAGCATGGGGTATTTGATGTGTGAATGGGAGCTGTGCTTGGCACTTTGGAGCTATCAGCTTCCAGAGCTGTTGCCATAGCCATTGCTGTTGCCATGTTGTACCTTGTACTATGTGCACAGTAGGGTCTTTCTGAGAAGTGTGTACTTAATGAGATCTGTAGTGTTCCCCACTCTTTTACTTCTCTTTTCAACTACAATTAATTTTTCTAATGCTCTTTCTGTCTTGAATACCCTTCAGACTCCTCATTCCAATGAACTTGACTTCCTAAAGGTACAATGGCTACTTGTAAATGGCTTACTCTTCTTGAAGTATCTCCAGGATAGGAGGGGAGGAATATAAACTAATGTTCCTGAGCTTTAAGAATGGACAAGTCTCAGAACCATCAAATGGAACCAGTTCTCCATCCAAACCACATGGGCATATATGCATATTCACAGATATTATACACAACACACCCTGAGTTGTTGCTCAGGGGTTTCCATGGTTGCTGCATTGAGTTGCGTTCTTATGGACATACTGGTGACTTACTTCTATTTCAGGAGTGTTGATGTTAAGGATTCCAAATCCCGTAAGAATCCAAAACGACATTTGTTTTGACCAAGTAGAACCTCTGTCACTATGTCTGTCTCTTCTGATGGGTCAGGAGTTTCTCTTCTTGTTTTCCACTGACATATGGGGAAGTAGGAAAAACACAAGAAGGGGTGAAAAAATAAGATGAGAGAAAGGATGCTAATTCCTCATAAATCCCTGGGTAACTTAGGCCAAAGGTTACATTGTGTCTATTAGATGAATGCCTAGAGACAGGGACTGAGCTATCTAGGAACCTAGGTGTAATTGTGTGGCATCCTATGCTCTGAAGCAAAAAGATTTATCTTTGACCCATAATTCTGATGTTTGTTGGTCACTGTAACAGATAGGATGCACAGGGCTTGTGACTCTGGGAAGGTGGATTCGATTAGACTCTTAAGTGTGGTCATCCACCCATCAGATAAGAGAAGTGAAAGCATAGATGACCACATAGAACTGTCATATACTATGTTTAAAAAATAGCATTTGCCCAGGTTTTACTGATGAGAACCCAATCCAATCTCATGGAAGCATTTAACTGCTAAGAAGGTTGGGGGTATAGCTTATCTATATGCCTTATAAGAAAAGGAACTAGATTTAAATATATTTGAGTGGCTCTAACATAGACCTTGAGGAAAAAAAATAATGCTTCTGTACTTGATCCCACATGTACAAACATTGTGACATTAAAAAAAAAACAAAACCCTATTAATTCTCTCAACATTTAATGCAATATTCAAAGTCAGACTCCATAGACTAATTACCACTGAGAACCTAATCCTCTAGGGAAATGAGCAGGTAAGTTGTGGGTACCCCCCGCGGACATTTTGGAAGTCTCCTCACCGATATGTTACACTCGGATGAAGACTTTGCGAGCTCATCTTTTGGAAGATGAGGTAGGCAATTGCTGTTGACATTAACTGTAAAAGGCTGTTACTTCCTCAAAACTCTAGCTTTGGCCCAGGAAGAATATCTTCCAAGAACACTTAACATATTTCCTTTGCAACCCATCACCAGAATAACCCACAATGTGGGGGAAGAAAACCCCATGAGAGAAAAGCATGAGAGAATAAATTCTATTTTTCCTACAGCATTTAGGTCTTCTTGTCTCACTGTTCAGCTGGAGAATTGAGTTGCTCCCATGGGGCCTGGGATTCCAACATGGAATCTCAGGTTATCTATTCTCTAGGATCAAGTTGAAAGACCATTAAACCTCTGTATCTCATTTCCACCCATGACTGGGTTAAGAGAAGCTTAGACAAGGCTGAAGGAATGAGAAGTCTGGAAGGTGGGCTGTGCCAGTAAGGATGGTATTTGTTGAATTCCTTAAAGCAGACTTGAAGTCTCATTACCAAAAGAGAACACGGTGTGGCACACAGAGCATGAACTTTGGAGCAAGAGAAATTGAATTTGAATCTTTACGCTGCCACTTCAACTTTCAGAATCTCCATTTAGCATCTGTTAAGAACGGAAGAAATGACATTTGCTCCTCAGAGTTGCTGTGAAGATAAAAATCAAATCACTTTGCTAAGCTAAACAATACAGCACTTGAACCACAGTGGGCAAAAGGTAAGTATGAAAGATAACAGCTGTCTTCAGAGAGATAAGATGCCCAGAGCTATTCCTACAGGGAGAACATTTGAAAATTACAAAAGCACAAGGCTGTTATTAATAAGCTATAGAAACCTTTGGGCAGAACTTGTCAGAAAGAATTGGGATGAGTTAGGTGTTTGACTTGGGTGTATACCAACCCACAAGTCTACACAGCTTAAAATGATCTAAAAACAGGGTCAAGTTGGGTTCATAAGCTTAATCTGCTAGATAAAAGGTTGAGTTTGGAGGCCTAGAATTCATACCTATTATCAATAATCCTTATTAATTCTGGAATTTGTAAGCCTTTGGAGTACAAGATAAGTGGTGTGTGTGTGTGTGTGTGTGTGTGTGTGTGTGTGTGTGTATGTGTGTTCACACATGTGTGCACATATGATGCATGTGTGTATGGAAGTGTATTTTATGAGTATGAATAAATATGTGGGTGGGTGTGTGTAATTCTGCAGATTGTTTCCATGTTCTTGTGCATGATAGACAAGTGTTCTATCACTGAACTACACACACTTAACTGATAATTCTTTCCAGTTTTTGAGTATGAAGGCATGCCTGGACTCACAGTGAGGTGAGAAGCTTGCTATAATTCAGTTTCAGTGAACTAGCAAGTGTTTGGGGGCTGGATGTCTCTCCACAGAGAATGGCCATCTGGAGTCCCGTGAAAAATATGACCAGAATAGAGTAGAGAAAGTTTTTCTCAACACTTAAGTAGAAGAGGTCTGAAGTACAGAGTAAGATACAGGACCATACTCTAGTGGGTTTCAAGCTTCTGTGTAAAAGCTTAGATGCAAATGGTTTATTTAGAAATTGATTCTAGCCATCATAGGACAGGAAGAAACCAAGTCAGAGAGAGGAGAAAAGTCAAGAACTTTCCTGCTGAAGATTCTCACAACAACAACATTACATAAAACGTGTCAGAATTATTCTGCCAGAGGTCTGGCTCCCATCCCCCATCCCCCCACAGACTGAGGAGTATCCTTGTCCCTCAACTATCTTATTTATTTTCTAGCACCTTTGCTTCCATGTTGAGTGTGGGTATAGCATACTAGACCCATGGCCTGAAGAAAGAGATCAACAAGAATATAAAACATGTAGACAACTGCTTTGTGAACCTGAAGACACTGGTAGGTTGAGAGCATGTGAGGACTAGATGCCTGCAACAAAAATGAATTGCAAAGAATTCATTTCCTTTGAAAGTTTTCAGCCGAACTGACATGGGGACACAGGTCCCCCCAGGATGCAAAGGATTCAAACCTCAGAAGAAAGTTGAGCTCACCACACACTGTAATTTAATACACCACTGGCTGAACTGCAAAAGGATGTTCTGACTCTTTCCTGAGATAAAATTGAAGACATTATTTATAGTAAACAAGAAGCAATTGAGAGAATGGAATGTGGGGTAGAATAAAAATTGGGTGGAACAATTAAAATAAACACGGAGAGCATTGACAAGTAGAAGCAACAGTGTGGAAGACGAAGTTAGCTGAGGGGAAGCTAAATTGGCAATATGAGGATGAATAACAAAGAGAAATAAATGAAACACTAGAAAACTTGACGGTGAGCTTGGAGTGCCACTCATTGAGATCTCTTACTGGTGGTATGGAAAAGTAGAGAAGCAGAAGATCAATAAATATCAGTAGGAAGGCATTTCCAGACCTCCAGATAAGATGGCCATGTTCATAACCGTATCTACCCCCTCTGGTCTCCAGATGACTGAAGATATCTTCATGGGATTTTTGAAGCCGAAGAGAGTTGTAAGGAAGACAGAAAATCAAAGATGACATGAATAAATGAGAACCTTAATTATGGGGCTGGAGAGATGAGGTGGCTCAACTGTCAAGAGTACTTGCTTCTGTTCCAGAAGACTGAGGTTTGATTCTCAGCATCCACATGGTAGCTCACAATTGTCTGTACCTTCAGGTCCAAGGGAGCTGATTTCCACTCTGTATGTATATACACATTCAGGCAAAAACGCCCACTCACAGAAACGAGACAGAGCACTAACTGTGGGCTACCCACATGAAGTTTATTTCTGATCTCTGGATATCATGCAGATAAAGAGACCTGTTTACTGACTTTATAGATTTACTCTAGTAAGGCAGAAAGTTATAGAGTTTCCAGTGTCCATTTGAAGCTGCTTCTCCATATGCACCCTGATTACTTGTCATCTACTTTTAAGCTCTTTAGCTTAGACTTTTTAGATCACTTCTAATTAATTTACTTTTTATTAATTAATTAATTTTCTTACAATTTTATGCACATATATAACATATATTGATTACTTTCATGCCCTCCCCACATATCTCCCTCCCACTTTTGTCTCTTCTCTATAAATTCATGTCTAATTTTTGTTTGTTTGCTTGTTTGGTGACACACTGAGTTTAGCTAGAGCCATCTGAGTGACCTTCGGTTTTGGAGCTAACCATTGGAGTGAACTCAAGAGTTGAACATAATTGAAGACACTGACTTCCTGTCTTCCATAATCTATCAGTAGCCAACATTTCAGCAGTAGTGGATAAGGATCCACAAGCCCCTCCCTCATCTATGATTGACTGCAGACAGTCTTGTGCAAACCCAGTGCAAATGCATATCGCTGCTGTGAGTTTGGGATTGAGGTGGCTGAGTCATGATGGCATTTCTGATTCTGGCATTTTGCTTTAGTCTGAGGCATTTGGTATTCACTTGGTTTCTTCATATAATGGTAGCCCATTCCTTTACTGATGAATCCTCTCCCATTGTGTACTGTATGCACTAAAGCTTGTCCATCCCTTCCTTCATCCACTGATGGAAGGAAGGGCATGTGGCTTGTGTGGGCAGTTTTGAGCAATTGTGAATAAAGCCACTAAGCATTTTAAATATAGGGTTTCCATATGTTTTGCAAACTTCAATTTCAAGTCATTTTTGTATTTGTATCGGAAGTTGGTTGGCTACAAGTTAAATATATGTTTGATTTTTACAACAAACTCTCCAGTTGTTTTTCAAAGCAGTTGCACCATTTTAATTTCTTGTAGACAAAACTGAAAATTTAGCAACTAAAAGTTTACTGGAAAATAGTGTTTCCCACCACTTGGTCACATTCTACTAGGTATGAAGTAGTATCTAATATAGATTTTAAAATTATGTATTTATTTGTTTACTTATATTGTGTGTGTGTTGCATTCTCATACACAGATAGGTCAGAAGTTGGGAGTGGATTTATTAGAATTGGAGATAAAAGCTGGGGTCTTCTTTCTAAGAACTCCCAGAGATATAAACCATTCTAAGGTTAACTCAAAGTCCAAAATTTCATATAAAAATCACATGTTCAAAAATTTCCAGACCTCACCAACTGAATCTTCTATATTAGGTTAAGAATGAAATGCTTCCCAAGACCCATCTGAAGCCAAAATCTCTATCTTCAAACTTGTAAGCTCATAGAACAAATCTTTGCCTTCCAAATGTAATAGTAAAAGAGACATAAAATTGGATATTCTCAACTTAAAAATAAAGAAAGAGAGAGAGAGAGAGAGAGAGAGAGAGAGAGAGAGAGAGAGAGAATTAGAAGGAGTAACAGGTTTCAGGTTCCAAGAAAGTTCAAAGTTGAGCAGGAGGAATTCAATTTGATTTTAAGTTCCCTCTTCAGTTTTGTCTCAAAGACTTAAGGTTGGTAGTACTTTTATTTTTTAGCCAACTAGGACAGCAACCCAATACTCTCAACTTTGAATTCTGTCAACATCATCTCTTCAACCTGTGGAGCTCCTGATGTCCCTGGTCCCAGGTTCTTGGACCTCACTAAATGAAGATAACAATTCAGAAATCTTATACAACATTATGCTAAAGACAAGATATTCTGTGAATTGAGTGAGGACAGGGGATTGGCAGTTGGTTTGGTCTGAGTGTTACAGTTTGCTTGCTCCCACCCCATTTAGGCTATTTCTATTTGATTGCTTAAAAATGCATTATTTACATGGTCAAATGTATCTCTGTCTCAGGGCTTCTCTTGTTTGATGATTCAGACTCCAGAGTAGGTGCTATCTCTTCCTTGTTTGTTGTAAGCTTGGCTGGGAGATGGGGAAAGTGTTCTCTCTTCTCCTTCAGCCACTAGTTTAGGCATACACTGGCTTACCTTTCCCAGAAACTCTACCATCCCAAACAATTAGGTAGCCTAAACCTAAGGAGTCCAGAACAATGTTTCTTTTATTCTATGCTTACAGGGATGATTGGCATTTCCATCTACCATCTCTTCCACACACTGTGGAACTTACTGTTTTGTTTTGTTGTTGTTGTCATTGTTGTTTTTGTTTTTCCTTGAGTGGCTTATTTTGATTCACAGAAGCATTTTTTTTTTACCCTAAAGATCCCTTGCCCCATTCTTATGTATATGAATGCACCCTGTATATTAGATTGTTATTTAGCTTGGAGATAAGGTCTTTTTAGAGATAATTCATTAAAAATGAGGTCATTGGGTTACCTTACTCAGGATGATAGTTTCTAGTTCCATCCATTTACCTAAAACTTTCTGGAATTTATTGTTTTTTAATAGCTGAGTAGTACTCTATTGTGTAAATGTACCACATTTTTTTTGTATTCATTCCTCTGTTGAAGGATATCTGGGTTATTTCCAGCTTCTGGCTATTATAAATAAGGCTGCTATGAACATAGTGGAGCATATGTCCTTGTTATATGTTGCAGCATCTTCTGGGTATGTGCCCAGGAGTGGTATAGCTGGGTCCTCAGGTAATGTTATGTCTAATTTTCTGAGGAACCACCAAACTGATTTCCAGAGTGGTTGTACCAGCTTGCAATCCCACCAACAATGGAGGAGTGTTCCTCTTTCTCCACATCCTCGATAGCATCTACTATCACCTGAGTTTTTGATCTTAGCCATTCTGAATGGTGTGACGTGGAATCTCAAGATTGTTTTGATTTGCATTTCCCTGATGACTAAGGATGTTGAACATTTCTTAAGGTGCTTCTCAGCCATTCCTCAAGTTTCCTTAGTTGAGAATTCTTTGTTTAACTCTGTACTCCATTTTAAATAGGGTTATTTGGTTGTCTGGAGTCTAATTTCTTGAGTTCTTTGTATATATTGGATATTATGCCTTTATTGGATGTTGGATTGGTAAAGATCTTTTCCCAATCTGTTGATTGCTGTTTTGTTCTATTTTGACAGTGTACTTTGCCTTACAGAAGCTTTGCAATTTTATGAGGTCCCATTTGTCAATTCTTGATCTTAGAGCATAAGTCATTGGTGTTCTGTTCAGGAACTTTTCCCCTGTGCCTAGGTATTCGAGTGTCTTCCTCACCTTCTTGTCTATTAGTTTCAGTGTATCTGGTTTTATGTGAAAGTCATTTATCCACTTGGACTTGAGCTTTGTATAAGGAGATAAGAATGGATCGATTTGCATTCTTCTACATGCTGACCTCCAGTTGAACCAGCACCGTTTGTTGAAAATGCTGTCCTTTTTCCACTGGATGGTTTTAGTTCCTTTGTCAAAGATCAAGTGACCATAGGTGTGTGGGTTCATTTCTGGGTCTTCAATTCTATTCCATTGATCTTCCTGCCTGTCTCTGTACCAATATCATGCAGTTTTTATCACTATTGCCCTGTAGTACAGTTTGAGGTCAGGGATGGTGATTGCCCCAGAAGTTCCTTTATTGTTGAGAATAATTTTTTTTTGTTATTCCAAATGAATTTGCAAATTGCTCTTTTCATCTCTATGAAGAATTGATTTGAAATTTTGATAGGGATTGCATTGAATCTGTAGATTGCTTTTGGCAAGATGGCCATTTTTACTATATTTATTCTGCCAATCTACAAGCATGGGAGATCTTTTCATCTTCTGAGGTATTCTTTGGTATTTACTCACTGATAATTGGATATTAGCCCAGAAGGTTGAAATACCCAAGATTCAACTCACAGACCACATGAAGCTTATGAAGAAGGAAGACCAAGTGTGGGTACTTCAGTACTTCTTAGAAGGAGTAACAAATACTCAAGGGAGCAAATATGGAGACAAAGTATGGGACAGAAACTGAAGGAGGGGCCGTCCTGAGACTGCTCCACCTGGATATCCATCCCGTGTGCACTCAGGTAGACGCTGATGTGGATGTTAGAAAGTGCATGCTGACAGGAGCCTGATATTGCTGTCTCCTTAGAGGTCTGCCAGAGCCTGACATATACAGAAGCAGATGCTCACAGCTAACCATTGAACTGATCAAGTGGTTCTCAATGGAGGAGTTAGAGAGAAGACTGAAGGAGCTGAAAGGGTTTGCGGCCCCATGAGGAGAGCAACAATACTAAAGCTCTCAGACTCTAAACCATCATCCTGGGAGCACATAGGGAGGGACCCATGGCTCCAGCTGTATATGTAGGGGAGGATGGCCTTGTTGGGCATAGGTGGGAGAGGAGATCCTTGATCCCATGAAGGCTGGATGCCAAGTGTCGGGGAATTTGAGGGTAGGGAGGTGGGAGTGGAGGGTTAGGTGGGGGCACATCCTCATAGAAGCAGGAGGAGGGGGGATGGGATAGAGTGTTCCTGGGTGAGAAAGAGGGTAAGGGGATAACATCTGAAATGTAAATAAAATATCCAATAAGAAAAATTTTAAAAATACATGGTAAAGAAAAAAAATAAGGTCATTGTGCTAGTTTCTAATCCATTAGGACCAAAGTTCTCACAGATGGAGAGAAATTTGATGTAGAGAAAAGACACCCTAAAAGTGAGAAGTCCATCGACAAGTCAGAGAGGTAGGGAGAGAAGCCAGAAGCAGATCTTCTCACTTCCCAGGAGCAAACTCCCTCCCTGACTGCCCTCCCCTATACACAACTAAGGAGTAGATCCCCCTTCCCATCAGAAAGAGCCAACTCCACCTTTACCTGAGTCGAAGACTTATAGCTCCCAGACTGCGAGGAACCATTTTCTGTGGTTGTCTCCAAGCCTGTGGTCCTTTTTCAAAGCAGCTTTGACAAACAAATACAAAGTAGAAAATCTGGATGCGATTTTTTTCTCTTCCTGGTTGGCTCCTTCATCCCCCTGGTTGAAAGGGAAAGCCAGTATGCTCTTTTTCTTCCAGACCCATCCTTTCTTCATGATATCTAGGAAGGCATATTGAAATATTCCTATGAATGGCTGTGTCCACCTTCAGCCACCTTCAGAGTCCCTGTTCCTAGAAGCAGGTTTGCACAGTCTTATACTAGAGTTCACTGAGGCTTGAGCCATAGATGAAGGAATTTAGCGTCTCTCATGACAGCTTGCTTTTCCCACCACCCACTCCTCTGACCAAACAGCACATACTTGTAATTTATGTTTCTTTCTTTGGAGGCAACAGGAGTTTCAAACCGGTTAACTGTTCTGAGGACCTATATCATTGATGAATTCAAGAAAACTCATGACTTGGCAATGTAGTCAGCCTTTCTGGACCTATAAACTTAGAATAATCCTGGTTTGCTTTGGTTTGTTAGGTCAATTTTGATTCTAAGCAGAAGCCAGGGGCATCTCTCATTTCAAAATTCTAAATGCAATTCCTAAGACTTCCTTTCTCTTGATCTACTTCCTGGGAAAATCTCATATATGCCAAAACATCACGAATCTCAGCATCTCTTCTGTGAACCTTCCTCTCAGATCCTATGGCTAGAATCAGCCAGTAAAGCTAGTATATTCCCAGAGCACAGTACAGATACCTCTGTCATGATGCTTTGTAATACAGAAGTTTCTCATTATGCCTTTCACTCCTACCAGGCCATGAGTCATCTGAGAGCAGACTCTGTCTTTCAGAGTTGCCTTGCCATCACCCCAAGCACACCATCATGATGAACTGAATGCTTATAACCTGTTTGATTCCGTAGAATGTCCCTTGAAAATATGTTGAGAGGCTGACCTTCATTCCAATGCAATAGAATTCCACAACAGTGAATACGGAAGAGAAGGGAACTCCTAGTTTCTTGCTTTGGAGAAATACCAGGTTGAATCTTTCTTACAGTGAGTTCATACAGTATATATTTTCTAGGGATACTCAATGACTAAAGGAAAAAAAAGACATAGATCTGTAATAGGAACCAGGAATGTGTGGCCCAAATGTGAGCTCTGAAGTCACCCCAACCTTCTGCATTTACCAGCTGAGTAGTTTTCTCTGACCAAACATCACAAAGTTGCTTTCCAGTGTGCATCCCAGTATCTCCCTCTGAAGGATCATTGCAAGGGTTCAGTGGGACCCTTTACATAGAACATCCAGATTGCAGATGTTTTGTGTAAGATACAGTCAA
This sequence comes from Rhabdomys pumilio, assembly GCA_030674055.1. Classification (NCBI taxonomy): domain Eukaryota; kingdom Metazoa; phylum Chordata; class Mammalia; order Rodentia; family Muridae; genus Rhabdomys; species Rhabdomys pumilio. The sequence goes on from JANHMN010000002.1 coordinate 220,101,153, forward strand.
TGCTGTATCTTACAGATGCTTATTTCCCATGGCATATGGTTCTCCTACTTTTATATTTATTACTTATCTCTAATAACCAGTGGCAAGCCATGAATTGCACCAGGACAATCTTTACATCTAGGTCAATGACACACTTTACATATGTCATATGTTTAGCAAAGAAGTCAGTGTTTTAATCTGTCGTTCACTCACACATAGGTCATGGATAGCCACCGTCACTGGTGAAACTTTGAGGGTGCAAGCACACACAGATTTACTGTGGCATCATGAGTAACATAGGGTATTGGTCTGTGGCACAAATTATAATGTTAGATGAAGCTGGCAAGCTTGTATCAATGTTTCTGTCACTTGAAAATTATAGGTAGCATGCAGTTGAGAACACTTGGCTATTTATTCCATTTGTCTATTCTAAAAGGCAAGCATTCTGTTGCCCTGCTTTCATTTCTCTCAGGCCTCTGGGTTCATCCTTTGTTCACTTTCCTATGTTGGACAGATCGTGTTTTTCCCCACTGGGATACATTCCAGAGAAGAACGTGGGGTAGGAACAGAGACCAAAGAAGAAGCTCATATTTCTTTTCTACATTTGAACAACAACTATTTGAGAGGCTTGCATGGGGCAGGAGTTTGCAGCCTCTACATGTAGTGAGGGGTAGTCTTTCCTTGGTTGGCAGTTCATCTTGCCCTCCATCATAGCTCTTTGGTCTCGTGGGTCCTTGATGCCTGCCACCCTCCTCTGCTCTATGTGAATGACTCAGCAGTTACCTGGAGTTCCCATAGCTATAGGAAACAGAAATGAGGCTGGAAGCAGGGCAAGCCAGCAGCTAGCCCAGCACACCAAGGGACGCTTCAAGTGCAGCTGTTGACTGAGGTCCTGGGCCTGACAGGGCAGATGAAGCCCTTTGTTCCTGCAAATGGGCCTTTCCTGGCAGTGATGGAGATCACCCGCAGTCCAGCCCTCCTCTTCAGCTGCAGTCATTATCCTAAAGTGGTTTTATTGATCTGCTGACTCCCTGTCTCCTGCCTGTGATCCCTCTCCTCCTCCCTCCCCCTGTGCACCCCATCCTCCTGGGCTCCTAACTGCTCTGTTACACATGCAAAGCTTCTTCTTCAGGGGTGAAAGATGATTTTGAAGTTAGATTAGACAATTGCACTTGTCTCATAGGGAGGCAGATGTCCCCAAAGTACAAACTTCTTCAGGTTGGCAAAGGAGCTGTCTCCGTTCGCCAACTAACCATACCTTCCCTAGATGTTAGGGGTACTTGTTATTTTTTTAATCTCGGTGAATTGGATGACGTGAAGGTTTGAATTCAGAGTTTGCCACTCTGCTAGCTGCAGTGAAATGTGCAATGTCCTGATAATACCCCCACTTTGAACAATGTTTTTAAATTATATCAATGCTAATATGGTTTCCATGTAATTGCAATAATTTTAAAATTATTTATTATTTTTGTATAGGTTTCATTACAAGCCTTTTAAAACTATGCATTTTTATGTTATTCTTAGAAACTCTGTGAGGTAATTATTTTAAACCCCAGGTGCAGGTGAAGAAAAATAAAATAGTTTAAGGATCACACATTTAACAGACATTGTAGATGGACACAAGTGCTAACACAGTCTGGGATGTACTTATTTCTCCTTATGAATTTCTGTTTATAATGCTGCTTGAGATTTGAGGTGCATATCTGATTAAGCTGTGTTCTGTTACAGGTGGGTTCAATTTGACATTCTGTGTGAAACTCAAGCTGCTTCTGTCTTTACAAAGGCAAAGGGATATCTGGATATTAACTATCTTTGCCCTGGCCTACCTTAGTCTCATAAGCACTTGGGGAAATTGTTTGAGTCAATCCTCCTCTTCAGTCAGTTCTGTTTTGATTTCAAACAGTGTGAGTTAGCTGGAAGCTTGCTGTTAGTGAAAACATGAAGCCTAAATCGTGATTTAATCCTCTGTTTGAAGTTCATAAAAAGAGGTGTGTTTACAATTCTTTAATTTTTGTTCTCGATATGATACAGGGACAGAACACAGACATAGAAACTCATGTGTTCTTATCCCTGGATGTACCAGGCGCCTGGTGTCAGAGAAGGTCATGAAGAACAATACAGAGTTATGAGGCACCAGAGACCAGGATGCTGCCATGACCTTTAATTAAACTTATGATCACCTTATGTGCCTGTAAGGAAGGCACATTTAGAGAAGATGTATGCACCTTCCAAGGACCTAGAATGAATTACTGCCTTGTTAGAATAAAAGTAAGGGAGGTGCCTGGAAGAACTAGATTCTGATTATTAGTGAAGGCAGGAGAATGGAGCATCCCGGAGACAATCCCTGTACATAATTATTATTTATTACTATTGAACAATACTATCTGCTGTGCACCAATCCGGTCCACTGCCATATATAACATTGACATGCTCTTGGCCCTGCCAAATCAATACCTTCTATTGCAGACTATAGAGATGACTTTTGTCCTTTATCTGCCCCCAGTACACATTTTTAAAGTGGGAGATGTTCAGAGTGAGATATGGTGTTCGCATTCTCCATTTTAAGACGAGCACCTATAGATGTTCTTTGCTTTACGACAAAGTCTAATTGCATTTTTTTCTTTTGACTTCTAAAGTCAGCAATGTGTCTTCATTAAAAAAAATAATGGCATAGATTTAGTGGGAAAAGATGAGGAAAGATGAGTGAAGAGTAACTGGACAGCATTTAAAATGGACTGTGGGTGAACAGGCTTTTGGTTCAGCCCTAAATATCTTATTGCAATGCAGGGCACTGGGCTCTGACATTGCCACATTGGGAGCTACAATCAGCCACTTGACAGACTTTTTAGTCTCAGTTTCCTCTTACATACAGTGATGAATTAGCAAGAAATCTAGTATGCCAAGTATATAGTGTATCATGTATAGCACCACAATTTCTATGCTCATAGCAGACATTACTAATCAAATGCGGCTCCTTTTCTGGTCAAGTCAAAATTTAGTCTTAGCACACTCATAAATGAGGACTGTATTCTGATCCGATCTAGACATCTGAAGATCCTAAAATAGTGACCATGTTCCTAAGTTAGTGCCACAAAACTTTCCGTACATTGAATTGATGCTTCACAAATCTTCAATTCATTTTAAAGGGGAAAGACATAAATTCATTTCGGTAAGAAAGCTATTGTAATGCAACAGATACTCTCTTTAAAGGATGCTATTTTATTCTAAAGTACATTTCAGCTGCACTACATTCAGATATATTTAATTTCTGGTTTTCTTTCTTGATCCTAATTTTGAGTATTTTTTCCATTCACATTCTCCATGCAAATTTTCTGAATTGAGTCTTTTTGTTTTGTTTCATTCTGGTATTTCTATGTTTTATTAGTGGATATTAAATATACATGATAATGTTTTTCAGTGTCATACTTTCAGACATGGGTATAATGTACTTTGGTTATGTTTAACCTCTGAATCAAATCTTTTAAAAGTAATAATTATGGGGCTAGTATGTAGTTATTTCCTTGGGGAGGTTTTCTGTAAGTTTTGTATGAATTACCTCCACCATTTACTCCTCATTCCCGTAAGCACCAAGAGTAAGAGACGCACTCCATAGGCAGTGACACCTATTAACTCTATTGTCATATTGTTTTATGAAAGTTGCTGGGTGTCTTTAATGAATGTTTTAACATGGCTTTATTTATCTGTTAATTAATTGATTTACTCATGTGTGTGAAAGGTTTTTGTATATATGGCATGTGTGTGTGAGTGTGTGTGAAAGGTTTTGTGTACTTGTTATATCTGTGATGTAAACATGTGTGTGAAAGGTTTTGTATGTATGGTTTATATGTGGTATGTGGATATCTGTGTGTGTATGTGTGTGAAATGTTTCGTATACATGGTAAATGTGTGGTATATGCATATATGTGTGTTCAGGTACGTTTGCCTTGTGTACATGCCTAGAGGCCAGAAAAGGATGTCAGGTGTTCTGCTCTATCACCGTCCACCTTATTCTCTCGAGATGAGGTCTCTCACTGAGCTGGAGCAGATTAAAAGCCAGCAAGCCCCAGTGATCTATTTGTTTCCATCCCCCAGACCCCAAAGCACTGGTATTATGGGTGCATGTATCAATGCCGGGCTTTTTACATAGATGCTGGGCCCTTGAATCTACCTCCAAGTGCTTGCAGAGTAAGTACAGTAAACACTTCTACCTGTTAAGGCATATCTCCAGCCTCTCATGGTGGATCTACATCTCCTTTCTTATTATTTCAAAAGATTCTTACTTAAGAACACATGAATAAATAACTCTTTTACAATGTCGTCTTGAAAAGTCGCGCAATAAAAATCGCTAGTTATTTGAGATGGAGTCACATGAATGCCTAGCTGGAAGTTCTGTCTGTTGGCCTGCACTTTAAGGTATCTGTGATTCACATTATATCTCTTCAGTGACTGCTGGTGTTTTCATCCAAGGCTGAGGCTCAGCTGAACAGTAGGTAAAGCTTAACTGCGAGCATGTTCCTTCTCTCATAAGCTTCAAGTCTGATCTTATAAGCTAAGTGAATTTCAAGTCAGGTTACATATCATGTGAGAGACATATAGCCCTGTGGGGATAATGAAGCCTCTGAGGGAAAGCAGGATTTTCAAATGGAAAGATGAACTAATGAATGGACACCTTGACTTTGACTGGCAAGCAACAGTACATGATAGCCCAGAGTTCAAGGCTTACACCACAACCTTAACCTAATCACTTGCCTTGGATAACTGCTCAGACTCCTTACAATTCTGTATGAACTATACAGAATGTCAAATGGATGAACAGGGTCTACGTGAAAGTAAACTCTCTGTCCTTATCACCATTAGCAACATCTACTGGTGCTATGGCAGAAAGATCAGTGGCATCAAAACTAAGTTTCATGCCCCAAAGTGGGAAGATGAGGTGTAGAAACTGCCCAATACACACTGACATTAGTTTCATTAATTGCTCTTGACATGAAATCTCCAAGGACAAATATTGGAATAAAGAGCAGTGTCCTCCATGAATGAATGCTAAAGGAAAGAATGGAAGGCTGTCTGCCTTCGAAGCCTTCACTGCTGCAGGTGCACTGGGGAGCTTAGGATTTGAGATGGATAAAGGCCATGGATTGAGCTTAATCCTGTCTCATTCACCTAGGCCAGTGTGACTTGCAAGAACATGCACATGCTTCTGCTAGCCAATGCACTCACAACTGTAGCTCCTATTACCCTGCTATGCTGCTCCATCTGTCACCAAGAAGCGGAGCTAACAGGCATTGTGAGCTCTAGTTGCTGGGAGCACTAACACATCTGCAGCTGCTGGGAGCACTAACACATCTGCAGCTGCTGGGAACACTAACACATCTGCAGCTGCTGGGAACACTAACACATCTGCAGCTGCTGGGAACACTAACAGCTGCAGCTGCTGGGAGCACTAATACATCTGCAGCTTCTGGGAGCACTAACAGCTGCAGCTGCTGGGAGCACTAATATATTTGCACTCACTCACCACTGTTCACGGACTGGGACGAAACAAACCCCCCCCTAGAGTAAAAAGCAAGACATGTTTAATTATGTCTCATGCTGGCTATGATGCTTTTAAAAATAATTTAGCAATCACAAATTCCAGAAGGTTCTTCATGCAATAAAGGTTAATGTTCCTCTGTCCCATCCTAGGGCTTCATCTTGAATCCTGTGGTTCCTTCACCTCTATAAAAGAAGACAGTATGGTACCATTTGTTCTGCTCTCATAGCCTAAGAATCTCAATCAGCAGGCCTTGCCTTGCTTTGCCTTGCTTTGCCTTGCCTTCCCTTCTTTCCTTCACTTCTTCCCTTCTTCCCTTCCCTTCCCTTCCCTTCCCTTCCCTTCCCTTCCCTTCCCTTTCCTTCTATATTGTTTTTTGGACAACATTAAAGTACCTCCACGATAGGAAGTTCTCCCTGATATATTTGTGCCTTCCTGTTGAACCCAGTAGATTTTGTTTTGATATTATTTTAATTTACAGACAGGAAAATCATTGGGATCTGTATTTGCCTTGATAATACTGCTAGTACCACTGCCAGGACTTTCCCCGGTTGCTTGTGTCCAAGCCTGCGACACAAAAGGGCAATCATTTCAAAGCTCCAGGTGTCTGTTTCAAGAGTGATCACATGATATCCCATAAGCACATTTATGAAAGGGCTAATTAAGAATACAGATGTCTTCAGCTCACAATACTCAGACAGCTGAAATACGTATTAGATTTCCTTTTAATGTTAAAACTTCATATCCTCACTTCTCTCCAACAAAAAAAGCTAATAATAGATTAACAAAACACAGACAGGCACAGCCTTTGGTCTTTACTCTCTCACTAATTGACACACTTTGTTTATAGAGGAAACACCTAACACATCTACAAATTGGTATTTTACAACAATGCCTTTTAAAGGATTATTTTGTTTTTCCTTTTAAAAAATGGCTCAGATACAGAATTGTTTATCTAGGGCAGGAGAATTTTCAAAGGATTTAAAGTTTAATTCTTCTGAGACAAAGCTGATGGCTGTACCAAAGATCATCTGAGTTCAAGAACAGAGAGAGCCATTAAGATCACTCAGCCCTCAGGAGAGGTCTCCTCTTCTTGTCAGATTGTCTCCAACTCTTTGGAGGCAGAAAAAAAGGAGCAATTATCATATTAAAAACTGTCTTAGAAGTATGTGGAACTACATGATGAATGTAGACCTCTCCTTAGACACTTTGGGTTTTCTTATGTGAGCCTCCCCCATCAAAAAAAATAAATACTGTAGATTTTAAATATAGTCCAAAATGATGTCAAAATACCCAAATTATGTTTCATCAAATAATGCCTCGTTACAGCTTTAAGCCATCCTGACAATGTTAGTATGGTTTTGTTAATTCGTTTCCCTGCTCATTCGCTGGTAGGAATGCAGCTGTTTCTTTTGGAAGGCTTATGAACCACTGGGTCAGGAACCGAGTTAAAGCACTCTGGGATGAGCACAGTTGCACTAGAGCAAGTCATGCATCAAAACCCACACTCTGTGGTCACTTTGGAGAATGTTCTACAAAAGAGTGTAGCTAGACACGGGAGTTTGGGGACATACACAGGTCTGGTATAGTCCTTTAATTCAGATAAGAGAAAGAGGACCTGGCATCAATGTGCATGTAAGCTGTCAGTCTACTGATTGACTCACTTTCTTGGAATGAGAGTGAAGACAAGATGTCACTTACGCTTCCTTCATCCAGCATTTCCTTTTCTGATTTTGCACATCTATATCCTTCTGTCCAGAAAGCTCGAATGTTTTTTGTCCACTATTTCCTGACTTATTTTATTCATAAAAAAATAACTGAGTGTTCACTGAGAATCAAGGGTTTTCCTAAGCTCTGGGGATTCACCAGTGGGTAGAAGGATCCAATGTTCATGTCGTTTATATATCCTGAGAACTACATTCCCCTGACTAGAGTCCTCACATCAATAGCAATGAAGGGCTTTGAAGAAAACCTTCTAATTCTCCTACTTTCCAGCCCTCACTTTCTCTTAAAAACTATTTTAATTTCCTACTTCTCTCGTATTAAATTATCTTTAGCCTTTTTCAAAGAACCCACTGATTCTGTGTGAACAATGTCACACAAATCAGGTGTCCTAAAAATATTCAATACCTATAAGGACATCACAATTTCTGGCTGAGTGCCATTTACAAGTTGGAGTATTGTCCTCATGTTTCCAAAACTCTGTTCTGGCCTTTGGAAGTTGCTAGACTTGTGTTATCTAACATGGAAGTCACTAATCACATACAGCTATTGGGCCCCTGAGATGTAGCTAATCTAAATTAAGAGGAGCTGTAAGTGCACAGTAGGCATCAGATTGCAAGGACTGTGTTTGGAAATAATGAGAAATACCTCACCACTATCTTTACATTTTTCCTACATTTTAATTTATTTTGTGTATATGCATGGTGTTATACATATTCATTGGAGGCCTATGTGTGTGAAGTCAGAGAAAAAGTTGTGGAAGTCCGTTCTTGCCTTCTAACATCTGGACCCCAGGGATAGAACTCAGTTCCTTGCTCTTAGTGACAGATGTGTTTAGCTGCTGAGATGTCTTTATTGACTACATGCTGAATGTATATTAGCTACAATGTGTTCTGTAGATTACATTATTACTAACATTTCTGTTTCTTTTGAACAGCAGTTACCAGAAGAACCTGAAACTATACAGTAGCTCTCATTGTCCATTCAAGACATACGAATATTTATTCTGTACTACTTTCTGTTCGTGAATACAGCAGGAGTGAGATTGCTCAGCATTACGGTTAGTAATCATTCTATTTTATCCCCATGGTCAAATCTGACACACTCTACTTAATATTTCCTAGGTCCTGTGGATTGTGGGAGGTGCTGATGGGTGAAGGAAGATATGAACAAAACAATGTAAACACGGGCTCTCACGTCTTTCGCTTGTTATTTGGGAAACCCCAAGGACATTCTGGTGTCTAGCTCTGACTGAGCACTTCACTTTGGCAGTGCCCAGACAGCAGCATTTCCGGAAGTGAAGCCTGTTCAATCTTGAGCCACACTTTCTACAGCCCAGCTGAAGGACATGACTTGTCATATGTGGCCAAAGTACCATCAGCATAATGCTTTAAAGAGTTTCACAGAAAATGTGTTGCTATGGAAATTAACAGATGTTCTGAAAACAACAACAATTCTTCATCTGAGACCAAAGACATTCAAGAAAAAACTCTGGCTTAAATCAAACACAACATGCCTCAATTTTGAAGACACTGTCAAACCTTTTCTTCTAATGTAGAAGAAGGTGTGTTCCAGCATGGAGTCTGCATCTGGTGGATTTTATTACTGGGGAAAAAATGTTTACAACTTGGTTTTGAGATCAAGTTCAGTCCCATCACTTGTTTTTCAGAACTTGGATATGCCCCCGGTGCCTACCATCTACCAAATGTTCACACCTGCATTCTGTTGTGGGCACTAGGTCCGCTTGACTGCCAGACTTCATTTAGATCTTACCAGGAGGGTACAGTAGAGAAAGACTGGAAGGCCTGAAGACAGGCTGGTATAGATTCCTTTGAGTTGTTTTCTACTTCAGACTCAACCAGCTTTGTCTGAAGCAATGTTTCTGGAACAGCAACTGTTCTTTCTTGTCTCTGTAGGTAGATCCAATAATAACGTGTGTGTGTGTGTGTGTGTGTGTGTGTGTGTGTTTATGCATGAATGTATATATCTGTGTGTATGTATGTATGCATGCATGTTTATATGCATGTTTATGTATGTATGTCACTGGCCACTAGAATCTCTCCTCAGTCTTCCTGAGTATCAGCCCCAGGCTTTTCCTTCATTAAGTAGTCAGTTTCTTCCACTTGGGTATTTTTCCTTTGTTTCTGAAGCCTTGGGGACACCGATGGTTTGTTGTAGATAGTACTTTTGGATCCACAAGATGGATGCTCTCTCTCTGCTTCCATTGCGTTCATATTAACTGTTCTCCTGAAAGAACTTAGGTAGTTTCTGACTGCAGGTTGGACCAGCTCCACTGGCCTCCGTCATCTTCCCCACATCTGAGGTCAACAACAGGAATATGAACCAGAATGTAATTTGAGAAAAATGACACCAAATAATTTAGCCATCAATCCAGCCAGTGTCTGTCCTCAGCCCTCAGGGTGAGCTCTCATCAATGCCCAGACACTTCAGGCCTAAGAAGACAAGCTTCCATAGACTCAACCTCACTACCTTTGAAGGCTCTCTGGGTTTGTTCAGCTGTGAACAGAGATATCTAGATTTGCCACCTTTGGTCAACTAGTTTGGAACTCAGGACCTAATGACAAAGTCATGGAGAGAGACTGGTTACACTTCTGTTCAGAGTATACTCTTGGCAGAGTCACCTCTTAAGAAAAACCTCAACTTAGTACCCTGCTATTTGGGGGACAAAAGCTCCAATACATCAGCTTGTAAATGGCATTTAAGATCCAAGTCATAGCAGGGCCACATCTTGTGTTTAAGAAATATTCAGCAGGAAAACTAATCTCTGGTACTCCTCAAGTTGGTGCAGAAACTACAAACACATTGCTTTTCCCCTTCTTCTGTCAGACACTAGCACTCTAAATGGAACAATACCCTATGTTGAAACTGGTCTGCATTTCCCTAAAGCCTGAGCACTTCATGTCCTGTTCTGGAACCTAGTTCCATTCTTGAAGCTTCATATACTCATGTAGGTGGCTTTGACCGTTTTCTCCCTAATATACTCTTCAAAGGGAGGGGAAAATAAAAAGAAAAGAAGAAAAGAAACAAAAATGGGAATAACAAATAACAAGCCAATATGGCTTTCTTCTCTTCTCCCATACACCACATCTCCAGTCTCTTTCTCTCCCTGTTATACCTGCCCTTTCTCACTGTATATGCAAAGCTCAGAATTTTCTCCTATCTTTTTTTCCTTGAGCTCACCATGTCTTTACTGTAACTGTGGGCTTTTCCACCCATGCCCCAGTTCCTGAATAACAACTCAGAGGATATTTATTTATTAACAAATGCCTAGGCCATAAGCTAGACTTGTTCTCCAACTAGCTCATAACTCAATTAACCTGTTCATATTATTCTGTCTGCCATGTAGGCCATGTGGCTGCTTCTCTTTCCTCAGCTTCATGTCTGATTTCCTCAGCATCTTCTTGTCTTACTATTTCTCAGAGTTCCTCTCTTCCTGCCTAATGTTCCTAATATGCCTAATCCTGCCTCAGCTTATTGGCTATCAGATATTAATTGACGTGTGGTCCTTTCACACAGCACACAAGAGATTATTTCTACACTTTGACCATTCCTATTAACAGTGATTTACGGTAGCATTGATGGAAACATACATGGAGTTGACGGAAAGCCCAGACCTTCTCTTACCCTTTGTCATCTTCTGAGCTCTTTTAGAATATATAATTGCTAGTATGGCATCACCTGTTACCTAGTCAGTGCATTCTTAAATTATATAAACTGGAGTAATTTTTAAACAGAAGGTGTGTGCATGGGGGGAGCTTTTACATATTTTTTATTAATGCACATTGTTAACTGCATGAGTAAATTATAGATGGTTTAATTTAATTTAGACCTAATGGCAACATTTTTTCCTTCCTAATGAAATGGTTATTTGTTATTAGGAAAATATTTATTGAGGTGGAATTGTGTGGTCTCTCACATTATGATTAAACCTTGTTAAACTATTCTTAATTTCAATTTGGGCTTAATTAAGATTCATTAAGCATTTATTAAATCTAAATGGAATTCTAATGGAGATGAGGGTTTCTGAGGAAAGATCATTGTATCCTTCATTCACTTTCAGTTCCCTCAAAGTGACATGGTTGCAAAAAATGTTGGGAGCAGATGGGATGGCATAGCATACATTGATGTATAAAGGCTGGTTGTGCTTTTAATTCTGGAGATGACATTGACTTATCATGAAACCTTGAACAAGTCTTATAATTTTTTCATAATCAACTTACTGTTCTAAAAGATTAGGATCATAATATAGTAATTGTAGGAGTAGAAGGGCAAGGATTTGTTATCAACTTTATAACCCATATTCTTATCTTGCACGGCTATAACTCATTACAAAACAGAATTAAAGAAATTAATTTCTTAAAGAAGAATAAAGACATTAGGTTTGGCTTCTCACAATGGTAAAGCTATAACTTTAAAGAATGGCAGCACGTATAAAGCTGTCAATCAGAAGCATGGCTTCCAAAGAAAATTTGACTGGAGGAAGGACGGAGAAGTGAGTTAGAAGCCAATGAGTCAGATTTTACAGTAGCTGGAATGAGAATACAGAGGCTAGAGGTGAATCTGGGTCAAAACTGATGTCTCACTTGTGTGGACGCTTAGGAGGCAGGATTTGAAATAAACCCATGGCATGGGTCTCCTGGACAAGTTGGAAGTACGAAGCTGCCCTGCACGGATGATTTGCTTCTGCTCCGTGTCAGGGACACTCAGTGGTGAACCCTTGTCCTATGCAAATCCCTCAAAATGCACAAACATCACATTCTGTCTTCCAATGGATTGTCTCCATGGATCTCCTGTGTGTCAAGTCATGTGTCAGGAATGGTAGCTGTTAACAAGCTCAGATAAATACTCCTGGGGGCTTCATACCGTAATAGCAAAGAGGCCACACTATAAAATACCAAAGGCTCCAATCAAGATATAGATAATAGGATATATAAGGAATCATGTAATAGGACAACTGTTAAAATGTCATTCCTTATGACTTCCAACTTGCCATTCTTTTAAGAATCTTGTATAAATTTTACTTCACGATCCTCCTAAGCTTTTGACCTGACTCAACATCACCAAATAAATAAATAAATAAATAAATAAATAAATTGTTTCTTTCCTCAATACCCTATCGTGTGGTTATGACTCAATTTTACCTGCTCAGAAGAGAGGGTGATATGTCATTTTTCAAAGGGAAATGCTCATCCTTGACTGACTTCCACTTCTGTTATTTAAAACAAGAACGGATCTTTATTTTTGACTGATCAATATAGATATATTATTGTTTGAAGACTTGAAGGCCATTCCCTAACTTCCAGCAGCCTGCTATGTCCTGGTAGCTTTCCATACCCTTCTAGCATTCAGTAATGAGGACCAGAGGGAAACTGAGTCACAGAAAAATCCATGCGGGCCAAATAAAAAGAGTATCCCTAAATGATTCCTCTGTTAAAAAAAATAAAAAGAAATAACCTCAATGATGAGCTTAAAACGTGCTCATGTGCTAGATTGTGTGAACATAACAATACACCCTAACGGGCAGTTCTCATGAAGCCTTTTGGACCATTCTGTTCCCACGCTCATACTGTTCTTTGACTCAGCAATCCAATCAGTGCGAACAGCCTTCACGGGTTCTCTTGATTTCTGGCTTCTGCTTGGGGCAACTCAATGAGAAGTCCCACAAGGAAAGATGAAAATGAAGCAAGAATCAGCAAACTGTGTGTTTTCTCATCCTTCTTCCTGTTTGGAACCATGGGCAGCTGCATCTGCCAGTTAAAAACACAGCTCAGTACATAGGCCTTTTGTCCATAAGACTCCTCCTTGCCCTCATCCCTTCAGGCCCTAGGGTGCTCACTGATCTTAATTGTTGGTAACTCCAGGATATTATACTGTTCTGGTGGATACTCTACAATCTGCCTATAACTTTGTAAATAATTGCCTTATTAAGCTCTATTAAAATACCATTTGGAATGCATTATCTGTCTTTTACTATGACCCTGGCTGACAGACACACACACACACAGAAGCACTGTGATTAAAGGCCTGCTCGGTGCTTTCTTGGAGATTAGGAATACTGACTATCCCAGCAGCCATCCAAGATGTGTCTAGCTGTGTTTCTAGTCATTGTATGACACGGTAAACTCACTGGACTGAACAAGGGATGTGACTGACTTCATGACATGATTTTCTGCTATAGGGAAGAGGCAAGGTTCTGGTAAGTTTTCATCTAGGTACATTCATTGTCTTCATCTCAGAAAAAGAGAAGACCAAACACTCCAGAGAGGAAGCAGGAAAGCAGAAGGAAGACTGTGGAAGAAACTCAAAGTAACGGTGACTTAAAGAAAACAAGTAGGGATTTATTAGAAACAAGGGCAAGGAGAACTTGCCCAGAAAAAATAGACACAAACACAAGACACATAATGCAAGGAAAAGATGTGGAGGAGATGGAGGGGGGACAGAAAGAGGAGAGAGAAGGAGGAGAGAAAAATGGGAGGAGGGGAAGAGGAAAGAGGGCTAACTCTTATAGAAAATGTGTCAAGAAAACACGAGTGTGGAATACTGGAGTCTTCGCCACCAGGGAATAGGACCATATAAACTTGTATATCAGAGTGCATACTGGTCATAGAGAGCAAATTGTTTGAGTGAAGGAGGAAGCAGGAGAGAGCGTGAACTTTTTTATTTTTTTACTAGCATGAATTAACAGCAACACACTCAATGAATGTGGCTGGCGCTGATTTTGTGGGGTTCCTTCCCTTGTCCAGCTTTGTGTGTTGTCCTAAGCACATTGCCAGCAGCAGCCCAAGACTGTGTTTGGGGAGCCCAGATTAGTAACTCCTGTTCTCACGATGAAAATCATCCAACATTATGTCAGGCATATTAGTGAGTGTCTGGAATCCCAGCACTCCAGGAACAGAGACAAAAGGATCAGAAATTCAAGGCTGTGCTGGACTATGTAAGTTTGAGGTCAGCCTGGGCTGCACAAGATTGTCAGGCAAACAAATAAACAAACAGGCAAACAAAACAACAAACACAAAAAACCTAATGTGTTTGACTCATATACCGCCTTCATGAAGATGGTGTGTAATTCAGGACATGACTGTGAGAATTAAAAAAGACAATATAAGAAATGTTGCATTGTTTTGTATTAAAATTGAACTAAAAGAATGCTTTTCTTTTCTTCATCTCTGCTCTTTTATTGTCTTCCCTTTTCCCAGAGGTGGTATTAAAGATCCATGCAAGCATTCATATCACTATTGTCAAGGTAGAGAGCAGGTAATACTTTCTTTTTTTTAACTTGGCCAGGGTAATATTGTTATCCCTACTGTTGTTATACAGTTGTCTACAATCTCCTGTTTGAAAAAAGCCTGCTTCCTTGAACTCATAGAAGCATCTATTCCTCTTTCAAGGGTCCTTCCTGGATGTGTTGCCTCTTAAAGCCCCTCACGTTCTTTGTGTCTGGGAAAGATGCCCGAGTATTGTTGCCCCTCTCACTTCAAAATTCCATCTCTTCCTAGCCCTTTCCCTGGAATTCCAAAGCATACTTGGAGGTATTAATGAATTATTTGAAAAACATAACTCATTAGGGTTAGACAAAGAATAAAAGAAAGTAAAAACAGAGGGAATGTTCCAAAAAGATAATGATGAATTAATTTTGTTTCTTGGTTGTATGTTTTCTTGCCCATCAAAACCCAGCCAGTCTCAAGTTTAGACTGGGTTTCATTGAGAATTTGCTTATTAAACAAAAAAAAAGTATCTCTTTCAGAACCACTGTGATGGAGAAAGCACATATCCCTGCAGCTATCAGCTCGCCTCTGCCTCTTTTGCCTGCTTGGACACACTTTTTCTTTTGCCAGCTCAGCTGAGCCTACTCATGTCTCCTCTCTGATGATATACCTCATTAACACCCGAACTTTCATCTGCCTGGGTGGCATCAGGGTCTGGGGGACATGTGGCCTCAGCCCTGGAGCCTGGGTGGCATTTGACTGTGAGACTCTGAAGAAATGCATCAGTTTAGAAAATGGAACGATGATGCTAAAGATAACATTGTGAAAGCAAGGACAGTGCATCTACTCAGCCATGCTGGGAACTCTGGAGAGATGGCATCTAATTCTCATAATTATGGTTGTCAGGGACCATTATCCCATTTATCAGATAAGGAGAGAGCCCCAGGAGTGTGGGCTTACCTACTCATTCATTCACAGCACAACTGGAAGAAAGGGAGAGCTTAGCTCCTCCAACCCCGTGTGTGTGTGTTTTATGTGTGTATTTTCTTTGCTATGCATTAAGCTCTCATCAAGCCCTAAAGAGAAAGAGGAGGAGACAGCAAAAATAACTAAGGGAGCAGAATCTTCCTAGTCCTTGGGACTTTGAACTATAGTGGGAACATAGCCACGACCTGTAGGTGATAATCCTCTGCCTAGTCTTCTAAGACTTTCAGGCAGAGAACTGAAATCAGTTTGTGTGTTCTGTCTATATCCAGAATAGCTCTTGAAATTTACTTCAGAAAAATTTACTTCAGAAAACTTCTCTTTTTGCAATGTGCTGTCTAGTCCTTTCCAGATTGCATCCTGTGAGAATCACAAGCTTGCAGTAAGAAAGGAGAGGCACAGGAAATCTTGCTCTTGTCCTGCTGGTCCCATGACTTCTGCTCCATTCCTGTTTGTACCCATTTGTTTGCCATCATCATTGCCTTGACTACTCTTTAATAAGTTTAGTGGTAGTAGCCCCTTCTCCCTGTGTCTTTTCCTGCTTCTGTTTACTCTAAAACCGGGGCCAATGTTAGACAGATTCATATCAATTCAATCCCTGAGTGTCTTTGGGATGGAATGCATATTATGTACTCATATAATTGACATGATTGCTAAGCTCAGGATAAGTCACATTTAGTGAAGTAAAAGGCTCCCTGATCCCTGAAAGAGAAAGAGAGAGAGAGAGAGAGAGAGAGAGAGAGAGAGAACAGAACATAACCACCTCCAAATTCAGTTTCAAGAAATCTAGGAAGAGCAGATAAAAACATAGATTTTTTTTCAGATACTTGCAACTAAATCAATGCATTTATTTATTCATTTATTCAGTCATAGAACAAGCATTTATTGAGTACTTTTGATGTGCCAAGACCTGTACTAATAATGATTCCTGTTTTGTTTCTTTTTCCCTGGTATGCCAGGATTCAAATTAAGACATCGATGAGGACAGCTATATAGAAGATTCAAAGAGTCAACATATTTTTCTTTAGAGAGGAAATTTTTGTCAAAGAAAAGGAGAGGCTACATTGTAAAAGACTCAAGGACCATAGAATCCAGTGAAGTACAAACATCACAAGGAGATCTTATACTCCTTATAGCAAGAAGAAAGCAATGTTATGGTAGGTGTTAGGTTCCCAGATTGATGCCTCCCTCCTCCTCTCCATGTGGGTCCCCTAACAAGTGGAACAGAAGCTGTCTTGATCTCTATTTTCTGCTACTGAGTCCTCTTCCCTTACCTGGACTGCCTGATTGAGCCTCAGGTGGAGAGGATATGCCTAGTCCTGCTGAGACTAGATGTCCCAGGGTAGGGTGGTACCCAAGGGGGATCCCTGTTCTCTGAAAGGAGAGGTGACCATGGGGAGAAGTATTTGTTGAGGGTGGGACTGAGAGAAGAGGAAGAAGGGGGGCTGTGATAAAGATGTAAGAAGAACAAAAAGTGAATAAATTAATACAAAATAAGTTGTTTCAATAAATATGAGAAATGTTCATCTTGGTATCAGGATAAGCCTGGGCAGGAGCTTGGTGAACACTTAAGGGACACACAGACATATGTTGCCATGAGTGAGTCACTATTCCTAAAACAGCCAGCACTTGCTCCAAGGAGCACAGGAACATGGGATCACTGACCAGAAGGACACGTACGCTCTTGGAAAACGTCAACCGCAGCAGCTAAGTTGGAAACAGAATTATTGACAGAATCTGACATGGAACATGGTATTCACCTTACTCCTTTATATATTCTTGGGAAGTTGATATCCAAATAGTACCACTGGCAGATATATTTTATTCAGAGATGGGAATGTCTACCTGCTTTGTAAGGAGGTTGTGTTGGAGGCTCTACAAAAGGGGAGGATTTTTCATTATTTGGGAATCAGTGGTAAGTGCAAAGAAGGTAAGAAGAAGAGGGAGATGGTGCATGGTGAAGGATGGAATCACTTCAGTGCATTAGTGGTTGGATCAGTGGGATACTTCAAACAGTGGGATGGTGTGGTAGGGTTCCTACTGGGAATGTTTGAATACACTGGTGGCTCTCTGTTGAGCTCTGTGAGATGGGTTACTATGGAGGGGAAACTGGTCAACAATAAGTTTACTGAGTGGCATTGGTAGGTTTCTTGAAGATGAAGTCCATGAAAGAATAGAAGCTTCATCAGACTTCAGTCTGAGGGCTTCCTCACTCAAAACTTCTCTCTTTATTTGGGAAATATTAAGTAACATTATGAAAATACAAGAAGAGAGAGAAAGTGTGTGTGTGTGTGTGTGTGTGTGTGTGTGTGTGTGTGTATTTGTATGCTGTGTCCTTGAGCAATATATTGAAGTGTAATCCCAAAGACATTAACCCTGGCAACATTGGCTTGCTTCAGGGAAACACTCAAGGGCCCAGAAGCCGTGGCAATCTCTAACCAAAGGCATGCTGGACTGGTAGGTTGCCACTGGGCTTAGTCCAAGGTAATAGAAAAGACAAATAGATGGCAGATAAACAGATGAGAGAGAGAGAGAGAGAGAGAGAGAGAGAGAGAGAGAGAGAGAGAGAGAGTGCAATGTTTTGACAGACCAGATATGATCTTTTCAGGAAGCCTTCATACTATTCACCCATGGAGGCTTTCTTTGTCTTGAGAGTTCCTTTAGGGATTACACCCTACCCAACAATGAGATATATTCATCTGTCTTGAGTTAGAATCAGCTTCTAGGAGGTGGCCTTAGCTGTGTTTTTCATCTGTGATGAAATTGAGTAGGGCCTATTGCTGGTGATAAACTTGGAGTCCTCTAAGCACAGCTAAGAAGCTTTGAAATTTCCACTTGGACACAAACCTTGTTTAAGAAGAAACAGGGGAGACAGCATAGGTAAAGGACAGCAATGGACATGGCGTGGTTTTGACTTATCTAGACATGTCCCTACTCTTTTACCCTATACCCACACAAAGCTACAATATTAGAATAAAGGAGAAGGAAGGAGGGATGGAGGAGAAAGGGTGAAGCCCAGTATGACTAAGTGTAGTGAATAAAGAGAGCACAGTATATGGTGGTCATGGGCCAAGACCATTTCCTTTGAGTCTAAGGTCATCCAAGGAAGGGCATAGCTAGGGAAGAGAGCATCTACATATTGCACATGTAAACACCACCATCTCATTTTAATGGAGAGTCCTCTTAAGAGCTTTAAGGTTTCAGAGTCAATGTGGGAAACACAAGTGCAGACCACAGCCCCGCCCCATTTGCCTGCCCTAGACTCTACCAATTCCACAAGCTCAATCCAAGTGTGACATGGTTTTATAAGTATCTTCTATGATGATCTGGGGACTGTTTCAGATGCCTGCAGTAAGACAGGACAAACATTCCAAGTTCTCTGTGAGAGAGTATTCTGGTTCAAGAAACAGAAGACAAATTACAAAAGCATTAATTCAACTGTTACAAAACATCTATTCTTAGTTTTCTCCATTACCTGTGAAATGCAGCCAGCCAATCCCATGCTTTGAGACTCAGATGCTCTAAGATGGACTGGATGGGAAACACCTCAGTGCATACGCATCATTGCTTCCCCATATGTCTTCTCCATGAGAAAGGCTGGATTCTAAAAGGTACATCTCTGTGAAGCCCCGGATTTCAACAGCCTGAATTTAGTAGGGTTCTGCCTGCGACTGGCACAGAAGAAATCATACTTTCTGTGTTCTGGATAGAGCCCCAAGCCCAGTGTGTCAAGGCATCATCTCCTAGCATGCATACCAAGCAATCATGCATTATTGGTCTTCATTTGGCATAAGGCAAGTGAAATTTTGAACCTCAACCTTCCCATTCAGCCCCATCTCCAGGCACATTTCCTCCCAGCATCAGATCTTAAGGGTCTGGGGTTCTGTCTGAAGTGCCCAGCAGTGTCTGGTTGTGCCTCCATAGGCAGACATTACTATCCCTACTTTTTCTGGTTTTCATTTCCTTTTCTTGTCTGCTTGTCTTTTAAAATACATATTGTAGTCACTTGTTGCCCTGTTTTCTAAGCTTCCTTGAACTGCTGCCAGGGGCTGTTGCCAAAGGAGCTAATGACTAAGTCACTCTCCTTTCAGCCTCTGGGAGGACAAGAAATTCACTTGGGGATGGGGGTAGCAAAGACTCAACCATCCTGAACCAATCAGGAAACCACAAAAAAGTGCCGGCCAGGGACTCACCCTCAAAGCCCAGCACTGAGCTCAGCTTGGAGGTGACAGCCAGGCCAGGGATGCTCTAGTTTGTTCCAGAGGAACCACATCAGAAGCGGAGACTCAGTCAGAAAGTCTGACCCATAGGAGAGGCTCTGGAGGGGAGGGGTATCCCATAGTAAACAGAGAACACAAACTCACTGTGTTTCTGAGCTAGGACCAGGAAAGGAACACCAGGAAATGAAACAAAGCAAACAAAGCATGATGATAATCAATCATAGCTAATACCCATTCTCTAAACAGTTATAAAGTACCATTTCATTCCATCTCTCTAGTGACTCTGTTAGGGAGACCATAGTCTCCTTCTTTATAATGTGTATACATGTGTGCATGCATGTGCCTTTGTGTGTGTGTGTGTGTGTGTGTGTGTGTGTGTGTGTGTGTGTACATGTGTACATCAACCTGTGTGAGTGTCTATATGGTGGCCTGAGGACAACCTTGAATGTCATCTTCAGGAATGAATGCCATCTTCCCTTGATGCAGGCTCTTTGATTGGCCTAGAGTTTACCAAGTAGGCTAGATTGGTTAGCCCTGCACCAAGGGCCCTCCTTAATGCTAAGATTACAAATATGTACCCCCACAACCTGCTCTTTACATAGGTGCAGGGAATTTAGCTTAAGTCCTTATGATTAGGTCTAAAGCAAGAGCTTTATCAGCTGAGCCCGTCTTCAGAGACTCTATTATTATTTTTATGTTCCCATAGAGGAAGCAGAGGGTGGAAAGACTTCTTGGCAGAATTCTTGTGTTTTCTGACTTTTTTTTAATCCAGGCAGCTGTAATTTCTTTATTAAACATCCAACTTGCTGAATATTTTGTTCTGATGGTCGGGTCTAGCATACACTCCATGAGCTCAGGATAGAGAAGAATACAAGACAACCATGGTGTTTGTATGAGTCCCATGGCCACACCATTTATAGCCATCTATGTTGATAAAATCTCAATTCTGCTTTCCAATATTTGTGGGGATCGGCAGTGACATAAGCTAGTTCCTACATTCTCTTCAACTTGTACCTTCTGTCTCCTTTGAATTTGCTGTCACCCAGAACGTGCCATCCCCTACATATTCCATGCTTCCCTTTTCAGTATTGCCTGCCTTAAAGTATCTTGAACATACTCAAGTGTTGACTGCTTCTGTAAGCTTCCCATTAGCACCTCAAA
Organism: Rhabdomys pumilio; assembly: GCA_030674055.1. NCBI lineage: Eukaryota > Metazoa > Chordata > Mammalia > Rodentia > Muridae > Rhabdomys > Rhabdomys pumilio. The sequence goes on from JANHMN010000002.1 coordinate 220,121,978, forward strand.
CATAGTTCTCTTCTTCCTTTGAATCAATGGATTGAATATTGAGTTTAGAAACTACCTCATGCTTGTTGAATTGTTTGCAATGAGAATGAACTGGCCACACATTAGCTATGTCTCAATCCTTCCTACACTGTCTTCAGCTTGGCTGAAGTTATTTTGGAGTGTCTTAGGGTGACCGTTGCTGGGATGAAACACCATGACTAGAAAGCAAGTTGGGACTAGAAAAGCTCATTTTGCTTACAGTTCCACGTCAAAGTCTATCGTCAAGGTTGTCAGGGAAGGAATTTGGATGCAGGAGCTGATGCAGAGGCTGTAGAGGAGTGCTGCTTACTATCTTGCTCCAGATGGCTTACTCAGTCTACTTTCTCATAGAACCTAGGATCACCAGTTTAGGGGTGACACCAGCTACAAGGGGCTGGATCCTCACACTCATCAAGAAAATGCCTACAGCTTTGTCTGAAGCCTGATCTTATAGAGATTATTTTTCAGTTGAGGTTCCCTCCTCTCAGATGAATCTAGCTTGTGTCAAGTTGGCATAAGATTAGCCAGTAGATTGTGTTATGGAAGCCACTGGGCAGAAAGACCATGGAAGTCACAGGGATTCCTACCTCTTGGATCTGTGAATTTGTGATCCTCTCTTGAGTGATGCAGAAGCCATGACTTTGACCAGTACAAGATAGCAACAGTGGTGGAGGAATCACCTCCATATTAAGCTGTACAAGATTGTAAGTTTCACGTCAGTGGTTCATCTTTGGATGATTGATGGTGTGGGTTGCCATGGCAATGAAGTGAACATAGTCTTCCGTCAATGAGAAACTCAGGCTTTCAGTTCCACTAATCTAGAGACCAAAATTTCTGTCAGTGACCTAAGATTCCACATTCCAGTCTTCAGGTAGAATCCATAGATTGGCTGAAATTTTTGGTGCAATTGCAACTATTCTGTGAACCTGAAGAGCAACTGAGTCGGTGTTTCTAATTCCCAGAATTCCCATCATTTTGAGAGGGCAAATGTGTACTGTCTTAATCTGTTCAGCTTGTGGTAATTCATAATGCAGTAGAAGGAAGTGAGATGGTTCAGGAGATAAAATATTAATAGAAGAAATAGAATTGAGTGGAAAAAACAGAATTAAAGGAAGTAAAGGAGGAAGAAGAGGTGGTAACAAAGCAGGGAAACAGAGGCAAGCAGGAGCTCATGTGCAGCTTCTAGAAGAGTTTCCGACAGCTGTGGAGAGGTAGACACAGAGTGGTCAAGACAAAAATATCAGGAACAAGCCAGCACATGGATATTTCAGAGAAGCAGACTCCCTCCACACACTCAATCTTCTCACCCTGTTCACAAGTGGAAACCAGCATCAAGTTAAAGGAGGAAGGCAAAGGAGAAGACAAATGGTGGAGATGCATAGGAATCACAAGAGAGGTATAATGATTGTGTTAACATTCAGAAGGAATTGCAAGACACAGCCTCTTAAATGATGAGACCTGGACCTGCTCACAAAAGGGGGTGATCTGCTGAATACAAGATAGGGAGAGTTGGTTTTATATACATGTATACATATACATATATATATATATATATATATATATATATATATATATATGATACTTTATGCTTGTGCACACTCATAGGTATGATGTGACATCCATAATACCTAGTGTTCCAAATATGACAATACAGTGGGTTCACATCTTGCAAATGCTAAGCCAAAACATAGCTAAAAATAAAGGAGAGGGGCCAGTGCTATGTCTCAGAAGGTAAAAGCTCCCACCACCAAGCTCGGTAACTTGAGTGTGAACCTTGAAACTCACAGGATGAGAAGAGGCATCCAACTTCTGCAAGTTGTCCTCTAACCTACATGTACATGTCATGGTGTGTGTGTGTGTGTGTGTGTGTGTGTGTGTGTGTGTGTCTACACACAATAAAAATTGGAAAAGATAAAGGAGTGGAGAAAGATGAATTACTTGTAGCAAACTAGAAAAGCATGGGAGTTATTTCCAAAATAATGCCTTTCTAGAACAAAGGGAGCATGAGAATTATATTTGGAGACTCACAAAAGAAACCACTTTAAGGGTGAACACATTCCTCAGTGTGATCATTTAAGAAGTGTATTCCTGAGCATGCCTAGTTTAAAGTTATAGTTTAGAAAGAACAGATGGTCAAAACATATTTAAATATCTTAAACTCAGGTTATGGAGCACTGAGAGGTGGTAGTGGCTACCTGGAGCACGTCTGGGCAACCTTAGCTTGTGTCATCAAGATGATGGAGAAGAATGCCTCTGAACATGGGTGACTTTAATCAAGAAGTTTTGGCTGTTAAAAAAAAACTTGCATATTGGTCAACACACACACACACACACACACACACACACACACACACTCATCATTTCTTTGAGTTGAGAGCATTCAGACTCTGCTCCATTAGCCATTATAAAGTGTGTCATTGTTGCCAACCACTATAAAGCTAGCAGTGCTAATGAGGGAAGCTACCATGTATGTATCTTTTACAGGATCCTTTCCCATCATCTCATCTCCTCTTGGTGAGAACTTTGGTTTGCAACCACATTGTCTTACCAGAGACCAGATGCTAAGGAAATGTACTTGCCCCTTAGCTGTCTACCAGTTCAGATGGAGCAGGATTTGGGAGGGAACAAAGGTCCCCGTGTCATGGTGCTCTGCTAATGACCCAGAACATTTTTCAGTGAAGCTGTAGGAAATGGGTGCTCTAACAGTGTCATTGATCTGTTTTGTATCGGAACTGATCTGGCAACTGCTGTACAGGGCATAGTGGGCCCAGGGTATAGGCAGCAGCAGGCAGGAGAAACAAGGTTCCCTTGCTCAGAGGATATGGAGTAACTTGGTGAAAAAGGAAATTTTCTCAGGATGTGGAAGAGGCCCCGTGTATAAAGGTTATAATTTCTGGGGAATCTGCATGTGGGAAACTGTGGGCTTCCCGGAGATACCAAGCAGGACAGTGGAGGTGTAGGATGAAATAGTGGTAGTGATGGCAGATGAAAGACTGTCTAAAATGATCAGCTGCAGTCCAGCAGTCCACTCCCACAAACATTCAAGTTTTTGTTCATAGTTTGATGGAGTTTTCCCCAGTGATTTGGGGGCGGGGGTGGGGGAAGGGAAGCATCTTCCAGCTTTGAAATACAAGCTTGTAGTTTGTACTTTTGTCTTTATGAGGTAGTCAGTGGATGGTGACTTTACAGAAAGAATTTAGGCTTTGTGTTTTCATAGTACTTACTCTTGTCAGTTTAATCAAAGAAACATTCCAAGGCTAAAGGATAAGACAGCATCATGATGCTGTAGCTTCAGTGCAGCCATGAGAGTTGTCAGGAGAAGTGCAAGAATTCCCAACTCTCCAACAATAGAGACAGTTTATTTATCTTGTTCGTGAGTCCTGGGTAGGTAAGGCTACCTGGTCTTCAAACCAGGCCTCATGTGACACTGTGAGAATTATTAAGAGAGCAACAATTGCACTTCTTTCTCTGCTCGGTGCTTAATTGGTTTATAAAAGCACACTGGATAAATGACCACCTGTTGAAACAACTGTTCACTGTCCCTGGCTTGATCTCCTTGCAGTCCATCTTGGACGAATGGGCATTCTCAAAGGTATCAAGAACAAGAGAGCATATCAGTGTCTCTGAGGCAGTCAGAGAAGTCCACTTCTGTACACACTTCATTGTTCACCCCCATTCACTCATCACTTGCAGAGGAAACCAAGTTCCTTTTCTTCCCTCCTCACAGAAGAGGGAAGGCAACTCTAACAGCCTGGGCCCCAGTTTGCTTGTATAATTAATGTGGGATTTTTCCTCTTCTAGTAAAAAATGACCTTGTCAAACCAGAGATGGCAAGATCTTGGTTACTGAGCGTTTGTGGGCTCCCTGATGGCATGGCATCCTCAGCCCTGCAAAGAGAAATCCAATAAAATCGGTGTCAGGGGCTCCCTGGGTGCCAGGTCCCCTGCCGCCTGACCCCACGATCCCAATTTATTAGCCAAACCCAAGAAAGCAGACAAACCTGACTGGCTCCAGACAGGAGACTTCCAAGAGAGATCTAATGTGGGGGGCTGGGGCCAGGTTTCAACCAAAATGACAAGGGAAATGACAGGAGGTGCCAGCCTGGCCAGGGAGCAAGGGAATGTCCCATTCAGAGCATCTAGCTGTTTGACAGGGCCAGTTTAACTTGGTGGAGGAATGTGTTAGAAGGGACCACTGGGAAAGGAAGTGTATTTTTTTCTTTGCACCGCTATTAGCAGGGCCAAGCACTGTGTGCCTTGAATTAGCATATTCCTGAGAGTCAGCAGGCATCAGTGGAAAATAACCAAAGAATAATATTTGCTTGGGGAGTTTTCATCTTACAGATCTTCCTGTGTGAGGAGGATGTTTCTTTCTGTGTGAGGAGTTGACTGGACAGTCACCGTGTATTCGTCCCTTCCACCAAAACTGCCCATGGTATCACAATAGACAAAGTTCTTAGCCGTGTGTTGCCTCTTCTTAGGCACTGCAATTGGAGAAAAGTGAGATCAACCCAGAAAACCTACAGCATTTCTTTATACTAGTAAAAGTCAGTTCGAAAATCACAAGCGAGTGGCTACTTCAAGAGGCAGGGAGAACCCCGAAGGGTCCAGGATTTGATTTAACAAGTATGTAATGCCATTGAAAAGATGCTCAGTCTCTAATAAATGGCCATCTTGTGTCTTGAGAGCCAGCACATGTGTTGGGAGGCGATGTCTTAATATTTAAAGCTATCAATTATGTTCAAGGTACACTTGAAATTCAAAGTAGACATCTGCAAAATTCCAGCCAGATATTTTAAGCATCTAGGAAATAAAAAATACATGAAAGTTATAATACTGTGGTCTGATGGGTAGCTCAGTGGGTTAGGCATTTGCCACACAAGCCTCATGACCTGAGTTGCACCCTTGGAAACCACATGAAGGTGAAAAAAGAGAATAAATACATTATGGAGTCTTCAGCACTCTACACGTGCGCTGTTGCACATGCACCTATACAAAAATAATGTGCAAACACACACACATACGCACACACACATATGCACACACACACCATATCACACAATACATCACACAGACACATCAGACACACATAGCATATCACGTAATAAGTCATACACATACATAACACAATACTTCTCTCTCAATCTCTCTCACATGCATACACACACACACACACACACACACACACACACACCATATCACACAATATATCACACACATACCCACCCCACACACAGAGAAAGCTAATGAAATAAAATTTTAAAATGTAAAGCTATATACTGGAACATTAGAGTCCATACTTAACTGAGGTTTGGAAAGAGTCAAGAGGAGAGAGACACTGCTCCCAATGTCCAGCTGTATAGTAAAGGCAGCAAAGTCGAGACAATTTAGCTCCGATTCTCCCAGTGTATGCAAACATTAATACAATTGAAGAAAAGAACTCAGCAAAAGCACAACAAAGATGGCAATGAGACAAGTAAGTAAAATGTTACCCATCAATTTTAACGGGTAGTCCTGAGAAACCTGGCATGGACATTATAATAAAAATCCTTTGACTATAAATAAAAATATGTGCAGATATCTTAACAATAAAATCAAAAGAAGATGAGAGGCTAAGGTTAATAAAAGCATGTATTAGGATTGTGAGGTAGGAGTGTGGAGGGATTTTTCAAATGAGTCTCAATCATTATAAATCATGTCATCAATTAAGAGCCCCTGTTCACAAACACCTGAGTAGTGGACAGTCAGAATATGGAGAGAAGTTATTTGTAGGTTATTTGCAAGTGTACACTGTCACAGGACAGTGTTTGAACAAATAAGAAGCCCAAAAGGCATAAAAGACAGCAAGGAATAAAACAAGAGCAGAGGGTAGGAGTGAACAACACACAGAAGAGAATCCTAGTGCTTGGGAGGCTCTGAAGTGATTTCTCACCTCTCGGTACAGAGAGGGTTGGAGTGAAATCAGCACTAGGCTGTTCCATTATCCCATGCAATCAGAACATTTCAGTTAGTGAGGTAGTGGTGGAAATGACGTGAGGGAACAAGAACTGGTTGTTTCCTCAGTCTTTTAGGACTGCAGATGATGGCCATCAAGCAGACTGAACCCCAGGGATGCTCACCTGTGGTGAAATCTGAGTATTCCTCTGAGGGTACCACCTCACTCTCTTCATACACATAGATATTTGAAAACACATCCAGCATGAACCCATGGTGTGCAGGTGGAAGATGCCTGTGAGTACTGATACAGGAGCCATCACTTTGAGGCCCATTTGCTAAACTGGGCCACAGCTATGCCTTTGTGTCCAATCTGTGCCTGATTTAATTTGACAACAGAGTCAAGTATTTGCAACGGAAACATGAAGGCCCACAAATGCCAAAATATTCACAACCTTACTCTTTATTGAAAAAGTTTATGGATACTTGGCTTAAGGTATCCATGACCTGTGGGCAACCTAACAGTCTGCTGGCTGACTGGAGAGGTAAGAAAAGTATAATGGGCCCAATTGGAGAATATTATGTTATTGTTATAACTGAATTGTTTACTACCAGATAAAGATTCTACAATAACAATTAAGAAAGGAAAAAACAGAACCAAGAGTACTAATATTTAAAACTGAAAATTTCCACATAACAATACTATCATATATATTTCAAAAAATAGGCACATATTATGGTATTGAATGAAAGGCATGATTTCTCCAATGAGGAGTGTAGGCACATGGTAAAATATACTGCCTGAGTCTAATATTGGAACTATGTTATGAGCTACGAATAATTCATTCATGCCTCTTTGCCTGGGATACAAGAAAATAAACCCAGAGGAAGTGAACACCATGAATTCATTATTAGCCTCATCTTCCCTTTCCCATTAGCCACTTAGCAGAAAAACTCTATGGAGCTAAAACCAACAAACAAGAGCATACATAAGTCTTGCTCATTGCATCAGCAAGCCCAGAGTAGCTGACAGACAGTAATTGTCCCAAGAAGACCTCTAGAAGTCAAAGGAAATACAACTTGTTACAAACCATTGATTGATGAGGGTAGAGAAAGAACTTATTTATTGTGGTAATTGTGCTTACTAAATATGCCAGGCTTTTTGCCTACCATGATGGGTAGGCACCATGTGACTGTGGTTGAGGAATGGTTAGTGTGTGTCATTCATGCCACCTGTGGGCTAGATTGTTTCCATTTCTTTTTCCTGATGCTTCAAGATTTCTCCCCACTGGCACAGGAGTTAGCTTCCTGTGAGATGCTGTTTGCTCTGCCATTTCCTGGTACCACCTGAGCTAGAAGTCTCTGCAGTCTCATAATGGTTGTGTTGATTGAAACTAAAAATCTAAAGAATTTTGTTACCCGTGGAAAGCATGGCCTACATCCTAAACGATTGACCTCATAAAACGTTGAAGACCTAGACATTTTGAATAAATATAGCCCTTAGATAACAATCAAAAGAGTGAGCAGATGTCTACAACAGAGAGGCTAAACCCAAGTGATGAAGGGTTCGTGTCTCCTACAGAGATGTCTAGCATCTTATTCTTCTCTTACCAGTGCGTACTTGATGTCCTAGCCCATTGTATCAATTCTTCCCCAGCCATTTTTTCATGCAAAAACTCCTGATAGGGAAGGATGCAGTCCATATTCTAATCCACAGGACCTGTTAATTTACTACCTTTCAATGCAAGGTGTGGGATGGCAGATGTCCTTGTGAGCAGATCTTGGATGGAATGTTGCCCCACAGTATTTAAACAGGCATGATGTCATCACAGGAGTCCTTGTTAGAGAGCTGGATTCAGAGAAGAGGACAGAATCACACAAGTGAGTCTGGGATGACATTGATTCTGAAAGGAACATCCCTCCAAGGAATCCAGGCATCCTCAAAGGTGTAAAAAACAAGTGAAGTATTCTCCCACACAACACTTTTATTTTAACCCCAAAGGACCCACTTCTGGTTTCTAACCTCTAGGACCCTTAAAATAACACCTAAGTGTTATTTTAAGACACCGAGTTTTAAAATAAATGGAAAATTATATGAGACTATTTACCAGATTGCTTTGTATTTCTTGTTTCTGAGTTAATTTCCATTTGCTAACTGGATTCATGGATGCTATGTTAGCATAACTTCTTGATACTTTCAAAACTGGTTTCTAAGCCCAACAGGGTTTTTTTTTTTTATAACTATGAATTCAACCTTAGTTTTGTTTGCCAATTGACAAAGAAAACATACAAGAAGCTGTCCCTGCCTGTATCTTGTCACTGTGCAGACCCAAGTGGCAGGGAAATCTTGAACCTGATACCCGCACAGACTTTAAATAAGCACTACACACCACTGTGGTTAATATTGCTGTTGTTTATGCTAATGTTTGACTTCCATACACCCTCATTTGATTTTGGAGGAAGGGGGTTATTAAATATAGGTTTTTACTAATTTTTTTTCAGAATGCCAATCAATTGGTCCTTCAGTCAAACCTTTGTTGTTTGGTGCCTCTGCTCCCAGAAAAGGTCAAGAAGCTGACAACATAGCAAACTGGAGAAGCAGAGGCTCCATCCTTTTAGGATCAGATCACATTAGTGTTCACTGTTTCTTTATTGACTGGCGGGTGTCAAGAGCCTGGTGGATATTGTTTTGGTCAATTCTCACGACAGTCATGGTGGAGAAAATCATTTTGCTAATATGCTAAAGGTGCTAAAGTGGCACGTGGAGACAATGAAGCAAATGAATTTCATTTCCACAGCCCATGAATGAAGAGGCTGGAATGAACCTGGCAGTTGGACTCTGAAGACAGTGCTTTAAAACTGTGTTTCAGTATGACCCATAAAGACATCTGTATAGTCTTTACAGGTCTGTGTCTTAGATTTATCTGGTTCCAGGTGCAGGGCAGCCTGGAGTACATGGACACTGTCCTTGGAAGTGAAAGGACTTGTCAGCTCATTTTTAATGGATCACATTTCTTAGAATAAGCACGGCATATTTTCCACTTGCTGAGTGATTTTTATCATGCCTCCCTGGACTGCACTTTGGAGTGGGTGGAGAGGAAACAGGTTTCATGGTAAAGCCTGAGAAATACCTCTCAGGCAGTCATGGGTGAGGGGCTTGTAATGGGTGACTTCGGCCCCTATTCATGCTCACCTGGCACAGGAAGCTACAGTGGTTTGGCCCCAAACCTTCACAAGCTCCCCTTGGCCGCCCCCCTGAGTTGATGGTCTGGTGGAGAATTTGTCTAAAGGAATTTGTTCCAGGAAAAGCTCAAATGTGTCTGACAGGAAATAGAGGAGAGAGAGAGAGAGAGAGAGAGAGAGAGAGAGAGAGAGAGAGAGAGATCTGCTTGTGTGCCACTTGCTGAGAATATATCCCCTCCAGCCTGGATGGGTAGCAATGAGTAACCGATGAGTCTCAAAGCCTGGCAGAATGTCATAGCCTAGGGCAGACACGTGGGCCCCCTGAAGACAGAAATGTCTCTTTGGGTAAAAGCCATCTATAACCAATATTTTAAAACTTAGGACAGTCAGTTAAACACATGGGGAAAAAAGATGCCTCATTGGTCATTAGGAAAATTCAAGCCAAACCCACAAAGAGAAACCAGTTCACACCCACTCAAATGGGGAGAATAAAAAAAAAAGTTAGATAATAACAAGCGCTGGTGAGAAAGCAGAGAAGTCAGAGCTCTCAGATGTTACTGATGGGAGCATAAAGTGTACAGCTGCTGTGGAAAGAAATCTAGCAAGGCCACAGAATTGTAGACACAGACTTATCTGAACATCACAGCATCTGATGCACTCCTAGGTATACAACCAAGGAAGCGAAGACTGATGAAGAGACCAGAACAGCTCAGACATTTGATAATGTCATTTCTCCCTTCTCTTTATTGTATGCCCTATTCCAAGACTTAGCTCATTCTCTGTTGCTATAGCAAAGTACCTGATGATGTGTAATTTATGAAAAACAGAAATTTATTTGACTCGTGGTTTAAAAGGCTGGGAAGTCCAAAGTTTTGATAGTGGCATCAGCCTGGCATTGGGCACAAGCCTTATTGAAGTATGAAAAATTCAGAAGGCATCTGTGGTGAGATGCAGTCAGAATATTAGCTCACATCATTCTTCATCTTTTTATAAAACTACCACTGCCTTCATGGATACCCTTTCCTCCTGACCTTCTCTAGTTCTGTCTATCTCCTGATGACATTGCTTCCAAATGGCATCTATATATGAATCTGCACATTGATTTTCCAACATACGAACCTTGGGGAAGGTAACCAAACTGTAGTGTTCTTTGGGGTAAAAGCCTGCCTGAAATAAACTTCTGCCTTCCTACCTCTAGTCTGCTTCCAGCTCAGCCTCATTCACACAAATATTGTTTCCTTTTTTCCCCTGAGGATGTTTTAGTTTGAGACTGAGTCTTCTAGTAAGAAAGAAGAATTTTGTGAAACATGGTGGGGGGAAGAGAGGCTACAGACTAAAACAAATGCATTGGATATTGGAAATTCTCCTTGATGTGCTATTGGCCTCAAAGGAAAGATATAAAGTTTGAGTGGCAGCTACAAGGATGAGATCCAGTCTCCAGAGAGGGTGAGGAGGGAAAAAGTGAATATGCCCCATGGGTGCAATCAATGGCAGATCCTTAGTGGAAGAATGTTCTAGAGAAGCAGGGAATAAAGTGTCACTTTAGACCTTAGAGTTTGACATTTGCAGATCCTTGGAGATTTTAAAAGTTTATGCATGCATCTAGAAACACATGAAGTTTCTTTGCAGGGTCAGTTTCGCAAGTATTACCTTTAAGTGGCATGTTTAGAGACAGCTGAAAGCCAATTCTGGACAAGTCATCAGACACACCTGTATGAATTGGAACTTTACTCATAGGCAAAGCTAAAACTCTGTTGTATGGGGTGAATGGGTCTTAATCAATACTCAACCTATTATCCAGGAAGAGGTGGTGTGACCTCTGCTTTCTCACACTGAAGTACCACGTTGATATAATAATTTTGAATTCTTTTACTCCTTTATGGTTTTATTATTTTTTTACAAAAACAAATGATAACATAAAAATCATTCTAGACTACCGAAAAGCTTCTGTGAGACTATGTACAGTGAATGCTTATTGCATGTGAGATAAGAATAGATTGAACTTATTTCTGACAGAGTTGACTAGACTCCTACTTTAATGTCATGTACCATGCATTTTTTTGAAGATTTTCTAATTTTCCATTTCCCTTGGGGGCAATGTAGATAATACTATGTATTTTGCTTTTTCCTTAATAAAATAATAATATTTAAAATAATACTTTATTTTTCTTTTTTGTGGTTTAGAAGTTATGCATTATCTATTATTTTAGAACTGACTGTTGATACCTTTGACATGCATAATATTCTTGAGTTTAAAATTAGACAAACCATCTCCTTCCTGGCTTGTTTAAAAATTCCATGATGGATATAATGTGCTTTTCATTTTTATTTAAATTTTTATGCAATATATTATGATGATATTCTCTGTCCCATCACCCAACTCTCGCCAATTCCTCCCCATCTCCCTACCCATGCAACTTCATGTTTTTCCTTTTCTGTTCTCTCTCAAAAACCAAAGACCAAACAAACAAACAAAACAAGAAAATTAAGGCCAACTAAAAACAAAAGTAAAGAAACAGAACAACAAAAGCATACACACATGTGCACACACACAGAAACACACACACACACACACACACACACACACACACACACACACACACAGAGTCATGAAGTCTATGCTATATTAGTTAATTGCTCTTGAGCATGAAGTCTGGAGTTGATATCCAATGATGCACCACTGGAGAAAACTGGTTTTCCCTTTCCCAGCAGGCATGAATGTTGAGTAGAAATCATGGTTAGAGGTAGGACTTTGTGTACACTTACGCTTACCAGTGCTGGGATTTTGTCTGATTTACACCTGTGCAGGTCTTGCGTGTGCTTTCACAGTCTCTGTGAGTTCATATGTGCATCGGTCATGTTGGGTCTGGAAGACAGTGTTTCCCTGAAGGCCTCCGTCATCTGTGGCTCTTAGAATCTTTTCACCTTGTCTTCTGCATAGATTCCTGAGCCTTGAGAAGAGGGGTTTGATAAAAACATCCATTTGGAGATGAGTGCTTAAATTTTTTTCTCTTTCCGTTGTTCACTCGTACCTAGGTCTCTATGTTAATTGCTGTCTACTACAAAAAGAAGCTTCTCTGATGGGGACACATTGACGTTCTGATAAATGGGTCACTGCAACATGTCATTAGGAGTCATTTTATTGCTATTTTTGATGAATAATAATAATAAGCCCGATGATCTATCTCACCACAGCCTCTTGGTCACTTTAGAAGTGTCTTATATGAGTTTCATATTGTGTACTGGTCATAAATCCAATTTATTTTTTTTAAAAAAATGATTGGTTACTTCCACAGTATTTGTGCCACTATTACTGTCATATATCTTACAGGTGAGTCTATATTGTAGAGCACAGGGTTTCTAACTAACTGAAGGTGGTCATTACTTTTCTCCTCCGGTAGCATTCACAGTACCTTCCAATAATGTGACTATTAGTCAGTAAAACTTATAGCTCAGTATCAGCTTGATTTTTCCATGTTTCATAACATAAGTTTTTTTCTTTGGCAATAGGGCATTATCATTAGGTTGTAGAGAGTAACCAAAGCGTTTACAATAGCTTGTGATGTTTGGGGGCTCAACATTTGAAGGTGGATACTTTGGCCACTGACACAACAAGATGTAGCCCATGCTTGGTATTTGGCCCTGGAGATTTTACTTAGTGGGGTATTGTCTCCATCATTAGATAGTGATTCCATTTTAAATCCTTTCACACACACACACACACACACACACACACACACACACACACACACGATTCTATTGTACCAGTTTCTAGTAGACATTTTAAAACACTTTTAGTGTTATCTATTCCTTCCCATATTCCCTACCACCACATATAATTCTTTTGATCAAATCCATTCCCACTCCTCCAATTCTTCCTCTATCACCCATCTGCTTTGCCCTCCAAACTCCATGTGCAATTTTGAAAACTCCACTGCTTCTATTTAGTGGTATCTCTACATGCACTTTCTAGTAGGAAAATCTACTAAAGCTTGGGTAGTGTCTCAGAAGATGCATCTTTGAAAAAAATTGACTGTCTCTCACCTTGCAGGTGCCTACTGCCAGGAGCTCCTCATCTAAATGTCAGACTTCATGAGATGCTCCCCATCCCATTCTGGGATGTTGTCAGGATTAATCTTGTTCAAGTCTAGTGCAAGCAGTCACAATTGCTATGGTTTAAGTGTGAAACTTCAAATACTGTACTATGGAAGATATCCATCACCCCTGACTCCTACAATCTTTCCTGCACTGCTTCCTAAATGATCTTTGATTTTTATGTGGAAGTGTATGATATATATGTTCCACTTAGAGCTGAGGAATCACCAGTCTCTCATTCTCTGTATGACAAGTTGTGGGGCTCTGTATTAACTGCTATCTACACAAAAAGAAGCTACTTTGATGAAGATAAGAGATGCACTATCTGGGAGTGCATAAATAAAAATGTAGGAGCAGTTTATTACTATGCCAGCTTAGCAGGTATAGTATTATTATATTATAGTATAGTATAGTTACTACTGTATTGAGTTCTCTTATAGGACCCAAGATTAGCTAGCCTTATGTTTTGGGTTCAGTTAATGGTGTGAGTTCTGAGTTGTGTCTTATGAAGCAGATCTTGAACAAGATTAATCCCATCAGAACTTCCATACCATTCCTGCAACTATTGGACCATTGGTCAGTTCTGTTGTTTTTGTAGCAAGATTTAGGACCACACAAGACTGTTGATTAATTTTCTTCCTTAGTAGATGGGATAGCATCTTTCAGCAATATTAAATCTAGATGTAACTTCTTGGTCAGTACCAATTTATATACAAAGATTATATATATACCAGATTATATACCAAGAAACACATTGGGAAAGAAAGAAGAGAAAGGATGCCATTTACAATAGCCTTAAAAATCTTGGAATAAATCTAACCGAGGAAGTAAAAGACTTGTACAATGAAAAGTTTAGGACACTGAAGAAAGGTGTTGAAGAAGATATCACAAGACGGAAAGACCTCCTGTGCTTATGGATTGGTAGGATTAATATTGTTAAACTGGTTATCTACCAAAAGCAACATACAGATTAAAAAATAAAGTCCTTATCAAAATTCCTATGTAGTTCTTCACAAAAATTTAAAAAAAAAATAAACTCAAAATTTATAAAGAAACACAAAACATCCAGAGTAGTCAAAACAACTTTGAACAATAAAAATAGTTGGTGTAGGTATCACTACTCTGAATTTAAGTTACACCGAAAAGCTATAGTAATAAAAACAGCATGGTACTGGCACAGGAAGTGATACACTGATGGGTGGAATAGAACTGATGATCCTGACATGAGTTCATGCTCCTACAGAGCCACTAGCATTTTGACAAAGATGTCAAAATATATACTGCAGAAAAGACAGTATCTTTAACAAATGGTGATGGTCAAACCGGATAGATGAAAACAGAGGAATGAAACTAGAATCCCATCATTCATCCTGCACAAAACCCAACCTCAAATGAATCAAGGATCTTCAAAAAATAAAACGTGATACATTGAATAATCCAATAGAGAAGAAAATATGTAACATGTATAGGAAGAAACATATAAAAGTACCCAACAGTCAGGCAGTGGTGGCGCATGCCTTTAATCCCAGCAATTGGGAGGCAGAGGCAGGCAGATTTCTGAGTTTGAGGCCAGCCTGGTCTACAGAGTGAGTTCCAGGACAGCCAGGGTTATACAGACAAACCCTGTCTCAAAAAACAAAAAAACAACAACGACAAAAAAAAAAAAAAAAGTCCCCAGCAGCACAGACAAAAAGCTTTTCTATACCAAAGGTCATAATCATTTGAGTAAGGAGGGAGCCTACAGGGTGAGAAAAATCATTACCACCAATGCATCACTATCTACATTCTAGACATTATAATGCCGGAGCATTAGTATCTACAATAAAAAGAATAAAACCATAAACACCAAGAAAACCAACAACACATTTGAAAATTGGGGCCTAACTAAACAGAGAATTCTCAAAAGAAGAAAATGAAATGGAATACATGTATATATATATTTAACATACTTAGCCACCAAGGAACTAGAAATTAAAACTATTTTGATATTTCACATTACCACAGTCAGAATGGCTAAGATTAAAAAATAAATGACAACCAATGCCGGTAAAGTTGTGGGGAAAGGTGAACACTCATTTTATCTTGGTGGGAGTGCAAACCAGTGCAACCACTATGGAAATAAGCGTAGAAGTTCCTCAAAAAGTTGCAAAAAGTTCTATTACACGATCAAGCTATATACTGTGGCAATCACCAAAAATCTATGTCTTATAACAAAGATACTTGTTCATCCATTTTTGAATGTTACTCTATTCATAATATCTAGGAAATTGAACAGCCTAGACGTCCATCAACTGATAAATGGATAATGAATAACGTTCAACTGTAAAAATCAGATGATGAATTATGCTGTAAAATTGAGAGAGCCTGAAGTAATTGAGCCCAACACAGAAACACAAGCACCCCATGTTCTCACTCATATGTGTGTGCTAGCTTTATATCTTTTTGAAATTGAAAATAGATTTATTTTATACAATAGATTCTGATGAATTTTCCCTCCCGAACTTTTTCCAGATTTTCTCTTCTCATTTCCCCACTCACACAAATCCATATCCTTTGAATAGACTATAAATAGCCATCTATAACAACAATAACAACAAAATAGCATAAACTAGCATAAAAAAGAGTCAAAGGAAAAGCACAAGAATATATCCAGATGTTGAGCACACATATTCACCCAGATAGAACTTATTTTTTTAAAAAATCAAAACCGTAATAGATAAACCAAATTCTGTAATGTTAAAAAAATAAAAAAACCTCAGACAAAACACTGTGACATGAAACTCTGAAACTTTCAGAAGAGTAGGAAGTATACTTCAAGATTGAGGCCCAAGTAAGGGTTTTCTGAGTATGATTTGTTGCCTAGGACACTGGACTAACAATCAACAAGTGAGATTTATGAAATCACAAGATACTGAGGAGAAGAAAATAGTTAATGTAATGAAGACATAACCTACAGAATAGGAAAAAAGAAACTTTGCCAGCTGTGTGTCTGACAGAGGATTAGTGTCTAAGATTTATAAATAACTCAAAACACTGAATACTAAGAAAACAAACAACTCAATTAAAAGGTGAGCTGTGGAATGAAGCAGGGTTTTCAGAAAATGACTAAGAAATGCTTTTTAAATGTGGTCATCATTCTCAGCCATCAGGGAAATGTAAATTAAAACTATTTTGAGATTTCATTTTCTCCCAGTCAGAATGGTAAGGTACAGAACAAAAATGCTGGCGTGGGTGTGGGGAAGGGACTGTGGGGTGTGGGTGAAAAATGGTACCTACTACTATGGAAGTCTGTGTGGATGTTCCTTAAAAATCTAGACATAGTTCTAAATATGATCCAGTTATACTTGTAGGAATATTTCCTACCACAGAGATACATGTTCATCCGAGTTCATTGCTGCCTTATTCACAATGGCCGTGGAGACAACGTAAGTGTCCATCAACTAATAAATGTATAATAAAAATGTGGTATCTATACACAATGGGACTTTATTCAGCTATAAATAAAAATGAAGTCATAGAATTTACAGGTAAATTGATGGAAGCAGAAATTACTGTACTGAGTAAAGTAATTCAGAGTCAGAGAGACCAATGCCATATATTTTGACTCTTTTAAGGAATCTAGCACTGAGATTTTAGAATTGTGTGTTTAACTTTAAACATTTGTCAAACCCAGGAAAGTAAAAAGGGGTCATTGGTGTAGAATATGAGATTTTAAGGGAGGAGGTAATAGAAAACGGGTGATATGAAATGGAAAGGGTGGACAGTGGGAGGGAGGATTTGTTTATTTATTTATTTATTTATTTATTTATTTATGTATTTATTTATTTAGAGACAGGGTTTCTCTGTGTAGCCCTGGCTGTCCTGGAACTCACTCTGTAGACCAGGCTGGCCTCGAACTCAGAAATCCGCCTGCCTCTGCCTCCCAAGTGCTGGGATTAAAGGCGTGCACCACCACCGCCCAGCTAGGAGAGAGTTTTAAATGAGGAGAGAGACAAGCATGAGGGGAAAGGAGATGGATAAGTAACACTAAGAATATTTGAAGAGCAGAATACAGAAACCTGCTATGTTGTAAGCATCTTAAACGTTTTAACTGTAGTTACCCTGCATAGGAAACAGGATGTCACGTAAGCTCAATGACTGGGGTGGAATTCCACTTTTCACGTTGATGATCACAGGTAGTCCAGAGATCCCCAAAATAATACAGGCCATTTACATTCCTCTTGGTTGTCAATAAGAGCTTGATATAAGCAACATCTTATTGCTGAAAACACCACAAGACATGGAGACATCAAACTGAAACTAACTAGATCCTTCCTCTCTGATGGCTAGCTTTCATAGTGTCTAAAGGTTCTGGGAGTGGGGTAAGTCATCAATAGTCTTACCCAGCTGCAAACTCTGTGAGTTACCAAGGTAACTGCTATGGCAAGAGAGGTCTAGTGGCACAAATATTAGGGGGTTAACTAGCCACATTCTGATTGGATGGAAGGCCTGCTCCACAGGAGGAAACATGCCTGGGATTATAAATCTAAAAAGGAATCTGTGATTAAGAAGATCAAAGGCTCCAGGTTGAAGGTTATTTTCCTAAATGGACACAATATTCAACTGCCCTCAAATTTTGTGTCACTGTGTCAATAGATGGATGCAATTGTCAGACCTAATCAGAGAAGTTTCTTTGTGTAGTGGATAGAGGTTAGTGCAGAAATTCACTGATGGCCAAAGTATCAAGAAGGAGTGACTGTGGATTGGTCAGTCATAAACAGGATGTGTTTCTCACAGCCTCTCCTTCCAAGGTTTGGGACCAATCATAGAAAGGAAGCAGAAAGATTATAGAAGCCAAAGGTTGAGAATGGCAATAAAACAGAGTCTTCTAGACACATCAAGGCTGCTACGCTCATGACCCCACAGCAGCAATTGCCTGGGCAAGATGAGCCCAGGCAGGGCTCCAGCATGGTGGGAGTAAGGACTTGTGGTTCCCCACACCTAGCTGTGGATTTATTGACAACTGATGGCATCTGGGGGAGGAAGAGTCAGCTTTTTTATAGGTCTGGTCCTTGTTAAGTCAGCCATGCTCCCTTAACCCTCCCCACACCCTTGAGTATATGGGCAACTTATATTGGACTTAGTGGTTATTTTTTTAAAAGAGAGGGCATTAAGTGGAGTTAAGTGTTA
The DNA here is from genome assembly GCA_030674055.1 of Rhabdomys pumilio. Classification (NCBI taxonomy): domain Eukaryota; kingdom Metazoa; phylum Chordata; class Mammalia; order Rodentia; family Muridae; genus Rhabdomys; species Rhabdomys pumilio. Next base: position 220,140,376 of record JANHMN010000002.1, read on the forward strand.
GGGATGGACTGGAGGGGATCTTGAATATAATCAAGATGCACTGTACGTCTGTGTGAATCTTTCAAAATTAATAAAAAATATTATGTTAGTAAGATAGAAGAAAGTTCTAAGTGTTCAGAAAATTGTGTTCTTGAATTAAAAATAGTTAATAGTTCATTAAAGGGAGACAGTTAAGCAGCTTCAGATGGTTCACAGTCTTGTTTCTTTACCAACAGGTTAGTGTTCTGATCTGATGGTCTGGTGTGGACCATTATGTTGGGCTTAAGAATGACTTCTGTGAATATAGTTCCTGAAACTCAAATTCAAGTAGGCTAAAAGTCTGGACTGTACACAATCAGTTTTGTGAGAACTCAGTGTGGCTGACAAACATCTACTCAGTAACCACAGAGGCCCTATAAAAATTGGCTCCATGTTCTGAAGTTTATAGCCTGGGCTTCTCTTTGTTTTCAGATGAACTTGACAGATCTTGTCTTAAATTTAAGAGTTGGAAAATATGCACCTCAAACTCATAATAGCTAAGTCTTTGTGGCGAGTCTAGAGAGAGAAAAGAATGCATGTGCTAAATGAACACATGTCATCGTTGTAAACAGATGAACAATGGCAATAAAAACATCTCTAACACCCATGACTCATAAGCACAAAGGACAGACAGAAGAAAGGAAAAGAAGCATAGTCTCCCAGTGTTGTCCCATTCAATATGGCAGCCACTAGATACATGTGGTTAGTATTTGAAATGTCACTAGCCTGAACTCAAATGTACTATTAGTGCAAAATACCCATTAGACTCCAAAACCTTAGTCTGAGAAATGATATCATTATTATGTCATTAATATTTTTATTTTGTCTATTGATATAATCATATTTTATATATCTGGGGTTAGGTCAACTTTTTAAAATATTACTTTCACCTCCTTTCCACTTTGTGAATATGATATATGTGGCTTGTATCTGAATTTTGTTTTATTTGGGGGTGGGTGTTGAGACAAGTTCTCTCTATGTAACTCTCTGGCCATCCTAGGGATCTCTATGTAGCATCCAAGCTGCTCTTAAACTCACAGAAAAATCATCTTTCTCTACTTCCCAAGTGCTGGAGTTGAAGGCATGAGACACCATGCCTGGGTGTAGCTTTAATTTTCTATTCAAGGGACCCATGCGTTGAATGTCTGGGCACTTGCTACCCACACATTCTTAGATGATGCGGGAATTCTACAGTAAAGGGGCTTCTAGTGCAGAGTTGCTAAGCCACATGCTGGTCTAATGGCACCCAGGTATACAACCTTGGCTTCTTGACTCACTCTTCCAATTTCTTGGTTAGTCATCTCTAAAATGAAACCTTTAACCTAACAATGAATACTGTTGTGGAGGCTCAGTGCATACAAGTGAAGATGCGACCAAATGAGCAATGTGATGGTTAACGTTGATTGTAAACTTTACAAGATCTACAATAATCTGCAAGGCAAACCTCTGAGTTGTTCAAGTTTCTCCACTAAGTTAATTGAGGTGAGACAACTTACGACATGTAATCACCATTTGTAATTGTCATCCAGGTAGCAACATCTGACAACTTCTACAGAATGAGAGCAACAAAAGAGTTTGTATCTTATTTTTTTCCCAACATGCATACTACATTACCAACTGGGAAAAATGAGGAAAATGATTTTCTTTCAGCATACCAAAGTCCTATATTCACAAAATACAAATGGAAGCAGAGTCATAATTTTGATCACACGGAATAAAAGGAAATTAATGTGTCTCAAATGAGTAATGCAGTAGTACAAGTTTCTAAGAAATGACATGAAATGAAGAAAAAAAATAGCCTAAATGGAGTTAGCCAATCCCTACCAAAGGTCTCAGACTTTGATGAAGGCTGTAACTAATGTTATCATCTTAGTAAATATATGTAATCATATATTAGTAAATATATGACATCATAGATTAGGGTCCATTCACATGACTCTCACTGTGGAGAGACTGGGTGAGCTCTCTATTTAAGTACACAGAAGCAGAGTCTGTGAGAAACAAGTGCCTTGGTTCAGTCTTGACAGAGGCCTATCCTCTGATCCCCTCTCTTCTTTGTTAATTGAGAATCTCTTCCTGGTTTATACCAAACTGTAGCTTTGGGATCCTGCTCTGTGAACTGTTTTCATTCTAGAACATCCTACTTAGTTTTCATTGTCAAGTTGACAAAATCTAGAGTCATGTGGGAAAAGAATCTCTATTAAGGGATTACCAGATCATGTTAGTCTGTGGACGCATCTGTGGTGGAGCTGTCTTCCTTGTTAATTGATGCAGCAGCCCAGTCCACTGTGGAATCCCACCTAAGTTGCTTTTGATTGTGGTATTTGTCACAAAATGAAACTAGAATGTATATCTCTGTGCAGAGGGCAGTGACCAAGAAGCCTGACTCTGAAGTATCTGGGAAGAAAACCATTTGACTCAGAGACACCCACTGCCTGGTGCCAAATGTTAAACTTTAGCATTGTGGGCCAAGCCCAAGGATACCTGTTACTATAAAGCCTCTTAACAATAGAAGACATGTCAAAGGCCCAGATCATTATCAGAAACAGTCACCAGAGTTAAGACAATGGCAGCAGTGAAGAGGAATGCTCCAATGACGAAGTGTTACTATGCAGCCTTTTTGCTGCATGCTCAGGAAGCCATACAATGCGTTCCAGAAATTAAAAATACCTTGTTCCTGAGAGTTTAAGGTAGAGGTTGAGAAAGCAGTGCTTAAAGATATAAAGAAGGATGGTGGTCTCAGCCAATAATGATATGAAAAACAACACAGTGTGTGCTGGTTCACTGACTTCTTACATTATACTCTGTTGAGACATGGACTCTTGAGAACCATCTTGCTTTGTTCTCCTTATTTTGACTGGATGAGATCATTACCTATCATAGATAGAGTTGGGGTATAAACAGAAGTCTTCCTTTCTGCCTCTAAATCCTCTGATGCTCCCATTGGACCAAGGAGCCAAGGCATAATCATGACTGATATAGCTTTATAAAATGAGACTCATCTGAATACTACCATTCATGTCAGCCTAAGTCATGGGTTGTGGAAAGCAGATTGAACTTTGTCTGTAATCGCAGATAAGTCGTTCTTAACTCTATCCCTGGGAAGTCTGGCAATGCCAATGGGCAGTTTGATTGGCACCTATAGCCATGGGGATCGAATGGTATCCATCACTCCTACAATGAATAAGACAGCCCAAACCCTAAGAGAATAATCCACCCTCAGTGCCACTGATATCAAAACTGAGTACCCGTTCTGCAGGAAATCATGGTATCTGTCTGTCATTCTGTCCCACTGTGTCCCAGTCAGGCCACCCCTCAGCTTTACTGGTCATCCCTGCATCCAGAATACATTTGCTAGACACCAATCAAGTGGCCAGTGTCAGAGTAGGCTCAATGGACACACAATATTAAAATTTTTGATGTGATTTAATCTTCTATCAAAAGTATAGTTGAGTGATAGGTATAAGAGATGTGTATAACAGAAAATTTCAGTAAAAACCAGACACATAAATGATTTGAGATTCAACATAATATTTAGGGACAACATGCTTGACGAAATATATGAAGGATGAGAAAAATAATGACAGCGAACAAGTTTTTGTTTGAAGTTAAATCCATAGTCTGTATCCTGTCACCACAATCTGTTTTGTTAAGAGATTTTTCTGAACCATACAAAAACCTTTCCTGTAACACTTAAAAACTTGTTTTAAATGTATCCGCAAAGAATTTTGCCTAGCAAACTCCAAACTGTCTGTTGGCTATTGAAAACTATATTTGCTGGAATATGTGCTGTAGAGAATTCTATGTATCTGCATATGATATAAACAGTATTAGTCCTAAAGTGGCATGTGCTCCTCTGCCTTGTATTAATTAGCCCATGGGTTAAGGATTCCCTAAGTTTGCTTTCTATAACCAAATGTGTTTAAGAAAACATGGACTGGATGCTCACAATGCTTTCTAAATGTCTTCCTGTTTGCATTGATTATGCAAGCAAACTTTGAAATATTTAAGGTTATAATTGAGATTAACTTTGTGAGATGTATCAGGATCCTCCAGAATACTAGGAACTTGGTAATTAGAAAGAAAAAAAAAAGTCATACATAATCCCTAATCATGGTGGCTAATTGTCTAACAAGGAAGAAAAACGTCAAAAGAACAATCACAAAGAAAGAAAGCTACAGCTGTCATAGTTACAGTGAAAAAGACGCAAAGCAGGAGGGATAAATAAAATTAGGAACATGACCTAACCGGTGGAGTCTGGGAACACTTCTGGAGATGTGACATTTAAACTGAGAAGTTAGTCAGGTATTACTCCAGGCAGAGGGAAGAGCATGCATGGCTTGAGGGAGAAGACAGGGCAGTGTGTGCTGTTCCTGTTGAGAATTGGATGCACACCACAAACGGTCTGTGTATTATGGGTTTCTAGCAGACCGCACGGCCACGTCAACTGAGGTTTCCATCTTGTGGTCAGTGTGGAAAAACTAAGATGTCAGAAGTCAAGAAGGAAAAGGGAGATGTATAACTTCTGTGAAGTTCCCTCTAGATACTGGGTAATGAATGAATACTGAAGAAGCAGATGAAAAGGCAAACAGAACAACAGACAAGCTGCACCAATCAGCTTAAAGGTGATAATGGGGACGGTGGAAGTGGACCACTACTTTTATAGTTTAAAGATTTGTTTACTTGCTTATTTCATGCATGTGTGTGTTTGTCTGTTTTAGTTTAGACATAATATGTACTTGTAGGAGTCTCTGGAGCCCTGAAGAGGGTGTCAGATGCGCAATATTTGGAGTTCAAGATGCTTGTGACCATTTGTAGCCGAACTGAGATATCCTGAAATAGTAGTACACGCTCTTAACTTCTGAGCCGTCACTTCAGCATTTTAACTTCATGAGTTTTATTTACGTGTATCTGTGTGTGTGTGTGTGTGTGTGTGTGTGTGTGTGTGTGTGTGTGTGTAAGTGCCATGTGCAAGGAAGGCTGCACAAGCCTAAAAAGGACATCGGATTCCAGGTAGCTTTGAGCTGCCTGACATAGGTGCTGGGAGCAGAACTTGGGTCCTTTGCAAAAAGCAGGATGTGCTCTTACCTGCTGAGCCATCTCCCTCACCATTCAAGAAAAATTTTAGAAATAAAATTTACAGAGCTGTCCAGTGTTGACTGGCTCTAATGGGTACAGGAAAAATACTTGCTAAGTACATGACCCTGGCCTTGGGAATTATGTCTTTGTGATGGCTATTTTTGGTTGTCAACCTCACTACATCTATACTTAACTAAAACCCCAACAATGGAAGGTCACACCAGCCTGGGACTTTTGCTTAATTTGAAATATGAAAACATACCTTTAATCCGGATCTTTTGAGATGGAAAGCTCTGCCTCTAATTTGGGTCAAACCTTCTGCTGGAAGCCTATGTAAAGGCATGGAAGTGGATGAAAGGAGCTCACTCTCTTTTTGCCTGCTTGCTCTCACCTCACTAGCAAGTCCACTCTTTCATTGGCATTAGAGCCCATTTCTTCAAGATTCTGGTGTTCACTGAAAACCAGTTGAGGCATCCTGCCTTGTTGTGGACTGGACAATTATTAGATTCTTGAACTTTGCATTTATAGGCAGCCACTGTTGGATTAGCTGGACCACAGCCTGTAAGTCATTCTAATAAATCCACATTATATGCATGTGTGTGTGCATGTATATATGTGTATAAGGGTATGTGGTGTATGTGTGTATGTTTGTGTGATGTGCATAAGTGCAATATATATGTGTGTGTATATGTGTATATATATATGTGTGTATATAAGTGTATGTATATGTGCATATATATATGTGTATAGGTGTATATATGTGCATATATGTATGTAT
>JANHMN010000002.1:220146260-220226729 GCA_030674055.1 Rhabdomys pumilio
CATGCATATACATATATACGCATATACATATATACGCACACATACACATTGTTCTAGGTTTTCCATTGCTGTGAAGAGATACCATGACAAAGGCAACGCTTAGAAAATATTTAATTGGGACTTACAGTTTCAGTAGTTCAGTCCATTGTCATCACAGTGGGAAGCATGGCATAATGTAGGCAGACTTGGAGCTGGAAGAGCAGAGATTTCTACATCTTGATCCAAAGGCAACCAGGAGGAAACTACTATGTTTCACACTGGACAGATCATGATCTTATATATGAGACATCAAAGCTCCACCTCTACAGTGACACACTTCCTCCAACAAGGCCACATCTCCTCTGATAAGGTTATAATTCCTAATAGTGCTACTTCCCGCGAGCCAAGCATAATTAAACCACCACATACATATATGCATATACACACATATATGCATATATGCATGCATATATGAAACAGATTTATTCTTTAAGTTCTGTTATTCTAAAGAATCCTGACTAATACAGTCTTCTACACTGGAGTTTGTAATCAACGTTTGACATGATAGAAAAGTTTTATGAAGCTCCCATACTATCTGTTATAAGAAGTAAAAAGGGGAAAACATTCTTTTTTCCCTGTGAAGGTAAACGCTCTTGCCAGATTTCTAATATATCCTTTGATGCATGCTAAGTGACCCCTGGTTCTGGAAAAGGAGAAAAAGGCTTGGATTCCCACATGTTTAACTCAGGGAATTCAAGCCTTGCCAAAACCCATTCATATTTCAAACCTTTCCATACCACTTCCTTCTATGTCAATAATAACATTTGAAGCAGAAAGAAGAAATTAACTAAAAACCAAGCCACGATCTTCCCTTCCTGTGAGCACACTGGTCAATCCCACTGAGCTGTCTGTTTCAGTATTAGTTTACACATTAACTGCCTTTCAACTGAGTCTGTGCTGAATGAATTGCCTAGACCTGCTACTTACGCTTTCTTGAATTTCTGCTTTCTAGATCTCATGTGTTCCAGAGCGAAGAAAGGATAGACAGGTGAAACAGAAACCATAGCTGGAAAAAGGAAGGGAAATGATGTCCAAATTCCAAGAAGACAATTGGGGATGGTTCTGAGGGAGACGGAGTTGAGAAATACAAGTCAGGTTTGAAAGCCATAGATTCTCAGCCTGAACGCAGGCAATGGACAACATGCTTCACAGGGAAGGAGCCTGTTTCTCTTGGACCTTTGGAGTCCAAGTTAAAGTTACACCTCAGCTCAGTACAAAGCATCAAGCAAGTTGATTCTCTTTTCAGACCTCCATTTCTTTTGAAAACATTCGTGTCTTTGTAGACAAAGCAATGTTGGCCAAAACCTTGGCTTTGCCCCAGGTCTATTCAGCAAACTCCAGATTCAGAAGAACTAAAATGGAGAGAGGAAAGCTCTCTTCTAGTCTTCTCCTCTCCCCCTACACCCTTTTCTCCTGAAAAAGACTACATGAACCCTAAAAATCCCAAATGCTGAGATTCAGGCTTGAGCTGATTTCATCAGTTTCTGCACTGACCAAAGACGGAGTGGCTGAGGTAGGCATTTCGAAGAACAGCGTGTGTAACTCACTGCTCTCTCTGCATCCGCTGGTGAGCTCATGGGGTGAGTCACATGCACACTGAGTGATGAGGGATTTGAAACGACATCACTCCACTTGTTATTTCATCTCTTAAAACTACATTTATTATTTTTTTTTGCCAGAGACTGCATAGTGACAATACTCCTAGATTTTCTTCCAAAAGCCATAAAGATGGCTTCTCAAATTTAGAAAAATGCTGAAATTGTTGGAAAGTTTTATTAAGCTGTTTAGAATTTAAAACAGCAGCTCAGAGCAAAGCAGTTAGGAAGTAAACAGTGTATCAGGATCTTTCCAGCCCCTTCATGAAGCAATAGCTCAAAACCTTGTCACCCTTAGAGAAGGAGACAGATGGAGTGTCTAAACTTACAAAGAGTCTGTAAGGAAAATACTTCTGCCTGTAGAACAGTGTGTCCAAGGTTAAGGCTCATGTATGCTGAATGAGTTGTTCTTAGCATCTTAGATCTAGACGACACCCCATAAGTCACCCCTTAGCTTTTCCTCCAAGTCAGTGAAAATCTTCTTCATGAAGGATTTTTTTTTTCCTGAAAGCCTCCTTTAAAACATTCTAGAGGCTAATTGCACTCATTACAAACAAACTGTAGCCTGTTATTTTCAACTTTTATTTCTGTCAGTAGATATCCTGACCCAGAACCACATAGTTTGAAACTTTCCATGGCCACTTCATCTCATTGGCTGTGATTGCTTATGACATCTGTATCTAGCCTTCCTGTGAAACAGGGGTGAGCTGAAAACTGCAGGTTCCAGATGGGATCATGGAATGTTTTTCCAGTGGCTTTCCCCATCAGGGGACCACAAGGAGTCATCCCATCAGAAAAGAAAGTGTTCCTACCACCTAGGAAATCTCCAGGTATTTAGAGTATCTGAATTTCCCAGTTTGCTTTCTGTTGATGTAATACGAACAGGAGGAGAGGGGTTTACTTCAGCTTACAGTTTATACTCCCTCAGAAAGAGAAGACAGGGCAAGAACTCAAGGCAGAAACCAGAAGTCAAAGATTGAATCAGAGGCCATGGTGCCATGGTGCTCAATGTCATGCTCTATGTGACTTGCTTAACCTGCTTTCCTATACCACCAAGGACCACTTGGGCAGAGGTAGCACATTCCACAGTGGGCCAGGCCCTCCCAGATCAGTCATCAATCAAGAAAATTGCCCGCAGACTTGTCTACAGGCCACTCTGATGGAGGTATTTTCTCAATTGAGCTTTTCTCTTTTTAGATGACCCTACCTTATGCCAAGATGACAAAAACTAACCAGCACACTGTAAATGAGGTCAAAGGTCACATGTTAAGTGCCATGTAATATCACCCCTAGCGTTTAGGGATTTTCTTCAAGGAACTGGGGACAGATACGGTTGCTGTAGATTGATACACTCCAGGTGAAACAGCCACCCTTTTCATCCAATTAGTTGTGTCTTCTTGCAAGAGACTATCCAGATTGGTTCTACCAATTGTTGATATCTACTAGAGAAGGAAGGGATGGAAGAGTCATTAGATCCATACCTGAGATTCCAGCCTCTCCTCAGTAACTTGTGTGCAATTCTTAATAGCACATGGCCCGGGCTGTCTAGAGATGGTAGTGTATATGAATTGGGAAAGGTTAACAGAAGGGTACCATCTATGCTGTCTTGGATGAAGACCTTTCAGTGTGGATGCTTTAGGGAAACTTGAGTCCCTATAAACAACTTCTCATCCATGCGCTATAAGCTGAATAAACTCACTGGTTCTCCTGCAGTGAACTTTGGTGGAATCCTACTTTATTTTGCTTTTAGGTTCTTCTAAGTTGGGGATAGATGTTGTATGTGTCTCTGTAGGGAAGAAAATATAATAGCAAACGTATCTATCTCTCTGTCTCTCTGTCTCTGTTTCTGTCTCTCCCTCGACCCTGCCTTTCTCCGTGTGTGTGTGTGTGTGTGTGTGTGTGTGTGTGTGTTTATTATGACATAACAATATCACAGCATGTTAATGGATTAGGAATATGTATAAATGTTCAAATGGAGTGACTTATGAATAAAGGCATTCTTTTTTTAAATTTATTTATTTATTTATTTAAAATTTATTTTATTGGGTATTATATTTACATTTCAGATTTTATCCCCTTATCCCATTTCCCCCTGAATAAAGGCATTCTTATATCAACATAGAACAACTGATTTTACTTTAGAATCCCAATCTTCAATGTAAAAAAACGCAATAAACTTGCTTACCTTAATTTTCATGTCTTCTAAAACAGAAAACACCTATATAGTGATTCTCTCTCCTTTAAAAAGCTTTATCTAATCTCTTGTGCTCTTAAATATTTTCCTACTTACATCTATCATCTTGCATGTATTTGTCCGTGTGTGTATCTATAACACACACTCCATTCTAATAAATACAGATTGAACATATTCATTATGTGTATATGTATATGTGTGATCATGTGTGTGGGGGGGTGATCATGTGAGGTAGAGGACAACCTCAGATACCATTCCTCAGGTACTTTGGAGACTACATAGCTGTGCCTTCTTCCCAGCCTTTGGTATCTTGGTTAGACTATCACAGTCCAGTGGTCAAAGTAGCAAAATTCGCGTCTGTACTTCAGTCCTTATTCGGAGCTCACATGTTTTGACACAACTCTAAAGGATGAGGTCTAAGATCTAGCCTAGGATCACATATCTAAGCATGCTCCTCTAACCCACATCCCTTTGTTCTCCTCAGATCTGGAGCAGACCTTTTCTCTTCTTTTTCTTTGGTAATCCTGACACAGTAGAGGAGTAGCGGCCAGCTATTTAGCAGAATGTTTCTTAATTTGGGTTTGTCTGGATTTTTTTCTCATAATTAGGTTCAGACTAGCTACTCTTGGCAGGCAGACCACAAAAGGATGCTGTGTCCTGCTCAGTGGGTCGCATCATGAGGCACATGGTGCTGATTTATCCCATTTCTCTCCTGTGATGTTGGCTTTAATTGCTGCATCCAATTGGTGTCTGCCAGGCTTCTGCACTATGAAGTAACTGTTTTCCCTTTTGCAATTAACGTTAGGGAGATGCTTTGCGACCATGCATATGTCTTGTTTGTCTCTGTACTTTCACCCACCCCTTTCGACATTCATTGATGACCCTTGCCTAAAACAATCCTCGTGTGGTTGCCAGTGGCTGGAGTTTTCATTCCATCTCACACGCTCTGTTTATTAGCTGTAATTCTGATGTATCTTTTCCATTGATGTCCTCATTGTCTAGGTCAGTCTTATTCAAAGAAGACATCATTTGGGGGTTAGTGTTTCACTTAGTTACTTAGTGTGATCATTAAGACATTAGATGTGAGGACATGGTTCTAAAGAAGAGAATGTACAGACATCCTAGAATGTGATGTTCAGTAAACAGTAAGTGGAGTGCAGTTTAAATAGGTCCTTAAAAATTAGCACAGGGAAAGATGTTGTGCAAAAGTCACCAGAATTCATAAGTATGGCCCAAATTCCTTTCATAAACAGGATAAAAAGCTTTTGCATCAAGCCTTCCACAACCTCCCTCCCTCATCTCCAGTGAGAGGGTGTCAGCTCCCAGTAACTGAGGACTGACTCACGGCTACCTCCACCCTTTGCTTTTGGGTCAGCAACTATCCCAGATAAAACTTTGAGTCACAATGGCATAGGTGAAGAAGGGTGGACCATCTTTACAGACCATCCTTTTTACTCTCTGTGCTTCTTCACATCCCGCAGAGGATAACCCATAGGCAGAGGAGGCATTTTTTCCATTGGCTCTCAGGATGGGATGTGCTGTCAACTTTAGACATATGTGTTAGGATTACAAGAAGAGCTAGATAAAAGCACCACATCAATGCACTCATAAAGCCACAGGGTCCTGCAGATGCCTCCTTCTTCATCCTTTCTCTCTGTTCTCAGAGATGCTTGGGTAGTGTTTCCTTGTCCTCAGCTTGACCCTAGCTGCTGATCAGTTTCCCCCGTGACTCAGCCAAACACTGCCAGGCCTTCCTTCACCTTCACTCTCCTGGGGTTTTGCATCTGGGCAAGTGGCTGTCTTTCAGCCAGCCTCTGATCCTTCTTCCTGGAACCCTCTACTGCCACATCTGTCAGCTTGAGGTCTCTGACCCCATCTGGCTTCTTTCCTGAGCCACTGGCCCTCACCCAAGGACAGCCAGAACTCCTGCGTTAACAAGCTGGAGTCATACTGTTTCCCTGTCTATTCTGAATTAATAGTGGGAAAAGAAACGGTCAGTCTTCCTTTTGGCTCTCCAATAGAAATTAGAGCCTCTCAAAAGCAATTCCCATTAAGAAAGGAAGATAAAACAGATACTAAAAGGGTTAAAAAATTTAAATGACCCAAGTTTCATATTAAAGTTAATTTTGTGCATGCTTTATTAAGTGATCTAAATAAGAGAACGATGTCTGACAGGATGCCTTTGGCAGGAGGCATCTGTTTGGGACTTTTGAATCCCTTCTGCTCTTATCTTACAGGTATTATGACATTACAATGTTGTAGAATTGAGTCTATGCCTAGAGTGTTCACAGACAGCTTTCTTAGAATCACAACTTTTGCATAAGGTAGGTGGTTCAATAAACACACACTTGACCCCCCTCCCCCAGGTAATTCAGTATAACTTAAGTAACTCCTCAGTTGTCTAGTAGTTAGGCATAAGAACTCTAGCTTCTAAACTTAAAAAAACCAGATAATAAAGTGTATCCTAAAGAATGACTCTCCAACAGCATTAGAAGTTTACATCTGTAAAGGTAATTTGGTGGGGTTGAGTCTTGTTGGTAGAACAGTTGCCTAGCATTCACAAGGCTTTGAGTTCAATCCCTAGTGCATCAGAAACAAAATAAGCTGTACAGCTTAGGGATCAGCAGATAGAAGATTGTCTCTATTTTGCTAGATTACATGTTAGTAGAAGAACATTTATTTAGTATGCGTTAGGTCCATGGTTCAACGCCCAGTGCCATAAACAAACAAATGAAACAAAATCCCCAGAGGTCTGCACTTGCAAGGTCAAAGTTGGTAGTGTTTATCCAGCATGTTTCTTCTTATTTTGTTAGAAGGACTCAGGGTATCTTATATATCATTGTATATAAAATTTTAGAGCTTGAGATACTGAAAGGTTGAGGAAACACAGGATAGAAATATAGGAGTAAGAGGGTAGGTAAATCATTGTGTGGGGTAAGCTGGAAAACAAGGTATCAATTTCCATGAAAGAAATCAAACCTTTCATTACTGTCTAATTTTCATATTTGAGCATATTTTCTCTTATTTACAAAAAATAGTTGGAGTTATGGATTAGAACTACTAACATTAAGACTTTGCAAACACATTTCAATGGTCGTAGTTCTTCTTTAAGATAGTATGTTGTAATGAGAGCTAAATGAAAAAGAAGAGATCACAAGTGACTTTTTGATGGTGTATTATTTCCTTCTTTGGTCTTTACATCTTTCAGTGGACAGAATTTTAACAATGGCCACTAAGTTTCCACACTATAATGCCTGTAAGGCAAGAAATATCACTTCACAGTAGTTACATAGATGACATGCCATTATATAGTTATTGCCCCTAATCTGAAACATTCTCTTCTGGAGTAAGTCTCATTAACAACCAGAAATAAATTAAATTTACGAGACACAGGAAGCTCACAAGGCTCAGGAAAGCTCCTGAAACTTACAAGATTCACCAGGTCTTGTCCCTACCCTTGAAGTAACAATTGCTGTGGACTTTCTGACTAGCTGGGCCACTGCAAGTCATGCAAAGAAGCTTCAGGTATACAATTTTCTTTAGTTATTTCCCATGGTGGTATGTAGGAGGTGCCTTTGCAAAAGAGAATCCTAACTGCTGGATTATATGGGAAGTACTTGCAACTGCCTTTGAATCATCCATACTCCTGATAATAACTTCAGTCAACTCATTGGTTTCCTAAGCTAGACTTTGGTACATACTTCTTAGGTCAGTCACCAATGTTCAGACTGGGGTGAATAGATGTTTGTTCGCATCTCCTCAGGGAAAATCACACAGCATATGTTTGGCTTTAAAATAGAAAGATTATCTGAGTCGGCCTAATCTAATTATGTGAGCTCCTTTAAAATCAGACAATTGTTTCCAGCTGGTAACAAAACAGGAATGAAGCAGGAAGAAAGAATTCCCTACTAGGATATGTTTGTTTTCTTATTTTGTTTTGAGGAAGGTTTTTACTGAAATACCAAAGCTGACCTTGAATTCACTATGTAGCTCAATCAGGACTTGAACTTGTCCTTCCCTTACTCTAGATTCATGAGTAGGTGGGATTACAGGCCACTAGGCCTGGCCTCACCATCAAGATTTGATGCCAGCTCTGAAGATATGATGAAAAATGAGAAACTCTGTGGTCCTTGTCAGATATTTGATGAGAACAGGAGACCTCAATTTTATTGCCACAAAGAACTGGATTCTTCCAGAAGTTTGAATGAGCATGTGGAAGAAAGTTCTTCCTAGCATCTTTGAAATAAGCTCATCTCTCAATTCCAGCTTTGAGAGATGCTGAGAAGAGAAACCAGTGCAGCCCATATGAGCTTCCAACTCTCAAGACTATGTAATGAGTAGGTCTTGTTTTAAGGCATTAAAGTCTGTTATAATTTGTTCTGCAGTAATAGAAAACAATAAACATCCTTTCCTTCCTTCTTTTTCCATTAATAAATGTTTATTTTTGGCACAGTATGTACTGAGAATGGCCTCTGCCACTCTGTAAAAAGCAGAGCATTTAATTCCCAAAACATCACTAAAACTAAGTTTTAATACGTCCATTTTCACAAGGCTAATCCTACAGTTATAAAGTTTGGAAAGTCTCTGAATCTTAATTCAAGCCCTTCTCAATACCAATCCATCCCAACTCAACTCTTTTCCCTACCAGATTTGTATTTTATTCCTACATGGATGTCAGAGAGGAAGAAGGAGAGCCATTATTCCCGAAGCTACTGTGCAGTTACATTTAGAGAACTCCCAACACATGGGCTAGGAATGTCCCTCAGAGCCTTCTGAAATCTGTACCTTTGTCTAGCTTGCTCTATCCACTTCATCAGTTCCTCAGAATTGTGCCTGCCAGACTTGCCCAGAAGAGCACATAAGAAGAAACTGATAACAGTAAAGGCAGCTAATATTTACTGTTGATTGTGTTCTGTTCTGGCCATGGGCCTGCTCTTCTAGTTTCCATCTCCCTTGCTCAGGATGTGGTTGGACCAGATCTTCTTGAAGCCTGAGGCAGAGAAGATAACATGTGTTTTGATGTTAATAGAAATACAACAATAATACTTTCAAAATCTAATTGATTTCTTGTTTCATTTACAATCATCAAGTTGACAATTTCCATTCACCTAAGAGCAACCAAAAATGTTAACCAACTTCAACTGAAATGAAATGGCCACCATTCTATTTTGATAATAAGAGGATATTAATCTGGAAATAATATTAATATCAATATATTTACAGTTTAATTTTAGTATTGTCTCAACTACTTTAATAGTCTACAAAAAAAAAAAAAACTACTACCAAAAGCAAACAACAGTAATAAAAAAAACCAATCATGTTGTTGAGGCATATTTTTGTCCATTTATTCCAGATTCAATAACCAGTAAGTCATATTTCCTTAAACTTTTGATAGTTTGCTCCCTGTGAATTTTTACATTAATTTTTATTTCTCAATTGATGATGTCTAGCATTTTATATCAATCATCCATCTCTTGACACCCTCTTATGTTTTATAGCTAAGTGTCTTATTTTGCTCATTTTTTATTTAAGCCAATCTCCTAGTTTCCTCCAAGATGTCTAAACTCTATTTTAATGTATATGGAAGAACACCTCAATAGAAACTGCTTTATTCTCTAGGTTTAGTTATTTTATAAGTCTCAATATATTGGTAGTTTGCAGGAACTGTGATGTTTGTAACCAATGTTATTACACTAATTTCTAGGTTTATCTAGAAGATCACTGGGGCCAATTTGTACACAGAACAAAGATATCTTCTCTTGGAAAAAGAAGAAGGGAAGCAGGTCAATTCCATATTTTAAAAAAGTTGTTAATTATTTGGCCAACAGTGTGTCTATTGTTTTGACAATAGAAACAGCAGTGATAAAAATATATTTGGAACACAAACCACTACAGTTATTTTACATTTTATTTTCCCACATTTGCATGGCTTTTTAATGAAAAGAAGAAAAAAGTAAAAGGAAGGTTTTAGATTTCTTTGTAAATGTTATTTTTATTTATGGGTATGTATGTGTATGACTCTATGTGTATGCACACTTATGTGTGGATACCTGTGGCTGCCAGAAGAGGGCATGAGATCACCTGGAGCTGGTGTTACAGGTATTTGTGAACCATCTACCATGAGTGCTGGAGTGTGAACTCTAGTTCTCTGCAAGAGCAGAAGTGCTCTTACCTCCTGAGCTATCTTTGCATCCCCCAAAGAAATGAGAAACCTTATTGAGTATATGAATTGTCCATTCCAAATGAAGATCAAATAGTTTCTTCGGTCCATTTGCATGAAGAAAGCTTTCCCCACAGTTCAAAGGACTTTCAGTGCATCACAGGGGAGAATAAAAACTAATTGGCCCAAAGTGTAAGTTTCCCAGATAGATGCAGGTCATCAGTCTCACATTCAGCTTGCAAATGGCAGGCTAGTTTCAGGAAGGTTAAGCATGGCAGCACTTGATACTAATAGTGAAAATGTTATAGGACTTGTTACTTTATTTCTATTAATATAATAATGGACTTATTAAAGAGCTATTTTCATATATGTGGTATGGAGATGAGTAGTATTCTGTTTGTTTACATTAAAATTATGAAAAAATAATAATTCACAACAACACCAGTTGTACATGTAACTGTTTTCTTTTTCTTACATTTATTTATGTATATGTGCACCTGTGTGTAATGAGTGAGCATGTGTGAATTTATGGAAGTTTGTTCTATCATTTGGGTGCTGGGAACCGAACTCAGCTCATCAGACTTTAGCTATTTCACTGGCTCCAAATGTAATTATCTGACATCATAAAAAACACACTGTCTTATCACATTTTCTAAATAACATGTCCCAACTGTCTAGAGAGTATTTGAAAACAGAAGGAAGACAGTGCTCGACAGCTTTCATTTAGCATCTCATATCTACTGTGCAGGTCATATTTAGAAGCCTCCAGTCTTCTTGATATCCCCCACCCCCTGTACCTTCAGGCTTTATCTAACTTCAAGCCAGTCTGAGCAGCTCTAGAGTCTGTTCAGAAAGAGCTATGGCAAAATTATAACCAATCTTCTTTCCTCCTCATGCAAACAGCCTAATGAGATTGTTAGCAACTGTGAGAATCTGTTAGAGTTGTTACATCTTAGCGAGGTGTGTATGTGGGGGGCGGGCATGCCCACATGTGGACAAGGTGCAGAATTGTCGCTGCTGTTACTCTTCCAAATGGTGGGAGCTGTGAATGTGGCTGGGTAGGGTCTGGGCTTCCAGCCAGTCGCTAAGCTGTCCAGGTAGATGACACACTAATAAGGGGAATTGCAAACCAATTAGCACTTGGGTTCTACAGGCTGAAGTGTCTTAGGGATTTTTGTCATTGAGAGTTTTGCGATAAGAACCAGCTCAGTGTAATCTCTGATAGCGCTCAACATTTAGATGAGGTGTCTGATTTATTCTAGGAGGTACTTCAGCATATTGCCAACATCTCACACCACTAGGCATAGTGGCATATTGTCAACATCCAATGGGAACATTCTCTCCTAAAAAAAAATCACAACTCTCCTCTAGGAGGTGACAGTTCCCACCAGTGAGATGCTTCAGGTGCTCTGGGACAGGTGAACTTGACTGGACACTTCACAGTGAAGATATCCAAAACAAAGCAGCAAGAGTGCCTGGAAGATGCTTAAGTCAATAGTTTCCCTTAAACACATGAATTCATATGGGCCATTGGATATGGATTCCTAACAAGGTTTGTGCTCGGAACTCTCTGGAAGCATTCTTTTGCTCGGCCTTCCACAGCTTCCTGATGTCCCTGACAGCTCTGCCCTTTGTCATTGCAGGAGCTGCCCCACAGCAAGCCTTACTTAAAACAATGAGAGTGGGACGAAGAGGAGGGGAGAGACTCCCAGGAGATCACCACTTGCTTATTATTTTCACTTATTTTAAGACGCTTTTTACTTTTAGATTGATATGTTTACATTTGTTACATTTGAATTTATTTACATTGGAATGGTAATAAATTAGAGAAGTGTTTCTCCATTTTGTAATATATTAAGAAATCTGTTATTTTCTTAGTATATAACAATCTCTGAACATTAATAAAGTTTTGAGAAGAGGGATCTAGTTGTTATATCTAGTGCATTTAGAAATATCATTTACATAAATGTGTGATGTTGTAACATTAATTACCTCTGGGTGCCTGATTCTAACTGCTTCCCTAGATGTATGTATGTATGTATGTATGTATGTATGTATGTATGTATGTATATATGTACATATATACCTTAGTACCACCAAACTCCCATCCTAACCCAATTCTGACATTCCCCTCATATATAAAAATGTTGATATTTATTTATGCATGTAAAAATGCACGCATGCATGAATGCATGAAGGAAGGTCAGGGGTCAAACTTGGATTTCATTCTTCAGGAGCTATCTATGCTTCTTCTTCTTCCTCCTCCTCCTTCTCCTCTTTCTCCTCCTCTTTCTCTTCCTCTTCCTATTCTTCTTATATTATTATGGTTATTATTATTATTATTATTATTATTATTATTATTATTATTATTTTAGATACAGTCTCTCCCTGAGACCTGGGACTTGTTTTGCCCATTAATTTAGGCTGGTTATCCAGAAAGCCAGAGACATCCTCTGATTTTTCTTGCTTTTTGCTGAGATTACAGCACAAGCTACTGTATCTGGCTTTGTACATGGATGCTGGGACTTGACCCAAGTTTTTATGTTAAAAGTCTTCAAGCTTCTTAAAAAAGCTAACACCTCAGCCCAATAAAGGTTATTTTATCAGAGTTCTGTACAATTAGACTTATGGTGGAGCTGAGATTGATATTTTCTCAGTTTCCGGTTTGTGTAGCAAGATTGTACCAGTGAGGCCTCCTTTATTCCAGAATGAGCACACAGCTCTGTAATTCAAACCCCTGAATCCATTCCATTGGCAGCCTGTTCCTTGTGCCTTGGCAGTCAGGAAAGGATGTCAAGGTTGGGGCCAGTCCTATAGGCTGAGAGCACAGGACCTTCTCATCTGGGAATTGGCTCTAACCATATTCTGTTAATTTACAGGAAATCTGTAGCACATCACACATAAGCAGGGCTATAGGAACCTGTTTGGCAAAACAGTTATGGAAGCTGGAATTAGGAATCTTGTCATAAGGACAAGAGAAAAATCAACATGTAAAAATGATGCTTATTCTTCACACTTTAAAAACAGTGACACTCTTCCCTCTGCTCTTAATCTTCTACAGATGCTCAATGATGCATGACATAAACTTGAACTTTAGAGTTGACATCTTGATCTGAATTAGCCAATGGCCTGTGGGTGGAAGGCATGCGCTGATTCACAGATAGGGCTCAGGAACCTTCACCTGTTTCTGCTTGCTCTCTCACGTCTGACATCACCATGAGCTCCCCATGCCCTAGTTAATCCAGGGTCCCAGGAGGAAGCTGATCTCTCTGAAGAGGTCAGCTGAACTCTAATCAGAAGGCAATAAAAGATTGGAAGGTGGCTCTAGCTACATGACTCTGAGTATAGAAAGCCATTTCCCCAATGTAGTACCAGGGGGAAAACCATGTCTGAGTTTTGGGCTAAATGGACTGCAAGAAAACCCTGCCACTAAAATGGCAAAAGGTACTTCACTAATAAATCACAATAAAGACTCAGAAACTGCTAATGCTGGGGCAAACATGCTTTTAGTGCCCATCACAGGATGTAAAACTCTACAGCTGGGGATTGGCTCTAGCCATATTCTGATGTAAAGTTGTAGTGGTTTTAATATATATATATATATTCCATATATATATATATATGGAAATTCTTGATACTTCCACTATGAGAGGAGTCAAATGCCCTTACCCTTGATTACATGCCATCCCTCAAAGATAGAATGGCTCATTTGTAACAGATATAATATATTTCAGTGTAAGCAGGTTGTGAGAGGTAGTACAGCTTCCTCTCTGAAGCACAGACATCCACCCCCATGAAGTCCAGACTCTACACATAAACATATAATAATCAGTTGCATACTAAGGACACATAAGGGTGTTTTGTCTCAACCCTAACTGGGGCTCAGGCTATCAGACAGCATCAACTGGTGGAGCTGTGACTCAGTGAGCTCCGTGTAGATGCAGTCCCCTGTCTTTGTGGACCTAAAATGCTCTTTCTATTGAGTCTGAGTCCTATTTGAGCTATAGATGTATGAGCAAAATCATTGAAGCAGGAGTTCGTGGGATAATCTATTATGGAGTCAAAGACAACCAAAGCAAGAACATTTTCACCTTTTGGTATGCTGTTTGCTTAGCAGAAAGACATATGCTTAGCCTCATAGACAGGCAAGTTTTGTAGTTTGACAAGATTGTATGTGTATCTCCAACTTCACATTGAACAGAAGGCTCAAGCAGGAACAGTAAAAAAGAAGCAAGGGGCACTCAGAATGCTTTGGAGTGGTGGAGACATCCAAGTTTGTAAGAACACCTTGGGACATAACCTCAAGATGCCTGAGGAGACGTGTATGTAGAGTTAGACATTCCATCACTTAGCTGGGCGAGCTGGCAACACTTATATTTGACCTGCTTTACCTCCTGAGGCTGCCATGGCCTGGAAAGCCAAGCTAACACATTTGTTACTGCACTATGGCTTCCCGGGGCCCTCACATGCATCATCCACCTCAGTGCTAACATTAACACCTGTGAGGGAAGTATTATTCCTCCCAGATCTCACAGCCCATAAATGGCAAGTCTGCCAGAAAATCAAGTCTTGCCTTCCTCCCCCTGTACTGCAGCTGCCCCAGCAAATTAAATCTTATTCTAAGTGGAGGTACAAGGGAAGGTTCTGAAATGAAGCCCTGAGTGATTTCTGAACCACATGCTAAACCCCTACTGATTTATCTGTTCTGTGAGTTCAGAGTTCTGCATGGTAAAATCTCATTAATTCAGCCTCCATGAATGTAGAATTTAAGGTAGGAACTAAATAGAACATCTTCTGCTTAATCACACAGTCACATTCAGTTTGGCCCATTGACCCATACGTTTTGTGTCAAGACCTTTCTTTAGCATGGTCTCTCGGGCACCTACTTTATTTTTAAAAAGGCCATGGCCGGTAAGTCCAAGGCTTTCAGGTTTATCTGCATTGATTGTTTCCTTACCTGCTAGCCTTCTCACACATGTTGGGTCCTGAAGCTCATGTGTGTGTTTTGGAATTCAAGACTCTGATTTCATACAGTGGGTTTCCTGATCTTAGACCTTTACTATAAAATAAAAATAAAAATAAAGGTTGAAACCACAGTGGATTCACAATTTCCCTCTAAACTCCCAGCTTCCCAGACACTGTTCTATTAACTATATTGCCACATATGTCTGTCAGAACAGTCAAAATAAGGAACAAAAATCATCCTTGTCCAACCCCTGCATCCACACAAAGGACTCTGAGTTTTAACTTACACTTGCCTTTCCTGTCCTGAAGCTCCCTAGTGAGAAACTTATTCAGTATCCTGACTTTGTGCTGTACTTATCTTGCTATTTGTGTGGAATAGTTTTGTGTCAACTCTACGTAAAATATAGTCATCTTAGAGGAGGGATCCTGAACTGAGAAAATACCTCTCTAAGACTGGGCTAGAGGCAAGTCTGTAGAGCATTTTCTTAATTAGTGATTGATAGGGGATGGTGTGGTCCATTGTATGTGGTATCACCCCTGGGCTGGTGGTTCTGGGTTCTATAAGAAAGCAAGATGAGCAAACCATGAGGAGCAAACCAGTAAAAAATATAGTTTTATAGCCTCTGCATTAGATCATGCCTCTGGATTCCTGTTTTGACTTTCTTCAGAGACAGACTATGATGTGAATGTATAAGTCAAATAAACCTTTCCTCCCAACTCGCTTTTGGTCATAGTGTTTCGTCACAACAATAGTAACCATATTAGTACACTATTATATACTATAGTGCTTTACCTGTCCCACTGATAGACCTTTAGGTGTTGCTATTGGTTTGTGACTCATTTGACTCAGATTTTTAAAGAATAATCCTTGCTCTTGAAGAATGGGGATTGCTATGTCACAGTGTGGTCTTTTGTTCAGCTTAGCATATGCAGCCCTCAGTACAATTGTTACAGCACACTAGATCGTTTAGAAGAGAAGAGGAAGGCTCATGTAACTTAGAAAGCATATAATTTGCAAGTCCTAGGAAGTTCCTAAAACTTACAAGATTTACTAGGGCACCCTTCAAAATGATGGAAGTAATAAATAGCTGTAGGGGAGAAGACACTCTTGCCTGTTGAGCTGCTTGCAATTCTTGCAGAGAGATACAGGATGAAGCTTCCTTTACTCATCAGCCAGACTGGGTGGGCTGTTTTGCCTTGTGAATCATCCTGGCTCCTGTAAGTAACTCCAAAAGAGACTTGGTCACATGCTGCAGGAAAAGTAGAACAGGCAGTGAGACACTTGGATCTCAGGCCTCTAAGATCTCAATCTCTCAGGAGGAAGGTTTCCTTCTGAAGAACAAGTTCCCATCTTGGAAGAGAAGGGTAGGCTTTGATTTTTTTTCAAAACTTACTTTATTCAGAGTTATTAATATTTCAACTTACCTTCTAGCCCAGAGGTAGGGAATAGAGAAGGCTAATAGGAAATGGGGGCTGTGGGCTTGATTAGCAGTAGTTCTTTAGGGTGATTAAACTCTTTGTTGTCAGTATACAATCCAATTCAATAGCAAACACCAAACACAAATCAGCAGCAGTGACACCATCCAGCAGAAGTAGCAAGGCTCTGATGGATGAGCATGGGTCAGTGGAAGAGGCCAGAATAAGCTAGGATACCACCAGAAGTTCCTTGGTACATTTCTCTCTATGGAGTGAAGATGGGTGAAGAGCAGCAAAGACCAGTGAAGAAGTGAAGCATTGCACAGCAGAGCGATGTAAGCGCATCCTTTCCCTGTTGGTGGGGTTCCATTTATATTCTTTCTAAACATGACTCGTCCTCTTCAAATGTCTGTTCTCAGCAAAACATCACATGCCTTCTCACAAGACAGCTTCCAGAAGACATCATGTGACACCTCCCAGAAAAACATCATGTGGCACAGCTGACTTGTTAAACCAAAAATTTCCACTTCAGAGGATAATCAGGGATGCCTCTGGCCATGGGTGTTCCTCTCTCTCTCTCCTGGCAAGGTGAAGCCTCACTTTCCTGAGCTAAGCAGACACAATAATTTGTGAATTTGTGACACAGAATATACTCCTTAGATAGAAATGTCTGGTTATTGGAGCAAACGTGGAAGCTGAAACCCACTTCTTCTGAGCTCCTTGGTGGTAGACATGTGAATCTCACATTCTGCTTCACCTTCTGTTGTCCTCTACTCTATCATAGAAGGTGCGCCCACCAAATGATTGGTGAGTTAAAGGACATAATTAAATTCTCTTTTAAATGCCACCTCAATTTTGGCTGTAGTCCACACAGGGCAGCTTGTTTTCTGTTTTGTTCTGTCTTCTTCCTCCTGTGTAACCACCTCCTAGTCTCTTTGTGTCTGTGATTAGATATAAAGATATGAAATAACAGTGGCAAAAATACAAATTCAGAGGTCACTAGCCAAAATACTCTTATTCAATACACATTGTGACTCTTAATAGCTGTGAAGTATTTATCATACAAGTGCATGGTACCTGTTTTCTTGTTCATATGACTAATCATATGCAGAATAAACTCCACATAGCTTGGAGTGAAAAAACTATTTAAGAGCCTGCAGAGAAAAATCAGTGAGCTTCAGTTTTTCCAGAGTCCCTCCTCGACTGAAAAGGCCTACTCTGTGAAAACTATCCTTAACCACTTCTGAGACAGTCTTCAATATTGAGGGCAACTACATGCTTTCTGTTTAGACCGTATATTGATCTATAAAATGGGAAAGAGTTACTTCAACCTTTTGTAGAAAATGAGTCTCCATCTATCAAAGGGCTGTTATACAATTCTAACTTCATTTGCCCACCCACACAATATTTCTTATGATTGTGTTGATACATAACCCTGGACTAACCTTGTGTGTGCGCCATGCTCCTACAAAGCTAGTCAGACCTGGCTTCATCTTCCAGATCCCGACTTACCCTTTTCCATTGTTGTTTCTTCATCTCTGCTTCCTATCTCTTCCTTCCAGAGTTCTACATCTGACCAACCGTCATGTTTAGTGTATTTCAATTAAATGATTAACTACATTCAGCATTTAAGTAGAAATAATGTATTTTCATTATATGTATCATGTTCAACATTTTACTAAGAAAGTAAAAGAAAAAAAGATAAATGAGCATAGCGAAAAATGAGAAGGAATTCTACAATTTTACTACTCCCTACTAACTGTGATATTCTGGCTTTTGCATACGGTAGCTTCAGCTCTTTTCTCTTGAAAGCACACGAGGTACATGTGTGTATTAATTTTTACAGGTTAGGCATTACAGAACACATAAAGCTTTGGGAATGTCTAGAAGTTTCTTACCTATCTTCCAACATTGATATCTGTCTGTCTGTCTGTCTGTCTATCTATCTATCCTTCCACAGCATGAGTTTTAATTCATTAAAGAATAGTGTCCAGACAGTTATTGTTTACTTAATTTTGCCTGTTACTAAGCATTGTGCTGTTTTTCTATAGCAATGCTTGCCTATCATAATGGTTCCCATTAACATATTTGTATGTACACTTAAGTTTTCATATTTTGCTATGTATTTTAAATAACATCTATTTGTTTACATTGCAAATAATTTGAAATATTTTTATAGCATTTTGTGATAATGTCCTTTAAGAAGACTATCCATGCTTGGATGGTACATCATATAACATACACTAAAATAACAAATATTGATTACTCTCCTCAATTAGATAGTGATATGTATTTATCTTATTACAAGTTATTATTATTAAATAATATTAATATTTATTAATTTTTTAATATTGTTTATTATTAAATAAACAATATTAAAGACTTTTTCATGATCATATTATTTATATTTCAGTTCCTTTGTCTGTTTATACTCCCCTCTCTAGGTCACTTATAGGATCCTTTTATACACTGAAGATATTTGCATTTTATACATGTGGCTAAAATTTTATTCCCTTAATATTATCTCAGTTCTTTGTTGATTTTGAATTTAAATGCTTTTACCACTGTTTTAACTATTATGACATTTTGTTTTTATGTAACACTTTATGGTATTTTTTTTTTCCTAAGCCAGGAGGATTTTAAAAAATATTTTCACATTTTAAAATGTAAGCCATTTTACTGTATTATCTTTTTATGGTGAAAGATAAGTAGCTAAATTATTTATTTTTCTGTGTAGTGATTCCTCTCTGATGTACAGTTAAGAATCAACTCTTATAAAACAACAGGACTTCTTTGAACAGAGATGCATCTGGCTGTCACATGTGTTCCCCTCATCCCCTCTCCTCCTCCCACTTTCAGCCTTTCATCCTGAGCTCAGCCTTCTTACTGGCCTACCCTGCTGTCAGATGGCCTTAGTCCTTATGATGTTGCAACATCCCTCTAGTACTTGCCCATCCTTATTCCAGGAAAAGAGACACCTTTTAAGATCCAGAAAGTCCCAAGTCAGCAGGTGTAGCTGTTCTCTCTGGGTTAGCCATGATCATTGCCATCATGCAGAGAAGCTGTGATCGGCAAGACACCCTCATGAAATCAGACCTATGAACACTGCCTTGTGGATGGGGAATCCCACGAGGCTCATGAGTTCCTCATAAGACTCTTTTCTACCCTAAGGTTATTTAAGGCATAAATAACTTCCTGGGTGTGGGATTTTTTGATGCTGCAACTTTTCCTGAGACTAGAGATAGGACTTAATGTGGTACAGCTGCCAGGTTCATCTGTCCTTCTGTAAATAATCCCCCAAACCTCATTGATTCACCAAGATGGATTTGGTAGGATGTATTTCTTTGGTTAGGTGCCTAGCAATCTGAGATAAACAGACATTCTTTTGGATATCTCCTAGAAAATTCACACAGCTATAGAGTACTGAGGGATCTTCCCCACAGTAGTCCTTCCATGTCCTGTGAATCCTCATCTTTTTTAGTAGATGGCAGGTGCCAGACTATATAGCCCTAACAATGAACTGACTAACACACAGATGTGATTCTACTGTCACACCATAGCAAGGATGTCTCTTAGTTTTACTCCTGGTACCTAATACTGTTGTTTTCCGATGGGGGAATTCATCCCTGCCATGTCTTCACTGTGCTCACGAGATAAGATGGATAGGCAACAAGAGTCTCTCACTGGCTTAGTACAACCATTCTATTCTACTTGACCACAATGATTACCTGTGGGCTAGCATTTAATCTAATCAGCATAGCGGCTTCCAAGCAGAAGGTCCGGTCCATTTCTTCACAGAATAAAAGCAGCCTCCTACACTTCAGGGCTCTCAACGGAATGTGAAGGAGGAAGGATGCAAACCCCAGCTGTTTTTGGTAACTGTCATTAGACATAGAGAACTTTAAAAACAGTTATCTTATCCTCTGTGAGGGAGAAGCAAGAAACGTACAGTGGGTAAACATGAGTGCTGTAGGAACATTTAAACCCTTGTACTCTCTGAGGTGCAGACTTTTCAGCTCTGGGCTTGTGTGAGTTATTGAACTCACCTTAACATTTAAGCAAATTTTAGCTTTCTTTTTAATTTTCCCCCTTTTCCCTTCATCCACCCATTCCTTTATTACTTCTTCCTTTCTTTCTCCCTCCTTCCCTCCCTCCCTCCCTCCCTCCCTCCCTCCCTCCCTCCCTCCCTCCCTCTCTTTACAGGAAATATACAAATATAATGTATAATGTTCCAGGCTAGCCTTGAACTTCTGAACCCAACTGATCTTACTGCCTTGGCTTCTATAGCAACTGGGACTACAACTATGTGCCATTAGATCTGAATAGAATTAAAGGTTTTTTTTTCTTTGTTTGTTTGTTTGTTTTTCACTGTAAGCCTAAGAGACCTGATTCTGTACTTAGCTATATGTACATCATATGCATGTTATGTCTCTGTATCTATCTGTCTTAAGATATGGGTATGTAAAATTACAGCAAGACATGCGGGAAGCACAGGTATATCATAAAATACAGAGCAGAGAAAGAAGACACAATAAACTGAGGCTCTAAAAACACACATCACCAAACCCTGAAAAAGTAATGTTTCTTAACGGTTTTACAAACATCGAATCCTTGTTTGAGAAGTGATTTCTCATGTATTTATTAGATGCTTTGGTATATAAAATTCCTCACTCAACCCATACATAGATTATTCTTCAAAACCAATGATCTCGAGAATTCTACCCTCAGTCAATCTTCTTTGGTCATCACAATCAACAACCCATCTTAGGGTAATAAAATAACCACTTAAAAGCAAGAGCTATTGTCATCGAAGATAGAGAAATCACAGGAATTAAAGTGTCAGATGGAACAATATAGAGAGAGGAATCATTCTCCAGTAAGAGACAAAAGTGAAATACCACATGTCTGTCTGTTCTCGGAAAAGTAGGAAGAGCCACATTCTTGACAGATAAAAGCATGGCACCAAGGGAAGACACTCATGTCTCTCGAAGCTGTAGGTCTATCCACTATCAGCCACCACTGGAGAGATAGTGGTGGGGAGACACATACTGTATATGACCTTGTGGCTGTATATGCCAGAGAAACAGTAAATCTAAGAATTTACTTTGTAATAAGCTCTGTGTCTGGACAGGGGGTGGGGGGGGGTTTCCTCGGCATTAATAGTCTGTCTGCTGTGATATAAAGTATGAGCAGAGGCTAGCCAGGCAGAGGTTTATGGACAAAGAACCTTAGCTAGCAATATGTGTTGCTTCTCACTGCAACATCTAAGAGAGGACCAAAGTACCATGGGCATCCAAAGAAGGCAGATGCAGCAGTTTACCAGTTATAAGCGCCTCGGATGTGGTTATGGTCAGAGGCCTGCAAAGGATCAAAGGTGTAGGGCTCCACGGATGGGGGTAAAGCTGGCGCTGACGAATACCTTTAAACCTGGGCCAACAGAAACCACAGAAAGCGACCAGGCCACTGACCCTGGCATGACCCAGGACTGGCAGCTGCTGACATTCCTTTGCCATGGATTCCCACAGAGCTGGGCTTTTCATCAGGAGTGAGCATTATTAGTGACTAGACTCAGAAAAGGGAGGAGACACATGTGTGGGGAGTGAGAAGGGGGAAAAAAGAGGAAAGCTTGGAAAATGGCCTGAGTGGACACAGCACGGGGTCTGGGACCAGGACAAAGCATGGAGGCTCTCGGGCTGGGTGGCAACAGGTCAAACCATGGATGAAACACAGAAAACAGTACTGTGGTTCTGAAAGGAAATAGTCTGAAATATTGAGGCAGGCAGTTAGACTTCGGCTACTGGTCTCTGTACTTGTCACTTGCTTTTTCTGAGAGGTACAGGCTGTTTAAGAGCTGCCATCTCAGCCTTGGCATGGTGAGGCTCTGAAACTAGCTGTCTGCCTTCTAATATGAACAATACTCCTACAGAAACTACTGTATATCCCAAGCACCAAGGTAAGTAAGGCCACTATACAGAGTGTTCATAGGATGCTATTTAAGTAACTAAGGGTGAGATCAATTCTAAAGCCAGTGGAGCACTGAGACAACATGCATGAGCTGGGCCAGTCGCTATGAGCAGCAACTTCATGCTTCCATCCATGTAGAGAAGCACTCACTGCCAACTTACTGATGCCTGGTGAACACTAGGAATTGTTCCCACCTTCTCCTCCCAGAGGTGATTGAATGGGAGAAACGATATTTGAATTGCCCGGTCCTGAAGGGATGCAGAATTCTGGTTGGATTAGGCTTAGACTTGAGGAGGCTTTGATGGAAATTTGACGATCCTTCTTCCTTAGCATGTTGTTTCATTTCTGACCCTCAGTTTGCCCACATGCGACCAGGATGGGACAGTCATGATAACTCCTTTGCTGAGTGCAAGTTTAAAATGTGATGATGTGCATACAGGCCACAATATGGCCCACCTAAGTTGAAGAAAAATCAATAAAAAGCCTGTGAAACATATTCCCAACAAATATACATTGCCCATCCCTTGGTGATACTCCCAAGGTCTGGCATATGACTCTGTTACATGAAAATGTGTGTGCATGCACATACACATACAAGGCACATATACACACCACACACACACACACACACACACCACACAGTCTCTCACTCACACACACAAACACACACACATACCATATACATACATCCTACATACATACACATATACACATATACCACTGACACACCCACAGACAGTCTCACACACACATATACACACTACATGCACACACATACACACACACCACACACACAGACACAGTCTCACACACACCCCCCACATATACACACACCACATATATACACGACACACACAAACACAGACTCTCTCTCACACACATACTACATACACACATATACATGCATACCACAGGCACACACATACAGACATAGTCTCATACATACACACATACCACACACACCACATATACTCAAATATACATACACATACATACACATACATACGCATACATACACACACACCCCACAGACATACACACATATAGTCACACATATACACACACACACTGTAGACACACACAGCCACATATTCAGTCACACACACACACACACACACACACACTATGACCTTTTCCTAGATAAGATCACGTCTTCCTATCTCTCTCAAAGAAGGCTGTGTCCTTCAATTTTCTTTGCTAGTAGACTGAGAGGGAGAAGGAAAGAGAGACCTCTCTGGTCATTGGCTCAAAATTACAAAGCGGCTATTTAGTCTTTCCAAGGAATCCCTCTAAATTTATTCACCACAAAGTGACAGATGGGAGCAGCTTGGTAATTTGGAAGCCAGGGGAAAGAACACATATTGCAAGATCTTCCTCGGGCTGGTTTGGAGTTTCTGAGCATTGCTCTTTTCAGGGTTGAGTGGGTTGTGCCTTCCTAAGCAGTTCTAGAAAATTCTAGGGAGGTTTGAGATGAAGTCCAAACTGGAGACCAGACCCCCACGGATTATTGTCTCTCTTCAGGCCTTGCTAAGGATTCAGATGGAGCTTGCTAGCTTTTCAGGCTTGCTAGTCTTGCTAGTTTTGTCATACTTTTCCTGGGGAGCTGCTACATATGTCTGCTCACCTTGAATAGAGGTCCCTCAACAGAGCAAAGTACAGACTCCAGCAAAGTCCAACCATGAGTTTTGTTGGGATTACGTAAAGGGGTACAGGTGAGCGGTTACTTATGGAAGCAGAAATGAACCAAAGACAGCTATATCAAGGCTCACCCCAGCACTCATGTGACAGCTCACAAAGAACTAGGAAACCCAGAGCACATTGCACAGCCTGCTGTCAGTTCAACAGGTTGGAGCATGCCCTTTCCAAGTGACTCTGGTCTAAAGTTCTTCCAGGAAGTTCAGGCAGCTCCAGCAACTTGGCTGTTTTCTGGTTCTCCCAGGTAGCAGGGCCGGTGTCAGAGTCTTCTTTGCAGCTTTCCTTGTGTGAGAGGGACTCTTAGCCTTTATTGCTTACTCTGGCAGGGATGGGTTTGGTAAGTCTACTCTGTTTCAGGGATTTTTCTGAAGCTATTTTGAGTTGTTTATCTTCCTGCTTCAAGAGCTTCCCTGAATGATGGAAGATTTCAATCTCAGAGAAAACTGTTAAACAGTAAGCCTTTTCAGATCTGTGTAACTCATCTCCAGCTTGTTTCCTGCCAGCAATACCTTAGTGTGGTTACTGTTTCAATACACAGTCATAAAGGGGAATAAATGAGACCAGAGAGATATGCAAGGAGTCCTACAGAGCATAAAGGGGCTCGATCTGTCTACTGGAGGGGGTGGGGGGCAGTAAGCTGATAAAGAGAGATAAACAGAATTTCTCTGACATGTGTGAGTCTGGAACATGAATTTAATGCATTTAAGGGAGATGTAAATGAAAGACACTGGAAACTGAAGAACAGTAGACATACAGTAAAGATACAGAGAAACATATGCCTGGCAGTGGACCAGTATGGGAAATATCTGAGAAAAAATTTTTCCTCTGTTTGTAATTTGTGAATCAGCTCGGTGACATCTTGGTCCCAGCCTGTGTTATCTCGGCTCTAAGATGACCCTAGAGCTTTCAGTTATTTGTTATTATTGAGAATTCATACATGCACATGAATGTTCCTATCAAATCCATCCCCATTCCCTTCCCTTTAATTACTCCCCTGTATCCCTCACGGCTTTATCTCCCCTATTTGAGTTGCTCTTTTTATAAACTCTCCGAGTTCACTTAGTACTGTCAATGCACAAACAGGCACAGGGCCATTTACTGGAGCAAGGTTAGGCTTTCAGAAAATATTATTGAACATTATTATGGATTAAGTTATATGTTCAAACCCAAATCCCTGTACCTCAGAATATGATAATATTTGGAAACACAGTCATGGCTGATGTCATTAGTTAAGATGAGGTCATTAGGGTTGTCTTCCAGTGTGTGTGTGTGTGTGTGTGTGTGTGTGTGTGTGTGTGTGTGTCCAGTATTAGGCTCTATCCCATTGTTAGTAGTGAGTGTTCTACTTGCTTTTTAGGCCCAAGAGGAAGAAAACCCTAAGGCAAAGGACGGTTATGTCCTGGAGTAGCAAGGTTACCTCCAGGAAAAAAGCTTGAATAGCTTTGGGCTCTTGATGCCTACTTAGAAATCAAGGATGGCCTTATTTTACTTTAAACAAAATTACATCAGGTGAGACGCCAGGAGTGGTGGCTGGGCAGAAGATGGAGAAGACCTGCCTGCCAACCAGGATCCTGAACTTGCTTTGCCCTCAAACTGTGGCTCTTCCATAAGCGTACACATAGGAATCACCATCTGTGAATTGTGGTGGGAGCCAGACGGGGGCAGCCTTGCAGCAAAATGCCTGGAGGCTGCATTAACTTCTTCCCCTGACAACTTAGATGGCAGCTAATTTATATATTGCCTCCCATTAGTTTGGGGAAAAATATAGCCACCAATAAGGAAGAGAATGCTTCTATTTCTTTGGCTTAAAGATGCCTGCTTCAGTGGGAAGCGGGTGATCTCTAAGTCTGCCGTTTTCAGGCTATAAAAGCTGTTTATTTCAGTCTATAAAAGAGCATTTGAACTTATATAGCTATTTAAGTTTAAATGTTGGGGGGGAAGCAAAAAAAAATTGCCTAGGAAATTAGCAAAGCAGGCCTGAAACCAGACCTCTCTCAGCATCAAGGGCTTGCATGGAAACTTCCCTCCCTGAGAATCCCCCTGCCTGCCCCCAGCTCACCCACAGCACCTTTAGCACACAGGAAATACACTGAACTGCCTATGCTTCCAACATCAGCAGTCAAAGACTCTCAGAGTCTTTCTCCTCAGGGTGTGATCTCCATTCAGTAGGTGCTTCTTGCCTCTCCAGAAAACTGCAGCTGCCTGAAGGAGATGGGTGACAGACTTGAGCAAACTGAGTGCCCCTGTGTTGCTTTCTCTTGTAAACTATACATTCCTGTGAGGGAACTTGGGTAGATGCATCTCTCCCTCCTGGTGCACCTTAGGTCTGATTTGTTGTTGTCTGTGAGACCAAGAGCCCCATGAATATGACAGAGAGCTACTTGCTCCTGAGCCTGAGCCTCTGACTGGATACCCACCGGAACTCTGCCCTTGACATCTGCCTGGCAGAGTTAGCTTTTTTCTGAGAAGGCTACCTGTGAGTACAGTTTGCACCTGCTTTGTTTAGGGTGTGCTTTTTATTTTCTATTTGAAGTTTTATTTAGTTTCAAATAAAGTTTACTTGAAACTATCTACGATCTTTCTTTCTTTTATTTACATTTCAGATGCCATCCCCTTTCCCCATTTCCCCTCCCTAGAAAACCCCTATCCTTTGCCCCCTTTCCATTTTGTTTTTATACAATTTTTTAAAATGTTAATCAAAGGTTTTATAAGTATGGTTGTACTCAATCAGAAGTATAACCCAATACCCAACCTAGATATATAAACTATCTTTGACTGGTGGAGACACGTGAACTTCTGCCTCCATGCCCCCTCTCTCTTTCTCTCTCTTTCTCTCTCTCATTACCTAGCTTCTCCTCTACTTCATCTTCTCCTCTCCTTACTCCATCTTTTCCTCTCGGTGCTCCTTCCCCCTTAGCTCCTCCTACATATCACCCTTCCTGTTAAAATAAAACTTTTCTCTCAAAATACAATTAGAGCGTAATTATTCCTATTTGTACCAGTGATCTTGTACTTCACTGGTAGTGTGTACTTTTAATGGTTCCTCTTTCACCTTTCAGAATGCCCTGGCCTAGACAATACATTATGTGTCCATCTCTTCCTAGCAGCCTGTTTTGTGTATATGTGACCACATTTGTGTTCAGTGTTGGGGACCTACAAGTGTCTAGGGGTAGAGAAAAGTTCAAGAGAGGAATTCTCTTGGTTTCGTTTTGTTTTTGCTTTATTTATTTAATTTTTTGTACCTCTTATTTCAATTAGTGTTAAAGGATGTGTGTGAGAGTCACAGAGAACATCTGTAGGAAAATGTAGAGACAAGAAAATGGGAACGCCAGCAGAGCATGTGCGCTAGCAAGTCCCGAGCTACTGGAGTTCATTTCTACTGGGGACACCTCAACAGGCAAGGATTTGCCACAGAGTCACATCATACGGTGGATGAAGGTTCCCAAGCGTGTCATGTCCATCACTTCTGTGTACTTGGAAGAGCGCGGAGCGCCCTTCAGCAGCCTTTCACAAATGTTACAAAGCAAAGACTACCAGACACCTGTCTATACACTGAGCAAAACGAAGGGAAACAATCTGAGAACTCTGAGGAGGCTCTGATAGGAGCTGTGGAAGAGAAGAGAGAACAGAGAACAAGACACAAATAGTATTTGGTCCCTAAATGCTGTTTGGTCATCCTGGCTTAGCTTAACTGACACAAGCATTCCTGCAGGACGCTCATCAACACAACAGTGAAATTAAAGTCCAATTATTTAATGTGCTTCTCTCCTGCAAGCTCTGAAGGCCTTGAGGACAGGATTGCCTTCGTTTTCTTTAGCATGTTGTCGGGATACAATGGAAGAACACTAGGGACCTCATAAATGAATGAATGTCATTGGTTGGTTTTGATTACATCATCATACTGGCATTTGCCCTCTGTTTATGAGATGGATGCTATAATTTTCTCTGGGTCACATCACTAAAACTCTAAAGCTTTCCTCCTTCCCCATATGTTTTGTTTTTTGTAGAATGTTTGTAAATAATAGACCCTCCTAAACACACACACACACACACACACACACACACACACACACGCACGCACGCACGCACTCACTCACACACGCACGCACGCACACACACACAGTGTCCCATCTTTAGGTGCTGTATACTCCTACTTCTACTCCCTGCCCCCTCAGCCCCTCTCCCACTCACCTTCCTATTTCAAGGCATCAAATTTACTCCACCCGTATTAGTTAAATACTTTTCATTAAAAAAGAGCTTGTTTGTTAGTCAAGCATAAAAGAAAACAATGCAGTTTAGCCACATTCACCCTTCTCTTGAGTGAATCTACCTAACAAAGAAATAAAGGAGAATGCGAGTCACTGTTACTTTTTCTTTATTGTTCACAACTTGGCTGAGATTTGATAAGAGAGTAGGAGAGTCTAGTGTTGTTCTGGTAACAATGCAACAATCGACACTCTAGAAACAACAATTAATATTGATTTTTCTTACCATATGCCCATTTCCGTGGTATAAATGTTTCTGCCATAGCCAATTTCAATCTATCTGTATGATGACACTGAATGTGTTACATTTATGCACAATAATAACATACCGTCTATTGTAGATTCAGTAGACATGCGTAATCTCATAGGTACCAGCAATATATAGTAAAATAGTAAGAGATAAGGACTTTTAAGTGTTTATGACAATTTATTACAATTTAAATGCAATTTCTTTAATTTAGAGTTTACTTATTGCATTTCTATTAACAACTATGTCTGACAAATATCAAAAAATATTCCTACGAACTTAATACTCAGTGGTCATGAGCTGGCATAGACTGACTGTGGTCTGAACCGCCTCTGGGACAGGTCTTTCATTTGAGGTTGTTCAAATCTTTGTCTTAGTTCTGAAAGGGGAAGGTCTTCCAGTGACACTAGTCAAAGAAGTTTGGTTCAGCATTGAGCCAGTGAGGTATGACTCAGCATTAACCAGTGAGATATGACTCAGCATTGAGCCAGTGAGGTATGACTCAGCATTAACCAGTGAGGTATGACTCAGCATTGAGCCAGTGAGGTATGACTCAGCATTAACCAGTGAGGTATGACTCAGCACTAGCCAGTGGTTTATGATTCTGGCTATATAACTGGAGAGTAAATTACTCTCTCGTTCTGTTCACATTTTTGAATATTTTACTTTTGTTTATAGTGCATATTAGCTGTCAACAACAATGACTTTCATTCATTATTTTAATGAAATTTAATTATTTTAACCTATTCTGATCATATTCCTACTTTCATCCTCTCTCGTCCTCTCCTGATCCCCTTCCCCTTCCCAACTCATTCCCCTTATAACTGCATGTCTTCCTCGTAAACCATTCTGTTTATTTATGGTTCCTTATTGGAGCATCTGTGAGACATTATTTATAGGACCATAGGCAACTCAGCCATGGTTACACCACTGAAGAAACTGTATAGCTCAAGCAGCCATTAGCTGACTATAAATCTTCAGTGATGGAGCCTTGTGAGCCCTTTCTCCCTCCATGAAATTTTGTTGACAGGCCCAGTCTTGTACAGGTCTTGGATAATAGTCATACTGTTAAGAAATCAATAATGCAACAGCCATGCTGGGTAGGAAGAATCTCTCATGCGCTGTGTGAAACCATCACATGTCAATAAAAAGCTGATGGCCTATTAGCAAAAGGCAGGAAGTAGAAGGTGGGACTTCTGCTAGCAAGACTGGAACTCTGGAGATAGTGAGAGGCAGGTAGAAAGGCAGGAGATTCACCACCAAGATGCCAAGGAAGTCAGATGTATGAAACTGAGGTGAGGTATCTGGCTACTCTGTGGATACAATGTCATGCCCTGCAGATAGAGTTATATAACACTCCACCCTCTTACCTCTAGTAACACTGCCCCCAGCTGCCTTCTTGATGCCATGAAAGGTTGAGACCCTTTGTGTCTATGATACTTATTATTGGTCATTATCACTTTCACTCCTAACTACCTGTGAGGCTTTTCTTTGTTTATTTGTTTTGCTTTCTTTTTCTAGACAGTGTCACTCAAAACTGAGCCTGAGAACTTTGTGGCTCAGGATCTTTTATTTCTGGTTGAGCTCAGACAAGGAGAGATGCTGGTCCAAGGAACGAATGCAGAAACAGAACCAGAAATGGAATGTGCATGATCTTACTCTGCATCACTTCCGGTCTGACACAGCCCTTAGGTGGTCATCTCCGAGGATGCTCACCGGACATTCCCATCCTACTTCTTCAGCTCTCTATAATATCATCCCTGCATGCCTCATCAGTACGTAACTCTGCAGATGGTCCCTCATTAAGTTCTTCTCAGATGAATGCTATGGGATGCCTGCTATGATACCAGAACCCTCTATTATATACCAGGCTTATGTACCAGTAACAGATCTAGATATACCAGCCCTGGTAAAACTAGTAGCCTAATTATTTATACAGTGAATCCCATATTTTCACCCATATTACCAGAAGTGGCTTAGAGATGTATGTATCTATGAGGTTGATGTCACACCTGGGTTTTACATGGGTGCTAGGGATTAAATGATACTTAAATGATAAGTCCGTTACAGACTGAGGCATCTCCCCAACCCCACACACTAGGTTTCTGTGAGCCTCATGCTAGCATAATACTCCTTTTGCAATGGTAACGCTATCATTATTTTTCCCTAACGTTCTATCACAAACCACTCTAATCTATCATTTGACACTGTACTCAGACACATTCTGGTTCTTTCTTTCTTCCATCTACTGTGTCCCGGAGTCCATTGACTGTCAAGTTTTAACTATATATGGGAAACTGAAGGAACTGATGAGAAATGAAATGAAAGGAAAAACCTTAGGGTCAGTGTGTGTGTGTGTGTGTGTGTGTGTGTGTGTGTGTGTGTTACAGATGAGTGGCACTAACAGGGTTCTTAGGGATTCTGAGGATCCTGCAAAGCCATGCACTTCTCTGTTGCTCTGACCCAAGATGTGGCAATCATTTTTTACAATTTCTAAACTCTGGATTTCCTCATTTCTCCATCACTTTCAGTTCTTCTTAGACACTGAAGCTAATTCCTTACATTGCGTTTCTTCTTGAACATACCTTCTGTTGTTGTTTCTTCTTCCTGGGGATATCGTAACTGTTATATTCTCCACGTCTTGTCCTCGGAGAGATATGGGAGATTGTCACCAGCAACCATGCTGGCTTATCTTTAAACTTCTCATTGCCTTTGTCTTTATCTTAGAAGTGCTCCTGCTATGCTGCTGCTGTGTCAACTCTGTACTTGGCAGGCTGTCTATCCTTCCCTCCATCGTATTGTGAACCCTATTTCTCAATATCTATGATTCATGGGTGGGCCAGTTTTTACTCCAGCCTTGATGATGGTCCTGTGAAACCAAATCCTACCATATGCTCCATGTTTATGCTGATACAAGCCTGACACAACTGTTTCTCTCAAATAGCTAATGATCAGAATCTCCCAAAGAGATTTTATAGATACAATTCTAGACATACTTGTTACATGGGACCTGGGCATCTTCTTATTTTAAAAAGTGTATTAGTATTATTATCATTACTATTAATTGTTATTATTGTGTGTTCATGTGTTTGTGTATGATGTATGTATAAACACACTCATGTCACAATGAATGTATGGAGGTCAGAGGACCCCTTTAGGGAGTTGGTTCTTGTCTTCCACCTTCATGTGGGTTCCGAGGTTTGAACTTATGCCATCAGGCAGGCACTGTAAGCACCTTGCTCACTGAGCCATCTTGCCAGCTTAGGCTTTCATTGGTAAAAGTGTCCCAATCAATAAAGTGCTTGTCTTGCAAGCATGAGGAACTGAGCTTGCTCCCAGAACACACACAAAGATGTCAAGCATTATGGCACAAGCTTATAATCCCAGGGCAGGGAAGGTGGTGATAGGAAAATCTCTTCAGCTCACTGATCAGTCAGCATACCCAAATCAACAAGCCCTGGCCAATCAGAGACCCTGTGTCAAAAAACAAGATGGGCAACTGAACAACAATACCCCGGGTTATATCTGCCCTCCATATGTGTCCTCTTTTGAATATTCAGACATATATGCACACATGTACCCAGAGAGACAGACAGAGAGACAGAGACAGACACACATAAATTCACAGACACACACACACTCATAGACACACACTCACAGACACACAGAGAAAGAAAAGACAGAGAGACAGACAAATACACACACACACACACACACACACACACACACACACACACACAGAGAGATATAGAGACAGATAGAGACAGAGATGTCTCTTGTGTTCTCTGAGTCAGCCAGGATCAAGGACAACTGTCACTGCTGCCACCACAAAAGTGACAAGGGAGCAAAGGCTGGGTACATGAGGAAACAGAGAAGCAAAATAAAAACCACCCCTAGTTTTAGATGGATGCCAGGAATGGGGGTGTCCAGTTTTCAAACACTGCTCCTCTGAAGCGGAAGGGAGGACTGCCCGTGCCCTGACTTGTTGACTTACTGTGTCCTAGAGACAGCTTCCTGCCCTGGTCTTCCATCCTTGCATTCTCAGCACTCTGGTGGCAGAGTCCCTGGTGGTAACCAGGCAACTCTGTCTTTTGACCTCAGTTCCTGCCCAGGAGTTGCCAGCTACAATACAGTACAATACAGATGTCCAGAAAGATCTGAATTTCAGATCAATGGTATGTATGTATATATGCCTCTCTCTCTCTCTCTCTCTCTCTCTCTCTCTCTCTCTCTCTCTCTCTCTGTGTGTGTGTGTGTGTGTGTGTGTGTGTGTGTGTGTGTATGTTTATGCTGAGAAGTGTTTGTCATTCTTCTGAAATTCAACTCTCACTGGAAGGATGGATTTTGGACTGCTATATTTGGCAACCCTGTGTTTGTTGTGCACTTGTCCAACACTAGGCAGGATACATCAGGAACCTATGTCATGTTCTGTTCTAAGAGAACATTTTGAACTTTCACCTCTGTGAACCTTCCTGAAGCCAGAGACAAACAAGAGGCCTGTCTTGTCTTTAATAAACATGGTCTTTGGCTTGACGTGGCATTGGCAGAGCCAATTATATATGCATTTCTTTAGTACACAGGCTGGTTTCCATCTGGGTCCCAAGTACATTCCCAAAATGATGATTGAAAATGTTGAAAGATCTGTGATTGTCAAAACAGAAAACAAACAAACGCACAGCAATTTTGGTCACTTAATTCAATTGTTTTAGGTGTGCAGTATGTGTTTTCCTGTTTTTGTTATTAGGAAAACATTTAACACATTTTTCTATCATGCTTTACATTTCTCTTAAATATGTATCTAGTACCGACTCTTTTGTGAGCAATGGTGTTGCTTTCTGCTCTTGAGGAAGCCCCTGATTTTTATTATTCATTCAACAAATCTTTCCTTGAGATTGTACTGTATACCTCATGCTGATCTACATGTTGGGACATTGAAGCAAAACCACAGAAAACATCCAATCTTGAGGCATTTGTGGTAGGAAGAAAACAAGGAAAGAAGGAGGCACTGGGCTGTGCTCTGGGGATGCAGTAATTTAGTGATAAAATGCTAATTAAGAAAGGCTGCCTTGAAAAAGTGACCTGTAAGGAGCCAGATAAACAATAGCTGCTTTTATTTGGAATTTTTGAATTGTGAAATATCAGATTGAAATATGCAATGCTTGTCTCCCCAACCAATTCTCACTTAAGAGATTTTAAGGATGCTCTAGCACGTTCACTTATCGCGATTTATTTCTAAGTTACGTACTTTTGCAAAAGCGACTGCTTCATACTGAATTTATAACTTTTAAATACAGAAAGTTGTAAGGTGACATTGAATATGATACAATTAATGTATATGTCCACTCTTCAAAGTCAAACAAACAAGTCAGGAGTAGGCTGCAGTTGTTTCTCAGAAATATGTTCCGGGAACTGACTGCTTATATGATACTCTGGACTATGGTTATACAATCCTGAATCCTTGTCTCTACCTCTTTTCACTATTCTGGGCCTTCGTTTCTTAATATTAGAGGAGATCAGGCACATTCAGGATGCTGTTCCTGGAATCAACTTCCTAATGTCAGGAGAGCATGCTACCTCAGAGTATTGTAAATTGTTATTAAATCTCCTGTTTTTCTTTCTTTCTTTTTTCTCTTTTTATTCCTTTTTCCCTTTTTTTCATCTCTCTTTTTTTTAATTGGGTATTATATTTACATTTATGATTTTATCCCCGTACCCTACTTCCTCCCACCATCCAGAAACCTCCTACCCCAATCCCCCTCATGCTTCTTTGAGGCTGTGCCCGCACCTACTACCCCCTCCCCACCCTCACATTCCCACCCCACTCTGTGTTCATTTTTCATGGGACCAAGAATCTCCTCTCCCACCTATGCCCGACAAGGCCGTCCTCCCCTACATATACCGCTGGAGTCGTAGGTCCCTCCCTATGTGCTCCCAGGCTGGTGGTTTAGACCCTGGGGGGCTCTGGTTGTTTGGTGTTGTTGCTCTCCTCCTAGGGTCACAAACACTTTTTCTTCTTCAGTCTTCTCTCTAAGTTCTCCATTGGGAAACCCTTGATCATATCAGTGGTTAACTGTGAGCACCATCCTGTCAATGTGTTACTCTTTGGCAGACCTCTAAGGAGACAGCTATATCATGTTCTTGACAGCATGCACTTCCTGCCATCCACATCAGTGTCTAGCTTAGGTGACTGTACATGGGATGGATACCCAGGTGGAATAGTCTCCAGATTGCCCCTCCTTCAGTTTCTGTCCCATGTTTTGTTTCCATATTTGCTCCCTTGAGTATTTTTGTTAGTCGTTCTAAGTAGAACTGAGGCGTCCCCTCTTGTTCTTCCTTCTTCATGAGCTTCATGTGGTCTGTGGGTTGAGTCATCACTATTCCAAGCTTTTGGGCTAACATCTGCTTAACAGTGAATAAATACCATGTGTGTTCTTTTGTGATTGGGTTAACTCACTCAGGATGATAATTTCCAAATCCATTCATTTAACTATAAACTTCTCGAATTCATTATTTTTAATAGCTGAGTAATACTCCATTGTGTAGATGTACCACATTTTTTTTTATCCATTCCTCTGTTGAGGGACATCTTGGTTCTTTCCAGCTTCTGGCTATTATAAATAAGGCTGCTATGAACATAGTGGAGCACATGTCCTTGTTATATGTTGGAGCATCTTCTGGGTATATGCCCAGGAGTGGTATAGCTGGATCCTCAGGTAATGCTATGTCCAATTTTCTGAGGAACTGCCAGACTGATTTCCAGAGTGGTTGTACCAGCTTGCAATCTCACCAACAATGGAGGAGTGTTCCTCTTTTTCCCCATCCTCACCAGCATCTACTATCACCTGAGTTTTTGATCTTATCCATTCTGACTGGTGTAAGGTGGTATCTCAGGGTTGTTTTGATTTGCATTTCCCTGATGACTAAGGATGTTGAGCATTTCTTAAGGTGCTTCTCAGCCATTCGAGTTTCCTCTGTTGAGAATTCTTTGTTTAACTCTGTACCCCATTTTTTAATAGGGCTATATGGTTGTCTGGAGTATAATTTCTTGAGTTCTTTGTATATCTTGGATATTAGCCCTCTATCCGATGTAGGATTGGTTAAGATCTTTTCCCAATTTGTTGGTTGCTGTTTTGCCTTATTGACAGTGTCCTTTGCCTTACAGAAGCTTTGCAATTTTATGAGGTCCCATTTGTCAATTCTTGATCTTAGAGCATAAGCCACTGGTGTTCTATTCAGGAACTTTTCCCCTGTGCCTAGGTATTTGAGTGTCTTCCCCACCTTCTCTTCTATTAGTTTCAGTGTATCTGGTTTTAAGTGAAGGTCTTTTTTCCACTTGGATTTGAGCTTTGTACAAGGGGATATGAATGGATTGATTTGCATCCTTCTACATGTTGACCTCCAGTTGAACCAGCACCATTTGCTGAAAATGCTATCCTTTTTCCATTGGATGGTTTTAGCTCCTTTGTCAAAGATCAAGTGACCATAGTAAACATTAAACGAGAGAATATACTATCATCTTCATAAAGTTCTTAATGATTGTGATGGTTTGTACATGTTTGGCCCTGGGTGTCGCAGTGTTAGATGTAGCCTTGTTGGAGTAGGTATGACCTTGTTGGAGTAGGTGTGGCCTTGTTAGAGTAGGTGTGTCACTATGGTCACAGGCTTTAAAACCCTCTTCAGAGCTGCCTTGAAACCAGTCTTCTAGCTGCTTTTGGAACAAGAGGTGGAATTCTCACCTCCTTCAGCCCCAAATCTGCCTGGCACTGCCATGCTTCCACCTTGATGATAATGGACTAAACCTCTGAACCTGTAAGCTAGCCCCAATTAAATGTTGTCCTTATAAGAGTTGCCTTGGTCATAGTATCTATTCACAGCAGTAAAACCCTAACTAAGACAATGGTATACATAACTAACTGGCTTTCCCCAATTAAAAATAATCTCAGACAAATAACAGTTACTACTGTCCATTGTATAAATAGTGTTCCCTGGTTCATTCACCAAGTGTGGAGTTTAAGCGAGATGTTATACAGTCATTGCCAAAGAGTTGGCCCAATAATCTATAACACAGCGCAGAAAATATAAAAACATTACAATTTTAATATACACTTTATAGTTCAATAACATAATCACACATTTTTAATTAAAGTATAATATATATACTTAAATATAATTTAATTGTAATTAATACAAATACCATATTGTCATGTATTATTTTTGGAAACATGAAATTCTAGGGGAAGTACCCCTATATATTTTTTGATTGCTATATAGCCCTTTATTTTGGCACCTTCGACACTTTGAGTACAATGGCTTTCATTGTGATAACGGCTCTAATGCATTGCAGAGGAACTACTCTCATACCCCAACATTGTGACAACTATCCCAGAAACAGGTATACAAAATATCCCATCACTTTAGACAAATAGAGTCATAAGTTACCAAAATAGAGATCTAGAAAAGGACATATAACAGAGCACCCTTTTTAAAAAAGAAAATAACAAGAAACCAATTGCCTCCATCAAATATACTGAGGAAAAAAATAAGTTTAGTAACTAATGGATAGACAGACTGACCACTGGATTCACACACAGACACTTGAACCTTACGGGATGTCACAGGTGAGACCAGCAAGGACAGGTGCCTGGAAGACGTGGGATGGACACTCATGTGTTACAAGCTTCAACAACCTGTTGATAACAGACTAGTCTCAGCTTCTACTTAGAATCTGGTCCTTATTTGCTGTGAGACTCTGGACACATGTTTTAAGCACCTTGAGCCTCAGAGTCTGCAGAAATATAGCTTAAAAAATGAAGACTGACATATATTTCGTGAAAACAATTGTCAACTCTTATAAA
Source organism: Rhabdomys pumilio (assembly GCA_030674055.1). NCBI lineage: Eukaryota > Metazoa > Chordata > Mammalia > Rodentia > Muridae > Rhabdomys > Rhabdomys pumilio. The sequence goes on from JANHMN010000002.1 coordinate 220,183,656, forward strand.
TATTCATTAAAGACAAAGCATGCTTGTTTGGTTTGGGTTTGGAGGGATTGGTTGGCCTTGGGCAGGGTCCGTGGAAGCCAAAAGGGTGGGCTTGGCTGGGGAAAGCAAAATGATAAAGTGCCTGCCTGGCCACATGTGGCTATGGGTCACTGCTTGGAAATGTGAGAACAAAATGGGACCCCAAGCTAATGACTTTCAGGTGTGCTGGCCCAGCTGCCTGGCCACTGGGGAATGATGCCGAGGCCGAGGCCAGTGCTCCAGAGCTGCCAAGGCAAACATCCAAGCCCACGGTAAACCAACCAGGGCCAGGGACCCAGGCCTCTCACCGGACTGCATAGTACCCTGTGGCTGTGTGTGCCTGCACCTGCGCACTGTGAAATCAACAGGACCTGCTTCCCATGCTCCTCCCACTTCCGTACAGGTTCCCGTGTTCTCAAAAGTATCTGTTCCATTCCCTCATTCTTCCTTTAGGAACTACTGAAAACCCTGTTGGTGGGAGCTCTGGCTAAGTCTGACCTTTAGGTTACTGGCAGAGAATCTCTTCATTCTCCTTTCCGTGAGCATGTTGCCTGGCTCTATTCTTTGCATGATGTGCCCTTCTCTCTTCTAGTCTCACCAGTTGTATTTGGTATCTTCCAATTTTTTTCATCATCCATTTATTGTAGACAATGTGGCCAAGACACATTCCTGCTAACCTCTGCCCATACACCCTTTACTTGGTTGTAGGACATTTGAATATCACAGAGGCAATGTTTGACTCCCCAAGGATGAGGAAACATGTATGTAGGTATGCTTAGTCAATACTGCACACGCACAAACTACTATTTCAAGATACTTTGCTCCAAGCTTCCAGAAGTATCTTTTTCGTTATTCTGTAGTTAGGCTTGTGATGGTGGTATCCTTGTCTGTGGCCTTAAAAATTGTTAAGTCAGAATCTAGATTACACTCCATCTTCATTAGCTGTTAAAGCTTTTTTTTTTTGAAGCTCCTTTTACCCCCAGATTACTCATTTGTGAAACCATAATGTCATTCTCTTTCATTTGATTATTGGGGATATTTTTCAGAGACGAATTATTCTTTTATTCACAAGGTATCTATTAAATAAGCCGTTACATCTAAGGAGCAGTAGTAGGTCCTAGGGATGCTAGTATGGATACAGCATCCTAGCATGGTATTTCATCCTCAGAGACCTATAGTCTATGGGGAAAGGCAGATGAAAAGCTACAGAAAGGCTGTCCATTATACCAAGAATAGGAATGAGAGATGAGAGTGGTGTCTTGCTGGAGTATGTCATCCATTCATAATTCAGGGCCTCTATCCTTGCTGTTGTACTTTCTTAAGCCTGTCCCCCAGTCTTTGAAAATATCCTTCTTTAACCTTAACTAGCTCCATATTCAATGTCATTTTATCACTGATGTCTCTACGACTACAAAGTTATAAAATAATACTCCAATTCCCCCATGGTCTTCATTTTCTTATAGACACATCGAGATTTGATATTATACTTCTTTCTTCCCCTGCACCAAAAATATGAACACCATGGAGCCTTAGCTGTTGCACACCAGCATCTAAGACTATATCTGAAATAGAGATAATTCAGCAAATACTTGCTGATTATGTGGGCAAATTAGTAGCTAAAAGAAAGAATATTGGAGTGAGTCGGTTAGCAATCACCTGGCATGGGGCCTGTATTTGTATCCAGATAGGAATTGTGGGTAGTTAAAGACAAGCTCTTAGAATGTTGGCAGCACCACACTCAAGATTCTCTAGCATACCTAAGAGCTAAGGGACCTAGTGTTCCAGGCTTCACAGGCTAAAGACTTATGGAGGCTTATTGCTCTAGACTTTAATCACCAGCGACACTGGCACTTGGCAGCTCTTGTAATCCTCGGCTTCCAGCAGTAATGGGCTGTGGCAGCAGATAGCAGAGAGCAGCAAGCAACAGCAGCCAGTGGTTGCTGGTGTCCCCAGCTGTCATAATAGACATAGACTATCAGGATCTTCAGCCTGTAACAGCAGCCAGTGTCACTTCTCTCAGAGCCCTTAAAGGGTCAGTTTCTTATCTCTAGTCCTTTGATGACTTGTCTCTGTCACCTCTGCCCCCCATCCTTTGTTCTGTTACTCTTCAGTTGAGCTTTCTTTGCATCTGTAATTTCCACCATCACAGCTGTGGCTTCTGCTGTGATGTTTCCTACCTCCTACCAGTGGAGGAAAGCCTTTGAACAGGCAGACTTCTGCAACAGGAAGTGTCCTGCTTATATAGTCAGGAAGAAGTGCTGGAGGAGGGCCATCTTTATTCCAGTTGTAGCAGATCTACATGCAAATGAATGGCTGCATTTGCACCAATCACAGGCTTTCTGTAATCTGGCCCAGAATAGCTGATGTTTTTGACTAGCTAGGGGTGGAGTCTAGGGTTAGATGCATGGGCAAAAATGTATGCAGACAGTGGGCTGGCAACAACTCATTTAATCCCTTTTAAGATGACTGGACTTGGCATGGAGCCTAAAACTTTTTTTTTTTCAAGTAGCACAGTTTTAGTCCTATAAAAGGTGCCCATGATTCCGCAGCAGGGGCTGCTCCCATATTGGGTTATGAGACATACACGGACATCTCAGAAGAAGAACCAGAGAAATTTTCTAACTCTACCAGAGGACACAGGTATGAATATAGTATGTGCTCTCCACAGTCAAGGGAGAAGGACAAATGAGAAACAATAGTTAGGTGATACAAGACATAAGAGATGACAGTTGCCTCTGACAGGTCATTGTGCCAGGGAGAAGTGAAGTGATTGGCAGCTGGATTGAGCCTCTCTACTGGCTGCTGTGGTCAGGCATGGTGTGGTTTTTTGGAAAATATTTGCATATTCTGAGAGTTCAACTCCAGCTTACCAGACCCAGTGAGGTCCTCTGGTCCATATTTAAGCTCCTCCATCCTAATGTACTGTTCCCTAAGGTGTTGATAAATTAGGGCTCAATTAGTTCGGCACCAGTTCCACTCTGCTCTTGTTACAGCACACAAAGCTGAGTCTGTTTAAATGAGGTTTTGTACCAGGTAAGTGAGCTCCTGGGCTGCAGTGGGATCGCTCCATTAAAGAAGCAGTTCAGAGACAGGTGGGTAGCGCCTTTCCCTGGGCTTTGTGACATTCTGGAGAAAAGAGGTATCTGAGGGTTGGTTCATGATGGATTGTGTAGGGTCTGAACAATATACCTGTGGGGTCAGCAAACCCAGTTCTTCTTCTAGTTTCTCACATGCGTTCGGGGCTTTGAAGACTTGTATTCTAAAGGAAACTGAAGAACCATATTGTTCTGAGATGTGATTTGGGTTTTGATTTTTCTTTTTTTTAATTAATGATACGTCAGAAGTAAAGAAATATAATTGCTGTGGTCTAGAGATACACATGTCCACACCCACCTGTGTGCACATGAAGACAGTTTAATTATTATAAACATGTGGGAGTCACATAATGAGTCTGAGCTATGTCACTTAAAAATATCACTGAGATTTGCTAGTGTGTTCTTGTCTTATCACCTCTTAGACACAGCAATTGTCTTTCAGTCTATGTCACTTCAACTTCAAGTGCACATAGATGCAATCTACTCTTCATATCAGTATAATCACACTATTTACACACACATACATATATATGTCTATATATATATGTATGTATATGTTTACAGATCACCACCACCATTATCATACAGAATAATATCCAAACATTTTAATTTCACATTTATAAGCCCCCTACAAATACTATCCTCCAGCACTGAGCATTTCAGATGAAAGGTATCGATGTGGAACATAATATCATATCTTTTGAAGGGGGAAACATAATAGTGTATCTTTCTTTGAGAAACATCTCCTCCAAATACCAACTTTTTGAGAGAATGTTCAGTAAATGTCTTTCCCCTGAAAAAATACAGGGAATATGAAAGATGCCTACAGATAGAAACATCTGTTCCATTCCTTTCTCTCATTTCTTCTTTTCTCATAGCTGTAACATATTCAGGAATAGCAACTTCTCTGATGAGATCTATGTGTTCAAAAGATTCAGAGGGAGCTCTAGCAGAAGCATTACCTCAAGGCTTCTAAAGAAGGGAGTGAAGAAAAAACCCAAACCAAACCAAAACAACAACAACAACAAACCCAACCAAACCCAAAACCCAAAACCCAAAACAAAACAAAACACCTAGAACTTTATCTACTCTCTGGCAAGAGGTATTCACTTGGAAATCAGGAGCACGAAGATCCAGCTAGTCAAGCTAGGATGTGAATTCATGTCTTCTTAATTTCAAATTAGTGTGTATGTGCCCTGAACCCCAACCTTTCTCCTAATTCTATATTACAACGTTTACTACCTGAGGCCACACTGAAAGCAACCCGTCATTGCCCTAAGTCTAGCTCCCTGAGCTCAACTGTGACTCTGGAGGTTGTATCTATGCCTTTGGCTGATTTTAATATGACATGAGGGCCTAGAAGTCCCTCTTATTCATTTTATTTATTTATTTTAATGGCCCAAATTTAACTTCACTAAGCAAATCAATTCAGCACCGAGGCTGAAATTTACAATATGCTCACCAATACTATGGCTCAACAGGGTGCATTAAGAGGCTAGTTAAACACCAAATGTAGTATAAATCTCAGCCTTATAGGTGTGCTGAAAACATAAATAGCTTCCAAAGAGCTGCGATCAATACCAAGATATATGTGAAGGCCCAGAGTGTGCAAATAATTTAAATTTTAAATTAGCCCCTGCTTAGTAATCCCCCATCCTTTTAGCATCCAGCGCTCTGTAGTTCCTGTTAATGGCACTAAGTTTCCAGTATCCATGTTTGAATCTCTGTTCAGATATCCAAACTGGAACCAAGTTAGCATTAAGGTCCATGTGTTGATTGAGATCAAGAAACAGAAATGAGAATGAAAAATCTTGAAGAAAAGATGACAGGGGAGGTGACATGGGCTGGGGCCATGGGACATCTGAGAAATAGATGATGTGGGAGAAAGGGTGAAGAGTGAACTAGCATTGAGAAAATATGAGAGAAAGTAAAGGTGACAGGTCCCTGGCAAAATGCATAATTGTGAACAATGCTATGCCTTCCCCTCATGGACCCAGTACTGCTGGATCGCTGGAGATGTCCATGGACCCCGTCTGCTGGTGCTTATATATGGCGGAGTATATTTTACCAAGCAGACATCCTGGAAGTCCTGGGTCCAAATGCAAAGCCATCTAAGCTGTGGAGTACCACCATGTCCTTTCTCCTTACAGTCCTCAGATCTGCTCATGGCTTAGCAGACCTATAGACATCTGGGAATTCCAGGAGGTGCTCAATGGGGAGAAAAGGTAATTTTTCATAGTAACTGTTGGCTCCTGAGGTGCCATGGGTGATGTTACAGACAAATTGACGACCATGGGGTAAGTTAGAAAACAGCGTACTCTAGAGACAGCCATCTCCAGGAAGATGGCTCCACAAACTCCGGATTACTTCTGTCCACTGTTGGCATATGCCAGCTCAAGCTGCTTGCATCCAAGGCTTGTTGCAGTAGGAAGAAGATTGCCAGCATCTCTATGGCCTTCCAAGATGGGTGATTGTCCATCAGAACCATGGCAAGTCCCATTATATTTGGTTGTCTTTCCAAGAAGCTACCAGAGGAGCTAAGTGAGAAATTACAAAGTCATTTCAGTTAACAAGCCCATGTGACTTATCTTTAATGTTATCATTCCATCCCTAGTCTAGCTGAATCCTCTGTAACATGGCATGATATTGTTCCAAGCACATATCTGTATCTTTGAATATGTCCATTCTCTTTCATTTTCAGGATCAGCTTTCAGTTCAGTAGGCAAGATTGCTCTTAATCTTTCTGTGTGATTAACCAGAAAGGAAGTGTTTGCCCTTCTGAGTACCTCAGATATTTTCTTGGCTCTCCTTCAGAATTTTCAAATTCTGTGTTCTCCAGTGTTTTGTGTATAATATAGCACTTCTCATGTGACTGTGTCTCATTTCAGGACATTGGCTAATTACAGAATACACTGGACATTTGGTATTGTTAATAGCACAATGTTCTGAATAGATTCAGGCAAATGGGCAGAGGGTATCACACAACACAGTGAGTTATTACTGAAGCCCAAAATGCTCCAACGCATAAACAAGTTCATTCTTAATCTTCACTGTGAACTAAGTGTGTAACGGACATTAATCCACTTGCACAAATCCCACAATGGAGAGATTTTTATTCCTGTTTTGCAAACACCAAAATGAGACTTTCATAAAATGGTTAAGCCAGTGGCTGAAGGTCTTGAAAAAATATGTATGAGTTGTGAACAGGAATTTGAAAGCCGACTCCATCCAGCTTCGACAGACTCACCAATAGCCTCGACAGAAACTGCACTGTGCCTCAGACAGTGAGAGCTGCTACCCTACTAAGCTTATAAATGATCAGGTCTGAGGGCCAGGCTTGTAATGAGCTGAGGGATTATGAATAAATGATTGCAACAGAGCCTACAATGGACTTTTGGGGGATGGGGATGTCATGGTCTAAAGCATGGGGTGAGGATGGTTTCAGTCACTCACACAGTGTTTTGATAATTGTAAATCATTCTTTACAACCTCACTATCTAAGTCAGTTTCTTTTCTTACCCACATGCTAGGCAGTTTTCTACCATAGTGACAAAACATCTGAGGAAACAACTTAAAAGGGGAAAGAGTTTATTTTGGTTCCTAGGTTCAGAGGTTTCAGTTCATGGCTTGCTGGCTCCAATGCTTTGGTCCTGGGTTGGGGACAAAGATCATGATGGTGGGGTGTTCATGGTGAGGCTGTCCACCTCATGGCAGCTAAGAGCCAGCCTGAGTGAGAGGAGCTAGGAACAAAATATATCACTTCAAGTCAGACACCGTGATATTTTTCCTCTAATTAGACCCTCTCCCAATAGTCAATCCAGCTATGAACTAATCAATGGATTTATCATAGCCCATCATGCATCAGTAAACTCCCAATAGCATTATCATCAAGCAGTCAATGTATGAGTCTTTGGGGACATTTTTTATTATCTAAACCTGTAAGAAATTCTACAACATCAAGACAAAGTATGTGTGTGGGGGTGCGGGGAGGGTGCGGCATCTTAATAAGTATCTATCATAGAACTCCACCGTTTTCCTGGCTATGATTTGAATGACATTGTCAAAATTCCAAGATCAGTTCACTTATTCCTGAGGAAATTTCCAAGTAAAAGGTCTCGTTATTTTCAACAAAATATCTTTGGCCCTTATGCATTCATTCAGCAAACACAGTCATAACTGTGATTCAGATCCTGTTGTAGGCCCTGGTGCTTAAGGACAAAGAGAAGGGCTTTAAAGTTACATAACTCATACAGGAGAGACAAAAATGCAACCAGGACTTACCTATAAAATTAAAATAACTGTGCACTTAAAGATTATTTACTCGGAGAGAGAGAAAACGAGAAGAGACTTTCCTGACTTTGGATGGTGACATTGGGCAGGGTGATGTAAGGAAGAGGGTACCTGACACAGCAGGCAAGGGATGCAGCTGGCAGCTGCAGGAGTGAGAAGCCCTGTGTATCTGTAGGTAGAGCAGACCAAGGTACCAGCAAGCCTGCTCTGAAATCTTTTGAAGCCAAGAGGCAAACATACCAAGTGGCACACAGCAATTTCCTTCTACCTCTCCTCAGCGTTTACTGACATGAGCCAAGCCTCCTCCTGTAGCAGCTCTGTTATTCTTGATGTTCCTGAGAGTTGGGGCAGTAGCACCAGATAAATGAGAGAATCAAAGATTTTGGGTCACGCCTTTAGAGGGTTTTGCTGTAGCATAGTGAATCACCTCAGGTTCTCATGACAGAAGCATGGGATGGGGGCTTTTCACATTACTGTGGCCAGGAAGCAAAGTATGACAGGAAGTAGTGGTTGGGTATGAACTTCAAGGTCTCCTCCCTTGACCCCAACTGTGCAATTCTGGCCCCTGTCCCTGAGTCTTCAGATAGACTCCTAAAGATCACCAGCAGCCAGAGAACACTCATTCAAAACATGAAGTAGATTAAATAATAGACTTCCAGCTCAGGCCCCAAACAAGCAATCCAGGAGGCTCTCCAGGTGCCAGGGCCTCCTCATTTTAATGCCTCTGGAGGTGTCAGCCAGGGAAGTCTCTTTGGAGGAGTCTTCAAGATCTACAGGATATCAACTGAGGAAAGACAAACAGCGGATACCTTGCAGGGGGGTTTTGCAAATCCATATGAACTAGTTTCTGCATGTAAAAAGATTTGCCAGCCTGAGGCAGGCTTGCACTATAGAGAAGTCATGTTTAAGATCATAGAAGAAAGTCAATAAAATGGGTCTTTGCGCTCTTCCTTTGGTCACTTTATTCTGTCCCCTCCCTTTGATCTTAGGTTGATTGGAGCTATTTTCCCCTCTCTCCTCTCTCTCCTCCTGGCTTTTCTATTGGCTTCTCTCTCTCTCTCTCTCTCTCTCTCTCTCTCTCTCTCTCTCCCTCTGTCCTTCCCTTCCTCCCTCAGCAGTTTAGAGAGAGAGAGAGAGAGAGAGAAAGAGAGAGAGATGTAATTATTCTCATTTACTACCTAAGGAGACTCAGAGGTGCAGACTCAGAAGCCATGGAGGCAGAATTTGCCCTGTAATGTGTCTCCACTACTATATCCAGTTCCATCCTTTTTGTACTTACCTCACTGGACACATATCTCGGTCCATGGTTATCTCTGGTCCTGTCTGCTTCACTCTAGACAGGTAGGTACCACACTCATCCTCTGTTACAAGTGAACAGACTGAGCCCCTCAATCCTTCCATGACTGGAGCAGCCAATGCATTACCTATACCTAGGGGGTATCACAGCAACAGCATTCTGTTGTCTCCAGTATCAAGTATCCCATGGTTTTTAGATGATGATGGAGAGGAAGATGATTAATGCTTTGGGTGAGCATAGAAATGCAGGAGTAAATAGATAAGCCAAGCCCCTGGATAGCACACCCAGCCATGGCTGCCTTGAGCTTGTGTGAGCTATGCACCAGAAACCCTCTGTAGCCTTTGAGCTGTCAGTACAGATTCCACCAGGGAATGAGCAATATCCTGAGCTTTTCAGGTCCCTCTGAAACCCAGCTAAGGAGAAAGCATGGAGTAACACTGAAACAGTTCCTGGAGCCTCTGGCCCTGGGCCTGGTGCCCTCGCTTGTGGAAATGGAAACATGAGGACTGTCTAACAGGAAGATGCCTCATTGTTCCTGACTTAAACCCAGTCACTGTCACTTTGCATCTCCCAGGCAGGTGGAGTGATGCAAGGACAGAGGAGGGGAGAGAAAAGGGAGAAGACCTCAGAGCCAGAGAAAGAGGCTACTGAAGAAGCTTCCTTGTGATATAGGCATTCAAGACAGGAACCCACTCACCTTTCCTATAAGAAAACCCTAAATGGGAATATCACTCTTCCCAATTATTGTCCGTGAGATACTATCACATCAAAAATTTTTCCTTCTATTTTTATTTCTTTTAACCTTTCAGATTACATCAAGTGAAATAGCTTAAATTAGTCCAATGTGCTAGCATCTCTAACGAAGATGATGCTGCAGTCTTCCCCACCAAGAGCTAAATCTGCCAGGTCAGAGTGCCCGGATCAAGCCACGAAAGCAATTCAGCTTCTACTGTGCTTTCTCCTTTTTAAGAGTTATCTGTTTCCAGACGGAACTGTCCTTGTATCTCTCAAGGAATGGTGGAAGGTGTTTATTTAAATCTGATTCACAGTGTCTGTAAACATTGAAGAAAACACCAGACAACCTCTTGCAGACAACCCCCAAAAAACCTGGAGGAGAGGCAGAGAGGTCTGTAAGCAGGGGACAAGAGCCTTGGAAGATATGCCTTGGCAGCCTTGCTCTGAGGACTTCATGGAAATTCTGGAAAGTTCTAGAGGCCAGTTTTGAGGTAGCTGTGCAGAGACTTGACTCCTGCAGCCAGCAGGGGCCCCCCTGAGCCCCTGCATTCTCAGAGCAAACATCAGTCTCTCTGCTCTTTGTCTTTAATGACCACAGCCATGGGGGAGCAGCCTTTACTCCCAAGGAGGCTGTTTGTATCCAGTCCATGAGGAGAGACCTAAATTGGCATTCCACATAGTAATAAAAAAATTCCCAGCAATTATTAAAAGATTCTTATCTCTTGCTCCCTACGTGGATAATGAGTTCCTTCTCTGCTGGACTGAGACAGGCTGTCTCTGCTCACACTTAATGAAACTGGACCAAGTTTGCAAATGAGCTTGCCCTGCCTCTCCTCTTAACCTCTGCTTGTCGAGCTGTACATCAAAACTCTGGCTTCTGTCTTTTCTTATTAACAGCCCGTAATCTTACCAGGGACCTTGCCTTGGCACTTCCTCTTTACATCTGCAGATCTGGCTTTGGCTGGCCGTAACAACTGGGGATTTTAGCTCCTGGATCTGTAGTTAGAACATCTGGGTGACCCCGTTTAAAGAAGGCTGAGGGGTGACAGGAAAGTTTTATCATGTATTCTCTGATAAGTCATTCATTCCCTACCACTTTTTTTTTTTTTGTAGGACACAATGATCCTGGAAACTGTTTAGCAATGCTTTTAATGAATGTCCTCTCTACCTGGGCTGAGTCAGGTGAATTTACTATTGTGAATTTACTATTTTGGGGCTTTTGAGGACTTTCCTTTATTTTGATATCATTTCAATAAAAAGCCTTTTGAAATAGGAATAGCTCTTTTGAAGTAGGGGATACTTAAGTAGGTAGAGTTTTCACTGAAAGGCTCACCCGTGTTCCCTGCCCTGGAAGACAAAGAAAGAGATGTGTGTATATGCCAACGGGGGCATTGCAGGGGCCCTGGTTCACATGCTGGAACCCTGAGTGTGTAAACCATTATTTTCACATTGATTAGGTGATCATTTCAGGAAATTCTGCATCTGGAAAGTATGGCTGCCTTTGTCAGAAAGATTTTTTGTTGGAAAATAATAATTCACTTCAGGGATGTTTCATTCGGATACTTCCAGCTATGTGTTATAATGCTATATAGTAGAGAAAGATCACTCAAGGCATGGCAGCTTAAGTGTGTGTGTGTGTGTGTGTGTGTGTGTGTGTGTGTCCTGATTGTTAGGACTGGGAAATCAAGCAGATTCCTTTGTTCTATTCTTTTGCCCTCTATAACACAGCTGGGAAGCTGGTATCTCAGGGAGGGATATTTACTTGATGACAAGCTTGTCCTAAGTGGCTTTGCTCATGTGCATGGCATTTTGGAGAGGACAAACTCTTGGAAAGTTCTCCTTACATGGGCTTTCCCCTGCCTCAGTGTGTTCTCGAGGGCTCATTCAGGGTCTCCAGCAGGTCTGGACTTTTTACACGATTGTTAGGTTCCCAGTGATGCTTCTAGAAACAGGCAGCAGAAGCTACTGGTCTCTTGCAGATTCTATAGCTGATGTACACTGAGTATCCTTGGATGCCTTCCCAACCTAGCGAATCTCTGGTCCCACTTGGGTAATACACAGAGGAGAGGTTCTTCCTGTCATTCTTATACCTGGGTGTGTGTAAAAGTAACTTGGGAAACTTGGAACAAAAGACAGACTCCTGGAATCTCCTGACCTGAATCCTGATTTAAAAGCACAGGGCTAGGATACAGGAATCTGTGTGTTCTGCCCCATTCTTGTGATTTTGATGTGAGCCAGGTCTGGTAGCCACTGGCCTGTGTCCTTCTCTGTTTTTTTTTTTTTATTAGCTTCCTGAAGTGCTAGGTCCTCATTTCAAAAGGACTAGGCAATTAGCCCTCTCAGCTGGTAAAACCAGTTTGGTTATTGAGGAGGGAGAGCCCTAGGGTGTGTTTTCTATACTTAGGGTTTGACCAATGACCTTACCTAGCTGCCCTACAGATGCCATTGGTCACCAGGACAACCCAGCCAGGAAAGGTTAAAGGCTCAAAGAAAACACGTCTTCACTATTGGGAATGGGGGTTGAGACAACCCTAAGAGCAGGAGATATATATATATATATATATATATATATATATATATATAAAAATACAAACATCTCTCTTCCGATCTTAGTGTGTGTGTGTGTGTGTGTGTGTGTGTGTATAATCTTGATATATATATATATATATATATCAAGATTATAATATATATGACCTTTTAATTATAATTTAATTATAATATATATGACTCTTGATGTCTTCTTCTTAGACTTTCAAATAAAGGTCAAGATTATTTGCTATTTCCAAAGTATACCCTATCCCTACCCCTTAAGCCCCTTTTGTTCTCCAAGGACATCTATATTAAAATTAAATTCTGTGTTCATGTAACATAGTGTTTACGAGGGAGATCCTGGGTTTAAAGACATAGATAGAATCTTGGCCCTAGTGTTCTGCATGAGTTTACCATGCTATAATGACCTTTGCATCACTTCCATTTTTTTTTCACTGTGCAAAATGCTAGTATAGTCTGCACTATCCTGTTTGGGAAAGACATAAAGAAGTGCTTACGAAGTCCCCAGTGCAGTGTCCAGTGCTCAGGAAATGGTTCTGCTATTACATTTTCATTTGTTCTATTTTGATAACACTTAACATGCAATCTCTCCTTAACGTATTGTAAGTGTGCCATTCAATATCGTTATCTATGGATAATGTGTAACAGATGCCTGAAACGTCTTTATCTGCCCCAGTTGAAACTCCATACTATCCACTTGCCCTGGCCTTTGGAGATGGCTATTCTATGCTCTGCTTCCTTGAGTACACTCATTGTAGATAAGTCACACTCAGTATAAGCAGGAGATGTTTGTTTTTCTGTACCTGGCTTGTTCCACTTTGCATAATGTCCTCAAAGCATAGTGCCCTGATGTCTCACAGTACAGGATTTCTTTTCTGAAAATGTTGGGCCAGATCTCAAGGTGTGAACAGTTGTGTGCCTTTACTAAGAAATACATACTAAACCAACGCTTTCCTTGCATGAACATCCCAGGATGAACATCACATATGTTAAAGATTAGGCTACTTGCGTGTGTTGTGCTGTTCCAGGGTAGGAACACAATGAGTTTATTTATATCAAAGTCTCCACAAACAAGTGAGCAATGTGCTTGGTCATCAATGCTACCATGGGTTAGCAGTGCTAATGAAACATCATGTGCTCTTGCTGTGTTTTCTCAGTTTGTGTATTGGTCCTCTATGGAGGGTTTAAGGTCAGAATGCTCGGGTTTTACATTATAATCCCTAAAAAGTACAACCCTTAATTTTAAATCCCCAAAGATTAAAATTCTTCACTTAAAATTCTGTTAAAAAAAAAAAAAGCACAAATCTTCATAGATTAAAATTCCAAGTGTTGAAATCCTAAAAATCAAAAATCACCCAAATGGTAGTCCTCCCTTTACAAAGGCTGTCTCGCAGAAGACGGAGGCTGAATTCTGGAGAGCAGATCAGCCATGTGATATGAGAATAACAAAAAGTTCCATTAAAAACTCCCCATGTGACTGCATCAGCATTCTTTCCAGATGACGAAATCTCCAGAACTTTAAATGAAGTAAAGATGTATTTGCCAGAAGAAGCCACAGAAGATAACTAGTTTGAAAATATTTATGTCCATGGCAGGGTGGATAGACCCTTCTGGAGGACTGTTGCTCTGGAATCACTAGCATGGTTTGTGAGAAATCTGTGATCCGTTCACAAATGCATATGGAATGCATCTCTGCACATCCAAAACAACACAGAAACATGACACATATGTCGGGAAACCTTAACAGGGAATGATCATTCTGTGGATATCAAATCGTAGCAGAATTTCAAAGAGAACAATGTCACATAGGAAATAAATATGTGTGTATTCTCCTAGGAAAACCAATGCTCTGAAGGACAGAAAATAAAATAAAAATAAAATAAAATAAAATAAAATAAAATGAAAAGGCAACTCTCTATCCAAATTAAAAAAAAAAAAATCTTTCAAATACAGCCCATGCTTGTGACAGCTCGCCAGCTCCTATGGAATGCCTGTGTTTCGCATTATCTCTCCCTGTAATGCACTTTTCAAACAGTAAATTTTCTTTTTAGTTATTTCTATTTGCTCTTCTGTATTAGATATTTACCTCTATTACGTTAAGCCAATGGGTGCTTTTTGTTTTTGCAATTCATTACGCTGCACATTTCATCTTCGTACGATTTCCAAAGAGTTAAAGGTTGTGGGAAGACTTTCAGAAAGCTCTAACTCATTTTGGACGTTTCTTTTTCAAAGGATTTGATGGAAGTACATTATCACAAGGTGTCAGTAAACAGTATGTTTATGAATTAAATTGTGGAACCTCCCCAATCAACAAAGAGGGGTCTCCTGGTGTATTTTCATTATGGAAGATAAAAATGACATGCTAGCTCAGGTCTTTGGATGGCTGCAGATGTAATGGTAACCCATCACTGTTTTTGATTGATTTTATCCAAAGACATAGGCTTTCTGTTCTCCTTATTTAGATAACTGCAATTATAATATAGGGTTTGTATAACCCCAATCATAGATATACAAATTCATATATTTCACTCTTTCACTTTTTTTTTTTTTTTTTTTTTTTGGTTTATTCGAGACAGGGTTTCTCTGTGTAGACCTGACTGTCCTGGAACTCACTTGGTAGACCAGGCTGGCCTCGAACTCAGAAATCTGCCTGCCTCTGCCTCCCAAGTGCTGGGATTAAAGGTGTGTGCCGCCACCACCATCACCTGGCCACTCTTTCACTTTTGCACTAACAGTATTTGTTTATCTTTTTATACTGACAAATTATCATAAGTGTATTTGAATGATAATGCTTATAAAATATGCATATCATTATTGTCTATTTTACTACACAGCATGAGTGTATTGGTCATTTTTCTACTGCTGTCGCAAAACTCTAGATTATTTATAAGAAAAAGTTGTTTATTTAGCTTGTAATTTTGGAAGTCTAAGGACAGTGACTGGACTCTGCTCTGCTTTGTTCTGGTGAATCTTCAGAGAGAATGATACCACAGAGACTAGAGTGCACATGGGGGAGGAGGTGATTTGGGAAGAGAAGAAGCCCGAGCAAGAACAGGAGCTCCTCTCATGTTGAATTTAGCTTTTGCTTCTTCTTATGCCTCCTCTTCTTGTTTCTCACATGTGAGGAAGAGGAAGACAGTATCTTAACGTCTCCAACATCTCCGTGTCTGTCTCCAGCTGAAGCCTGTGATGACAGGGATAGAGCTATAAGCACAGAGACATATGTCCACAGCAAACTCTCAGTCGAGTTAACTT
Source organism: Rhabdomys pumilio (assembly GCA_030674055.1). Classification (NCBI taxonomy): domain Eukaryota; kingdom Metazoa; phylum Chordata; class Mammalia; order Rodentia; family Muridae; genus Rhabdomys; species Rhabdomys pumilio. The sequence goes on from JANHMN010000002.1 coordinate 220,198,896, forward strand.
GCTCCCTGAGACCAGCTTTAATCCCTTCCAATGAGACTGTTCCCTGTGACCTGATTCCCTCCTGTGAAGTATTTCTCAAGGGCTCCACTGTCTTTCATTTCTCTCCTAAGGACCAAGTTTCCAACATGTGAATTCTTGTGGAATGGACAATAGAGGTCTACAAAAAGTTTTGCCACAATCTAGATTTCTCAAATACATTATTCTTTAAAAGTTGTAGTGAATGAATTGTAGACAACTTGAGGGCTGGTGAGATGGCCCAGTGAGTGACATGAGTTTGATCCCTGGAACACACATGAAGAAAACAATTCCCTGAACTATCTTCTTATCTCCACATGTTTACCATGGTACACATATAAAAATAAACACACACACACACACACACACACACACACACACACACACAGAGAGAGAGAGAGAGAGAGAGAGAGAGAGAGAGAGAGAATAAAAAATTAAAATTAAAATTCTTTATTTTCCCAGAATTATATCTCTTTGGATTTTGAGCCTTCTGTATTAAATGTTCATTGGGTAAAAGGCCACATGCTATAAGCCTGGCTGGAATTTCTCTTTCCAGCACAGTGTACACTTTATGCAGGTAGACGGCTCATAATTCATCCAAGTACAGAACATACTGCCTTATGGTAACCTGCATAGATTTCTTAGTTCTATATAGAATCCTGTGAACAGCCCAAAGGGACATGTATTCCTCTAGAGATGTAGTACCAATATAGAGCTCAGAGTGCCGGTAAGGAGCTCATAGGGACTGATGGAGGACTCACAATAGTGCTTGTGTGCTTCCTGGTACCCTATGTACAGCTCTCAGTGGTAGTGCATTCTCCAGACTGCTTAGGAGCCTCATAGAATTCATTCTTCATTTTATCCTTCCATAGTACACTTTATAAAGCTAATTGTTCCATATACGACATATATATCCCTGTATATAACTTACAGCATTGATTTACTATTGCAATGTGCAAATCTATGTTGCCCTGGAGAGTCACTGTAGTCCACATATAAGAACACAGTGCATGTTGTAGAGGCCGTACTATCTTGAGTAGACATAATTATACTCTTCAAATATTGGCCAGTATTGATCTCATATTCGGCTCTATTAAGCTAATAATACCCTGAGAGAGACTAGAGGATGATAGTATAGACACCTGATAGCAGTCACAGTGCACAGCAGTTAGTAACATTCCATCATATAGCTCTCAGTATACTTTCGTATGGCTCATAATGCCCCTAGGTAGACACATTATGGCTACCTAGATGAATTCATCCAGCCCTATTCTTTTCAGAGCCTATAGTGTCATCCATTAAAGCTCATAGAGAACCCATATAGGTTCTGCAATTCCTACTATAGTCCTCACACTGTAATATAAGTGCTCCTACTACACATTTAGTGAGGACATGGCTGATGGTTTAGAACATATAGTGAAATAGCTAGAAGTTTTAATACCCAGGATAGAGCTCTACAGCGCTCAAGTGACCTGTGTAGACCTAACCATGAATCTATACTGATCTCAGAGTCCTGTGCATAGACCTCACAGTGTCATTGACAGAGTTCATCACTGAACTGTGCAGAACACATTGCAAACTCCACCTCTATTGAAGTCACTGTGCTTCTTATTCAGGTCATACTTCATCTGTCTGGAGGTCATCATGTACAGGCACCATGGTCATCATGCCCTGTGTAGGGCTTGTAGAGCCCTGTATAAACCTCAGGATGCTTGCTTCATTAGGGTTATCATTGCCGTGAGGAAATATCACGATCAAAGCAACTTCACGAAGGGTTTACTTGGTTTACACTCTTACATCACAGTCCATCGCTGAACGTAGTCAAGACAGGAACTCAAACAGGGCAAGAACCTGGAGCCAGGAGCTGATTCAGAGGCCATGAAGGGATGCTGCTCCAGGGAAGGGCTTGCTCTTCGTGACTTGCTCAGCCTACTTTCTTTTAGAACCCAGGACCACCATCCCAGGGGTGGTAACACCCACAATTGGCTGTACCCTCCCCCATCAATCACTGATTAACAAAATGTCCTACAGGGCTTTCTACAGCTTGGTCTTATGGAGATGTTTTTTTTCACTGAGGTTCTCTCTTCTCAAGATACCCTTATCTTATCTCAAGCTGACATAAAACTAACCAGTACAGTGGTCATATAGAGGGTCATTGTACCATTAAAACAACTCACACTGCACCAATATGTAGCCCAGGGTATACTTGTGCTGAACTGATACTGTCCTGTAGGAGTCCATGGTGCCCTATAGAGGTTTTAATGTAAAGTATATACTTCGTAGAAACTGTTTACAATTATTAACATTTTTAAACAATATATTTTTTTTAATTCTTAAGAATTTGATGCAGTGAAAATTGGACACTAACCTTTCCTCCTCATTGCCTCCCATAACCACCTTCTACATTCTCATTCCTATCCACCCAACTTAATGTCCTCTCTGCCCCACATTGACTCTCATTTGTGATGCTCGACTTGTCTTTTTGTAGCTCTTAGCGTACCTGTTAGGACCCATTTGAAGGCCTCCTGGTTTGTGGACAGTTCCTACTGCACTGTCTAGAGTTCAAAGTGTGCTGTGCAAAGCTCACACTAGGAAGTCCTCGGCCAGTTTGTTTGCTAGAGTTCATACTGCAGCTGCAGAGATCTCTTAAAACCCTCTGTGGGATTTACTGGATACCTGCACTGAACTCACAGAGCCCTTTGCAGAAGTTGGAATGTCTATATACAATACATATAGCCTTTATAGAGCTTAAAATTTATTTTCATACAAGCGTGAAAGATGAGTATTATGTTGATTTTATGTCAAGGGTTAAGGGTTAATGAATAAACACATTTGCTTTTGTTGATATTAATTAATTAATTAATTAATTAATTTATCTATTATTTATTTATGCAACTGTTCAAGTTTACCGTAACACCTCACTAGCAGCTATTGGCAATACCGAAATGAAAGTAACTAGCTACTTCTAATGAAGCTGTAGATATAAACAGCAGTCAGTGGGCTAGATTTAACTTAATCTTTACCTTCCTTGACCTTGTATGACACAATCCTAGTGCAAGGTGTTTGAGGTCAAACTTCCTGTCAAAAGTGAACCCTTCCTAATTCACTTGCATCTCCTTTGATCTTCCGTGACAAAAAACAAACTTGGGGAAGAAAGGATTTATTTGGCTTATACTTCCACAACACTGTTTATAATTGAAGGAAGCCAGCCCAGAAACACAAACAGGGCAGGAACCTGGAGCCAGGAGCTGATGCCAAGGCCATGGAGGGATGCTGCTTACTGGCTTGCTTCCCATCATTTTCCTCCTCTTGTTCCTTTCCCCTCTTCTTGTTTATTTTTTAATAGGTCTCTTGTCATCTGTTTCTCAGCCAAGACCCTGGTGACAGTAATAGAACTATATTCATGAGTTGCTGTGAGGGGTAAGTTACATCACAATTCTAGGAAGAATGGTACTTCTGTGCATTTTGTTCGGCTGGTGAAGAAAGGCATGGAGAATGGGTGCAAATGCAAGCCCTCCTTTGCAGCCCAGAACTTAATGTTCAGTATGAGTTAAGATGCATACAAAGGGATACGACACGCAAGTCATCTCAGACGGACGATGGTATTTATCATGAAGTTGACTCTAAGAATCTTTCATAACTTAAAAGCATAGGTGATGTGAAAACTAAGACATACAAAATCACATCCCTGTGTCAAAGGAATATTTCCTATATTTAAAAAGCCTTGTCTGACCATGAGATTAGGAGTTGAATATTCCTGTCTAGCTGTAACTGGACGTTTGTTTCAATATAGGAAGTGGTAAATGGTCCACTTAAATCTTCATTGCTTTGGTTTATAAGAATTGTTGATTTCCCAGTTGAGACACTAATCTCCTAAACAGCCTTAGATTTACACACACACACACACACACACACACACACACACACACACACCAAAACACTTCTAGTAAATGATTGCATGGATACGCACATATGTATGCATGCATACGTGTGAGCTCTCACAGTGCAGGAACAAAAACAAGGAATCATAATTCTGAGATCACTAGACCCTACATCATACATGAGTAAGACAGTCTCCTGAGCTAGTACTACTCAGTAATAGTATCAAATTTGGAAAGGAGGAATTTGAAAACAGGCACACAGAAAGAAAGGCAGAAATCTAAAGGCTGCAAACATTAAGGATTGGAAGCAAATATCACATGTTAGCAGAGAGATGTTAATCAGATTCTTTATTAGTTTACAAAAGGATCCAATTGTGTTGAAACCTTAACCTTAGCCTTCCACTTCTAGTACTCCTGATGGTTTGTGTTTCAAAACGCCAATTTTGTGTCACCTTGTTTATGAGAATCCTTGTGAAGAAACAGGGTTACAATTATCATCTTACTAACATCAGTAGTAACAGTTACAATAAGCATTTTAGACTGAACCATAACCATAGCAACCGTGTGAGGCCGTTCTCTGTGTGTTCCTAAATCTCTTGTGAGCACTGGGATTATTATTCCCACTTTCTGGGTAGGAAAACCAAGGCTGAAGGCCTTAGGAGGTTTAAAGATCACTTTTAGGGTCACCCATATGGGAAGAGGTTCTGCAAAGTTTGGCACTCAGCCACCTTCATTCCAGAGTCACTTTGTGACTTGGGAGATTCTCAGGCAGAGAAAGTTCATGGGAGTCACTCCAAGGATCAGTCACTTTCCATTAGACTCTGGAAATAAGAAGTGGTGAGAGACTTGAAAAGTGTAATGGTGACAAGGCAGGGGTTAAGTGGGGGAGAAAGGTCCCTAGGGCTGAGTCATCTGCTGTGCCTCCAGTGTTCCATCTCAGCGCCCACCGAGGCCAGGCTGCTTCTCTGTCATCGCTGGCTTATTTTCTTGCAAGACATCTTAGTCATAAACTCAGTAAGTCCTTTCCCATCAAGAAACCCCGGCAAGCTACTGGGAAACACACAAACCAGTTTTGCAGCCTGACTCCATCATATTATAAGCCTTAAGATTGAAGGAGGAGGTTCAGAGGTTAATTAAAGTCAAAAGTTTGGAAACTTTTTAATTGTTCATTTAATTATGCTGCGCTCCTCCCTCCCCCTCTCCCTTTTGTCACACCTGAGCAATGGCTTGGAGAAAACACGCTTCTTACACAGATGTTTCTCCTTAAAACCTGCCTCTCCCCCAAAGAAAATAACAGGCTGGCTGGCTGTCACTGTGGTCATCCAAGAAATGCAAACCCAAATTGTCAAGGTCTCAGGAGTTGGGTGCTGTAAGCAGAGGGCTTCTGACACAAGCTCAGAGCCCCACTATGTGCTGCAATGCATCTCTTGGAGTCCCACTGTGTGCTGCAGTGGAATTCTTTGAGTGGTATTTGGAGGTGGGCATGGGCATTACCTATAAGGATAGGATTGTGGAGCTGGCTGATGAGTTTTCCTCCTAAGCCTTAAGGTGACTTTGGGGAAGTTTTAAGTCTTTGACTCATACAGAAAACCACAGAGGTGTGAAAGACAAACAGGCTTATGGATATTGTGCCAATTAAATGAAGCCCTGTATCTAAAGCACCTACTACAGTATTCGAGGGCACAGTCATTCTGAAAGACAGGTTAGACCCTTGGGGATGGTAGTCTGTTGACAACCCAAGGCTGTTGTATTACTCCCCTTGTCCTTTGTTGAGACAAAACCAGAAAATGGCAATCGGTCCAGACTGGCCCCTTATGTTAACGTCCCTGTCGACTTGTGCAGATTTCCAGATGCTGCCAGGCCTCAGAGTGAATTATTGACTTAGAATTCACTCTTCACAGAAAGATGGGTCCCATGTGAGACAGCTCCCAGCTTCCAGAATTCACTCTGGGGCTCCTTCTTTCTCATTTACTAGGTGGGCTCCCCTTGGCCTGAGGGAGCTAATATGTTTCGTTTTGCAGTGAGTTTTGTAGATTTCATCTGGCCAGATGTTCCTCTGTGTGGCCTCCTTAAAGCAATGTGGGAGGGAAGGAACACCCTGGAGTACATGGGTTTTCAGCCAAGAGTACTGGTGTTACACCACCCCGGACTACACCAACCTCCGTCACTGTCACCGCTGTTAGGGAGCAAGACTGCATTCCAGGCTGAAAGCAGAGAGGCAGTGGTCCTCATGCCACTTTAGATATTTCTTATTTTTATTAGGCATGCTCGAAAGATTATTCCTATTGATAACACAGACTGTACTGTCAGAGATGTCTTTCAAGAAAGGAGCCCAATTATAAGCTATTACCAAATGCTTCAATGGCTATTCTGCCAAGTGACTACGGAAGAAGTAATGAGTACTAGCTAGGACATTATGTATTTTGTTTGCCTAAGTCTTTTCTTCCAGTATTCCAACTGTAGCCAACCAGCATCCTTCCCTTCTACCTAGCTTAAATCTGAAGGCATTTAAGCATCTTTGTTAAAACTCAAAGTCCAAAGCAGTGCCCCTAAAAGTTCAGTGGAGATACAAAGTTTTCACAGGAGCTGTGGGAGGCCTTGTCATTCATCAACCAGGAATGAGGGCAGGCAGCTCTATCTTCCCTTAGACTGTCAGCCACCCAAATGAAGCCCAATGAAAAGAAAAGAAACAAGAGAACTATGCCCTGCACTTCTTTGATTGAATAATGTGAGTTTTAAAACCCAGCTCACAATTTTGGATACCAATTAGAAATCAGCCATCCTGATTGGATTCTAGGAACCTGTATCTCATCAGAGGGGTGGTTTGGGTATCATGACTTCCAAGAGCACCTATTAATCTAGAGACAGTTGTTGTGGCCTGACTTTGAAGGTGATGAGAGAAAGGAAAACAGTGTAGTGACAGCATAATGGTGACAACCAGAGTAGGAACAGCTAGAAGGCCCCTCCAAGAGGATGCTCTTACAGCACGCTAGCTTCCCCATGACATCTCTGTATTAAATCGCCGCACAGCTTCTGGACTGAGACCCTCCTATGAGAGCTGAATCGATGGAAGGTTGGAAAGAAGCAATGAAGTGTTCAAAGACACCAGTGACAGAATCCAGATGTGCTGAACTCTTAACTGGCCTGCCTCCAGGTCTGTGGGACTTTGCTTTCCCATTATCCTGTCTATATTTCTAAGGTGTTACCTGCCCAGATCGACTGAACCAAGTTTCTGCTTCGCACTCCTGTGGTGCCAATCAAATTTGTATCTGTTTTTCTGTGGCTGTGTTTCCTTCTTGAAAACTTGACCATCACAGGCTATGTATCCAGCTATGTATCCATTTGCCATTTTGCTAATATATTGTATACAATATGGGAAAAATATCCCTAAATAAAAGTCACAATAGTTTTGTGCGATCCTGAGCAAGGATCCAGATATTACAGATAGTCCCAGTGGGGGTCATAGATAACAATAAAGGCCAGCCTTTTCATGAACAATGGCCAGTGGTTATTCAATCCTGACTGTGTACTGATTTTCAATTACAAGCTTGTTATATGTCATAAATCATCCATTCCTCATTAGAATGATCAAGGCCAGGACTCAAGTGAGGTGTAGGAGTCTCTTTGGATTATAATGCAAAACTAGATTCCAAGATTCTGAAGAGTGAAAAGCCTCATTAAATTTGTCACCATATATTCCCACTTGTTTCAGCCTAGCCCCAGCCTTGCCTTAGGGAGGATGTGAGAATATATCCTTCTTCCTTCTACCCAGCTGCTAACTTCTTCTCTTCTACCTAGCTTAAACCTGAAGACATGACCGTTCAAGGTCACATGAACCTTTTACAAAGAGCAAACTGTGTTTGTCACATTTCTAGGGACTACAGAGAGCAAGTGGCAGAATTTGAATTCTTAGCCAAAACCCATTTCTTTTATGCACATGAAGTTATAGGTTTTTCACTTTCTTCCAATTTACAAACACAGTCGGAGAATATATTCTAGGACTGCCCACTTCTCGGAATCTCAGTCTTGTGTGGAAGAATCTTGAGGGAGAGAAGGACCCAAAGAGGAAATGGGCTGGTAGAGGAATGTCAAGGCTGGATCGAAAGCTGATGAGAATGCGCATGTGCCACATTGTCTCTCTGTCTATATTAAGCAGAATGTTTTGTTGCTGTCAATTCTCAGAACAGGCAGTAAGTGTAGTTTTTAGAATATGGCATGTGTTAAACCCACAGTGAAAACATGGGTGTGAGTAGCTTTAAGAATAATCTGAAATACAAAACTGGGGCAGGAGAGATGGCCAAGTAGTAGTGAAGATGCTTCTTCTTCTTCCACAAGACTAGACTTTGGCTCTAGCAACCATATCAGGCAGCTCACAACCACCGATTCCTCTAGCTCCAGCTTAAAGGGATTTGAAAGCTCTGACTTCCACAGACACCGGCACTCCCGTGCACAGAAGACCCCTACACAAGCACAAATGTTTATACATACTTAATAAAAATAAATCTTTTAAAGTAATAGAAAGTGTAAAGAAAATAATAGGAAGTCGTTTCTATCCTTTTCCTCCTCTCCCTCCTCCTCCTTCTCTTCCTCCACCTCCTCCTCTTCTTCCTCCTCCTCCTCCTCCTCCTCCTCCTCCTCTTCCTCTTCCTCCTCCTCCTTCTCCTCTTCATCCTCATCATGCTTTCCACAACAGTCCTGGGGTTTCTGATTAAACTTAATATCAGGTAAACTCAGTAGGGATTTTTGATTGCCATTTTCATGGGGATGGGTCAGGGAATGCACCACCTCTATGGTTTCTATGTATAGAAACAACCATATTAAAGAAAGAATGTGATAAGGGTACACATCTTTATTGCTGCAAGTGTTTCAAGTCAGGATAATTAATATCTAGAGAGGAATCTGGAAATTTAAAATGATGGCTTTGGGAAAGGGCTTTATAGCAATACCTGAACCAAGATTTTAGAATATGCCTGTGAGCTGCCATTCACTGTGCCTGTTGGGTAGTCACTTATAAATTACGATGTTAAGGGAGATGAAGGGGCAGAAAGGAAGTGAAAAAATTGTGACTGAGGGTGTTGGTTGTATAGCTGAGAAGTTGCATGTATTTAATGCTATTGGCTCCATCCTCCTCCCCTCCTTTCACCTGTGCGCGCACGCGTGTGCGCGCACACAAACATGCACACACACACACACACACACACACACACACACACACACTTATCTGTCGAACTTTTTGAACACGTATTTTTTATTGAACATGTATTAGCCGATGACTAAGTCTCTGGGTAGAAAACCACCAGAGACCTCAAATGGCTCCTGCTATATTGCCTTGCTCACTTAGGACCTCCCCTTTTTGGTCTGGCATAGTCCTTGTCTAGAGTTTTGTAGGACTTTGCCGTGCTGATACAGAAGTATCCCCCAACATGCTTCCGGCTTCCAATGCTGTGTAAGTCTGTTTTTCATTATTGTAGTAAATACCTGTGAAAAATTAGCACAAAGAAGGGAAAATGTAGTTTGGCTCCCATTCTCAGGCCATGGTTGTCAGGCTCCACTGTTTTTGACGTATGATGAGACAAGTTGTCATGACAGCATAGGAATGTGGAGGGGAAGTTTCTGCTGATGACTTCTGAGAAGCAGAAGGAGACAGGGGACGTGGCAAAAACTTCAAAGTGCTCAGTGATGAGATTTCTCAAACCTCATCGATTCTTAGTCATCTTGATAAATACCATAAAACTGTAAATGTATCAAGGAATTAACCCAGTGTTCAGTCCAAGACCCCATAACACAGTCAACTCTAAGTAGCTTAGCCAGGGAGACTGAGCCCTTCAACACAAGAGCTTTTCATGGGTACTTGATAGTCTAACCATAAAAAGTGAAGGTTTCTGTGTGAAGAAATCAAGGTAACTTGGAAGCTTGTGCATGAGGGAAAAATATAATCAAACTTGTACTGGTGGCCCTAGTAAGGCAAGGAAGAATGGAAAGTTGGAGGTTCTGGAGTAAAAAAGCGTGTGGGGGCTAGAGGGGGGGGACATTGAAGTAGCTTTAAGGTCAGCTTCTGAATCCAGTGATGATGTTACCCCTAGGCAACAAAGACCTTTCTGTGTTTGTTGCCATGGCAACCACCAAACTTCCAGCGTACACCTCACCTGTGCACCTCTCCTGAGCTCAATGGTGAGCATGATCACTTGGCATATACATCACAGCCCAAATAAAAGATGAAGGCTCTGACCCCTTGCCATTTTTCCTCTTTCTTCTCTTCCTAGCTTTCCCCCCAATAAACCTCTTCTCATGGGACTGTGTTGGCCTGACATGATCATTTTAGAAAAGAGCTGCCTTCCAGCACAACAGTCTATATGTATCTGTGTATGTGGGTGGGTGTTTATGTGTGTCTGTGTGTCTGCGAGGGCATCTATGTGTGTTTATGTATCTGTGGTCGTTGTGGGTGTCTATGTATGTATGTGTATTTATGCGGATGTCTGTGTGTGTTTGCAGCAGAAGTTTGGGTTCGAAGAAATATCTGCATAGGTATAAAACACTGATTTGAGATTGAAAATGGAAGATTAAAGGACATATTTAGATCATTTGACAATCTCTTGGGTATGTTAACCACTAAGAAGATTGAGCATTCTGGTTTCCAGATAGGTAGTGATACTATTAAACCTTATATCTGAAATGTAGAGGAATAGAAGGTCTCAGATCAGAGTGCAGGCCAAGGTAGGGCAGTCCAGAATCCCTAAGTGACTTCATGAACTGACACACTGTGCACTAGGTAGGACGTTACTGTATAGAACCATTGGAGTGTTGGAGTTATGTGATGGATCAGACAGTTTAACTAGTAGACAGGGTATGAAATGGAAGGGGAGATTTTCTCACTAGCATGGGAAAGACTTGCTTCTATTTAGAAGCTGGGGGTTGGGGGTGGGAGGATAGAGCCATGGAAGATAAATTGAAAGAGCAAATGAGAGAGTAGATAATCCTTAGAGCAAGTCCCTGCAGCACTGAAGGAAGTGACCCAGAACAGAACCTTGTGCTCTCCTGTGCTTTCCTGTCAAGGAGCAGAAGAATATGGCTCATTTTTGTTTTAGTGATTTTACTCTTAATTATTAACTGGGTCAAAGTGGTGGCTAAGGAAGCAAGCACAGCAAGCACATGGAAGTAGGAACGTTCTGAGAGTCTTTCCATGTTATGGCACACATGGAGATCTACAGGGCCAAACAAGGAGGTGGTAAACAGGAAACAGGCCTTGCCAGGTCTTTCTTGTGAAAATGAAGGCAACTTACTGAGATGGTTTTGGCTCATCTGGAAGATAAACAAACTAGTAAAATGCTTCACATGGTTTAATTTCTTACAGGCACAAATGAGATACCATGTGTCCACCAAATATCAATAATACTTGGCAAATTGTGACAGGAGCTAATTTTTAATGAACTCTTATTCTGTGTCAGGCATTGGTCGAAGCCAAATATAGGAGTTAAGTCATCATGCATAATGGATAACAACCAAATGACAATTTTTTCAAGACAGGCCTCTATTGTTATTATTATTATTATTATTTCTTCTTCTTCTTCTTCTTCTTCTTCTTCTTCTTCTTCTTCTTCTTCTTCTTCTTCTTCTTCTTCTTCCTTCTTCTTCTCCTCCTCCTCCTCCTCCTCCTCCTCCTCCTCTTCTTTTCTTCTTCTCATTCTCCTTCTCCTTATTTACTTATTCATTTTACAACCCAATGTCAGCCCTTCCTCTCCTCCCACTACCCCCTCACGCAAGTCCCTCCCACATTTCACCTTCTTCTCAAAAGAGAAGGAAACCCCTACTCTGGGTGTCAACACCCTTCCCTTTCCACACATTAAGTCGTTGTGGGACTAGGCACATCCTCTCCTACTGAGGTCAGACAAGGCTGTCCATTTAGAGGTGCAGGATTCACAGGCAGGCAACAGAATCAGGGATAGCTTCTATTCCAGTTATTTGGGGGAACCCATATGAAGATCAAGATGCTTCTCTGCTACATAAATGCAGGGGTCTAGGTCCAGCCCATGCTTACTCTTTAGCTGGTGATTCAGTCTCTGGGAGCCTCCAAGGGACTAGGTTAGTTGGACTTCATTGGTCTTCCTATGGAGTCCCTGTCCTCTTCTGGTGCCTCAATCTTTCTTCCAAATCTTCAGTAAGACTCCCTGAGTTCCACCTAAAGTTTGAGTGTTTGTTTAATGTTGCCCCCAAAACAAACTCTGAAATTAGGGTTTTAATATAATTAGTTTTTATCAAGGACGTGATCCCTGGAAAGAGAGCAGGGGCATAGTGAAATGAGACATGGAGAAGAAAAATAACAAATTAGGCACATGGGTGCTTTCTCTTTTAGAAAATGGGCCATAACAGGAGTAGAGATGCCAAAAGCTTAAGCAGAATACACCAGGATTGCCTTGCTTTGAGGCAAAAAGTTGGGATATATTTTTGCCAATTTCTCTCTCTAATTACAAAAGGCTGGTATTGGTGGTATAAATCCCTTAGGGTTTCTGGACCTCCAGAAGAGCAGGCTAATGTTCACTTATGGTAAGAGGATATACTGTGATAAAAAAAAATGTTCACTTTGCAAACTATGAAGATTGTTGTCAGATAGCCTCTGGAATATGCCAAAAGACAAGGCTACACAAAAAAGTATCTGCTATAATTGTTAAAAGACACTGAGACTAGGAAGATGGGTCAGCAGTTAAAATGCTTGCTACACAAGCAGTAGTTCAGATCCCCAAACCCACACAATCTCTGGGTCAGTGTCATGCCTCATCTGTAACTGCAGATTCAGAAGGCAGAAATGGTAACCCTGGAGCAAAGTGAGATTAGCTGAAGCCTGAGGTCTGAGCTTGATTGAGGAACCCTGCCTCAAAGAATAAGGTGAAATGGTCACAGAGGAAGATTTCCAACGTCAACCTAGGCCCACCACACATGCGTACACACACACACACACACACACACACGCACATTCTTCCACAGACATACATGTGCCCCTACACATGCAAACATGCAGATACTCAAACTCACACTACACATGTGTACACATGAAAAGAAGGAAAAAAAAACCCACAAGATAAATACTATGATCCATTTAAATAAAGTTTTCTACCAGTGAATGCTCAGTGTGTATGAGCTGCCACAATTAAAACAACAGCATCCTCATTATTAAAACTACTATGAAACACTATTCTAGTCAAAGAATACTTCAATCGACAAACAAACTCCCAGATTTCTTATTGTATCCTTCCCTGTTCTACTTCTTATGGCTGTCTGGGCTAGACATTGATATTTTGTTATAAAACAGGAATCATTTAGCAGATTAAACTGCTCATCTCTGAATTTCTGTGCTCAGCTTTAGAACACCTCCCTTCCCTGCCAAATGAACAATAGATGCCTCTATTGTTTTATTTATTTATTTATTTATTTATTTATTTATTTATTTATTTTTAAGCCATGCCTCTTATAGCTCCAGGGTCAGGAGATAGACATCTTGTTTTTATGAAGGTTCCCAAGGGGTTAGCTCTAGTCAAACCACGTTACTCTGGAAGACTTTAAGCCATTTTAGCTGCTCAGTGGAGAGAACACATCCTGGGACCCAGGCAGGTTTCCAAGACAACTGGGGGCTTGATGGTTCATTGAAGGATGGCCAAGGCAGCTGTGTATTGGTGCTCTGGAAGTCTCAAGCTATTCTGCAAGAGCTTTTGGTTCAGGAAATACAAAACATATTTGCTACAAACATTTCTCTCCTCGATTTTTAATCACATATATATTGCAAAGAAATGCACCCCATCTGGTTTTTTTTTTCCTCATTTAGACTTATATTTTCCAAATGAAAACTGATATTTATTTGATGCTCCACATTATTTTTTCTATAAAAGAAGATATATGGTAAAAAGGCAAGTGTTTATTATTCTCATCCTGCTAGGGACTGGACTACTGAAGTGGCTTCCATGTCAAGAAGGCCAGTTGGCCATGTGGTAGATTCCTTTGAGAGCCAGTTTCTCTCAGTGGCAGACACAATAGGCAGCAAAGGCCTCACTTAATTCTATTAATCATCAAACCTTGGCAAACAGAAGAACAGCATGAAAAGGGGTTAAAGGACCTCAGACAGCCACAAGTCCATCCTTACCTCATTTTACATCTGAGGAAACTGAGCCCCAGAGGGGAGAAATTCTTTGCCTAATGACACGTGGTTAATTAAAGGCAGACTCGTGCCAGACGCTTGGTTCTCCAGAGCCTAGGAATAGTGGAGCAGAGATCTTTCTTTTTTCTTCTGTAGAGCATCAAAGTACAGATGGAAAGTCAGACAGCAGACCCAAACTCACAGAGGTACTGGTAAGATGGGCCCTTAAGAGTCATGAGGAAAATACGTTCAGAGAGACTTTAAAAGCATAAACCTTTCTGTAAAGAATACTAGCTATGCTGGCCTTCCATTCTTGTTATCTACCTCGCTATTACTGCTGCCCTTGAGGCCTGACTTAACTGTTCTGAGTTAGCTGTTTGATGGAGGTATTTGGCATAATGTTTACCGCAGAACAGAAGCAATTATTATTATTATTATTATTATTATTATTATTATTACTTAGCATTACTATTTTCTCTATTGCTCCATGGTCTTACTTTCTAAAATAGAATTTCTTAATTTTGCCTAACATTTTATGGAAACAATTTTTATGAGATGTAACTCATTCTTATAGAGCATAAAAAGGGCAAAAAAAAAAAACATCAGACAGGTCTTGTGAGAATATCAGAGTCTACCCTTTTCTTGGCGATTGGTTGAGGTTCTGAGAAGGTATGTAGGAGACAGGAAAAGTGGAATTTTCTGAATGAAGTATTACCTAAGGTTATTGACATTTCTTTTTAAGAAGAGACATTACTGTATGTTCACAAGCATTGCTCTATTTTCTATGTCATATGAAGTCTTTAGCTTTGGGAAGGAAATAACAGTTTAGGTACTGCATTATTTTTCTTGTTACTCATGAGAAATAATTTAAGTGAGGAAGTGTCTATTTTAATCTAGAGTGAGAAGAAATACATCCCATCATAGGGGAGGAAGGCATAGACACAGGGCTATGAGGTAGCTGGTCACCTTGTGTCTGTATTCTGGAAGCAGAGAGGAAAAGCCAGGCCTTCAGATCTCAAGGTTTACCAGAAATATTTCACTTCCTTTAACAAGCTTCCAAAACAGTGCCACTGGCTGAGGCTAGGTATTCTAACATTTGAGTCTTGGGGAGATAGTTCACAATCAAACTGCAGCAGAGACCTAATGGGTAGACTAAAGCTTTTGTGCACCAAAAAGAATAAAAAAATTAGATTGTGTAACAAAAATTGTTCAAGAGCAGTAGCTAAGGAACACTCACCTTCAAAAGTCTGATTTGTTATCGCTTTGCGATGGAAGAAATGCTCAAGCGAAAGGAGTTTGGTAGAAGGTGAAGAGACAAACCTGGAAAACACAAAGGCAAGAAAACGTGGAGTTTTTGAAGAACAACCCAAATCCAACTTTATACTTTCTGCAATAAGGGGTTGGGGTTGGGGTAGGGGAGTGGGGCTGGGCACTAATGGCTAGAAATTTTGGACCAGTCTGTCTTGCTTTTCTTCTTTAGTAGAAGTTTAGTTTGTCTCGCTTTATTCTTCTTGAGTTTCGTCTTATACTTTTAGCACCCAAGGCAGGTGCTGGCACTAAGTAGATACTCAATAAATGTGCACTGAGTTGAGACCAGCGCTAAGTGGAAGTGAAAAGCCATGATAAAGAATCTGGATGCTATTTGTCAGGCAATGGGGAGCTGTTGATGCTTCTTGCTCAGAGGAGTGACGTGCTCAGAAACGAACTTTAGAGACATTGGGTTGGCAGCACGCGGTGGATAACTGAAGCCAGAGACCGGAGATGAATATCAAGTCTGAGTCTAGCACTATTTCAGACAGGAAGCAAGTGAACTCACAGGTAGTCAGAAGGCTACAAGATCCCCACGACAGAGCAATTGCTTTGGTAGATAGCTATCAGATTTCTGAAATTAAAAATTTAAAAGTCAAAAGAGGCAGGCTAGGGAGATGGCTCAGTCACTAAAGTGCTTGTCGTAAAAGTCTAAGGACCTAAGTTTGATTCCCAGAACCCATGTAAACGTGCCATAAAAGGTAACATACAAATATAATCCTATAATATACATGCTGGAAAGGTGGAGGTAGGTAGATCACTGGGATCTGCTAGCTAGCCAATCTAGTTTACTTGAAAAGTACTGGGCCAGTGAGAGACCCTATCTTAAAAACAAGGTAAATGGTGCTTCTGCAGAACAATAAGCTACGTTGTCCTCAGTTTCCATGGGTACCTCTATATGTGTTTATATACTTCCCCTCACACACATATACCCCCTCTCACACACAAAAGAGAAGGTCACAATAGAAAAGGTAATAAAATGCATAAATGATTTTTTTTGGTTATCTAAACATAAAGAAGTAAACGCTGAGACTCGGTCCCTAGATGCAGACAGTGATAATGTCAGAGGAATGCAAAGAAGAGTGGGATCTGTGGACAAACTGAGTTGCAGTGAAAGATGAGCCCATTTTAGGCTTTTAGTCATTTTTGGCTACTGATAGGACTTTAAAGGGCTCTTAACCATGGTGTGCCAAGGGCAACCTAGAAGGTAAGTTTGGAAAAGTGATACCAATTTAGGGTCCCCCATGTGAACCTGAGATCCCAACTTTCTTGATTACATACAAAAGTGAGTTTGAAGACCAGGTGAAAGGAAAGGTTTGGTTACCAATTTGTTTGTGTAGCTACTTCTTCTGAGTTGAAACATATCTTGATGGAGGGAAGAGGAAGGCCTGTGAGACTGAGCAGATAAATAAGAACTCAGAAGGCTCTGGAAGCTTCAGAAAGGTAAATTCCCAAGGTTTCACAGGAAATCATAAAGCAGTACAAATGTTGGAGATAGACAGATAGACAGATGTGGGAGAGGGAGGGAGGGAGAAAGAGAGAGAAGAGAAAAGAGAGTTCAACAATTGTTCTGTCTGCAGGTCATGCTGAACTCCAGGAGTGTAGCTTTCATGGGTCCTCACTCATAGTGGTCATGAAATACCTTTGAGTGAGCTATATTCCAGCACGTAACCTCTCACCTACAGTCCAACAAGTGACCCCAATAAGTTCATTGCTTCACCAAATTAGACTTGGGTACAACTGTGGTTTTGATATCTTGTTGATTGGTCTCCTGGAGTTAATAAATGTTTGTTCATGTTTCCCCAGAAAATGTCATACAATGCTCTAAATCTCCAGACAAACACAACTTTTCATGGCTATTGTAGTAAATATTTAAAAAACGGCCTCTGGTCAAGCCGACTATCTAAGCTGTGGCGGCTCTGCCTAGCTCAGCCATCATGTTCTGTGGCCAGAGGCCATGTGCGCGCCACAGCTGGAAATGGCTAGCCAGAAACACCAGCCCTGCCACACTCAAGACGCCAGAGTGGGAGATGGCTCTACCAATCTTCCATGCTGTCTCCGCAAGGCTGAGCATTGCCCAGACCATCCCGCCATCTATTATGCGGGCCCAGTAAGAAAATAAGACTCTAATGCTTAAATATTAACCAAAGGCTTTATATATTTCGTAATGCTCAATAACAATAAATATGCCCATACAAAGAGAGTTGTTTCCAAATAAGCTAATCTAAATGAAAGTTGTTACCCACGACTGCTCTCCATACCTGATTGCCTCTCCATCATCCTACATCTCTGCTCTCCCTAGCTCCTCCTCTTCCGTTTCCTCCCCTTCCTTCTCCTCTTCCTCTCCTTACTCCTCCCACCTTAGCTCCTCCTACACATGACCTCTCAGAGAGAGCATGGCTACCTGAAATCACATCTTCATGTGGTTGATTTGCTCCCCATACAGATTGGGTCTGGACATAGTCATGCCCTAGAGGAACCTTAAACACTCACAGGCTCACTCATGAATGCATTTTCTAATGACCCTCTATGCTCAAACTCAAAATCAGAGGAATTTGATTTTAGGAGTGGGTAATTTAAGAGCCAAAGGCATCATTAGGAGAATAAAAACAGACATAAGCCTTATATGTGGATAATAGAAATGAAAGATGCTTCTACGTCAACAGAGGGCCCCTACTTTTGCTTTTGGTGTGTTTTGTTTGGGTATGTGTTCAAATTTAATGTGTGTATCCAAAGCCCTGCCAACAATGAAGTAGATAAAAGGGCTGGAGGTTTTCCTGCATCAAATTTACAACCACGGTCACTTTTTATGTGTCTCTCTTTTGGCGCCTAACACTATGACCAGTATAAGTTTGGGAAATTGGCTCAATCTCAAATGTCTCAGTGGACCCATTTAGCAGGTTGAAGGGATCGTCTTGATTTCAACTGGTTTCTGTCAATGGCACTGTGAAGAGACAAAAGGCAAGGAAAACACAGGGGATACTCTAATCTGGGATGTTCCTGTAGACTCCAGTTTTGATGAACCTCAATTCTGTCAATTCTGGGGGAGAAACGTTCTTCTGGGCAAAGATGGCTCAGGGTTCATGTTGAGAGAAGGTGACACAGGGCCTCATTCTTTAGCTCAGACATGAAAAGGCCTTTCTACCTTCCTTCCTTCTTAGCCATAAGCTCAGGTTTTCAATGTAGTTGCCTAGCAAGTCCTACTCAATGGAAGTGGTCTACACTACGTCAAACACAGCACAGTTGGGATATGCACATGTATGTTATTCCAGTGTTATTGGAAACCTAGTATCTCTTCATTCCCTAGAGACCATTTGCATATATGCAGAAGAATCACTGACCTTGTAATATCAGTTGCAAATCACTTTTGATCAAATATTTGCATGGAACACTCCCATATCCTTTATCTCAGTATTCTTCCCAGCCATTCAAGTGAGGAGGATAATGCCACCTACCTTCATTGTGTAATAAACAGGTGATACAATATGGTCCAGGGAGGTGAATTCACTTTGCTGATGTCAAATAGCAAGTCAGTCTGTCGTGCTTTCAAAATGCATTCTTAAACATTACAATAAATATTAGACGCATGTTTACAGGTAACTTCATCATTGCATGACTTTTTTTATTTTAGGGCATTGTCTTAGTTAGGGTTACTGTCACTGTGATGAAACACCATGACCAAAAGCAAAAGGGTATATTTGGCTTATACTTCTATATCACTGTTCATTATCAACAGAAGTCAGGATAGGAACTCAAACAGGAAAGGAACCTGAAGGCAGAAGCAGATGCAGAGGCCACGGAGGGTGGTGTTTACTGCCTTGCTCCCATGGCTTGCTCAGCCTGCTTTCTTATAGAACCCAGGACCAACAGCCTGGGAGTGACCCAACCCACAATGGGCTGAATCCTCCCATGTCAATCACCAATTAAAAAATTGCCCCATAGGCTTGCTTATAGTCCATCTTATGCAGGCATTTTATCACTTAAGGACACCACTTTGCTAGCTTGTGTCAAGCTGGCATCAAACTAGTCAGGATGTATAATATTGGTACCAGATTCGAGTGTTCTTTTTATTTTAAAAATGTGTTAAGATGTGGAGCTAGAGACCTGACTCAGTGGTTAAGATTATTATTTTGTTATTGCAAAGGTCCCAGGTTCAGTTACCAGTACCTACACGATAGCTTACAACCATCCTTAAATCCAGGGGATTTGATTCTTTCTTCTTGCATCTGCAGGAACTAGGAACACATCTGATGGCCATACACACATAGGCAAAACATCCATACAGAGAAAAAGAAAATAAATCTAAGATCTTTTAAAAATGTATTAAGTGCCCATATGAATAGGGTTCAGTGTGACACTTCTGCATATGAATAGTGCACGCACTGATCGAATCCAGTTGTTATTAATAAATTCAAAAGATATACAACCTATGCGTGTTGAAATAGAGACCTACCTAGACCAACATTTGGTACACACAGACACACAGACACACAGACACAGACACACACACACACTCACACACTCACACACTCACAGTGGGGAAGGGTAGGGAGGGAGAGAGAGAGAGAGAGAGAGAGAGAGAGAGAGAGAGAGACCCCCATCATCTTGTTCCTTGGGAGATATTCATTAAAGATACTCCTACCCCAAGTTCTGTGCAGCCAATCCTCCTTTCCCTGGATCTGTGGATCTACCTAGTGGCTCTCTTTTTCCTGACACGAAGAGTGGGTAGTGGGGAGCTTTTACCTCTTGGGATGAGGAAGGAACATCTTCAAGGTGTGCCAAGTGCACACTCATTCATAAAACAAACATTTGTAGAGCTTCAGCAAGAGCAGGGGTGGTGGCAGCCACAGCAGTAGGGACTTGGCAGTTGGTTCATTAGAAGCTGAAGCCCCCCTGGAGGCCAGCAGGGAGTGAGGCTGGAGGTGGGGGGCAGTGCAAAGGCCAGCTGGCTCTCCAGCAACAAAGTCAACACTGCCCCAGATGTCTGCCCCCGGGCTGAGGCCATTAGCTACAGTTTACCTGCTCACTTCATTTTTCAAAATTAGCCAGAAAAGCCTCCCACGGAAACACAATGGGCAGAATTTCTCAGCAGGGGTAGAAAGAAAACAAAGCCTATCTTTCCCTGTACTTGTATCAGTTTATTAAATGTCCCCTAGAGCTCTGGAGCCTGGCTGACAAGATTCTGATTGCTCCCCTGAGAATGTCTGTATGACCCTCACCTTTTTTTCTCTTCCAAATGCACCCCAGTGAAGGACAGACTGATGTTTCACCCACCCCTGTCCCCAACCTTGAAGAGAACTCCAGTGCTGAACCCAGAGAGACATTAACCTCCCTCCTTCCCCTCTCTCTCTCTCTCTCTCTCTCTCTCTCTCTCTCTTCTTTCCTTCTCTCTCTCCCTTCCTCTGTTCCCTCTTTGTCTCTGTCTCCAGCCCCCCCAGGGGATTCTAGAGTTTAAATTCCTTGCTTGACTGTGAGTTGCCAGGAAACTGGGAGATGGTATTAGCTTTCAACCACCTGATTTAATCTTTTCTCTCACTCCAGCTTTCCTGTGTTGCTGCTTAGACAAGGCAGAGGGCAAAGGGGAAAGGTGAGAAGGTTAAACACTGTCTGCAGCGACATCTTTTCATCAGCTATGCTGAGAGCCCAGCCAGACAGGAGTGGCCACAGTGTTGGTGGACTGGTGAAAGATGTTCTTCTATCTGACTGCCTCTTGGTCATCAATGTAGCCCCATTTGAGCTTAAGTGGGAGAAGTGGGGACTGAAGGAGGCAGGAGGGATTGCTATGACTGAAGGAAAATAATACCCAAATTATAAGGACCTCAGCATAAGGCTGAACAATTGAAACTGTCTGGCAATATATATATATATATATATATTTACACTACCAAAGCTCCTTCTAGATTAGAAACCAATCAGAAACTTAAGAATCCTTGCAGGATAGAAGCCTCTACTTCAAGCACACCCTTGATGCAGACCAGGTAGGATCCATTGTTTTGTGGGTTTCATCTTGGTGTAGTCCAGGAAATAAGACAAAGTCTGGAACGTGGTCACCAGCAGTGTTCACATGATTTGGCTATGAGTCACAAGTATGCAGGGACTTTTGCCTGCATCCTCTCCAGTGAAGCTGTTTGTGATAGAAAATGCCTTCTTCTTCTCCCTAGCAGGTTCTGAGTAATCCGTGTAGTTGGAGGAACAGAGGCCAGCCTGTAGTTACCCTGGAGAAAGTGTCTCCAAGATTATCATTTGTGACCAGGCCATCCCCAGGGCCTCTACTCCAATCTCTGAGTTTCACTTCTTACTGTGTATATGTCAATATTTGTGAAACACAACACTCTTCCCCCACTGAAAAAGTAGATAAAAGGATTTTTTTTTTTTTTTGGTTTTCTGTTTTATTTTAAATCTTTCAACTCACTGTCACCATCTTCCATATTTGAAGAGCTGTCCTCCTGAGTCATGGTCGGCTCTGGAAGTCTTTTCAGTCCATTTTGGAGAGTATCTTAGGCTGGTTACAGATATCAGTCCCTAATTCTTGAGACCTGAAAATGCTCTCTTACCAGTAGTGTCTTTGACTATGTGACTCACGATGAGGATCCTGACTTGGTGAGACTACCTTAATATTTGAGTGGATACTAAACTTGATCCTGGAAGCTTTATAAGAGAAACACAGAAGATATTTGTTAAACAGAACGTCACGAAAAGATGGAGGCAGAAGTTTGAGTGACACAGCCACAACCTGGGGAATTGCGGGGGAGGCTGAGACCACCGGAAGCCAAAAGAGGCAAGGACCAGTCTCTGTCCTTGTACCTCTTGAAGCCTTTTATATAATCTGGCACCCTGACTGGACCAGGTGACATTATGGTGAACTCCAGGTTCCTCAAGCCAGAAGGAAATCGGTTTCTGTTGTTCTAAAACATTTAGTGTGTGCAATATGTTATCATAACCACATTCAACTTAAAGAGGTAGCAATGTTTAGTGCTTAGTACACAGCCTGGAGCTTGGCCAGGCCAGAAGAGAGGCTGAGGCCTGTGACAAGCTCAGTAAAATAACACCAGTTAAGAGATAAAGTGTGACCGTCCAGATGAGATCAAGTAAAAGTGCTTGCTGCCAAGTCTGACAACCCGAGTTCAGTTCCTGGGATCCACAGGCTAGAAGGAGATAATTTTGACTTCCACATGTGGGTTGTACCATGTGTGCACACCCTCTCAAACAAATCAATCTAGACTATGGCAACAAGGCCTATGTCTCCTCCATATAAGGACTCCACTAGTGGCTATCAGTCTTCATCAATACAGGATTGCCAAAGTAGCCTTGGGTATTTATATAGTTTCAGATTATATAAGCTAGTGATTT
Organism: Rhabdomys pumilio; assembly: GCA_030674055.1. Lineage (NCBI taxonomy): Eukaryota > Metazoa > Chordata > Mammalia > Rodentia > Muridae > Rhabdomys > Rhabdomys pumilio. The sequence continues at coordinate 220,221,573 of JANHMN010000002.1, forward strand.
CCCATCTATTTATATGTGAGTGGAGCATTTTTAAAATAAATTTATCTTTAAATTGATACAGATAAAGATAGCATTTGTACATATTAATTGTGTATAAGATAATGTTCCGATCAGTGTACACACTATGCAATGTGATAGTTTTCTATTGTAAGGAGGAAGCATGAACTTTTAGTGTGGACAGCTGTGCAGAGCCTCAGCCAAAAGAGACCAATAACTACACAGGCAAGATAGTGATTGAGGTGAGCACACATAATATGAGTCGAGCTGGAACCGTACCGCTTTCGCTTAAAAACTGTCGTAAGGTGTTGTGAAGTAAAATACCAAATACACATGAAGCATGAGACAGAAAACATAAAGCCAGTGTGGCTTCAGCATTAGCAGGAAGAAGGTTGGTTTGCGGCCAACGACTGAATTTTCTCTACCACATGAACTGCTGGGGGAAATAAACACAAACTCTGGGAACAACAAGCACAGAGTACAAATTCTAGCTTATTGGGGACCTAGGACCCATTTCACTGTGTCCAAGGCTTTTACTTTATTTATTTATTTATTTGTTTTGCTTAATTGGAAACAGGGGAGTTTGTATAGGTTGTCCAAACCCTGTGATACAAACACAGCACAACATACAACCACACACACACACACACACACACACACACACACGCACACACACACACACACACACACACACACACATTAATAGCTCTAAGGAGCAGGGCGGTGGTGGCGCATGCCTTTAATCCCAGCACTTAGGAGGCAGAGGCAGGCGGATTTCTGAGTTCGAGGCCAGCCTGGTCTACAGAGTGAGTTCCAGGACAGCCAGGGCTACACAGAGAAACCCTGTCTCAAACTCCCCCCCCCCCGCAAAAAAAAATAGCTCTAAGGATATAATGTAATATAAAACCAGGAAATGTTGGTAAATAAAGTTATGTTTAGTATTATATAAAACATTATATAGAAAAAAAAATCCTATTAAATAGACATAGTTTAAGAGGGACAAATGGTACTTACAGAGAAGACCAGATAAATTCAACCTTTCGGAACCTCAGTGAACACATACAACACAAAAGCTGACACAGCTGAAGAGAGACTCCACGACATGGAGAGCAAAGTGATGGACTGATGGCAGGCTCCAACCCAAGCAGACAGCCAATGCCAGTGCTACAGAGTCAGGGAGAGTCCCCGAGTGCAATGTAGCACCAAGTCTAGGGCCAGGTCCTCAGATGTAGGGCCAGGACCGAGTCTCAGAGCTGCAGCCTTATGGGTGATCTTCTTCCTCCTGGTGGATCCTGTCTTCTCAGGTGCCTTTCTTCTGCACACATGGTCTCTTGCACAGTCGCTTCGTATGGTGGGTGCTCCTGAAAGTTGACAAGAAACTGTTCTTCTGCAGTATACTGTCTATTTAGTTTTTTGCTAAATAGACGTCTGTAACTTGTTTTAAAACAGATTAATAGCAATAATAAACTTATGTCTACATCCCCTTCCCTGCTGGTGACTTGTAATAATAGGGTTAGGATAAACTATTTAAGATTGTAGTAACCAAGTGAAAAACAGTACCCGAGATTACACTGGAAGCTCGTAAATCCTTCCTTTTCTCACACACTCCAGTAGCTGGGAAAAGCCTCTTGGGAGGCTCTGGGTTGGTGGGGAAATTACTTAGATCCATCAAGTAAGTGTGTCTCTAGGAACAAGCCCCAAGATGAGAAGGCAAAGATCCTGTTCGAGTCACCTCAGCACGGCCTTCATTCCCTCCACAAAAAAAGGTCAACCCATGAAAAGAAAGGTCTTGTCTTTCAAGCTTGAAACCATCCACTTGGTCAGAAATCTTAGAAGGCCCCTCTTCCCACAGCATCCTACCAGGATTGGTATCTCCAGCCCTCACTCTGTCATATTTGCCTCAGGCCTCAGAAAGCAGAGAAATCATAGGCAAAGCTTGAGTTGACAAATGATCCTAAAACTGAAGAACTCCCAGGCAGGATTTGAGCTTGACCTCAGAGTTGCTGGTCAAATTGGAGATATATATTTTAATGTCACTATTCCTGGTCTCATGAGCTTGGGGTTTACGCCAGAGAAGCTTAGGAGAGGCCTTTCCTCACCCTGGGTCCTCTGCCTACATTTCTCCTTCTTGGAGACAATTTTTTCCTGTTTAGGTACAAATTGTGTTTTATGATCTCTAAAACAGTTAGCAACCTGATGGCTTTTCCAAACCCAAAGCTAAAAGACCATGGGGCAGGTTTGAGTGTCTGAGTTAAAGGTCCTGGGACTTGTCTGTACCCGATATATTTGTAAGTTTGGTTCTAAATTACCTTAAGCAAGCATTAGAAAATTTCTGATGGTTCATGAATGGTTCACTCTATAGTGGAACTATATAGAATATAAGTATATTTTATATAGTATATAAGAAGGAAAGCTAGAAGTATGTAATACTAGAGTAATATACATACATACATATATTCATAATCTTGAAAGATTGTGAATACCAAGTTTAAGAGTATCTTAGCTCTTATATTGAATAATATATTTAAGCTTCTGATGGCCACCGTTAAGGGGAAATTTATTAAAGTGGAGGAAATAAATTTACTCCTATGGAGAAAGAATTGTTTCCATTTTATTTTATGTGTTTTCCACAGCTATAGTTGAAAGCATATATGCTCCAAGAGACCTAAAAGGCCATTGATAGGTGCTATGGAAAGTGCATTCCAGAGCATTATGGAAACCAAGACGAGACTGAATATGAATGGCTGTTTAATGAGACAGTTTTAATACTTGATAAAGAACTTGGGTTTGCGGCAGTCATTCCATCAATGTTAATTGAACTAATGGAGAGTGAGAAAACAGTTGAAAAATGTTTGTTTTATCTACAGAATTGTTAGCCTTTCTCAGTAGTGCCAAGAGCTGAGCTGGAAAGTTGGGATTGCCAAATGGGGAAAATGGGGAAAGCCAAATTTCGTGTGTTTGGAGAAGGGAGCATGACTTTAGAAATGAATAGATTTGTGCTGGCAGTTATTTTGGATAGTTTTAGTAAAGATAGGAAACAGAGAAAAAAGACTTGGAAGAATAAAGGGATTTTTTGGAATGAGAGGTTTACACAGATGACATTCTGGAAGCATCTATTGCTAAAACAGAGATGATGGTACCTAGAATGAAGGGAAAGGCGTGGGCCGTGTGGAGAAATGGGGACATTCCTAACAGTGTCATTCATTTGGGTTGGAGAGCATCCCTGTGAGTGTGTGGACCCGTGTGCAGACAAGTATGTGATCTGCATTGTAATGAGTTCTACTTTGAGATGCTATGGGGACAAGAGAGTGCAAATGAATTTCTCCACCTCCCTTCTACATTTTCCTCTGTTCCTATATAAGAGTCAGGTGCCTTACAGACAACACACATTCCTCTTTCATAAACCTTCATTATAAAATATAGTATCAGGAAAAATGCACCCAAAATAGTAGATCCTTTGGGCTTTGGGTTGTATGTTCTCATTTGTTAGCAACTTCACAGTCTGAGGAGAGCATCTTCATTTCTGTTCAAAGATGGCACTACCCACCTTGATTCAAATGTCACCATTTTTACGCTGTGGGATATGCTTAAGGAAAATTAAAGGTGTGACTTGATGCAGGGTGGACAAACCTTTTGTTTCTCTAAGTGTAAAGGAAAGATAAATCCCCCTGACCTAGAGACTCATGGTGAAGCTGGCCGCTATCATCACTGCTGTTGACTCTGTAAACCAGGAGTTAAAATTACATTAAGACGGCCATGATGGTCTGCATCTTGAACAGCAGAAGCAAGTGGCTATCTGTGAGTTCGAGTCCAGCCAAGGCTACATAGTAAGATCCTGTCTGAAAAATAAAGTAAAATTCTTTACATGTGACTATTGATAGGGCGTGATTGCGGATAGATGGCAGTTTGACAAAAGGCAGCATTTCTATCTCACATTTCTTCTGCGTGTTTTGGGAGACACACTGCTTCTTGAGTCAGTTCTTTGAAAACATGATTCCTTGGAGTGCCTTAAACATCAGTGTTCAGCAGAGCATGGCACTTAGTAGGTGCTCAGCAGGGGGCAGTGTGACACAATGGTTAAACGCATAAACAATAAGCTGTCCCTGAGCCTCCTCTTCCTCTGAAACACGAGAGTGATCAGTCACTTACACAAATCCTAGATGAATTCTATAATGCATACTATTTCTACACACAAAAGTAGCCGATGAATAATAACTTTAAAATTTACTATAATAAAATATCTATCTCCAGCCTAGATCTCTCATCCCAACTCCAGACCTGGCTTTGTCTAGGTGAGGAAAGGAATCTAACTTAAAATATCTACATCTTAAACCTAGCTCATGGCTGTTCTGAGCTCTCTAGCTGGTATCTGCTCAGCATGTCTTTCCACAATCTAAAATCCAGTTCCAGGGAGTTTTGTGAGTTATTTGGCATTTTCTTCTCCCCACTCTGTCTACTGAGCTAATCAGAGTTCTTCCCATAAGACCACCTCAATGTCTCCTGAAGCTTTCTATATTTCCACGATACCCACCACCTCCATAAGTGGTCTGCACTGCCCATCACTGCTGACACCTCTGTCCTTTACCACACTGCTGGGAGCACTCTTGTATGACACAAATTCTGCTCTTGCTGCCCTTTGCTTGGGACTCATCACTATGTTCTGAGACTCTTGGAATGAAAGGCAAATTATTCTTCACCAGCAGTCCTGCTGCACCCCCCTCCAATGCCCTCCCTCGAACGTTCTCCACAGCCCCCCTTTCCTGGACTCCACTTATTGCAGAGCTGTTTCAGTTCCTTAATTAATAATTTTGAAAAGCTGCTGGTTCTCTAGGTCACAGAGTTTTTAGCACCAGCTGTGTCCCTTCCCTGTCACACCCAGTTTGGCAAAGCTACCTCCACCCATCCTTCAAATGTGTTGCTTTCCTGAGAGACATTTTCTGAATGGAACCATGCCCCTTCTTTTAGCCCTTGTACCTATCTTTTATGGATATTTATCCCAATGTGATATTGTATGCATTTTTAAAGATCCACAGGACAAGAAGAGAGGGGAAAACCCACTTTGGCTTTCTTTTGAATTCATACTGTCATTTATATATTCTCTCTCTCTCTCTCCTCTCTCTCTCTCTCTCTCTCTCTCTCTCTCTCTCTCTCTCTCTCTCT
>JANHMN010000002.1:220226739-220277939 GCA_030674055.1 Rhabdomys pumilio
TCTCTCTCTCTCTCTCTCTCTCTCTCTCTCTCTCTCTCTCTCTCTCTGTGTGTGTGTCTGTGTGTGTGTCTGTGTATGTGTCTGTATCTGTGTGCATTTGTGTGTGCCTGTGTGTGCATGCATGTGTATGCATGTGTTTGGAAAGTACCATCTCTTACATTTGAACACTCATCCTATGGTTTTCACTTATTACATCACTCTTTCTTTTCTCCAGACGTTTGATCCCCAGGGGTTGGAATATGTCATAATGCCTGTGATGATGTGATGACGACATAAACCCCATTAATACTTTGGGAGCACTTTTGCTGTTCCACAAAAGCCAGGCCAGGTTTCATGCTTGACCTTCTTTAACCTCTGAAAGATCTTAGACACCTTGTATGGAACGTGAGAGACCACAGTTACTTAGAATGTATGTGAGTGTGTGTGTGTGTGTGTGTGTGTGTGTGTGTGTGTGTGTGTGTGTAACAGAGAGAGGGGGAGGGAGAGAGGGAGAGAGAATGGGAGGTGAAAATATTAATAAGGGAAGTCATATTAGGCAGCAGTTTGCTCTTATGTGATTCAAGTTGAGCCCTTGTTAAAGACTGTCCTCTAAGTCAAAAAAAAAATCAGGTGCTATATTCTAACAAGGGGCAGGAACTAGATAGAAACAGTAAGCCAGAAAGTGTCTCCAATGAAGTATATATTATGTAAAGTCTGGCCAGTAGTGCAGGAATGGGACAGATGGTGACAAGTGATATTTGGATGTCTTGGTTGAATGGAATGCTGCAGAGCTCCATGTAAGCATCACCCCAACTGGGGGGATGTCAGGCTGGATTCATATACACTTACATGAACTTTGGTATGACTTCCTCTCATTATTGATGATGGCCCAAACTTTCCACACTCAGAGTACAAGTAGATCCCCCCCAGGGATCTGGTGAACACTGTGTAGTATGTCTCCCAGTCATGGAGCAGGTGTTCCAGTGACTTTCCAGGGCCAGATGATCCCATTGTTGATCTAAAACACAACCCAGATTGTCAAGTTGGCTTGCATCTTTCCTAACTGCTCTGCTACTGGCGCATGCGCCTCTCTCTACATGTCATGTAAAGGAAAACTGATCTAACTTAGCAGAAAAGAAAACTGGACCACTGTTCACCTTAGATGTACTTGGAATAAGTAAGGGGTTTCTTGGAGCTTCTGATGTACAAAACCAAGAACTGCTCTTGTACATGAGGGCATGTGCAGCATCATTGGGTACCCACTAAAGGGTTGTCAAGTCAAAGCCAGGTTGAGGTGGGAAGAGAGTGAACAGAAAAGGTGCCAGTTAGAGCAAAGAATTCAGCAGACCCAGTGGATGTGCCCTCATCCGGAGATGCACAGCCAAACACTCTGGTAGCTTAACCGAGATGACATTTTCCATTTTTATCTCCTTCCACGTTTGCAAAAACCAGGATGGGAAGAGATGAAGAAACTGAGCCGAAGTTGAGAAGCTGGTGAGGATGATTGGAGGGAGCGCTGATTTAAAACCACACAGACCCTTTTAAATCTGCCCTATTTAACCTGGCTGCACTGCAAAGCTCCCAAAGGAGACTCCATAGTATGGCCGTTTCTCCATTCCCCAGTAATGCAGACTTCAGTTTTACTTTTTAAATTTTCAAATAAAGAAAAGTCTTGCACGAGTTTAAGCTGTATTCCGACTACAGTGCTGCTTTCTAGTTTCTGACTCTCAGTTAGTAGAATTTCTATCTACCTCTAGACTGTAAGCCAAACACTCAAATTGAGACCTAACAATGCTTTGACGATAAGGCTGCAGTTTAAGGAAGCATGATACACAGGACCAACAACATCCATATTCTTCGTACAAGGAGGCTGGGTAACAAGAAGTATGAAGCATTTGTCATGGGCCTGGAAACACTGTTGTACTATGTTACAAACCCTACCTCCTGTAGCCTCTTAAGACTGTCCCCTGAAACAGAGAGAAATAACATGCCCTGTTGTATAAGTGAGAAATGAAGATTCTGGGTGGTTGTGTGCCTCTCCTTGTCACATGGGGTGAACACTAAATTCAGGAACTCATGAACTAAGCACTTTGTTTCCTTTGGTACCCTTGTACTGGTCATGGAGTTTTCTCACCAGTTCAGATCTATGTAAGTCTGCTCCACACTGCAAGGGTTAGAAACAGCAAAGGCAGAAGGATGTTTGCTGTCCATATCAGACAGGGCGCTCAGTGAATGGGAGTTTGGGAAAATATATCTCTGCAGTTAATATAATAAGTGAATTTTCACATAGCACATAGCAAAAAGGTTCAACAAGATAAAAAGATGCTATGGGCAACCAAGAATCCCTCCATGGCTGATACTCCAGGTGCACCCTGGGTATCTGCACATCCGTGATATTGAAGATCTAGAGCGTAAGAGCTGGGATAGAGGCTGTCATTTAAATACGCGTCTCTGTGATCCTCTGATCAGACTTCAGTCCTCAAACACTCAATCAGCAAGCGAGGGATTGATCATTTACAGTTACACAGTGAGGAATTTCCAGGAATGATTTCCCTGTAGCATTTTAATAAGTAATCTATAAATAATAATTTATCGAAGTTGCCCACCGTGTTAGAAAAAGGAATATATTAAAGAACCCTGGCTAATTGAAGTTGGCAGTTAAGTTCCCTGAATCGAAACCAATCAGTTTATCTACATGACTTTAAAGAGTTGGGATGAAAATTGCTCATTATGTTCCAACATCCCGATACCCAAAGATCCAGATGTTTCACAAAATATTGACACAGCCTTCCAGGAAACCTACGTGCAACACTGAGTTTAAAACGTTCTGATCCAATTAAAAATAAATTGGGCCAGAAAGAGTCTTACTTCTCTTTCACTGGGAGCTGAAGGATCTTGGAAACTGACAGCTGTGTGGCCCGAGTCAGCTGGATTGCTGGTTCTAAGTTGGATGGACACGCAGCTTGAGTTGTCAGTGACTGCACCCACTCCCTCCTTAAACTGCCTTACTTGGGACAATCAATCATGCAGACACCATAGCAATCAGACCAACGAGGCTCCCATGGGAGCAGAACAGACAGCAGCAGAGAAGGCTGCGTTTCTGGTAGTAAGAGAAAACACTGTCCAGAAGGCTTAATGGTGGCTCAAGGAAAGACTCTTTCAAGACCTTCTCTGGGTGCCCCTTTCTCTCCTGTGGTTTAATAATTTCTCAAGGCTTGTTTTGACCTCAGGTTTTACTTTACCTGTGCATGCGCACTCGTGCCCACGTGCGTGCGTGCGTGCGTGCGTGTGTGTGTGTGTGTGTGTGTGTGTGTGTGCCGTTGAGGCATTAAAAACTTCTCATTATCCTTTTCCTACTTATGTCTCACCCAACTTCCCAAACTGTATTATTATGGGGCAGTTGAGGGCAAAACCTGAGAATGAAACATCTGAGGTATGAAATCCTCTGAAGGCATTTGCCTCAGCTGGCTTGACAGTCCAGTCGCCTCTAATCCTTCCTCAGGATTTTAAAACAACTAACATTTTGGGACTTTTGATGAGTAAATCATAAGAGTTGTTTTGAATGCTCCTGGGAGTTCTGTGAGGTCACTATTACAAGAGACCAGTTTCACAGCTGAACTAAATAACAAGATTCGGCAATTTGCCCAAGATGCCACATTGAGCACAGGCAGTGCCAAGATCTTTTTACCTAGAAAATCAGACATAGGCTTCTTTTGACCAGCACTGTATTCAAGGCAGACTACTTGGCATAGTTCACCAGAAAATTTCTGCTGAGTTGACTGGGAGGAGAGAAGAAGAGGGAGAAGACATCTCTTGGTCATGCAGTTCGTTTTCATACATAAGTAACAAGGCAGAGCAATATGGCTCGGAAGAACATAGAAGTGTCCTGAGAAGTGTACTGATGATATGGCCACTTAAAATCAAAGATGTATTTTTAAAGAAAGGCTTTAATTGGCTTTTAAAGAAAGGGATTGGTTTTGAGGTATGATTCTTAGAATGGCGGGAATTAGGAAAGAATTATCTGGCAGAGTTAGAAACTTAACAAATTGCTCTGACTTGGGGACTACATGGTGACTTTTAGTTCTCAGATGATCTTCTAGGACAGACTGCCAAAGTTCATGTGCATTGATGAGGTGCATGTAGGTTCCCCATCTTGGCTGCCTGTTCACTACTTTCCTCATATTCTATTCTCAGCCATGACATTGTCAGAACCTCTCCCATAACATTTCAACTCAATGATACTGTCCATGTTTTTATTTCATATTTTATCTATGTTTTCTTCCAGTTGCTGTGGTAAAAATACTCTGCCAAAGGCAACTTAAGAGAGAAAGGGTTTACTTAAGCTCACAGTATTAGGTTACCATGGCCAGGGAACCAGGACAGCGAGAGCCCAAAGAGGGTAGCCTCTTCCAAAGACGAGAACAATGAATTCATGAATGCGAGTGCTCAGCTCACTTTCCCCAGGTCCCACCCACAATTAACATGGGCTTTCCTACATCAATTGATGGAATTAATTCAATATCCCATGGCATGTACAGAGGCTCATCTGCCAAGTGACTCCAGGCTTTTTCAAGTTGACAATTAGCACAAACTATCACATCCTGACATAACATAGATGCTTTCTTCACCTGTGTTCAATATTTTCCCTCGAATATTGCTTCCTCATGAGAGTCTTCTCTCATACCATGAGAGGGTCACTTCTCCCTACCATAGAGTTTAACAATACATGTGAATAGTCTCACTTTCTGTACAATCTTTAGCACAGAGAAGGTCTCCACAAAATAAACTATCAGGAAAGAGCTGTGTAGGTTACAACGAAGCCATTCTAAGGTAACAGTCAGGGCCAAAGACTGTCTTCCTTGGCCCCGGTCAAGGCTAGAGTGTATCAATGAGGACGGCATGAAGTTGTCCGGGAGGAGGAACCACTGTGCTATAGTCACTGTCCTGGTATGTCAATCAGAGCGTCCCTTCAAAAACTCAGAAAGACATGGAATTTCAGACTTTGAACAATGAGAAAGGCTTGGCACTATTTTGTTGTTGTTGCTAGGCCTTCCTTGCAAGGATTTAACATTTATCTTCCCTAATACCTAGAAATCAATGGGATGAATTCCATGTGCCCTGCACTAGGACTCTTATCTATCGAATAAGCATCTACAACATTGGTCAAATACAACTGCTTGGCTCCCCAGAATGCTGAGTGGCTAAGAAAGAACTGATGCTGGAAACAAATGCTTCCTTTCATATGGAAGCGTCTACCATGTCTTCCCACTGACTTGTCTACACAGTCTTCTGATATGAGGTAATTATTTTGTATTTGTTGAATTAGCTGAGGACACTGATAGTCTCAGGAAGATCTATTAAATGTCAACTTGTTCTTTTCCGATGCACTTAACTAGCAGATGCTGTCCTTAGATGTGCATGTGATTGGGGTGGCTATGGAAGGGGTTTGCAATAAACAGATGCAAGGAGAAATTTGTTAAGAACATACAGAACCGCTCATGTTTCTCAATTAGAAGTTAAAAGGCACAGCCTTGGGAGCTGGCTTTTCTTCACATTGGGGAAAGTGTGACGTAATAATCCCCCATTCTTAAGAAATGAAGAGAAATGAGTGCTTTGCTCCATTCTTGATATATGAAAAAAGCCAACTTTAAAGCGACACTTTATTAGAACCATAAGTTTTGTTTAAGAAATTTTAAAATCCGGAGTTTATTTTCCTTTGGTGTTGCTGCAGAGAGTCAATAGAAATCAAGATTTTTCCCCTGTATTTTTGCTGCTTATTAAACACACTTGTTAACCAGATTTCTCACATAGGTGCAAAATGGACTGGGAAGAGGAAAAGGTGCAGTTTGCTCCATTGACCTGTTTCTTTCCCCTCAGGACTCTCCCAAACAGCTGTGAGAAAAAGAAGGGTGGGGGGAAGAGGTAATTCTGCAGCTCATAGCCAGATGTTCATTTCAAACACACCCTGAACAACTTTTGCATGGTTTATTACATTTTCTGAAACCATTTTTCACAAGCCTGTTTTCTCAGCTGGGAAACTTCTGGTGTAGTCTTTTCAAAAAATATTGCATTTGGCATTACAAGAAAAAAAAATCGTTTGAGGCATTCAAAGGACAATCTGTTTGCCTTGGTCTTCAGAAGCCAGCTATAGGAATTTACGAATCCCGTGCCACCAGAATGTAGGTTCCACTTTCCATCCCCTTTGCAGAGGACCTCCAGAGCTCCACCCACTTACTTATTTTAGTGTTCTGCCCTCTTAGATTGGCATGAAGTGCCTGAGAGAGGAAATCTGGCTGGAAATAAACAGGACCAGTGGAAGAATCCACTAGAATCCAAGCCAAAGCAGAACCCTCCACGTTAACCTATAAATACAGCAATCTGTTTTTATAGGTCCTGGACATTTCTAGTTGCATCCACCTTCTGAAATGAAAATGAGAAAAAGGGTTTTGAGTGCCAAGGAGTTCCATAGAATTCCATTGGCACTGCTGGGGCCATGCACCCTAAAATTCTATCCTGGCTGGCAAAGGGAGGGGAGCTGGGAGTACAAGGGAGTCCCACCCCCTCCTTAGAGTGGTGCAGGTCTCCTGGCCACTTGCAAGAGTTGAAATCATTGTTCTTGCATAGATCCTCCATGAAGAATCAAGCCTGGAAATGATCTCAGGAAAAGAATGACCAACCCATGAGGCGAAGTCTGAGTCTGAATGGAAACTCTATTTTGCCTCTGGAATGAATCAAGCCATATAGCTAAAATAAACCAGAAGAAATTATAAAGCAGTTTTAATTTGACTAAACTAAAAAGCTAAAGATCAAATCTTAGGCATGAGTCTTCACCTTCCCAAAGCTCATTCCCTCCCATTTTATTAATATAATTTTTAGTTAGCATGCAAGACAATGGATTTCATCATAATGCTTGCCCACCTCCCCTACTTTCAGAATTGGGTAGCAATTTTCTTTCCAAATACCGCTTGTGATTTACAAGTGTATGCATGGGCTGAAATATCACATTGCACCCTGTGAGTCACGTGGTTGTTGTGCATAAGTTCAAAAGCTTTGTAACATCCTCACCAAGGTTCACGAAACGTTGCAGGAGAAGGGGTGGAAAGAATGTGAGACCGAAAGATGGAGAGGAGGGCTGGAAAATGTTACCTACTGGGAAAGACAGCCACTGCCATCCAGAATCACAGCAGCTGTGGATGCCTGCTCTGTGTCTGCTCGTTAACAGTCACACTTGGACGGAGTAGACGCTCTTGAATTTAGGAAGAGGGCAAAATGTCGCCTTCAGTTGTGTACCCACTGGTGACCCTCCAGGCTCCAAAGGATAGTTCCACTCCGATGTTGATAGATTGGCTATGGTTCAACTGACTAGGTTACAGAACAAAACCAAGAATCACGAATCTTACAAATGTACCAGTACTTATGAGGGGAGGTTGATAAGCTTGGGAGTGGGTAAGAGATGATGGGGAAAGAGGGTAATACGAATACTTTATGTACATGTGTGAATTGATCAGATACCAAAATTAACAACAACAACAACAAAAAAAAACCCTAAGACAACAACAAAAATCAGGTTGAGAGATGTGACATGTGCAAATGCCTCTAGAATGGACCAGCATACTATGATGCATGTTGTTGGCTACCTCTCTACTCTGTGTTTCTGTAACATCCTTAGACAATAAAATAATGCCCACCCCCTGAAGACACATCTCAGAGATGCTGAAGGCAATATGCAACAAGCAGCTTGCTGAGCCGGTCTTGCTGTTGGGAGGAGAATGTGGGCTGAAGACAGATTCAGGGGTCACTGGTTCAGGGACAAAGAGCACACAAAAGAGCCCCCAAGACAGGGTAAGAAGTCAGAGTTAAATAAACAGAGCCAGTGTCCCAGGTGACCACATTGGAAGAGCTACCCAAAGAGGGGGGACCTACAAATTAATCAGAACAAAATGAAGTGAAAGGTAACAAGCACGAGGCCAAGAAATAAATGAGGGGATGTGAGGAAATAACTCTGGTAAACATAATGCAAAATACAGAATTCAGTGGGAAACAAACATTTCACATCACTGCACATTGTCCCATGAAATGCTAGGAAATACAAGCTAAAAAAAAAAATGGTGCCAAACCTTTTTAAGAAAAAATAAGACAGAGTCAGGATCCATTGTCTCTCTGTGACCTTAGTAATTAGCAGAGTATCAGATCAAGCATGTTATTTTGCAAATTTCGGTAAAAATAAGAAACGGGCTAATTCCTTCCAAATCACTGCAAGAGGTTAAAGAAACCAAAGCAGAGTTCATCTAGCAAAAGGCAGGAAATAGAGGAAACAATGGGAAAGCATACAAAGCACCACAAATAAGACCTTAGCAGGAATGACTCACCGCTGCCCTTGACTGGCTGGAGAATGTCAGTCCAGGTGCAATCTGGAAAGACATCTCTTGGAAGATAGAATTTTCAAAAGTGTCTCGGAGCGTTTCAATGGAATTAACTAGATGAAGTATATCAGAAACATTTAAGTCAGAGCAACAGATGTGTCAGTCTGCGGATTAGAATGGAACCCTGAGTTGACAAAGGGTAGAAGCAGAACAGGGATTAATTTACGAAGAGTTACATTCTATTATGGATATGTAATTGTGGTATAGTCCAGTATTCTTGGTAATAGAGAATTAAATAGGTGTGTAAATTCATCTGTTGGTAATTCAAAGGGGAATTATGTTTGTGATGCTTCTATACACATTAGCCTCAACTAGACATGCCCAGTAGACAAAAATAAAGGAGGATAGGGGAAGGGTTTTATTATTCTGACAGGACCACGTCAAATACGTATCTACATGTAATAACTGTTCATTTAGCTAGCCATGCTTCAGACTTTTTTTCCTTTTAAACACAGTGAAGCCTTTTTACAATTTCATTTGCTTGTAGAAACGATTCTCACACAGATATAAATTTGTTTCTCTTTCCTACACTACATATGGTCACATTTCTCTGGCAACGTTCTGGAAGCCATGTTGCAAAAGTGCCTTGGCAGTTTTGTTTCAGAAGAATCTTCAGGTACCCAGTTATTAACAAACTTGTTGAGACTCTGTAGTGTCCCAGCTTCCGAGCAAACTAAAACAAAATTATCAGTTTCCTTTACTTTCAGAGAGAGCTAGGAAACTTGCCTTCATTTTCCTGTCCAGTGAACATAATTCTTTTTTTTAATTATTATTATTTTTTTATTGGATATTTTATTTACATTTCAGATACCAACCCCTTTCCCCATTTCCCCTCCATAGAAAACCCCTATTCTGTGCCCCCTTTTCCATTTTGCTTTTATACAATTTTTTTAAATGTTAATCAAAGACTTTGTAAGTATGGTAATGCTTTATCAGAAGTGTAACCTACTACCCAACCTAGCTATGTAAACTATCTTTGACTAGTGGAGACACGTGAACTTCTGCCTCCATGTCCCCCCACTCTCTCTCTCTTTTTCTCTCTCATTACCTAGCTTCTCCTCTACTTCATCTTCTCCTCTCCTTACTCCATATTTTCCTCTCGGTGCTCCTTCCCCCTTAGCTCCTCCTACATATTACCCTTCCTGTTAAAATTAAACTTTTCTCACAGAATACAATTAGAGCATAATTATTCCTATTTGCACCAGTGAGGTACAAGATAGTCTTAATACCCAGTCCCTCCTCTTTTTGACTAACCAGAATCTCTGTCGTCTCTCTTGACTATAATTCTTAACCCTTGTTCAAACGACCTCATTCAACTTTCTCACTCTGTAAGTAATGAGTAAGGGTCATATCCTCCACTGTTGCCGTTTCAGAACTTTTACATTGGTGACAAAAGAATTGGGTGTGGCATTGGGACTGTTTACAAGTATATCTGGGTTAGTCCTCAAATATTACACACACACACACACACACACACACACACACGGGGAGGAACGGGAGGGGGCAGTGAGTGAGATGTAAAGTAAATAAGTAAAAAAAATAAATAAATAAATAAAACTAAATTAAATTAAATTAAATTTTAAAAAATATATTACATATCATATTGAGAAAATAATACTCAAGACATTCCCACCCTGATTAAAATAGAGATTTTCTGGCAAACTTTCTCCCATTCTCTCCTCCACCTAATATCATCTTCATCACCATCATGTCTACTGCAATTGTCACACATCAGCAGCCATGCAGAACATGTTGCCTATTGGAAATTTTGTCTTAAAAATATTCAGGTTGGCCTCTACTAAAATGTCTGTGTTTCTGACGAATAATAAGAGGGAGCACACACCCAACAGCACAGAATGAGCACATCGTCTTTGAAATGTGCCACCAAAAGGAAGTTTGCCCCTTTGTTTTTCTCTAGGGAACCTCTGTCTGGAATCGACTCTGTCTCTAGTGAGTGAATCTCTGGTGTGTCTGGGTGTTCAGCTTGAGCTTTCCTGGTGTTCTGGGTTGTCCTTGCTTGTTCATCATGGCCCTTAAACTGTCGCACGTCAACTGAGAGAACTCACTCCGCGCTTCTTGGCACAGTGAATTGGGAAAATAGCCCTAAAGCAGGAAGGCTGGGGTTGCCCTTCTTGTGGTTCTGGGGAATACAGCTAACGTGTCATGCATGCTGGACAGATGCTTTGTCATTGAGCCACAACTCCAGTCCCCAATGGTGGTCTTGATTATAGAGATCTACAATGATTTATTTTCATGTTGACTTTTTTTTATATGTTAACAGTCAGATTGGCTAAACTCCTATTTGAATAACTCAACATTCTTGCTTGATTTGAAACTGTCTTTTCTTTACAAAATAATCTATTCTCCATCTGTATTGTAGTGAACCTTTTCCTAGAACATTCTCATGTGCACAAGAATATGGCTTCCACAGTATATGATATTATTTCTCTGTGTGATCATATGGTTATACTTCTCTGGTGACATACTGAACTAAGTAGTCATTTGTAGAAAGATCTTAAGGTCCATGTGCGTGTCTGCATCCATCCCTTTATCATTCATTCATTCATTCATTGTCTCAGCCATTCATTCCCTGTGTATGAATTCTATGTATTAGGACCCTTGCTAGGTGATAAATGGATACCACTTCACTGTTCTAGTTAATGTCTGTACTAACAAAGTAGACTTTCTTGAAGCACGCATTAAAATAGTATAGTTTCACTAGCAGGGTCAGAGGGCAAGAAAACCATCAGATACACCGGCACCCTACCCAGGCAGCTTCTTGGCCTGTACCTGGCTGGATGGCTGACCCTCTGGGCATTCTTGGTTATGTCTGGATGCTCAGGATGTACACATTCGTAGCTCTCACTATAGGACTCCTGTAGACTTGGAGCATTTCCAGGTTGGTACTGTGATCTAAAAAAGGATGGCAAACAGGGAACGCTCAAGATAGGGCCAAAGAGAGGTTTCATTCATTAACCCCACTTCCCTGCTTCATATATTGAATCTTTGAAAAACTAGGACAAAATGTTTGCAACTCTGTTAGAAGAAGAATACAGGAAAATCCCTGCAGGTCAAGGGTTGGTTCGCTAACCTGACAAGATGTGTCTGTGTGAGGTTTCGAAGCAAAATCCATTTACTTTCATTGTCGCCCTTTAATTTCAGGAAGACGTCAATATCATGAAATCTTCGTTTATACTCTACCCTTAACAGTTTGACACGATCCCAAGTGGTGACATTGCTGACTTTTTAAAAAAAGAATTAATGTTGATTGAATACTTACTTTCTTCAAGACCATATGAAGCCCAGAAATAACACTGTGAGGAAAATGCCATAAGCTTCCTTACGTTATTGTCTTAAAGATGTACTAAGAGTACATAGCGTCTTACCTTAACCATTGCACAAGACAAAATGAGGATTTGATTCTAAGCATTTGGCATTCAGAGTTTCATATGTTATTCCTGAGTGAACAGCACTCTGTATTTTGATCTACATTTATTTTTAAATTTCGGGTGATAAGTAATACTGAACTATGTGTATATTAAGGTATTTGTTAAATCAATATGTAGACAATTGACATGAGAATTGAAGCCTTCAACCAGAAATGTTGTAGAAGTTTTTGCTTGACAAACAAAGCTTGCAATTAAAAGTCAAAAAAATTAAACCACAAACTGGTGGATCTGTGTAAGTGATAAGATTTATTTCATGTATTTAAGATGAAGGTTTGGCCACTGATAGAATTTATTTCTTGTCCCATTGGTTCTTCCATACCTCAAAGCAAAGGGCTACAGTGCACCCCAAAATATGATAGGTGGGGGGCAGCAAAGGTGAGTGGTTAAGAGAAAATGATCGGGAGCTGAACTGGATGGATATGTACCACCATCCACTCAGAAAACTTCTCGAAGCCCCATTCTATGGACAGTTCTGTAGTGAAGAAGACTAAATATTTTCCATTAGTTATTTGGCATGTTTTATTTGTCATGTTCTCCTATGAGCCAGAACATGAACACAGTGCGAGAGTCTCCTTGGATATAGGGAGACAGATACCGGAGCAGTGGCTGTCCAGTTTTAAGGAACAACACCTGCAGGGGTTTGGGTGCAAAGCTAATGTCACAGAAGTGCACAGGTATGGCCTCCCATAATAAAAGTGAAAGGCGTTGTGGACAGGCAAACTGTGGTGAGGAGAAAAAGAAGAAAGCTTTTACCCAGTATCCTTTGCCAAGCAGAACAGTCTTCTAGAGATGCAAAGGATGTGGTGGCTCTGGGCAAAGGGGAGGGTGCTGGGCCTGTACTGGAGAACTGAGGGCACCATTGCTGGAGGTAACCTGGTGAGAAAGATGAAATTGTGAAGAAAGACTTCTGGGCATAGGGAGAGAGGATTTCAGCCTTGATGCTATGGGTGATGGGCGTCCATGAAAACGGTTTTGAGCACAGTAAGTCATATTCTGTTAGTCTCAGCTTCTTTCTCATTTAATTGTTTCTTGACCTTTGGTGTTTTTAATGAAGAAAGATTCTTTACATTCCTCCCATTGAGTAAAATATTGTGTAATGCTGCAAACATATCAATCTATAGAAAAATCATAAATAATACCTGAAGCTATCTAAACTCCTACAAAGTAGAGAAGACACTAAAGGTTGAACATCTCGCCTAGAACGCCTGCATGCCGTTTCAGTGAACTGATTAATAATATTTTATAAAATGTTTTTTGGATCAATAGTATGTTAAGGCAGCCTTTCCATATCAATAAAGGCATATGTTAGCATTTTAATGAGTGCAGATTTCTCTATTTTATAAGGGTAATGCAATTTACCTATCCCCTCTTTATTGATAAAAAAAAATCTTTCTCTAATTTCTGTGCAATGTCAACAGTGCTTCAATGAACAATTCAGAGCCCAATGCAAATAAATCATAAAATAACGGATGGAGTACACATCACATGCAATGAAAATGAAAGCAAAGCAACTCCCCACTTTAACCTGTTATAGAAAGAGGAGACAGGGAAGGCTATGTCGCCTGCCACACAGCTGTTTTTTATTATACCCCTAATAATGAATGCAATGCTCATCAAGTCAGGCAAAATGAAGTTCTCATAGCTCATGCTCATTTCAATTGTTGTTACTTATTATTTGAACTGTACATTCTCTATGACCCAGTATAATAATATAATGCCTGTATGCAATTTGCGCTAATCAACACAGGGATACCCATGTTCTAACAGGGAAGAAATGAAATGATAAGCTAATGGAAAATATCAGATAGCTATGAATGAGCACTCTGAAAAGTATTGGTATGAGTTGTGGGTCAGGGTGGTAGATGCCTTCCACAAGATCTTCTGAAAGGGGTTTCCTAAGGTTGTCTCTTTAAGACTGAAACTAAATGAGCAAAGGTTTCAGGAGCAAAAATAGCAGATTCAAATATGCAATAGCAGCAAGTGCAAAGTGGAAGCTGAGCTCAGTGGAAATGAGGGATAGAAAGAATAGGGGTCAATTTCAACATCGCTCCCAATGCTGCCTACGGATACAGTCACAGGAAAGAGGATACATGGGAAGCACAGGCAAGGAAAAGGTGGAATGTAGTCGCTATTCTTACTTGCAAAGACAAGCCATTGGATGGGTTCCGCTAGATGAGAACTTGACTTAGAGTTTGAAAGAACACTCAGCTTCCCTAAACTATGAGCTAAGGGCTCATTGTCATCCTTGGCTCTAAACTCACAAGATCTAGTAAATACCTGCTCACTGTATGTGATACATCAGCTATAAGATGAGTCAACCCTCCTTAGGCAGACAGCAGACCCATGGGAGAAATCCAGAGTGAAAGAAGAGCGCCATCTTCACTTTCAACAAGCAGAGCTAAGGATGTTGTCCTAAATCCTGAGCTGACAATGAGAAGCGAGACTCCGTTCTTATCCTCAAGTGGTTTCAATTCTAATGGTTGAGAAGAATTTGAGATGAGTTGCTACATGGGTGAGCACATCAGTTCAGGACTAAGTAAGAGGCTTGTGTTCTCTCAGAAGCAATATGTCTTTTTCCGATATGCAACACACCATCTATTTATTGTGGATTTGCAGTGAGACTGTAACTGTTGGCCTCTGTCTCCCTTCTTAAGAAGAAAGCTAGGTTTTTCTGTTTTAAGTTAGAAATCTAGAGAAGGATGGGCGGGAGGGAAATTGAAGATATATTTAGGAACTCTATTTAAGGTGGGTATGGCAACACATAGCAGTAATCTCTGTACTAGGGAAGTAAGGGGTTCGAGGCTAGGCTAGGTTATGGAGTGAGTTTGAGGCCAGTCTGGATTCCATGAGAAAGACACCAAGTCAAGAATTCAAATAAATGGGTAGGAAGATTACTCAGTGGGTAAAGTCCTGTACATAAAAGCATGATATATTGAGTTTAGATACTGAGAGTCCTTTTTTTTTTCCTACATGTGTTTGCACACATCTGTAACCCTAGAACTGAAGTGAAATAAATGGTTTCCTGGAATTCATTGGTTAGCCAACTAGTGAGCTGTAGTTTCAGTGAGACACCCTGTCTCAAAAAAACTGAGGTAGAAAACAACAGATGACACAATGTACTCATTTAGTTTCTTCTGCAGGCATGTACATGTATGTGCACACACATAAACATACAAATGCACGTGAACAAACAAACATACTTGTACCACATATATTCATAAATCACAACGAAACAAGAGCAGATAGAGATCATTCTAGACTATGATATGTTGACTTCTAGGCAAATAGACAAAGAAATATCGATTTGACAGCACAAGGTTTATACAAGAATGCAGGTGGTTTATAGAAGAAAACATGTCCTAGACATGTAAAATCAAATAACAACAGAAAAAACAAACAAACAAACAAACAAACAAACACCAAACAACCTGCACAATGTGAAACATGCCCATCATTGAACCCCTCTGTCTCAGACTTGTTCTTTATGAGTCCATCAGAAAAGTACAGAAACATTGAAAGTGTACCTGCCAATCTGAACATGAGAGAACATTACTGGCTGGTAGAATCCCAGAGAGCGAGCTACCTATCCTTTAGATGTTAGTGTTCTCCACAGTATAATGTAGTTAATGACAGCATTGATTTCACAGAGCTTATCACATGTCTCATATATCTTCATATTTAGGACCCAGAGGAGCTTAGATGAAATCTCAGGTCCTCATTTCACTCGATTGAAAACTTTTACACATAACAGAGCCCTAAGCCCTATCACTTCTTTGTATATTGTGACAACTAATAGGGGGCTCATCCTTGGGAAAGCCCGACACTCCTTCTTCTAGTAATCCCTAGCTCCCTATAGTTCTTTGTCTACGAGTGAGAGGCCCTCTCTATTTTTCCTTCTTCCACACTAATACAGCTGTTGATATTGCCACAGTTCTGGTCTTGCTTACACAGCCACATCTCGGTGAAACGGTTTCGCAGCAGACTTCCTGGTATCCTGGCTTTTGCAATCTTTCCACCCCCTCTTCCAAGATGTTCTTTAATCCACAGATGCAGGAGCTGTGACAAAGATGGGTCTATGGGGCTGGGCTTCCCACTGCCAATCTCTGCATTGTATCCACTTGTGGTTGTCGGTGACAGTCTCCGTTTGCTGTAAAGAGTAGCTTATTTAATGAGTGATAGCGACACTTATCTAGAAAAGGTGGCTTGTGGATAAAAGGGGAGACTGCGTAGGTTTTTCCCAACACAGTACCTTTCTTAGTTATTTGGTAATTTTATACAAGGTTCCCCGACCACACTTGCTTCTCATTCCTTCCAGGTTCACCCCCCGCCACCATTTGTATTTTCAAAACAGCTTTATTGAGGTATAGTTGACTTAGAAAAAGGTCTTTGCATATTCAATATACACAATGAGGTTAGAGGTCAGTATATACCAGTGACGCCATGACCACAATCCATGGCATAGATTTATCCATCACAGGCAAAGGGCTCCTGGGGGGCCTCCTACACTGAAGCCTTGGGAATCCTTACATTGTTAAGGATGCCCTGTATGAGAAAGGCCAGAGAGGTACAGGCTGGATCTTGTTTCATCCATGTCAGGATTCGATATGCCCTCTCAATAAAAACATTGATGTTGTTAAGTCAGTGGGGTTTATATGAATCAGAGGTCATCTGTGAACGCAGGGGTAGACAGGCTCTCCTATAAAAGGTTTCCAGAGAGAGGTTTGCATAGTACCTGCATCAGGACCCTTGAGGTCCAGGAATATGTGCTCTTCAGTTCTCCTGCTGTGATTTGCATCATATTGAAGGGAGAATGCAGCCAGCCTGGAGCTGCCTCCCCTCTAAGTCTTCTGGAGTGGTCCACAGAATTCTAAAACCAGAGGAAAGAAAGGAAAGAAAGAAAAAAAAAGCATAGTTGGATTTTTGCTGATGGAAATTATTTCTGGGGGTCATGACATAGGATGACCATGAGATCCTGGAATTGGTGTTTGTCTTTGTGGGGCAAAGTGCTTTAGTTTAGAGGAGACACAGGAAGCCAGAGCCTGGCAATGCTTCTTTGTGGCCCTGAGTTGGCAAGCAATAACTTCTCCTGGACCAGACTTCTTGGGGTCTCCAGAGCCCACCCTGTCATGACAAGGTGGCTTGTGTGGGTCCTGTGTCCTGCTGCCCCTAGAAAATGGGTCTTTTGGATTTGGAGGGGATGTGGAAATAATAATTTTCTGCCCTTTCTCATTTCCTAACTGAGTTTTTGCCAAGGCAAGCCGGTACAAACCAGTGCCATCAGGAAAGCTAGAAGTCTCTAACACTTCATGCTCAAGTGTATTCTTGCTCTGAGTTTGCATCCAACACTTAGTAAAGCTTGTGATCCTATAAAAGGCTTGAAAAAAGAAAGCCTCAACTAGGGTACCTTCAGTGTGTTGCCACATGGCTTTTGAGAGCTATGTGTAAGAAGCAGGCATAGCCACCAGCTAATGGTCAGAACTTGCATTGAAGCCTCTCATGCTGCCATGAGCCCCTTCCACCAAGACAACTCTAAGCCTGTGTTCTCCCGTAAGAAAGGGAAAGAGGGGACCCACCAGAGAATTTTGTCCTTGGCAGCACTCTGTGTCAGCCTAGCGTCTCCAACAAGTATTTCCATGGGAAGGTCTTCCATCTGGGGCTTGGCAGAGAGGGGGAATTTCCTTTGATGCTCTGCCACACTTTCCCATCAGCCTGGGATAAGGTGCAGCCCTAGAGACCTGGTTCGTTTTGAAGGATAGTGCTGGTGTACTTCGTGTAGTCAAGAGATGTAAATGGGACATTCCTGTTTTCTTCTGCAAGTCTGAAAGGCGCTGAGAAAAAGCAAGTTGTTTGTTCGGCCACTACTTCCCATCTCAGTGTGCAACAGGTCACAAGATGTGACAAGTTCACGCACTAATTCCTTCCTTTTCAGTTAATAGAATAACACAGATGGGCACAGCCTGGGATCCAGCACAAATTTAAGCATGAGCAGAATGAAAATAGGGGTGGCTTGGTCCATTCTCAGCACTTAATGAAACAGAAATTATTTTCTGCTGCCTTGTTGCCTTCAACTGAGTAGCCCTGAGTCGCTACCCTCTGGCAGGATAGTGCAGGCCCCTGCACAGGCCATGGTCTCAACACTGGGAAATGTTCACAGCGTGTTACAGCATCAGTTGCACCAGACAGCATGTACTGCTTCCCAGCAATCCATGGATGATAGCGTCCTGACAGAGGCTCCAAACCACTCCATATGTTGCCTGTATGTTGGAAAACAACTACTAAAAAAAACAAAACAAAACAGTCTAGACCCTTGGTCACACATTATCTGGCAACTATCATCCTGTTTGTCCACTGTGAACCTTGAAAGCTCATGTGAAACTGATTTTAAATGTCTTATCGCACACCAGACTGTGACCTTTCTCTTCAAGGGTGACACTACACAAGACTGGGCTCATCAGCATGTTGCCATGGAGTCACGAGGGGAGCATGGTGTTCTTTCTGAGGACATACAGGTAATTAATGGATGCTGACAGAAGGAGAAACACATGTCCTGCAGCAGTGTAATTACTGGAAACTTTCAGTAAACAACCACCGCCTCCCCCCAACCATTATCTTGGGAAACTAGAAGGAAATGTATAGACGATAAAAAAATAAAAAAGCAAACCCAAGAAACAGAAAAGGTTCTGTTAAGAAAGAGCAAGTGGAGTGGAGTGGCAAGAGTGGGAGGAGACATAGCAGGCAATGCTCTGGTGATGAAATGAACAAAGTCCATTATACACACATATACAAAAGTCACAATGAGACCCTACATAAGGATACTATGTATCTTTAACATATGCTAACACAAATGAATGAAAACTTCTAAGTGACAGTGAATTGGGGTTAATTAAAGAGTGGAAGCCTAAAGTCATCTTCCAAGTCTTAGGCTACTGATGAGCTATGAGTCCCCGATTAATTGCTCAGCTTAGCCTTAGACTCTAACTTTTCCAATTGTGAAGAAACTGAGGCATGTTCCATTCACTTAGGTGAAGATCAAGTTAAATTTGGACAGCCTTGAGTGGTACATAAAAAGCAAAGGCTATAATATGTTGTGATATTTAGTTGTGCCAACCAATTATGCTCCCTACCCTTTAATAGTCAAAGTATGCCCTTGACTAATCTTCACTGACTTGTTCTGAGGCAAATGCCCTTAGCTCTCTATGACAGTCGTAAAGAAAGAGAAGGAGGACACTGGGTGCTAGACCCAATAACTGCTGAGTCTTAAGTATTGTTTCAGAGGCAAGACTTTCAGAAACCACAGAGGATAAGTTCTTAACTTTATGACAGGTGCTCAACACCTGGGATCTATTATTATTTCTTCATGGTCATCACCAACATGGTGGTCATCACCACCACTGCCTGAGGGACAGCTTATGTGCCTGTGTTGTAGCCCTGGTTGTAGAAAGACGATGCTAGCGTTGGCGATTCCAGAGAATTTGACTTGGAATCAGGTGGGAAATCAAAGAGGAGAATAACCCGGATGTTTTGCAATTTGAGTGAGATTATCTTGACTCGGGAGAAGAAGAGAAGGGAGTTGGGAGGAAAGAAAGGAGGAAAAAAGGGAAAGTATCATTTTTACCTCAACGTCCTATCATATTTAAGGTAAGTTCTGCTTCTAAATTTGCGTATTGACTTCCTATCATTTTATACAAAAGACTATGTGTATGATGGATGTCTACTATTAACTGTCACCGTGACAAACCCTAAACTCACCTAGAATATGTGTCTCTTGGAAAGCCATCTTGATCTATGGCTGAGTATTCATCTAAACTGTGGGCAGGGGCATTCTGGGCTGTGTGCAAAAGGAAGAAGCAATCTGCACAGCAGTGTTCTGGGCCTTCTGCTGCTTGGCTGTGGATGCTTCAAGCTCCTGCAACCTTAATGACCTTAATGGTTCCATCCTGCCCAACAATACCTTGAACTATGCACTGAGAGAACCCTGTTCTCACTTAAGTTGTGTTTGTCATAGTATTTTATCACAGCAACAGGAAAAGTATCAAGTCAGCACATTCAGAGTTCTTCAACAGTGATGCCGCAATGAGTCTGTGTTGGGAAGTTCCCATGGCCTAGGGAGGCCTTGCTGTGAGGCCTCTCAAATGTCCTCAGTGCCCACCCCTAGAACATTTATCTTTGTCTCTACGAGGGAACCTAAAATCACATCACATTACCTTCCAGTCATTATTCTATTTTAGTGTTATGGGTGAAGGAAAGAGAACAGGGTTTTAGGCTAATAAACCCAATCCTGAATACAAGTATAGCTGGGATAGAAGTCTAGGATTTAGGACAAATTAACTCTGAGTCTTAGTTTTCCCCCTCTAAGCTAGATCTGGAACTTTGGGGGTTAGAATAGGGTATTTTGACAAGAAATCTAAGGAAAAATGAAAATGAACAAAACCACCACTGTTTCGGTGCTTGGGCCCACAACTGCTCTCATTCCTGACAAAGGGTAGCACAGGAATTCAAGACTAGTACCCAGAGCCTTTTGGGAACCTGAGAACCATTTTACAATTCAGAATAACGATACTGCTTTGTATAACAGAAGTTGTACGAGAGATTGATGTATAAACTATCAACAAAATCTTAGCCTCACCTCTTAGCGTGAATTGCAAAAAGGTAATTAAAAAGTATGGGAAATTTCTCACTTGTGCCATAAATGAATAACTGCTGCCCATGTATCATGACCACTCTCCTCTATGGCTTTCTGTCTTGTAGTTAAGGGGTTCACAGCTCTCAGTTTCCTTACTCCTCGGGTCAGGGTACTGATGATCCCATAGCCCTCTCTGAGTTTAGGGTATATCTAGTAACAAAGACACCACAGCAGATTCCTAAGTTTTCCCACTCTGCCACTTCTGATTTCTGCTGGTTTGTTTGCATAAGGAAATCAACACCTTGGCTTGCTGGAGTCGGTGACCTCTGTAGCAGAGTCCTCTATAGGGTCTCTGTCTCTGCTCCCCTTTTCTTCAAATATTCCCTCATGTGTCTGTATTCCCTAGTTCTAGGCAATGGAAATGTATAAGATACAACCCCTGGCCTCAAAGAGCTCAGAGTCTCTTTGAGGGCACAGACTGAGAACCATTTATGATCCTATTTCTTTAGCTGTCAGCCAAGGAGGTGGAGTTGAGATGCCTGCCAGAGCCTTGTGCTGACTTCTCTGCCTGGGAGAGAGGTGACATTAAAGAGCGTTTATGCTTCACATGGTACCCAGATGCCTCCCTTTGTCCCCTGTGAGCCAGTGAAGAGAGAACTATCTTCCTATAAAAACAGACAGGCTTAATGCCTGGCAGGCCCTGGATGTAAATTTCAAACGATGTGATTTAAGTAAAACTTATTTAAAGTGAAAGTTGTGGTCATACTGAAGATACAGCCCGTCTTTGTTTCTCGCCTTACATAAATGCATGTGAAATTCCTTTCTTTCCCTGTTCATAGTGCCCGTTGGGTATAGGTATCCCTTCTGGCTGATTCAGAACATTCATGAAGAAAATCAGAACCAGGGCTTCATCTCTTCCTGGAAATGTTTTTTCTCTCTCAAATAAACCTGCTGGTAAAATGTTTACAGGGATGATATTTCACACGAGAGAGAGAGATGACCCCGTTAAATGCCAAGGAAGGAAGGATCTGCCACCTCATTCAACCTCCCCACTTCTACTTCTGTTGGAGAATAAGAAATCCATGGGTCCAGAGCAGGGAGGGATTGGGTAGCTGTAGAGATCCAAGGAAAATTCTGGAGAGGAACTTCTTGGATAAACTTTCCATTTGAGTCTTTCGTAGTATTTATTCATACATTGTTATTTCTTTTATTCTTCCCTTCCAATCCATCTAAGAAAATAAGTTAATATTCACTTACTGCCTATTACGTTCTACAAGAAGAAAGGAGAAGCAGAGACGGTGTTTAATTATAGCATCCACATGAGTCTCTCTTGTCCCCTTGGTCAATCTGTCATTGAGGCTCCGTCTCTACGAAGAGGTTTTCCTTACTAAGCATTTCCCAGGTCTTTTCGATTCTCTGTTTTCTTAATTTCCTAATTTTACAAATTGTCCACAAGGGATGGGACTGAGGAGACAAAACCAGCAGAGTGAGGCCATATGGAATTTGCTTGCCAAGACTCAGGAGGGTCCTGCAATTGCTGGAGCCTCGAGTTCAACAACAGCCTTAGTAACAAACACAAACAGTTCCCTTGACGCTCATTTGGAGGGATATGGTAGGGGGCCAGAGCAACTGGCTTGTGTTCTAATAGTACTAAAAGCAAAATTCAAGTGAAGACAATTAAATTCACAAAGAAAGTAATTCTCTCAGGACTTGCCCAGAAAAGAACAGTGGCCATGGTGTGGACCAATTAGAGGAAATCAGAAGAAGCAACTTGAACCAGACTTACCAGGCCTCAGAGAAGGGTGGGGGGGGGGGTCCTGAGTTGAGGGGATACTAAAGGATTTAAGTACAATGTTTAGTCCTTGTGAGTATGGAAGCACTTGTCCTTGAGGAGAGGTGAACTTCTCCAGAAGTCTCAAAGGGGCAATAGTGGCCGAGGCTGTACTGCATTTTGGGAGAAAAAAAAACATGAATAAATTAGGAGTATGGGCAAAGCGCATTCCACATAGATTCTACTGTAGTGTTTGTAATAGGAAGGGGAATCAATATGTTTTTCAGTTTGTGACTAGGAGGAGGAGCTGTGTCTAATCTGGGCCATTGACAGAAAGCCAAGATGAACTGAAAAGATAAAGTTCTACTTGCATGAATGGACTACTCTTATGATCATAAGGAAACTGAGAGAAGTCAACAGCCACAGCCACACCAGCAGCTACTAGGTTAGACATTCTCTGAGGCACAGAAATCAGGAAAAGGCATCCAAAGGAAGGCTGCAGAATCTCATGCTGCTCAGAACACCTTGGGTAAGTCACAGACTCGCCCACGGATCGTTTATTGATCATGTACTAAGTACTTGGCACTGTGCCAGGGACATAATACTCTAAAAGAGTGGGACAATAAGATATTCTAAGCCACAGCTCAAATTATTGCAATGGACAAACAGAAAGAGAATGGTAGAAGATGCTAAGATCATACATAATTAGTCTACTAGTGGGTGAGATGCTAAGGGCATATATTACTACTCCTTCAGTGGGTGAGGTAGCCTTCCTTCCCCACTGACTCCATTCTGATTTAGGGCAACACTAAGTACCACAGCAGTTCTACACTTACCTCTGTACATCTACTCACTCATCCCGTCTTCATACCCGGCCGTAGCCCATGTCTACCTGAAATCCTGTAATACTAGCTTGCTACAGTATGGATACAATTAGTGTTCTTTACTATGGCTGTATCTGATGTGTTCCTTTCTCCAAATCTTTTTCCTGACTGTGTCAAAATAAGAACATGTCCAAGTTAAGATACATATCTGGGCAAAGAGATGCAGGAAGGCACTAATTACATACAAACTCAACAAGATGCATATGGAAAACAAAAGCTTTCTTGGGTTTGTGATGAAAAAATTCTAAAGTGCATCTATCCCTTGAGATCGTTCTTGGTTTGTGTAGATCTACCTCAAGTTATTAAGTCAAACATTAATGAGAGGAGGACTTTAAAAATGTAATCAAAGTCGCAAAACAAACGACAAGGAAATCATTGAGTGAACATGATCTTAGTGCAAGTCCATCTCAGGAAGGGCATTTTCTTCAGTCTCACAGACAAGAGGTGCAAACAACATGAAGGACCAGGTGCACTGGGGCTAGCCTACGGATGGAGAGTCATGCAGCAAGCAGTGTGGACACCATGATCATCAAAGAGTGGAGCTGGCTGACAGCCTGGAAACAGGAACTTCAGCCCAACAGCTGCAAGGAAGTTAATCCTCCCCACAACTAGGGAAGAGGACTCTGGACTTCAAATGAAAATTCCAGCCCCACCAGATAAGATTCAGAACAGAAGAATCTAGTCACACAGTGCTGACACTTCTAACCCATTGGAAAGGTGAGATAAAATCGTGCTGTTTGGTTATTGCGTGTGTATATGTGGTGTACATGCATGTGGTACAGGCACATGAGTGTATGATGTACATGCCTATGTATAAGAAAGCCAGAAGGGGATGTGTCTTCCTCGCACTGTCCAACTTGAGACAGAATATGTCAACAAACTATAAGCTTACTATTTCCCCTAGGCTGACTAGACAAGAATCTGCTGACATCTGCCTGTTGCTGACCCTTCCTCCTTTGTGTTGGCATTACAGACATGCACAGCTTGTGGGTGTTGGGGATTTGAACTTTGGTCCTCATGCTTGCTCAGCAAATGCTCTTACCACTGATCCAGCTCTCCAGCCTCCATTGCACTGTTAAATTTTAAATTGTTAAATGTTAAATTGTGGTTACATGGGGAAAGGACACTTCTACATGAAAAGAAAATTCAGATTTTCCAAAACTCTCAGGTTTAATGAGTATTAAGGAAGCATCCCTCCATTCATTCACCAGTGCCCACTATAAGGCTTTGGATATGGTCTGATGACTGTAGTGTGAAAGGGATGCACTCCTGCCATTAGATACAGAGCAGGGGTGTGCTCTGTTCTCGACTCTAGCATGGAGTTGCAAGTCTGATTTCACAGAATATTGATGCATGGATTCTTTCTCCAATAAAAAGGACTAAAACTGTTGAGATCATCTTTTGTTCAGTTAGGACTGAGTAAACGGTAAGAACAAGGAAAACCTAGCGCTGCTGACACAGAGAATAAATGAGTAGCCTGCTTAACAAGTAAATACATATCATCTACTTTTGCTCCACAGTCAACAGATCTACAACTTCATGAGCAGAACCTGAAAGCTTTAAACATCACCAAGGTTCAAAGAGGATGGGTGACTGCTAAAGGGACTGCCACAACAATCTCTTGACCAATAACATGAAAGGAAGACCCATGTTACCTAAGAAGAGAAGTGTGCAAATGGTGACATTTGACCTGTGGCATTGTCTTCCAAATATACACAGCCAGAGTCAAGAAAAGCTCTTTGCCAAGTGAGACTCTCTGGGTCCTTGCCCAGTTACTGGGCCTTGCTTGTTATAGAAAATTTATTACCATAAAAACGAACAAATTGTAAAACTCAGACTTTAGTGTTGAAAAATTAATTTGGCCTTTGGCCCTTTTTGTGTGGTATCTTCAGAGAACTTCCCAATATACTTGGCCAGTTGAGGGCTCAGGGTTAAATATGTGTACTCAGGAGGTTACCACTGTGTTAGAGCCATTTCAACAGGGAGGCTGTTAGAACTGGGAACTCATTTAGACTTTCCAAAAGACACACCAAAAGAAGACTCTGTACATTGCTTACCTCATTGTTTGTCAGGGATGACTCCCTGTTGGAAGCACATTAGGAATTGGAAAATTGTTCGTACACTAAGCTGGAGAGCACATAAAAGCCAAATCAAGGGTTGCAGATTGAAGATGGAAATGAGGAGTAGCTTGAAGGATGCCCAACACTCAAAGAAAACCAGCAATGAATTTAGAGGGTTGTAGGAAGAATGATGTCATGCTGGAGATGGCATAGGAAAGTCAGTGTACGTCATAGAATGGGGCTTGACACTACTCTAAAGAGTCTGGCCTTAATCCCTGAAGAACTTTACCAAGGACGTGGTTTGATGACTTTCATTGTTGAGTGGCACCTGTGAAGATGGTAGTTTGGAGAATAGACAGGACAAACCAAGATAAAACTACATTTTTTTTTGTCTTGTCAGTGACAGAAATTTAGATAAAAAATAAAGTGAGGAGTACGAGCTATATTTTAGGTTTGGGGCATGTTATATTGTGGTTGTCAGTCACATGTGTGTGGACATGTCTGGCCTCTATTACTTGGTTCTATTACTTGGAACCTACTACTAGGTTCGTCCTGCAGACATGTTCCATTTGGAGTGCTGTGCCCATGAGTTTATGGAGGAAGAGGATAGCACTATTACTTTCTTCATAAATCTGGATGCTCCTTTAGACTGGTGCATTGGCTGACTAATATTTTGTCTTAAATGAAGCCATTAATACATTCATCCACCAAATGTCCAAAGTTTAATGAGATTCTGCTGGGACAAGCATTATTCAGGCAGCAAGAGTGATAGAATGCAAGGCGAACAAAATTCCAATAATCTTGTAGCCTTAATAAACAAAGAGTTAACTACAACGAACAAAACACTAAGCAAATAAATATTAGAAAACTTGAATATGAGAGAGCTATGAATGCTTAACAGAAAAGCAAAATCCTCAATCCTGAGAGACAGCTGCCATTGTAAAGGTAACAGCAGCTCCATGTCTGATAGTCTGGTCTATATATTAGTTGTTTTCTATCCCAGTGACAAAATACTTGATGGAATGCCCTAAGGGGTAAAGGTTTTATCTCATTGCACAGTTTCAGTCTTCTCTATTGTGACAGAGACAGTAGAGCAACAGTCAAGGGCCATGTAGTGGTGGGCCAGGGAATAGAAATCTACCGAGATAGAAGCAACAACTGCTTGTCCTGACCTAGTGACCTATTTGCACCAGTGCCTGACACCCAAAGATTCCATGCCACCCCCTAAGAGAACAGAGTTGTGGAGTAAGCAACAAACAGGAGATCCTGCACAGGACATTCCAGATCGAAACCATAAAACTCAGAAAAAGATATCTGAGCTGACGATATTTGAACGAAGATCTGTGGTGCAAGGACTGAGGCAAGTTGAGGTCATAAGGAAGAGGGAACAATGTGAAGATTCTGTGGACAGGGAGACAGTCAAGAAACTAGAGGTTGAGAAAACAAGGGACAGGTGAATCCAGGAGGAATGAGGATCAAATGGGTAAGTTATCATGGAGGTGTTAAGGACAGGGCTAGTGGATCTGGGTGAGATGGAAAACCGTCAGAGGGTTCCAAAGTGTTGATGGAGCTAATGCTCCTGTCAAACAGGCTTATAGGTATCCATGGTTAGTGGCGGCTACTCTAAACAACTGTGTGTGTATTCATCATTATGGTTAGTTAGTATCAGTATCACATTCATCCGTTCAAGTGTTCACCTGTACACTATAGAGTGTGTTTCCACCGAGCACTGTGATTAAATACTGGGATCATAGGCATTACTAGCACAAAGCCTCTTCCTTCCATAGTTTGCAGAACATATCTCTGTGACACCAGAAAAAGGCTTTCTTAGTAAAAGCACATGTCATACATGCCTGATGATCTGAACCAAGGTGGGGGGTGGGGAGCACTGAGGCAACAGCTCAGCATTCCTACAGTTAGATGTGGTTGCAGACAAAAACATCACCTGGGAGACCATGGAAGCTTGCCCCAAGTGCACAGAATAATAGCACGAACTATAGAGGCCTGCATCAATAGCTGGAAGGGGACAAGTGACTCCAGAAGGATTGCTACCCTCTCCTGCACACGTAACACACACAACAAATAAACATATATGTATTTTACTTCCAATTCCATATTTTATCTCCTATATAAGAATTTTTAAAGAATTAGTTAAATATCATGAATATTGACATATTTTCTGCATAGCCAGACCCCCATTTGACCAGAATATGTTATTGTCTGGCTTTATTTCCATATCCCATTCTCTTCCTTTCCTTATTTTTATATATGGGGTTTTGTTTTTATGGATTCTTTCAAAATGTTTGCTTCAATTTCATGGTAGCTTTATCTTTCTTCTAGAATATACATCCCAGGCCCATGGGTGAGAGCATAACTCATTACATTTTGTATAGAACCCATGCTTGAGGTGACTGCATCCTTATGGCTACTGCTACCCCATTTGGAAACTTTTCACAGTGGGAGATGTCAGTGCTCAGCCACAGCTGGAAGACTGACTCTTGTGAGGGGGAACTCCTGGTTTGTAGCACTTACCAGTTTCCCCAATGCAAACATTCATCCTCATGATCACTCTCTAGTTAATGAAGCCTCAGCAGAAATCACAAGGATTTAACAATTTGTTGGGGCTAGTTCCAGTACTCTACAGTTGACCTATTCAGTCCTACTTGATTAAGTACCAGTACAAGGAAAGAAGAATTAAATGAAGACATTCAAGTTTAGCGTGTAATTCTTCTTGGTTAACAAGAGCTTTGAAGATCCTTGCATAAAGGCTACAAAAAGAGAAGTGTTCTAAAAACCTTGATATACTACTGAGTGCTTTGGTTGTTTGTTGGTTTGCTGTCCTGTGTTTGTTTTAGTTGTCAAACAGTTTAAGAACATTGTTACTTCGTTAGCTAGGAAAGTTTATTGGAATACATTGTGTGCATACGTTTTAAGATAAGGGTCCTAATCTTGATGGCTACTTTGGAGCCAAAATGGAGGAGGACATGCAGTCATTTTAAATACTGTCTTAGAAGTGTTTACAGCCCTCGGGTCTCAGCACAGACTGGAATGAGATTGTCTGCTGTTGATGAGGGAAAAGCAGAACTTGGAGGACAAAAGACCTTGGTACAGAGAGATGGTTGCACTTAGTGAGGCAGTAAAGGGAGAAGCTGAGCCAACAGGGAAGAGGATCTGACAGTGCGTTCTTTCAAGTTACACAGTTTCCATATGGGCTTCTGATATACTAGAGAGAGAGACAGAGAGAGAGAGAGAGAGAGAGAGAGAGAGAGAGAGAGAGAGAGAGAGAGAGATCCTGATCTAGGGAGAATGCTCATTGGTATAGTGATTGCATTCAAGTTTCCCAAATCCACATAAAAGTTGGACATCCTCACTACATGAGCTTCAGCTGTAACATCAGCACTCCTACAGTGGGTATGAGATGGAGACAGGGGGATTCCAAGCAGCTTATAAGTCAGGACAGTAGAAAAAATAAAGAAAATATGATTTAACCAAGGTAGAAGGTGAAGATTGACACAGGAAATTCTTCTCTGACCTCCACTTACACATTCTGGCATCTCTGTCTCTGTCTTTTTGTCTCTGTCTCTCTCTGTCTCTCTCTCTCTGTCTCTCTCTCTGTCTCTCTCTCTCTTTCTCTCTCTCTCTCTCTCTCTGTGTGTGTGTGTGTGTGTGTGTGTGTGTGTGTGAGGGACAGTAGAAAAAATAGAGAAAACATGATTTAACCAAGGTAGAAGGTGAAGACTGACACAGGAAATTCCTCTCTGACCTCCACTTACACATTCTGGCATCTCTGTCTCTGTCTCTGTCTCTGTCTCTCTCTCTCTCTCTCTGTCTCTCTCTCTCTCTGTGTGTGTGTGTGTGAGAGAGAGAGAGAGAGAGAGAGAGAGACAAAAAGTCTATAAATACCTTTTCATTTTATTGTATTTTTACATTTGTATTTGTTTATATAGTATGTGCATATGCCCGTGTTTGTTTGAAGGCATGTATACATGTAACTGTGTGTGTTTGCATGCATGTATAGGCATTCTAGTCTGTGTGTAGGCCAGAGCATCACTTCGGGCTTCCTCCTCTACTGCTCACTGCACGTTTATTTATTGCAACAGCATCTCTGGAAACCCAGAGCTCAATGGATTCTATAGCTTTCACACCAGGAATCCTCCTGCCTCTGCCACCTTAGTGCCAAGATTACACGCACACATCACTATGTCTGGCTTTCTATATGAATTCTGGAAACCTGAACACAGCCTATTCCCCAGTGGCTCTTGTAGTCTCATTTGACATGCAAACGTTTCTTTAATTGTTGAAACAACTTGAGTTGCTGTTCACATTTTTCTCACATCACAAATGAGACAATCAGACGTAGAGAAGATCAGTAACATGTCCAAGCCCAAGGGAAGCAGTACACAGCAGCGGAGATTCAGCCCAGACATCTTGTGTCCAGAGAGCTCATTATTTGCAGGGCTGTCTCAGCCTGCTCCCCAGGGCTCGCCACAGTAGCTATTGCATAGATGTTCAAATGCACTTGCTTGTTCAGTGAGCTAAAGGAAATGGATTGTGGTCACACTTCCAAGAGGAGAAGTTGTTGGAGGAGCACACTGGATTTTTAGAGCTTTTAATGTTGTGGAAGAAAAACTATACGGAGACGCATCCAGACTTTCTAAAATCTTGAAAGTTTAAGTCTTTCTTGGAAAACTTCAAAGAGGGAAAAATAAAAGTGTATGAGCCCAAGGTAATTGTCCTTTTATACTGTTACACTTGTCATGGTGCCAACATCCACAAATTTACCCTAGGGATGAAATGAAAGTGACAGATTTCATGATTCTAAGATGATTGCAGAGGAGGGACAGCTAGAATCATAATGCAGGCAGAGTCCTCACACCTTTCCAGCTAGTGAGGACAACCAGGATGTTTCCTGATTTTTTTCCCTCAGACTTACTGCATAAGTATCTTTTTATTCTCACTCTGTTGACTCTTTCTCTCCTGGTAGTTGGGCAGCACTGTTCGGTTGTTCCATGAGTTCTGTTGGCAAGGAATTCTTGTGAACTTGTTAGCATCATTCAAGAGGCAGTTTATCTGAGTTGGACTGAAGAACAGAAAAACCAGGTGAGGATCCCGTGAAATATCAGCTGCTTCGGGTGTGTTACGCTTCGGATGAAGATTCTCACTGCCACTGAGAATCCTTCCTGATTAAAAGACTCTGCAGTAAAACGTTAGGGTATGGAAAGATAAAGCTTGCACAATACACACCAGCGTGGTGTTCCTACAGCCCCGACTTCCTTATTCATTCACAGGACGTAAGAGACAAAGTAACAAGGTGACTAAAGCAAGTTCTGACTTCAGCCGTTTAATTTGGAGAAATGTTTATAATTGCAAAGGAAAGCTGGAGTTAAAAGAATCACAGACATAGAACCCACTCCTAGGCCACTCGCCTTTCTGGTGAGATGCAGACAGATCTGCGTAGAATATTCCAAACAGCCGCACCCTCCTGGGGCCGGTTGTGATTAGACCCTAGCCGACCACAGTTCAGGCAGATGAAAAGAATGAGCGTGTTCTGATAGAGTTCTACTCTGCTTTTCCCTCTGGGGCTGGTGGGTGGGGACAAGCCCATTTGTCCTGTCTTACAAGCGCAACATCTCTCCCTTTTAAAAGGAAGAGCTTGCCACATGCCATATGCCCTACTATTCGTCAAGCGGTAGAAAGAACTCAATACAGACTAAGAAGTACAATGCCCAAAGGGACACCATCAATCCTGTGTTACCACAACGTCCTCGCTCTCCAGTTGTTTGTATTGATTTATCTTTTGCTCAGGTAGACTGACTTAGAGTAATTTTCTCAGTGAGAGACCTCAGATTGCCTGTGCTCTGAGCCCCTGTCTGCTGGAGACGCTGTTCCTCTGCCTAATACAGAATCACCAGAGAGAGTATTTGGGAACCGCCATCACTTCCCCTCAATTGCTACAATTTCTGATTTTTCAGATGTTTGAGTTGATGTCAGTATATGAATATTCCATGGCTTGGAATCTATTTCTGTCTATTCACCTTTATTTCTGACTTTGATATGATGGTTTATGCTTTAGACTTGGATGGCCAACATTATTGCCTAGAGAAATTTTGGTCTAAAAGGCTTTCTTATTCTCTTCAGGACGGGTGACCTCTTTTAGTTAGCAGATTAAGCTTTTTGCTTTATCCAGAAATGTTTCTGACTATTGTTACTGTATGTGTTATTTCAGATCTGCCTTTTCTTCTGCTTAGATTCTCAAATGTCGCACACGTGTGTGTGTGTGTGTGTGTGTGTGTGTGTGTGTATGCATAGGGACATACATAGACACATATGTGTATGCTCTATGATCATTCCACCTTCCCATTATTTGTTTCTATGTTTTAAAATCATTTTACCTTCTCTGCCAAATTTCTGTAGACTTTTATATTCTGATATACATATTTTAAGCATTAAATCATGGGTCTTGAATTTAAAAATCAGGATAAAGTATCTTTTAATTTTAGTCATTTCATTTAGTACTTACCTATTTGGCTTGCATATGCACATATGTATTTACTTTTAAATATACTAAGCTATTTTGGAGTTTTTTCTCTGATTTCTGCAGGTTAGAAAGCTTTGAGACACCTTAGAGATCCCATCAGGAAAGCCCAGCTTTTCCCTACATGTGCATCTGCTTGTCTTGAGAAACTGGGAAAGAACAGTGACTCCTCTCCCTTGCTCTCATCTCTGCAGTATCGCTCTCTATAGATTTTCTTAATGCTTGTGCAATCTATGAGTATTTTGTATAACCAATAAAATGGTTTTGGCCAGGAGATAGCCAAAGGCCAAACCATGTATTTCCCACCAAACCACCAAGGATTTTTATGATATAATAATTTTATTAGATTTTTATAATTTACTACATGCATATAGTGTATTTTGATCATACGTAAAATTCAATCCACCTCTAACTCCTCCCAGCTTACCGGTGTGTGTGTGTGTGTGTGTGTGTGTGTGTGTCTCTGTGTGTATGCATATGTATGTGTATTTATGTGTGTGCATGTGTGTGCATATGTGTGTGTATTTATGTGTGTGCATGTGTGTGCATATGTGTGTGTATCTATGTGTGTGCATGTGTGTGTCTCTGTGTGTATATCCACATGTGTGCATGTGTGTGTGTGTCTGTCTGTCTGTGCATGTGTTGTATGTGTGTGTGAGTGTGTGTCTGTGTGTGTTGTTTGATTTTCCACTTTACTATCATTGTTGCCCCCCTTTTGGTTGCCTTTCTGCTTGGATATATAACCTTGGACTCATTTCAGTGGAT
This sequence comes from Rhabdomys pumilio, assembly GCA_030674055.1. NCBI lineage: Eukaryota > Metazoa > Chordata > Mammalia > Rodentia > Muridae > Rhabdomys > Rhabdomys pumilio. The sequence goes on from JANHMN010000002.1 coordinate 220,259,229, forward strand.
CTTAGTGCACAGAAACCCAGCTCCCAGTTATGAAATCCAGAAACAATCTCCCCAGAGTGTCCCCCACAATCAAACACTACTAAGTAGCAGAACATAGAAGATGTCACATCTGCAACCATGCAGGTATGAACACCAACTCTGCCTCTGCCTCAACACACAAGAAAAGTCCCTTTCTCAGTCATACACACGCATGCACACACATTCCCAGTCCATGTCAACATAGATGCCGCTGAGCAATACACGAATGCAGTGATCAACATTTGTTGCTATCTGTCTGATGTTGAGCTGCATGCCAAACGATTTATTTCACATATAATCATGTGAAATTATATTTCACAATAATCTAGTAGCTAGAATTTAGCTTTTTGAACTGTGTGAGTCACAGTGTTTTTTGCTTCTTGCTTTTCATGTAACTAATTGGACACAGATGTTACATCTCCTTGTCCTTAAACATTTTGGAAATTTAATCTCAGTACTCTTCACCTATGAGTCTTGTTGCCTACCTACACTGTTCTTCTCCTGTCCACCCTCTAGGTCATAAATATGAATCATATGAATCTCATATGCAAAACTCCCATATAACTTTAAAACAATTTCTACAATCCTCAGAACATACATTTTTCTTCCCCTTGAGGACCCATTTTGTGAATATTTGAAAAACTGAGTTCTGACATTCAACGGAAAAAATTTTTACTACATATTACTTATCAATGATTTAAGGACTTGACTTTTTTTTTTTCAAGAAGGAGAAACGTTACAATGTTTTCTACTCCTGGGAAAACAAGATAGCATTTGGCCACATAATTTTAGTTGACCCAAACTTCCTTGTATAACATTTGAAGAGTTTACAGGAACGCCTACCATACTATGGGATGCTTGGTATCTTAGAAAAAAGGTCTACTTTATTCTTTGTGTATCTCCATGAGGATACATTCATGGCCAATACAGATCTGGATCCTGCCCAAGACCACTCCTCTGACTTCCAAAGAGAGGATACACTCAACTTCCAATGGCCCATCCAACAATGATGGGACCATGGCTGACGGGAATTATCTCAGTTTTGTCAGTAATGAATACACACTTGGTAATGATCCATTTCCTTCCCCTTCATGTGTCTCTGCAGCGGAAGACAGCAGGACAGAGCGAGACCCTTGGCTCAGCTTAGCCCTTTCCTCCTCTTTCCTTTCCTAAATACCCTGTCCTCTTCCATGAGGTTCAATCTTAATTCTTGAATTCCAATCAAGTTTTAGAGGAAGGGGAAATACAATTTCTTGCAGATTTTGTTGGTAAAGAAGCTGATGCTATCTCCCATTGTTCTTCCCATCATCCGGTTTGAACTTGTATAAAGGTATGCATCCAGCTGTGTTCTGCACCCTATGAACCATTCTGGAGATTGACCTAATTTACACCAATATGGATAGCAAAAATACCGCTCGAGTGTAGGAATTCAGAAGTACTAAAAAAGCAAACGTGAAAGTAAAGAGATAACATCGGGATGCAGGGAGCCCTCAGTATATGAATTACACTTATAGATGCCTATAAAAATAAAAGAAAGGAAGTCAATGAAATGAGAAACAGTCTATAGGACATCACTTCTACAGCCCTGACAGTGGCTGTGCCCCATTGTATAAACGACTACAGAATAGAAGTCAACTATACACATTGGTTATACAGTCGGTGCTCAATAAATACTTCTGAGAGCGTTAGCTTCCTATTCCTAGTGTTCCTGCATTTCTAAGCAACGGAAATAGGGAGTAGTAAAAATATATCTGCATAAAGCTGAGGCAAGATGGGCTCTACTCTGGATTGTAAAAGGTCATTTTTATATTGACTTTGTATTGTGGAATTTTCATAGATTTACCAAATAATTAGCAACAGGGTAGAGGTAGCTGGCACATGGCTCTCATTTGACTTTCAGTTGATTAACTTTTTTTTTCAATGTCATCAGAAAGTACCACTATTCTTCCAAAGCAAGAAACCAATGTCAGCATTTTATTGAAACAAAATTTTAGTTGGGAGTCACTGAGTTTTTCACTGGGAGTATTTTTGTCTTTGAGGTATTGAATCCAGGAAATTACAGCCAGATCCAGTCACCCTGCCACTATAGTCTCCAGTCAAAGGGACTTTCTCTGTCTTTAATTTTTTTGGACTCTGGCCCCTTTAAGGCATATTCATGAGATATCCTCACAATGTCTTAGTGATAAAACATCTCCCAACCCAGATTCTCCTGAAGTTTTCTTCCTTCAGGTTTGAAGGGAGTCACTGAGGAGTAGATAGACTATCTGCGGGGAGTCTGACGATGCTAGTACAATAGTGTCTGCTAGGAATCTAGAGTAACTGGAGTAGATGATACAGTTGTTATTTTGAAAACTATTTTGTTAGCCTGGCGGTGGTGGCACACGCCTTTAATCCCAGCACTTGGGAGGCAGAGGCAGGCAGATTTCTGAGTTCGAGGCCAGCCTGGTCTACAGAATGATTTTCTGGACAGCCAGGGCTACACAGAGAAACCCTGTTTCAAAAAAACAAAAGACAAAAAGCAAAAAACAAAAAAACAAAACAAAAAAACAAAAAACCCCGAAAACTATTTTGTTATCATTTAATTTCATAATATTTTGTGCATTACACTAGGAGATAGTCCTTTATTGTGGAATGAGAGATAACTAGAACACGACATCCTGTGGTTACCGACTAAGTCAAACCTTGAGGAATTAATTTTAAGACTTTACAATGGCAAATGTGGCATCTGATCTATTCAGCTTCTCCCTAAGCTCTTTCCATGGGAATATGGGCCAAGAACCACCTCTCAAGAACACTGTCCTCAACAGACAGCAAACTTCCTTCATCTGCACCTCTTCAGTTTTCTTCTTTATGCTTCAAAAGACACTTTCCCTAATGAGCCCTCCCCCAGCTCCACTTTATCTTGCTTTGGTCTCTGATTATATTTTGGCCAAGTCTGTATCCTAAATCAAATAAAAGGTAGAAAAGGAAGGAGTCTAGAGGGTGATGGCAGGAAAGAAAGCTGTCTTCCCGAGGTATCTGATTTCTGGGTGAGGTATTCATTCCATCACTAAACCCTTCCCAATGTAGAAATTACAACTGTGAGCATATCTCCTAGATAGTTTAATGCTAAAAGAGCACATATCCCTATACCCATCTCAGTTACCACATAACACACTCATGTTTATTACCACCATGCTGTTAAGTCTACTTTACAGGAGTTAAATGCAGAGACTTAAGAGTTAAAATAAAAATCTGTTATCTATTTAAAATATGCTTTGGCTTAGTAGCATCATCATAAGAGTTTCATGGACTTAAAAAAAATTTAGGAACATGAGTCCATGTTTCAGCTTTAGTATTGCTGACTTTTGCATTTCCCGTATGTCTGGGTCTGTTTGTCTCCTGTGACTTCACTGGGACTTTCATTGTGTGTGTGAGGGGGCAATTTTCATCCTAAGTTTGAGAGAAGTAGACCTTAATTTAAAGGAAACTTAGATCCTTGATCATTTACGCAAAAGATAATTTAGAAGCTATGATTTTGCAGTTTTAAAAATCAATATATAAATTATAAACAGGGATAACGTTGCCAAGATTTGAGTTGGTAGTTTAAACAATGAAGTTGCTGAAAGGTGCCATAAAACAGAACAGAAACACAAAGATCAGTTCAGAAGAGAGTAAGACCGTTGAGGAGTGAGATGGGAGACATAACTGGAGCTATTGCATTAACAGAAAGGAATGGGAAAAGTATAAGAAAAGTGATAATTTAAGTGGAAACGTAACATAATTTCTTTGAACTTCACGGACATAAATTTAGATTTCTTTTTCTTGCTGAGTCTTAGAAAAACTTCTTGAAAAATACTAAACTTTTAAAATTCCTGAATTTTAATGACATAAAACTCCTTAAAGTTTCTGCTTATACTGTTGCTTATTTATGGGATAAGAGGAATTGATAAGCAGTTAAAAGTGTTTGTTGCTTTCACAAAGGACCAGAGTTCAATTTCCATTGTCTGTGTCCTGGGGCTCACAACCTACCTGTAGTTTCAGTTCCAGAAGATTTGATGTCTTTTTCTGGCATCTACAAGCTACCATACACACTTGACCATGATAAGAGAGAGAGAGAGAGGGAGAGAGAGAGAGAGAAAGAGAGAGCACACACGCATACGCACACGCACAGGCACACACACGAACTCATGTACACATGCACACACTCACACATGCACAGACACAGAGACACACTAAACCTCTAAAAATAAAATAAACAATTGATTACTTACATAGCTGTATAAAACCGTGAACTATCAGATTTCTCTGTAACATGAAGAAGCTCTTTAGGCAACCCTACAGAATCTTGAGGGGAAATCATTGCAGGTTCTGTGTTCTACATATGAAGAAAACATTCTGTACTACTGGTGAAGCAATGAGTCTGGAAAACCATAAAAGAAAAATCACGGTCCTTATCTAAACATCTTATCTCTGTGTTCTAATATTTCAATGCAATTAGAGCAGAGATCTCCATATATGGAAAATAGAATAAGTGAAAACTAATGAGTAAATAATGCATATAGACATAAGAAAAGATGTGTCTATAAACACATACCATATATAAGTATATATAATTAGGTGCTGCTGCTGTAATTCTGTAGCTCAGACTTAAGTCTTGAATGAGAGTTCACACTTAATAGTAGATAATACACTGAGCTACCAAATCAGAGCAAACACAAAAATGCCCCAATCCTCACAAATCCCACTCCACTAAATTCATCTTTGGACATAAGGGATAATGTCACTGGTCAAAATCAAAACACCAGATATGGCAACAGGCTATGGTAATAGTAGATAAATGATTTGCAAAAAAAAAAAAAATGTGTTGAAAAATGCAGGTGTGTGCTATAGATTAAGTTAATGGAATGTAATATTTCACATCTGTACTCAAGCTATACAAAAATACCGTGAAGAATAGTTGCTGACAACCAAAGTTCCCTAACCAACAACAGGCTTAAATGAGTATAGGGTAACTAGAATCACTTCCTGTGAACAACAATCTTCCGGTGGATGACAGGACCCACTCCCTAATGATACTTTTTCCAAATCTCTGTTTTAAAATGTTTTTAGTTCACAATTTCATAGGCCCCTTTCAGTGGAAAACCAAAACCACTGGAAATGACTATGTCTTTGTTGGGGGCAGGGTGTGTGTAAAATGTCAGTGGAAAAAGAGTTTAATTGTTACAGAAGTGGGAAACATAATTATACTCCAAATTATTTCAGCCTGATAATGACCAAGAAAATAGGATAACCAGAAAAGAATAAAATAAATTTTCATTATTTATATTATGTATTAAATCTAAACCTAATGGATGATGAGAAAATATTGATGTGAAGGCAAAGAGAATTTAAGACAATATATATGGGAAAATAAAGACGCCTATGAAAGGTGAACATCCAGAGGTCGAAGAAGACATTTTATAGGGCTCTTAATTTTTCTTGTATAATGTATGCATTGCCCCAACATAGTCTCTGCTGTTTCATTATTCATATTTTATATTTTTCATTTTGGATTCATCTTGTTTTTCCTCTCCAAATCAACAAACACCAAATTACTGTTCTCTTTCCATAACTTGTTCAAAAATCATCAGATATGGTAGCTATAGCTGTAAGTGTTCACTCTGATTTATGTATTAAATTCTGATTGATAGCAAAGGATTTTTACCATTACCTTATTTCTTAAAAGGCTACTGGAATTATGCTTTCATTTTCCCTCCACCATTGTGTACCACTGTCCTTCTGAGTCATTGTCCAAACTGCAGACATGTTATAAGGGATAACATGTTTCTTTTCATTCATTCTTTAAAATTCTGGACAGCAGTCATTTCCCTACCTAACTTTTCCTTCTGTTGAAAACTACAACAAATATATACATGTATGTGTCTTTAGACTTTAGGATTTTAATTTCTGTAAGTTGAGTTCTAAGAATTAAGATAAACACACCAAGTAATATGTTTAGTTGTAATTTTTTCACTTATAGCTGTTTCTTGATACTTTGGAGTATGCATATATTAAAAAAAATAACTCACTATTGTCCGTTTATGGTAGACATTCCCTTTGTTGTTTTTACACGTGTACTTCTCAACTGACACCTGTGTTCAAGCATACCGTCCACTACAGTCATTTAATTTTCTTCATTTAAATTAGTCAAGACACATGGAAGTCACAGTCACAGCTCCTGATACTTTCTAATCTAAAATGTTGGGCCACTAAATTACTAATTTTTACTGTAATCTTACTTCGACATAAGAAACTTTTATTTGAAAAATTTATACATGCATACCATACCCACTTTTATTCCCTCGATGCAAAGCCCCAACAAATCTCCCTCCCAACTTCATGTCTTCTTTTTCTTTTTATAACTTACTAAGTCCAATTTGTGCTGCCTATAAGGTCATTGGTGTAGAATCATCTGACAGGCAGGAATGACCTGCCAATGACCACCACCTAAAAGAAAATTGACCCTCTCTCCTTCAGCAATTATCAACTGTTAATGGCTCAGTGGTTAGTAGTGAGCCCTTGGGAGTCCCTCCCTGTTTTATGTTGGAGTTTTAAACTCATTTTTGGCATTGTGTAGTTCTCCTGTAGGGATCCATGGCTGCTATGAGTTCCTATGTACAACAGCTATATCATGTCCAGAGGACAGCTGCTCACAGCACTACCCCTTATCCTCAGACTGTTGCCTTCTTTGTACACCCCCTTTCAAGTATGTTTCCTGACCTTGGGGAGATGATTGATAAAGACTTCTTATTTAGGGCTGAGTACTCACGACCGCTTATTCTCAGATCTGTGACTAGTATCGAATCTCTGCATCAGCCACTACCCAGTGCCATAAGAAACTTCTCTGACCAAGGTTATGAGCAGCACAACTTTATGAATACAAATGTTTAGAAGGTAACAACCTCATGGGCATTTAGCAAATAATATCACCAGGTTCTCTCCTTAAGCCCATGACTCTCTCAGCCTTAGGTTCTGAACATGTTTTTAGTACCAGGCATAAACTTCTTCCTGTGCAGCAGGCCTTAAATCCAATCACGACAGTGGTTGGCTATACCCGTAAACAGTCATGCATCTTGCCTGATTAATTGAAATTGTAGTATAAAGGATTCAATGTTGGCTAAGACCATTGATTTTTTTTCTTTTCTTTCTTTTTTCCCTTAGTAGCCTACATACCCTCTTCCAGCACTCTGATAGTCAACAGGGAAAGAATCTCATGATTAGCTCAAGATACAATTTCTTTATATTTTTAATTGGAGCATGTGGATTTTGTTGTTGTTGTTTGCTTTGATTTTCCATAGGGTCAGACCATGTTGTTCTGTGGGTAACCAAAAGCAACAGCTCTACCCTGTATTGTTTAGGAAACCTCTGGAGTCTTGATTAGTAACACATAGGAATGTAACCTTTGCTGGACACAGAGAGTTTCAGATAGTAACCCAACTCTTCTGGGAGCAGTACCACCCATCCATGCAAGGCACAGCTGTTCAAGAGCCACATGAGATGGGCATGCCAAAAACATGCTGGAAACTAGAATCTTGCAACCCAAGCAAAACCCACAAAAAGCAGATAGTAGAATGCACATGAGAACACTGGAGAGACACTGTGAGCTAAAGGTTAGAGAGGATGAAGGCTGTGGATAAGGAAGAGGAGGGAGAAAGAGGGGAGGGGTTATACAAAGCTAAAAATGTATGAAAAAGTTAAACGTATGTATGTATGCACGTATATATGTATACACGTATAAAGAGAAAATATTTTAATTTTCCTTAGAGTTAGCTATACTCCTGTGGTAGGAGCAAAAGACACCATGCAGAGATTAGGAGTCTGTTGTCCTTAGTCTCCAAGGTTTACATGCAAATTTTGTTACTTTCCAGCTGGGACCAGGAGTGTTAAGTCTCCTTAAGGCTTCCCATTCGCATCCGTAAGATAGAGAAATAATTTCATTCATATGGTTCACATAAAGGTCAAATGGAATGTTTAATGAAAATAAAATTCCTTACAGAGTGGCCTGACTCTTAGCTTGAACCTGAAGAACAGCAGCCAGTAATAACAATGTCTTCTTTATGGTGCCCACACTTGAGAGAATGGAAAGCTTCACATTTCTGAGCTACAAAAATCTCATTATGCCTTTCATCAGGATATCCATGATTTCTGCCTTGTTTGCGTGGACTCCCATTCTGGAAACAACTAGGGTGCATCTTCAGGAGGTCTTGTCAGATACTTGCTCCTGTCCACACACAAACTCATAGCTCGAGCTGCTGATGGGTGTAACCTCTAGCTTGGCTCTGCTGCCTGACTCTTCTTTCTGAAAGAGAGGAGTCCTCTCTATCTTCTGGCATTCTACTGCTTCCTTCCTTTGATCTGATGCCTCATTATTTTCTTGTGATGTTGTGGTGGTGATTCTGTGACCTCAGGGTCACTTATAACTAATAGACTCCACTAGGTCTGAGCACTCTGGAGCAATTCCCCATCCTGATCTTGCCTGAATTCTATGATGACAGCCATTTCTCCACTTAGGAAGGTACATGAAAATACATCTTGAGCCTCCATCACCCCTATGCAGAAGGCCTCTGAGCTGGCAGCCACCAGAGACAAATATGGTGACTTAGAATTATGGAGTATGCAAATTCTCTGATGGCTAACACTCACTGAGGCTGGGACTTGCTGGGAGCAACACAGATTAGGAGGATGAGAGAAGGGTCTAACTTTGCTAGAAAATGTTCTATTTCCCATGGGGTTCTGTGGCTCACCAGCATAGCCTAGTCTGTGTAGCAAGCACTGTGAAGAACAGGACAAGAAAATGTCATCAGGACTGGGATTGCATGAGCCTCGGGTTACCACACATCTGCTTCATTCAAGTTGAACTCTGCTCACTGCCTCTCACATTCTTCAGAAAACAGTTTCAGCCATATATTCAATAACGTCCTTTCAGTGTTCCTGCTTCTTTCTTTTTGTAGAGTAATCAAACTTACACATGATGTTATATGCATTTAGTTGACACAACATGTGGTTTTGAAGTGTGTATACTCTGTGGATGAAGGGAATGCTCCGGCACCCGTTATGGAAAACAAACAATTGAGCTGCCATATGGGACCAGCTGTCTCACTCCTGTGTATGGATCCAAAGGAAATAAAATCAACATGCTTAAGAGACAGCTGTGCCCTCATGTTCACTGCAGCAGGTTCACAAGCTAAGATATGCAGTCAGTGCACGTCCACAACATATGAAGAGGTCTCAATGTGTGGCATATATGTGGACAATGGACTACTATTCACCCATCAAAAGGATTAAAATCTCATTTTTCACCACATGAATAGTCCCCAAAGATATCACATTAAGGGAAGTAATCAAGCACATGAAGGTGGGGGATCTTTCCTCCATCCCCAAAGGAATTATTCACCATCTTTCCCTCCTCTTCTCACATCCTAACACAGTCTCTGTGATTAATCTCCTTGCTCATGCTTTCTGAGCTTTCTTCCTTCTCTGCTTTTCACATCCCCCTTTCTTTCACTATGTTAGATGTCTATCATTGAATTCTCCATACATGTGCATGTATAGTATGTGTGTTATTTTAATTAAAATATCATATAATTTCCCCCATCTTTGCCATTCAATTTCTCCCATATCCCCACTCTTTCTCCAATTAATGTCTTCTTGTCCTTTGAGTATTATGTATATACATATGCACATATATTTATGTATAATGTATTGTTCATATATATGTGCATAAATATATAAATACAATCTACTGAGTCCATTTAGTGTAGTTTGTGTGTTTATGTTTTCAGGGCTGATAATTTTGTATTGAATAACTAATTTGGGGGCTAATCCCTGGAAGAGGCTAATTCTTCCACACTCAGTAGTCATTAGTTGTCTGTGGTTCTTTTTCTAGTGGTAAGGTTCCTGAGAACGTCTCCCTTCACATTAGCATGTCTATTTGTGTTGTCTTTGTTCAGGTTTTGTTTTAGGAAGTCATATTGTTGTGGTATCATGGGTGTAGCTCCTCTGCTGTTTCTAGGAGACACAATCTCATAGTAGACGTCCTCTGACTCTACCTTTTTGTTCCTCCTTCCAGGATGTTTCCTGAGCTTTAGATTCAGGGGTTGTGTTGTCCGTGTATCTATGGTCAAAATACTCAGCTGGTTGTGATGTACACAGACATCACAATTAATATCCCTGAACATATCTATTTTCCTACCCTCCTATCTGCTTGTCAGTTTTAAATTTTGAAGGACCCTTGAAGTCTATGTACTTTCTGAAGCTTTCCTTAATTGTTATAAAAGATATAATTTTCCCTTATTGAGAACCCCATGAAAACTCATAGCCTCCAGAAATTTGACTATGTGCATAATAAAATGTTTCTAAGGGTAGACATAGATCTGTGTTTATTCTTACATCCTTAGTACCATAAAAAGTGCATCAAATATCATACAGATATATTTTTTAAATGTCTGTATAAGTAGGACGAGTACATGAAAAATTTAGATCATTTATTTTTATTTATTCTATCTATTCATTTTAACTAATAATAATATTCATTTATTAGGAAAATAATAATGACAATGAGATACCCACTAGGAGAGTAAAACTAAACACCCAACATTATCTGGCATTTGGAGAAGAACCTGAGCTTTTTCTAGTGGAAATGCAAAATAGCACAGCCTGAAAAACAGACTGTAAACTTTTTATGAAAAAAGGACACTTATCACAAGACACAGAAATCCTCTCCACAGTGTTTGCCAAAAATAAATGAAAATGTGTATTTACTGAAACTACAAACCAATCCATTCATTGTGCCATGCACCTGTAATCCCAGTGTAGGGGAAGAAGACAGAAGGGTATAAGGAGGTCAAGGCAGCCTGAGCTGCATAGAGACCTGTAAAGGAATTTTAATCCAACAACATTGTTGTTCTGCCAATGGATTACATCCAAAGGCCTTCCTAAGCCTGTGTGTTCTGGCTGCAATACAGACTTGTCTTTAGCACACACCTTTAATCACCCTGGCTGAAATACAGACACATCTTTAATCCCAAATAATGTAGGTAAGGTTAATTTGTAGAAGGAAGCAGCCACGTTTAAAGGTGATGTCTAATTGAGGGCAGACAAAGCAATGAATCATACATATGACAGATTTGACAGAATGAGCCAGAGAGTGAGAAGGAGCCAGAAGATTAAAACAAATTTCCAGAGTTAGTTTGAGACCAAGCAGAACAATTCTGTCAGAAGCCAAGAGAAGCCGGTTTGAATCAGTCAGCTTAGAAAGAAGTTTATGCCAGAATAGCTGAGTTGAACCAGTAAGCCAAAAGTAAAAAATGGTGAGTTTATTTAGCAGTAAGCCCCCAAAATGACAATTACTGTTGAATAAAAATTACTTTTACAGAGACCATCTCAAAAAAACAAGCAAATCAATAACAACAGCATAAACATGCAAAATAAAAACTGTGACAGATACAGTAGCTTCATTAATGATTACCCAAACTGAAAACAACCCAAAGGTCTTTCAACAGCAGTGTTGGCAAACTGTGGTATACCTATTCAAAGGAATTCTATTTAGCAGGAAATCAAACTAATACAAATAACAACTGGATGAGTCTTAAGAACATGATGCCAAGTGTCTTAGTTCCCCAAGTTCGCTTAGTCCCATTTCTATGAAGAGACAGCATGACTGGCAATTCTTATAAAAGAAAACATTTAATTGAGGTTGGCTTACAATTTTAGAAGTTTATTCCATTGACATCATGCCAAGAAGCATGATGACATGCAGGTAGACTTGGTTCTGCATCTTGATAAACACAGAGTAGAAGGAGACCATGTGCCACACTAAGCATAGCTTGACACTAAGCATAGCTTGACCATAGAAGACTTCAAAGCTCACATAGACAGTGATACACTTCCTTCAACAAAGCCACACCTCCTAACAGTGCCACTTCCTATGGGTCAAACTTTCAAAGACATGAGTCTTTGAAGGCCATTTCTATTTAAATCACCATAATGAGTGAAAGACATGTACTCAAATTATGTCATGCTTTGTCATTCACTGCCATAACACTCTGGGAAAGATTAAGACTGTATATAGAAAGAACAGTTCAGAATTTGTCAAGAATTGAATATGCAGTTAGAGTTTGAGGAGTTATTAATATTATGCAGCAATTTAAAAAATGGTAGGATGCCTCTATTAGCAATTATAGCTAAAAGTCATAGAATCAACTATAGCTTTTCTGTAGGTAGTACTCCAGTTCATTTAATAAGAATATAATATAGGAAGAGGGAGCATTTTGGATATAGTACAAGTTCTTTCCCATCACCAGTGATCCAAAGAGGATCACCAACATGGTTACATATACTCCATCTTTCCCTGAAGGATCTGAGGTGAAGAGGCCAATAACCTACTTGCAGTCTCCTCAGAGGTTTAGTGTCAGAAACTAAGGTCCTAAATTGTTTCACAGATCTGTGAGTAATTGGAGTGAGTAGCCTAGAGTCATTGAACAATTTAGTATAGAACATGAATCTGACTGTTTGACTGACATAAATTTTATTGGGCTTTTTAATATTAATCTGACCCAGTAGACCAATGACTAGACTTCAATAAAGGTAATGTCTGTCAAAGGATGACATTATTTAATTTTTAAAACAGAATTAATGAGTCTTCGTGTAGACTCTTTCTTCCCTCATGTATATTCCTTCATTATTGTATTTAATAAAGTGTATTTTAATTATTTGTTTCTACATAAGCCTTCTCCATAAGGACTTTGGGTTCCTGAGGTCAACCTACTTGTCTTTCTACTCCAAGTGCAAAGAGAAGTAAGTGCTTGGTAGATTTTGTTGAAGAATAGATGAACACAGTGGTGAGTCCCACCTCTGTGCACATCTTAACCTTCCTCCCTGTTTGTACAGTTTCTCCATGTAACCTTTTCCCTATTTAGATTCTTTAGTCATTTCTTTGGCAACACTACCTCTTTCATGGTAAGTGTTATAGTCCACTCACCATCTGCAGCTCTTACTGGTGTGCCAGATCCAATGGCCTTTATGTAATGCCTATTCAACCATACTACAGTTCCCTGCCCTTACTACTTCACTGATCTCATATCTCACCATTGAGTGGTGATCCAATCCACTGCTGACACCTTGTTTTCTTTCAGTGTATTATACATGTCTAGCTGGCTATAGCTTAAAATGCTCTTCACTATGATGTTCTCCCCGTTATTCTTGGAGGGATCTTTGCCAAAGTAGTCTTTCTTGGGAGAAGCCTTTCCTCATCCACGATATCACTTTACTCCATATCACTACTTATTGGCATCTCTGAAGACATTCATCTTAATGAGATGTTGGCATTGTCCAGGGTATAGTAAATAACAATCCTATCCCTTCTCCTGGAGCAAGTACTGTGAAGTGGGGAGGGAGGCTACCTACCCCTCATTTCCCTGTAATCGCACACTATCAATGGACAATTATTTGGGATGGAGAAGTATATGAATGAATCCTTGAATGACGGATGTCTCCCCTTGAAGCACAAGGGCAGCCATTTTTTTCTACCAGAAAACCCAATCTACCTTATTATGGGAATTCTGTATTATGCTGACATGTGTAATATAGGTTTGTTCTTAGCTGCTGTGTGTGATTTGAAGTTCACTGGAAACAGATCATAGAGTCCAAGACAGCATACAACAAAGTAGAAAGGGACAACTAGAAGTTGTGACATACTTTATGACCCTTGTAGTACAGCCTCCAGTTCCCATTAGAGAGTAAATAGAGATAACTGTCTTGTGTTTTGTTTTGTTTTGTTTCTACCAGCTTGTCCAGGGCACGGTATCTTTGTTGCCTTCGGAAAAGACTATGTAGACTTTTGTTTCATTGCTTCTGTCTCGAAGGCTTAGTTATAATTAGATTTAGTAGCGAGCACAGTAAACAGTGTCTTCTGGTTATAGCTGGTAATATGCCTTCAGGAGGCCTCTGTCCTACATATAGGTAGTGATAACTTCATTAAATATGAGGAGTCTAAACAAACCTTAAAAAGTTATACTCAGTAATTAAACAAGAACCACAGGCACATTTAACATAAACGACGGGTCTATTCTGGTAAATTAAGAAATGTACTTACTGTCTCTCTAAAGCCAAACCCACACAGAGCAGGTGAGTAGGGACTGAAAGTGTCCAAATAGTCTGTGGACACTGGCGAGCCACTTAATCTCTATGCCAGTTTGATTATCTGTGCATATTAGTAGGATCACTCTCTATTGTGGGTGGGGTGAGTTCCTCACCAGCAAATGGATACAAAGGACTTTGCATGATGACTTCACATACTTTATACCCACATAGCACCCGGTGTACAGCCTAAAGGTGATTGTACATAGGAGGATGAATAGATTCAATTTTTCATTTTTTCTCCACTCCCCCTTTATTTTCAATTTTTGTCCAGATAGTAACACCAGCCCTACCCTATCCTTTTTGAGGAATAAATGAATGAGAATTACAATAGACAATTCCTGCTCCTACCCTATCACACCTACTCTTGTATTTCCCCAGATGCTGAAGATGGCAGGGTGTATGCCGAACAGAAACTTTTCTTGCCACATCTGCCAACAGCTGGAATTTCAGCCAGCTCTGCAGCTTTGCTGCTGGGAGGCATCCCTGGCACAGCCCTTGAGGAAGTAAACAAACTCCACCACACACTCTGACTTCCCTCTGGTCCCCATCTGGGGATTCACACCCACACCCCAGATTATCCTCTTCTAACCTTGCATCAATCCACAGTGAAACTGCTAAGAAGTAAGTTGTTTGTGGCAGACAGTGGTGAAAGCCAAGTCTGAAACTTTTAACTATGGCTCAAGAAATCCAGTTCTCAAGAGCTCTTGGGACAGGTCAGTCTTCCTCAAGGAAGGTTAAATGTACCACTTCCACTCACACCCACCATGAAGCTTCTGAACCTGTTGGAACTGGTTCTGAATCACAAGTACTGTCTGCAGGAGCCTCTTTTTTTTTTAAAGTAACAGTCAGGATCTTAAGATTTTATTCTTCTTTATTTTTTATTCACCTGAATGCAGTTTTTATTGGATTCGTTTCTTTTTTTTTTAAATTGGATATTTTCTTTATTTACATTTCAAATGTTATCCCCTTTCCAAGTCTCCCCTCTGGAGCCCCTGTCCCCTCTCCCTGACTCTCCACCACCTACCCACCCACCCACTCCTGCCTTCCCACCCTGGCATTTCCCTACACTGGGGCATCGAATGCCCTCAGGTGCAAGAGCCACTCCTCCAACTTATGTCCAACAAGGCCATCCTCTGCCACCTATGTGGCTGGAGCCATAGATCCCTCCATGTGTACTCTTTGGTTGGTGGTCCAGTACCCAGGAGTTCCATGGGGTCTGGCCGGTTGACACTGTTGCTCCCTGCATGGGGATACAAACCCCCTCAGCTCCTTCAGTCCCTTCTCCAACTCTTCCATTGGGGACTCCATGCTTAGTTCAATGGTTGGCTGCGAGTATCTGCCTCTGTATTTGTCAGGCTCTGGCAGAACCTCTTAGGAGATAGCCATATCAGGCTCTGTCAGCAAGCACTTCTCAGCATCCACAATAGTGTCCAGGTTTGGTGACTGTATATGGGATGGATCCCTAGGTGGAGCAGTCTCTGGATGGCCTTTCATTTTGTCTCTGCTCCACACTTTATCTCCGTATTTCTTCCTATGAATATTTTGTCCCCCCTTCTAAGAAGCACTGAAGCACCCACACTTTGGTCTTCCCTCTTCTTGAGCTTCATATGGTCTGTGAATTGTATCTTGGGTAGTTTGAACTTTTAGGCTGATACCCACTTATCAGTGAGTGCATACTATATGTGTTCTTTTGTAACTGGGTTACCTCACTCAGGATGATAGTTTTAAGTTCCATCCATTTGCCTATAAATCTCATGAAGTCTCTATTTTTATAAAACCAAGTAGTTCATCCAACGTGATCCTAACCCTTCCACAATCATTGATGCTAAAGAGGTTTACAGAAGTCTGCGTATTAAAGAGCTTACCAAGTCCTGTCAGACTGAGCATTGTCAATGATTGAAAGCATCTCTGGATTCCCTCATCACCACTTACTCACACATAATTGTACAGGAAGAGACTTCAATGACATGAACAAGCCTGTAAAACGTGCACCTTAAGATCACAGTCTTGACTTCACCTCTGTTCATTCTTCCTCTCAAATGTCTTCAGCTGATACTCCTCAATTCAAAGCTAAGCTTCCTCCAGCTCCATATGAAGCCAAGAAAAATCCTTGACCCATCTGCATCTGCTGAGCTCTCATGTGCTATGAGGCCCTTAATCTCCATGTCTGTTTGACTATCTGTGTATTTCACAGGGTCACTCTCTATGGCAGGTGAGGTTTTCATGAGCTATGTCTCTGGCAACAGTGCAGACTCATCAGGTTGTATTTAAAACCGTTGGCATGTCCTCATGGACTTTGTGCTGCAGACAGCTGAACTCAGCTCTGACTTCTTACTTTTACTGAGGAAGTGGGTTTTACTCTTCTACAATGCTGTGCCTAATGATGGAGCAGAATGGAAGGACTGTGGAATGTGGGAGGATTATAGGACCATACTACGTTGAAGTGGAAATTTATGGTTTCTTTGGAAATTCAGTTGTGTAACATGATGTTTTTATGGAAGCAGTCTTGTGAGAGGATGTTTCACTGAAGCAGACACATGAAATAGCATGTGATGTTTTGCAGGAGTGGACACTTGAGAGGGTGCATGATGTTTGGAAAGAGTATAAATGGAACCCCATAAACAGCGAGAGCTCTCTCCCTTCCATTGGGACACTATGCAAAGCTTCCCTGGGCTTCACTGGGTTTCGCTGGCTGCTTAACACTTTGCTGATCTTTTGTGTCCATGCAAAGCTTCGCTGGTCTTGTTTTTTCACTGATCGTCTCTGGTCTTCACTTCATAGAAAGAAATGCACAGAAGAAATTCTTGGGGTATTCTGGCTGAATCTTGCTGCTTCTGTTGATTCATGTAAATTTGGTGGAGCTCTACAGTTTTTGCTTCTGATTCCTGTTTGTTGTTTGCTATTAGAGTGGACTGCTGGTATCCTGACAACGAAGAGTGGAATCATCCCCAAAACTACTTCCAAACAGGTCCTCAAGCCCCTTTTCCTCTTAACCTTCTTTCTTCCCAACCTCTAGTCAGTGGGTTAGAAGGGAGGGTGAAAGGTTCAAGAACCCTAAAGTAGGTTAAAGAAAATCTAAGCCTACACAATGGAGAGAGAGAGAAAGAGAGAGAGAGAGAGAGAGAGAGAGAGAGAGAGAGAGAGAGATCAGGTTTAGAAGTGGCAGCACAACATACCCTCATGTATAGCTTACACAAGTAGACTTTTTTCGGTTTTTTAATTACATAAGACATCTGAGGTAAGCTGGTTCTGAATATACCTTAGCAGCACCAACTCATAAAGACTTCCAATTTTTGGATTCTTTTGGCCTTTTTCTCATGGTTTCAAGAGGACTGCTGGAATTTCTGTCATTGTACTTCATTTCAAGGGAAGGCAGAAATGACACATGGAGATATTATCAAGGTACATTTTATATGTGCATGGAAATCTCAAAACATAAATAAAGTATTATATTTTACAAAATGAGATATTCTCAGTTGTGTTTGTCCTCATACCAGAAAGACAAGCTTTTTTTTTGCCAATTTAATTTAAATATTGTTGCCTGTAGCTGTTTATCATGTATACTTTTGCCTAGAAAAGAACCTGCCAAGGATTAAAGAGGAATTTTGTTAGTCATTGGCTACTCCTGTTTCCCAACCTCAGCAACATTATCATTTGAGACTGAAAAATGCTTTGGTACCGAAGGATTTTCTGTAGATTATATGGTTTTTAGGAACATTCCTAGGCTACAGTCAAATGTCAATAATATTCAGCGCCCAATGTGACAACCCAAGATGTCACCCCATACTGTTCAGTGACCCTTGGTGAAATCATTTCAATTGCTCTTGAATGAGAACAAGAAATTAAAACAATATTACCCATTGCAAGTATCCAAGTATTGGATACTTGGCTACCGTGAGGAAAAGAGGGATGACAAAGATGGTGGAACAGGGGAATCCAAGGACCTCTCTGTGTGCCATACTGTACAGTTATCACACGCTCCGTATCTGTGTATAAGACTGATAATAGCACAGAGAATCTTCCAGACTGGAGTAACATTCAATTAATAATCAGGACAATCAATGATAACAATCTTTGTAATGATCCTTATGGATGAGGTGGGAAGAGTTGATGCTTTACCCCACTTTGAAATGTGTGTTTGAATACTAAACAGTACCTTGCCTGAGGAATTATGGTTCACAAGAAAAGAGAAGCCATTCCTTGTATCCACCTTCCCATGCCGATAGTGTCTTGGAGGAGAATGAACTTCCAGAATTTGTCATTAGTTAGGCCTGCACATTGGCAAATAGAAAAACACTTTACATGCTTAATCCTGGGATATAAACTGTTTCATGACTCAGAATTGTCTGAAAGGAGATTATAAAATCTGATATCAGAATGTTATTCTCCTAGTGGGTGAAGTGTGATACCAGGGAGATCAGAGGATAATTCAAAACAAGACAATAAAAAGTGAACTGGAGAGGTTAGAAAAGGCATGCTTCTCCTTCTCCTTCTCCTTCTCCTTCTCCTTCTCCTTCTCCTTCTCCTTCTCCT
>JANHMN010000002.1:220277949-220302469 GCA_030674055.1 Rhabdomys pumilio
CTCCTTCTCCTTCTCCTTCTCCTTCTCCTTCTCCTTCTCCTTCTCCTCCTTCTCCTTCTCCTTCTCCTTCCCCTTCCCCTTCCCCTTCCACTTCCCCTTCCACTTCCACTTCCCCTTCCCCTTCCCCTTCCTCTTCCTTATCATCACCACTGTTTCTTCTCTAATCCATTATAATATATGTTTAAGTAAACACTGGAATATGATTATAATGTATAATAGTAATTGCAGGCAATATAATTATGTATAATAATTATTGTAGGTATACTCAAGTATTACATAATTATAAACTTCAAATTTGCTGATTTACGGACATAGTTAAATATCAAAACATGTATTATACTATTTAAAGTTTTAGGTTACTCACCCCTGTCTTTCATTAGACTGTACTTTATATTAAAAAAAGGTTATCTGTACTAATTAAGTCAGTCATTTATTATGCATTCAGGTATAAAATATCATGATGATTTCTGAGGACACAAAACCAAAAAGTCACAATGCAAAACAGACCATTATTACTGCTTTAGAAATACCTCAGTCAAAGGCAGAGACACTTAATATTTTAACTTGGAGATGAGTGAAAGAGATGCTTGGCTGCATGTCTGTGACTGAGTGAATTCATTTAAAGGAGGGGAAAGTAGAGGCAACGAAGCAAGATGAGCATTCCAGATGTGATCTGGCTGTGGGGAGGAGATGATCAGTCCTCCCCTGGCCAGCCACACAACAGGAGAGAAACACGAGGCTGAAGGGTTTGTAGGAGGGAAGAATCCTGGGCATGGCTTTCAACACACTTATCGCAGTGACCCTCAAGCTATGACTGTCATAACACATGGAGCAGAGATCAAGGCAGGACTCTGCCACACTCTCTTCTGTGAGAGAGAACACACATCTGTGTAGAATGAATATTTATGAAGAATCAGGAGAGCCTGTGCATACTTACATCCTACTGGCACAAAATGCTATGAATAGATGTAGCCAGAGTTTCCTGTGCACACACTGGGGTAAGGCTTCTCCACTTATCAGTACCCAAGAAGATAAAGTCAAAACACAAACATGACCATTTTGTTTTAAAAACTACAACGAGGCACAACATTTAAAAGCACAGACTCAGAAGCCAAAACTTGCATTCAAAACAGTAGTCCAACTTTTATTATTTGTGTACCAGTCAACAAAGTCACAGGCCTCAGTTTTTCTAGCTATAAAATGGATTAACTGAAGTATCTCCTTCATAACCTCTTTATGATGATTAAATGAGACAATATGAATAAAATGCTGGATAAAAGTTCCTGGAATGAAGAAGTATTGTAGAGCTGACTGTGAAGGAAGCTACTGTTGGCATGCTGTCCATATGCACACATGTGACCAAGTATCCACTTCTTGGTCCTAAGAGATTTCAGCATAATCTGATCTTGAGACTGCTTCCTACCCTGTTTGAGAAGTCTGTGGGTTATTTGCTCTATGCTGGGAACAGTTTTTTTTGCAATGGAGAAACCAGAGACACATGTTCACAGTCTCCCTTGTAGTTATAGAGCACATCTCCTTTGATTTCTCTTTTACTGGAAGGCCTTTCCATTTCTGAACTTGAGCAACAGTGAAACATTGGGTCAAAGGGAACAATTAAGAAAACTGTGGCCCAAGTGAATTCTCCCAAATTGGACCACACTTAGCACTTCCGACCTTAGATGCCTATCAACCAATACCCTCTTTCTCCAGGCATCTCTGAAACACTCTTTTGTGGACCACTATGATGCTGTACCCATAACAAAGCAGGAGTCTTGGTAGACATAGCTAAAGTTTTTTTTTTTTTTCATTCTGCTCTAGAGAGGAAGACTGGGGCTATTGGATGTTTCTAGAACCCCACTGCTTTTCCTCTCCATTCGACTAACAAGAAGGTCTCATTCACTCTATTACAATCCTGGTGTCCTTCCCATATTATTCCTGGCACATCTTGTGCTTTGTAACAACATGAAACATCCCCGAAAGACCTTGGGTTATGTTTATTTGACTTTCCTTCAAAAAATAAAAAGAATAAAGCCAGAAAAGAAGCAAGGCTGAAAACAGGATTATTTTCCAGACCAAGTTGAAGGAGGGAGCCTGTGGTGAAGGCAGAGATGGACAGGGCTGACTTCCAGCTGGAACACATGGGTGATGGCTTCTCTCTATGACTATAGGAACATAGACTGATTGGTCTGGTGTTAGGCTTGGAGCTTCTCCTCTTCCTTTCACAGAAAACGCAGGGATTTTCTGGGACTTTGAGAACTCCCAGAGCTATGTGGGTTTGGTGATTTTCCTGGCCTGTTTGAATGTACAATCTCCAGGGACTTTCTGAAGCCAGAAAGAATGACTGAAGTAAAAGTTGGTTTAATTTTAAAAGAAAACATTAGATTTTGATGAGTTTCAAGAGTCTTTTTATGTAGTTCAGGTCGACCTCAAGTTTGTGGTGAACCCATATCTCACCTTCTGAGTACCAGAACTCCAGGGTGAGCCATCCTACCCAATTCAGATAGCTTAAGCCTTTGGACCTCAGTAAATGAAAACAGAATAAGGAAATAGTTCTTATTTTCCCTGTTGTTGGTGCCAGTCCATAGGAGAAACCTGCTTGTCACAACAAGCAAGAACTCAGGTTTCCCGAGGGCCACAGAGTAGACAATAATGTCCTTGGAACGGGTCTCAGATGCTTACAAAAGAGATTAAATTATTTTAACTCTACCAACCATTAGATTTTTAGCCACTTCAACATAATCCAACACAAAGGAGTTTTTCTTGGAGGTAAAGAGATGAAATGTTGAGGAGGGGAGTGATCTGAGCAATAATCAGAAAAATTCAAGACACACAGGACACAGCCTTATGGTAAACAGAATAAATCCTTTAGGCCAGGCAGCACTGATGAGTTATAAGTTTTGAAAACCAAATAGATTTCAGTCAAATGATAAGATGGAATGAAAGTCCATCAGTTCTGAGAGAGGAAGACATTGTTAGCTAGTGATGAAGACTTTATATCTGAGGTTTGCATGAAGCCAAACTGTGGAAACAAGGGCTTAACTTACTAACACTACTAAGGACAGAATCTATGCCTGCAGGATTCTGATGGCAGAACTGAAAATCCAGAGGATTCTGAGCTCTCATTGGAAGTTCACCCTGTCCTCATCCATAATGTGGTACTGGAATCTGGAAGGAAATAGATCATAAGATTTGGTTGACTTGTGTACACAGTCTATCACCAAACTGCAGTACGTATAAACATGACTATCTGGCTGAGAGGTTCTTCTGGCTCCGTTGAGGCTAAGTGCTCTAGAATAGACTCCTCATGCATCTAGTGGTCAATGTAAAGTCAGCTGAAGAAGGTGAAATGACTAAGCTAGCTGTGTGCCTTTCATTGTCAAATGGGCTAACTATCACCACATAATGTTGGTCCCTAAGTTCTTGAGAATGGTCACAGAGGGCCATCTCAGTGTGTACTCAGTTTCTGAATATTAGCTGGCATCTCATTGATCAAAGAGAGTCATAACAATTTAGAGATGGTGTAGGAAGGCAAAGAACCTCCATAGGCCATGGACAAAAGGAAGAAAATAGCATTAGTCTATCTTTCAATAAAATACCAAAATCTCCCCCATTTCCTCCTTGCTATTTGTTTTTTACAGAAACCCCTGGATCTATCCATAATGACTGGGTGCAAAGAGCTCGTTAGGGAGGATTCGCCTCTATAATAGACGTCCAGACATTTTGGGTCTAGAATCAACTGGGTTGAAGTAACTTAGGTAGGTTAGCACGTTCTACACGCTGGCCACTGAAAAAGCAGTAATGTGCCAATTGTACAGAAAAGTCAGAGGCACAAGGCTGCATTTGCTTTCCACATTTAACTGCTGAAGGCACTCCTTTTCCAAGAAGACTTTTATTTTTTTTCTGTAGTCTTTTGTTCTTTTGATTGAAACTTAATCAGCTTCTTGTTTGACAAAAATGACAAGCTGCGTGAAAGGGGAAACAAGAGTTTGGGTTCTGCTAATCCTAAGTCCTATCAAACATCAGAAGAAAATAAGCACTTTCTACATAATGTTCTCCACTTTGCGTTTTAGACTCAAATTTATCACTTAAAGAAAGAGAGGGGGGAAAACACACTGTTTAGACTTTGTGAAAAGAAAAAGGGACAGGGAGGAAATTAACCCTTTCTCTCTGAGGATTTGTGCATTAAGTTGTTGTTGTTGTTGTTGTTGTTGTTTGTTTTGTTTTGTTTTTTAACCAATACTATCTTAAATTTGTCCGGATAGAGACACGAGAGAGTAAAAGTCGGGCACATCACATCCAGATGATAAGCTCTGACACTTGTCTGCCTACCTCAGAGAAGGTCCTCTGCAGTTCACTACCTCCCATGTCTCACCCAAAGACCGGAAATTGAATCATGAGAGTATGCCCTCATGCTGAATTTCATGAAGACAGCCAGCATTTCTAATTTTTTTTTTAATCAGGAGAGTATTCCATATAGATGTAAAAAAAACATTTATCTCAACCATGTGCCTACACACAGTGAGACCTTACACAGACTACATCCATTCTCTACCTCCACCCCCATCTCTGCATCTTCTCTCTGTCTTTGAAGAGAAGTGGAGAGATTTCAGGTAGAGCATGAGTATTGATATCCATAGCAGGAACACAGCACTTAGTGAATACTTAGCAAATGCTTATGTCATGTTTTCTTCTTTCTTCCCTTCATTGATTTCCATAAGGCTCCAACTTTTCCAACAGGATAGTCTATCCCCCCTGGAAGAAAAAAAGCCATACCATGTATCTGTATAATTAACATCTGACAGATACTCAATGGCTTTGGTGGTGGCTTGTCATATGATAGGCATCCAGCTTAATCCCAGCCAGTGAGACACATGGGAGATCCTATCTTTCCCTAAGCTATATCTAGAAGGTGCAGAGCCTGAGTCTGAGCCCCAGAAGCATGGGTTTCTGAACCCATATGCCTTTCCATTAAACAACCAATCTTTGCTAATATAAACCTATTTATTCACTCACTCCTTAGTGTTTCAAAACTATCTCTTGATAGTCTATGAATATGGATTACAACGATGATAACCCCCTATCTTGGACTGCCGTTCTGCCTTCTCTGAGCGACATGCCAGTGGCACTCAGATACCTCAGTGGTGAGGCAGACAGGCAGCCCAACACACACATGCCAAAGCGCCAGAACCAGAGACTGGTACTAATATATGAGAAGGTGGGTATCAATAAACGTTCCTGAAGATATCTGAGAGAAAAGGAAGATCCTCGTGCACTGATATGTTTCCAAGGGGATCTTATAGGAAACAGATGTGAGGCTAAGAACAGGAGGCTAAGGGAAGTAGGTAACCCAGAGAAGAGGCTGTTAGCAAACAGCTGAACACAGAAGACCCTTTTGACAATGACAAGCAGCTGAGGGAGATCATCTGGGTGTGAAGAGCTCCACAATTGAACCTTGACCCTAAACCATGTGACCATGAAGCCACATCCAAGAAGCTGCTCAATTTCCTTGTCATCCTCAGAGAGGGGAGGGTGTCTCTTTCCAAGACATCATGAAGGTCAAAGTAAATTATGTATGTGAACATTACATTGTTGCTGCTGTGCATGTATGATGCAGTCTCAATCAATTGTGGTTAATGTATTAAATAATAGGGAATGGCGGAGAACACTGGTCATACTTTATAAAGTTCAGAAGTTTCCATCATGGCCCATTGCCCAGGTGTCACTGGCCTTCTGGTTGCCTCCACAGGCTGGTTGACACCACATCAAGTGTGGGCCTTGAGGCTATCTCTGATTTTAAGGAATCTATTCGCTATCCTTAAGAGAGCCTGTTCTTCTCACCCACCGGAGACTGTTCCAGTACAAAATAGGTCTCATCTCACTAAACATGAGCATAGATTGAGTATCTAGAACCATCAGGGCTAAGGTAGTTTACTGATTTGAAAATTCCAAATTGTCTCTCTTTGGAAGATGTACACATAAAGCATGACTTAAAGACAGGTACATTTCTTGAGCCAGGGCTGGCTTGCTACTCCCAGGCATAGTCAAACATAATTGTCTCCACAGTATGAGCCAGTGTTATGGATTTCCCAGACACTAGTCCGAGGTAAACATGAGGCTTCTTTTCAGTCAATGAAATGGAAGGAGAGGACTACACAATGAACTGAAGATACAAACATTTTACAGTATATGGCTCCATCTTTCCAGCTGGACTTAGATCTTCTATGACCGTTCATTTTACTCCAGCTGTAAATGCTAACACTTGGCAGAATCAACCTTCTGTAGCTGTAGATAATGATTGAATGTAGCAGATAAGAGTAATCAGCCCATCCGATCTGCTGCTGAGAGAATCTGGACACTTGCAGGAACAGCCCTAGGAGGTGAGTCCCTAGGAAGAAGGGAGAAGCTAGCATACAAGGAGACAAAAACTAAATGCCCCCAAAAGAAGTATAGGAAAGTCAGGCTGCTTCAAGGCAATACAGATGGGAAGAATATGGGTCTTTCCAAAAAAAACAGAGCTTCACAGAATGATCAGCATTCAAGTTCTCAAACTCCTCCGCCTTCCCAACCAGTTGTGGAGAAGCCAAGACAGACAAAAGTACCATACTTCACTGAAGAAAACCATAGAATAGGTGACATATGACCCCAGAAGTCCTAGGAATCTTTAGTGTGACTAGTCTGACCCTCATAAGAAATGAAAAGGGGAAGATAGAGGAGCAGGAGAGTTAGAGATCATAACATAAATTAACACCAGAATCTAGGGCAAAGGGTGCCAAATTCTTAATGGAAGCTTTGTCATATACCAAGTGGAGTCGGTTCCACCTCTCACAAGAAATCTCACATTCATAGGTGAAACGTGAAGCTCTCAAATTTCTTTCTCCTTAAAAAATAAAAATACAAAGGCAAGAAAGACGAGGAAAGGAAGGGAGAAGAAGTGAGAGAAGTAACAGAGAGAGGGAGAGTGAATTTCCACAAATAAAAAGAAAGGAAAGAAAATCCCCCAAGAAACCCAGCAGCTAAATCTCTTTCTTTTCTTTTTAATCTCGCGTTGGATGTTCTGGTAAAATCATTACAAAGGCCGTTTATTTTTAAAATTGAAAGATTGGGAAGACTCATAATGAGATATTATGTGTAAAAGTTGCACATAAATTTCCTCTTGTCATATTTTGGGCTTCACTAACGCATCCCCTTGGCAGGACAGAGAGAAGTTGATCGCTTTAGTATAGATTGTGCATGCCTCAGAAATATTGCCCTAGGAGAGAGCTCCTGGGTGGCTGACTTGGCTCCATGCTGATTGAGAAATTAGCTGGGCTTTTATTGGCCACACTAAATTGTTCTCAGGAAAAAAAAATACATTTTTATTACAGAACAAGGGGCAGATGATTGAAACAAGCCTGCCTTCTCTTCTGTCTGGAGCTGCGTTTTAGATTCGTTAAGTATACTCTCTTCTCTTGGTTTCTTGCTGGTGTTTAATGGGGGCGTGCAATATCCACCAGTAAAGAAATTACCTCATTTCTCTTGGCATCCCCAGGGATTCCCTGATCCTTTAATAATGTTCTGTTTGAGTTCTCCTGTGTATATAAGTGGGCAGTGCAAGGGAAGTGGAGACTTTGCATAATATTTTTACTCCTAGGTTCTGAGAATCGGGTGGGGGGGTGGGGACTAAGAGTTGTAGAAGGGATCAGGGAAAATGTGAACCTAGTCACTAACCTTTGGGTCCAGAGCTGAAGTTCATGTCCATGCCAGAGAGACATCCTATGATAGCCAACCAAAGGCAGCCAAGGAGCATGTGATATATCTTGTGCATACAAAGCTGAATGCATCAGATGTGGCTATGAGAGCAAAAGGAATCATTTGTTTCTAGACAGTGCCCAAACTCACATATGTTTGGCTTCTGTCTCTTGATGAGAGCTTGGTTTGTTTTTTTTTTTTTTTTTTTCTCTGACTTCCACCTGTGTTTTGTAATGGAGACTTGAGGGGCTTCTTCAGTTCTGAAAGTTTCATTGCCCCTGTAAATGTGTCTACAAATACCCTGTCTAACCATTCTCCTCAAGCCAAGCAGGCTCTTACTTAGACTTTGCTATGCCTTGTTACATGCCTTTGCCATGAGAACTGTTATGTTCCTATGGATGGGAACAACTAGCTGATTTCTGAAACTTATCTAAAGATTACTTGCATCCATTAAATGTTAAAAGCCAGACATACGATCTTATCCAAGGTAAATTAATTGGCCCACACAGAACTGTTGGGGAGTTAGAGAAATGGATTATGCAGCCAACTGAACCATTTCATTAACCTCCTCAATCCATGAATTTTTAAAAAAGACTTCTAAATCACATAATTGCACATGCATGTGCAATATGATGGAGCAGTTAGTATATCAAATTTGAGATTAAGTCAGACCAACCTATGCTGTATATCTGCCACATTCCAAATCTGAGCCCTTAAGAAAACCATGTGAGTTTTCTGATCCTGTTTCCTCTCACATAAAACTGAAGACAACCCCACACTGACGATGAGGATTTTACATATGATATATTTAATCATTGCATATAAATTAAGTAAAAACATTTAACTTAAACATTAAGTTTATAACTCTATCAATATAGTAAAATATGCACAGTATATATTAAAGTATACTTAATGTAAATAAATCATTACCAAGCCTGGTGCACAATAGAAACTCATTAAATGTTAGAAATTGTTCTTACCCATTATCAGCTCCTTGGCTGAAAGGTAGACTTATTTTGCCCACAAGCTAAATCTGACAACAGAGCCAAGTCTCACAAGAAGTTAGTGGTTAAGCTAAGACAGAAAACATGACCTTTGATTACCTATCCTCCTTCACTAAACTTTAGACCACACTGGCTCCTATTAAAACTAATTTTTGTTCTCTTCGAATGGAGATTTAAATTTGTCATGCCTCCCTAAGCCACTGGACCCCAAGCCCTATCACTGATTGTTCCTTTGGGAAGCCAACACTACTCGAGGTAATTAATCCACTGCAGGTTCCCCTACCAAGACTAGGAAGGAAACGCCAAATTCTGCTTGGTTTCTTTCTAATTAGGAACAGAGAGTGGGAGAGGAGGAGAGAGAGGGAGAGAGACAGACTAGGGACGGGAAGGGGTTGAGCTAAGTGGGGCGTGGTTCACATGTGTTCTCAATCATGACCACACAATGAAAATGTTTTCTTTCTGGAGCAATCAGGCAAAATCTTGGAAAGATGAACTTTTTCCCCCTTATATGTACAATAATAACAATATCCAAAATTTGAGGGTTTTTTTTTTCAAATCTTGACACACTTTGGCTTTGAATGGATTGGAAAAGATCCATATTCTGATGACCTGTTTGTGACCCTTTTCCCCAAGATCTCAGACCTTAATTCCCTAACAATAGCCAAACAGATATCCGAGGCAAATTGTGTGTCATGGTCTGTCCTAAAGGTTTTGTATACATTTTCTCAAGTTCAGCATCTTTCAGCAATACTACCATTTGGCATTATTCCCTCCTTCAGACATATAGAGAACCTGAGTCACCAAGAACCCAAGTAACTTATACACCATCAGTGAGCTAGTATGTGACAGTGATTGGATCTGTACTCTGGTTGCTGTACCTTGATTCTGGCCTAATCAATACCCACAATTCTAACCACATACCTGCATGGTAGAATGAAAAGCAGAAGCAGACACAGAGAGGTGTACCTGAGCAAAGATCCAAAGAATAAGAGACAGCTAAGATGAATACTTTCAGGAAAAGAGATGTTATCAGAAGACTGGATGCCAGACTGTCTTGTGTGGCTGGGTTCTGCCTTTCTACTCTAGTATTTTTCCTAGTTCATGGACAGTTGAACGAGTTCAACTGTCACCCTTGCCTCTGTTCCCTCTGCTGTCACCCCTTGTACCTATGCTATTCACTTTGATTGACATCCAGACTTTCATTCTCTAACACTCTTGACCTTGAATTATGTTTCTAACCTGCACTTCCCCCAGGCCCTGACCTATGTATTTCTAGTTCTGGCCAAGTACCCTCATCCTGGTTCCTAATTGCTCCCATTGCTAAACTATCTACTCTGATGGTTCAGATCCTGAACTGGCCTTTGCTCTGATTGACTGCAGCTTGGATCTCAGAAACACAGATCCGAGTCCTTTTCCAATCACCAGAGTAGCCCAGATTGACCTCCATGGGCTAAAAGTAGAAGACATCACACTCACCTGTTGAATACAGAGCTTGATGTAAAACTCACTGTGTGAGCTGGTTCATATGTCATAGACATGGCACTGCCAGGAGAAGATCCTCAGGGGCCAGGCCATCTGCTATAAAAGCAAGCGTACATGGAGGGATAGATAGAAGGAGGGACGGTATCTGACCTCTGATTCTTCCGGGGTTACATTTTTGGATAGTGGTGTTCAGAGGCTTAGGGAAACCATCATTCCAGGAACAGCTGGCAGAGCTGGCACTCCTGGAGCAATTGATGGCCTTCCAGGCCAGAGATTAAGTTTAGGTCAGTAAGACAGGCAGAGGTCTGGATACATAGCAGTGTTTCAAAGATAATGTGTCTGAGCTGACTAGGAAGGACAGAGCTGAATAATCTGTGAAGAGTAGTGATGGTGAAGAAACTCTGGCATACACTTCCCAATCAGTGTGCAGGGTTCATCTCAGAGGCAGCCTTTCCTGTAAGAGTAGAGGACACTGGGGGATACCTTAATATCTCAGAGGATCAGAAGACAGGGTCCTTCTCCTCTGAACGCTCTGGGTACACCCATAGATATGTGTATTAGATTTGATAAGAAGAGTGTTCAGAGGAAGAACAGCTATGTACCTCATACCTGCTAGCTGCTACTGTATGTGTTTGCATGCTTTGGGTGGATTGCTTGGACTCTTTCATGGAAATTCTAGAAATTACTTGCATTTCACAGCTCCCCTGTAGACATGGGGTTTTTATGATATTCATGGTTCAGTTTTACAAGGGAAGACACTGAAGCCCAAATAGTTAAGTGACATGAGATGTCTGAAGCCACACAGCTAGTCTGGGATGTTGAACCATGTGTGACACTAACATCATGGTACCTATGACAGTTGCCTTCCACATAGCTTGTTGTCTATCTCCCAGTAGTTTGGTGAAAAAAAGATGCTGTGAACCACAAAGGGGTTAGTAGTGGGCAATTGGTCTACCATATTCAACTACATGCCCTTTCCTGGAAATTCAAACTGATCCAAAGGGAGAGTGAGCAATGGAGGATATGAGGTAGAGTTACAGTGAGAACTCTAATAACTGATAGTCAGGTAGGACCTAATCCCTGTCACATCTTTAGGGACAAAGGAAGCAATGAGCTTTCCCAGAAAGGAGAAGAGTTAGGCACACATCCAGGGTAGAGCTCAGACCAAGAACATGGCAACATCACCTTCTTATTACAGTCTCAGAGCTCTGTGATGAGGTTAAACCTCTTTCTATCCTTTATACTCATGTGTCTTGTTGATCATGGCAATAGTCAATATTAATTAGATTTCTTTCTCCTATAATCAAATGGAGAGCTAAGTAGTCACGGATTACTTTGATCGACAAGACACATGAATATAAAGGATAAGAAAGAAGAGTAACCTGGTGTTTGTTTGTGTGTGTGCCAAGGATCTATATGCTAATCTTCATGCTTGTGAAGAAAGCTGCTCACCTAAATGGGCCATCTCCCAGCCCAGGTAGATTGCAACTCTAGGCTGAGAGGTTAATGTGTCTGTATGTTGAGAAGTTAAAGGAGGAACCATGAGGATATCTTGGAAAAATATCCAAACAGGGGGAAATGCATGTGCAAAGGGCCCAAGGCAGAATCAATAGCCCAGAGGCTAATGAGATAGGATGGAAGAGCTGACAGGAAGGGCAATCAACTAACTAGATCACGTGGAAAGAACTCGAGTAGCATCCTTCTGATATTTTGTTCTTGGAGAAATGGAAATGAGATGGTTTCTTTGGTTCCTGGTAGAAGGTGACAAATCAAGGCTCTAATCTGTAAGGTCACACAAATGAATGGCAGACCCAACATTTGACCCTATGTTCCCCCTTAGTATTACACTCTATCTCCTGTGCAGTTGCTGGGGCTCCAAAGCCATGCAGAGCTACTGCAGGTGGTTTCACCCTCAGTGTTGCCTATTATTATTCTGTCTTTGCTCTGATATGAGAAATCTCTATGGAGTTTTTATCTTATTGAACTGTTACCAACACAAGGAAGACAATGGTGAATACTAGCCACTATCTATAAACTGCAAAGCTTACTTACCCTCTGCCCAACACTGCACTAAGATCATGACACATCATCTTGTTTGAACCCAGAGACAATAAGACGGTTGTGTGACTTTGGTACTGTTGGGAAAATGGGGATCAGAGACTTGGGCTTTTGTCACTTACCTTGTCTGTCAGGAATCTCTGCCCCTACTGCATCATTCTGGGACAATGATGACTTTTCAAGCAAGGCTTCACTATGAAATCTTCCAGCTTCTTACAGAAAAATTATATGTTTCGCTATATTAAGCTCCTGGGACACACGGGAAAATGCTACTATGCTTATTGTGGATAAGCTATCTCTCTCAACAACTTTTAGCCTAGTTAAGTAGATCTGAGAAGCACCAAGTGTTTCCTTAACGATAACTCCAGCACGAGCCACAAAAGAACATTCAGTGTGGAATTTGTGGATGCCGTGAATTAATGAGATTTGAGTGGGCAAGGAATGCACCTTTCCCTACCATTTGACAGGTACTTGGCGGCTTTAAATTATCATGGTGTCACATCATCTAAACTGCACAATCAAACTGCACTTAGTTTGCTCACTTGTAAATGGAGACACTATGAGGTTTGCTGTAACCAAAAAAAGACCTAACGCATGGCCAGCGTTTCATGCAGTGACTGCTCCATCATTGACATTCAGGCAATATTACTATTTACTATGATCTGATCTTGGGATTTTTTCCTACAGAGTAGCTCAGGCAGATTTGAGCCAAACAAAGGCAAAATCTCCTAGGAGACAGATAACCTTCTGCTTCCTGGGCCTTCCAAAATATACAACATGGTTACAGTGGTATGGTGGTGAAAACTCAGAACCCATGATTTGTGTAACAACAACTGATTTGGTAAAGGGCCGTGAGTTGAAGAGAGAGCTAAATGGAGGTATGTATGATAGCATCTGCCTTTTGTCAATTTTCATGGTATGAAAACTTCCATCATGGCCAGTCCAAGTAACTAAAGCAGTGTCTCTGAATGTGGCATTTCCTGGACATGTACACACTGCTGCTCTAGCAGGCTCTGCTATCTAACTGCTGTCATCCCTTGCTGGCTTGTCTTTGACCAGTTAAGACTGTCCTCTCAGTATAAGAATAATGGTTTCAGCTTCCTCTTTGTAGCCTGATAAGATGTTTTTCACTATGTAGGTGAGATAGATATGTGTTTTATTAGCAAGCATTTATGCAGACTGGCATCTTATACACATTTACTCATCAAATCAATAATCACCTTTTGAGAAAGGCAGGATTTTTACCCTCATTTGGTAGAGGATGAATCTGAGAGCCATGCAGCCAATAAATAGGTCAAGTAATTTCTAGGGTCACACGGTAAGTAAACTGCAGAGACAAAAGTCAAATGATGTGGTTCATTTTTGTTCTCTTCTTGTTTTGGCCAGACACAGCATAGCAGAGCCAATTCACTGCCCATAGAGGGAGGCCTGAGACTCATACCAGCCACTCTCAAACTCCTGTGCTGGGTTAGGGCAGCTTAGAAGCTTTTGTACAAAACGTGTCCTGCTTCTGTAATCCCATTCTTATCATGCACACCATTCTTATTATGTAAACATTTAAGGGCGTCTAGAACACTCCTCGTGTCTCCTTTTTGTAGCCCCGTACCAATGCCCCAAAGGCTGTGCTGTAACCGAACGTTTCTGTTGCCCTGGATTGAAGTGCTTTCATCAGTACCACCTTTGCATATGTCATGGAAGGTACAGTTCACAAATCTTCCTCAGCTTGCCTTTTACAGAAAGCCCTGCTCTGGACGTGGAGGTAGGGGATCTGGGGATGGGAGTGGGTTTCCCAAGGTTGTTCTAGCAACCAGAGTACAACAGCTGCTTAGCAACATGAAGCTCCAGCAGCCCCAGAGGGGCAGGGGTGCAGCAAAGCTTGATGCCCTGTGCCAAGCCCAGCACCCACCAGCTGCTCCTCCCCACTCCTGACGAGCAGGGGCACTGTTAACCCCATCAGTGCCAAGGGAGGAAGAGGCTTTGACAGAGCTTTTCCCAGTGTCTTCGTTATCCATCACCACAGAACTGACAACCCAGACTCCTCCTCCTCCTGCTTCTCACTCTGTTTTACTTTGTCAGTCTTTAGTTCTTGAAGCCATCTTGCTGCAAGTTCTTGTCTTGTTTTATTTCTACATCTCTACATCATTCCTGATCATCGCTTTTTAGCCAGAACCTTTCTGGTGAGAGCCGCTTATATTATTATAGTTTAAGCAGAGAATTATAACGAGAGCACGTTCACTGCAGCAAGTCAAATGAACTTCAGTGATTAGAAATCTCCTTGTGACACCACTCCTTTATTGTTGCACAGTAATTAGTCTCTTCCCACTCTTTGACAGACAGAAAGGGGAACCCAGCCTCCCAGATTCTGACCCATAACCAAAGGAAGGAGTGGAGAGCTCTACAGTCCTTTTCCCAAGACCCAGTGCAGCTCAAGCTGTGTTTGTAGGGTGGACCCTGCAGCCTCAAGAATAAAAAGCATTAGGTCAAGTAGAAAACAAACAAAACAAAACAACACAGCACAGACACAGATGCAGACATGAATAAACAAGGAAGGCAAGCCCACATATGGGAAGGCTCCCCTTCCTGTTCCCTGGTGGCAGACTCCCCAAGGCCTTACAGATGTCACTGCAGGATTGGCTTGTGTGTTCTAAGCTGTGCCAACTTGTGCCCACGGATACTTTTGGAAATAGAGTAGAGGGAAGGAAACCTTTGGTTTTAAGGAGGGAAGAGTCCTCTCGCTGCAGAGACAGCATCATGGCTATGCATTCCTTATCGTTTCGTTGAGATTAGTCACACATGGACCTTTTTATTTTTCCTTCAGCTAGTGTCCTTGTTGGAGATTTGCACAATTTCCTCAGAGGTGGTAGAGGGCTGGCCTGGTCCCTGATCCAAAAAGAGATGGAACATGGGACTAAAGTCCCTGATGTGCATATGG
Organism: Rhabdomys pumilio; assembly: GCA_030674055.1. Classification (NCBI taxonomy): domain Eukaryota; kingdom Metazoa; phylum Chordata; class Mammalia; order Rodentia; family Muridae; genus Rhabdomys; species Rhabdomys pumilio. The sequence continues at coordinate 220,293,154 of JANHMN010000002.1, forward strand.
GGAGCAGAAGGGAAGTCAGACAGTCTAACTAAATCAGAGACAGCCAGAGTGTCCACACAAACATGGAACTTACTATGACGGCTATGTCCACACACATTTGGTAAACATGTACACACCCACAATGATCAGACATTAACTCAGAAAAATGGTCAGTATCATGTTCCCAAAGTAATTACAAAGTAAGGATTATTGAATATTAAGTACGGTATTTTTAAAGAGAAAAATAACATTGTCCTTGCTGGCACAATAATGACTCAGAATTTCTACTTTCTAGTGAGGTTGCTTGCATTCGAACAGATTTTTTTTTGCATAATTGTTACACAATTGGTGTTCCATTTTCCATTGCCATTTTCCTTCCTCTTTTTTCACTTTTCTATATTGTGCATGCTTTAGGCATCTACCATGTAACCAGGGTTTGGACAATCTCTAATCTTCCAGTGAGTAGTAGGGCCACCATTCACCCATGCTTCTCTTCTCATCAAATGTTCATGCTACGTTCACAGACTTTGTGTGAAATGAAGTTTCAGCAATAATCAGTCATTTCTTTAGGAATGTTTTTTTACTAGATAAGGCTTGTATTCTATGATTTCTGTTACATATTGTCATGTTGTTTTCCACAAAAGTGAAAGCAAGATTGGGCTGGTGCACAGAATTTTTTTTCTATTCTGAACATCATTAATCTCTTTTTAAATTTTACATACATTTTAGAAATATCATGACTTTACCCTTTGTAATATTTAATATAATTCACATAAAAAGACAAAGTTCCCCTGACTTATAATAATGTTATTAACTTAAAACTATATTACAAAGCTATAGTAACAAAAATGGCATAGCACTAGCATTGAAACAGTCAGAGGGAGTAATGAGGTGGGAAAGAGAGCCCCAGATAAAATCATCATTTTTTTTTCATCTTGCTGACTGATTATCAACAAAAGTGCCAAGAACAAACAATGGTGAAAGACATTTCTTGATAAATACTTTTCTCTCAAACTATGACCTTGACAGGAGTTGATATCCAAGATATATGAGACATCCAGACAATTCAACATCAATAAAATAATTCAATTTAAAACAGAAACAAAACAAGGGAATGGCTATTGCTTAAAGGAGACATAAAAGTATGCACTAATTATAATAAATGACCAGCAATCATAGTGAATTGATTATTATGATCCCAACACCTTATCTCAGAATAAATGCTATCAGAATTATATCCTGTGTTAAAAAGGATGAGAAAAAAAAGAGAGAGACAGCTCTTGCAAAGTGTTGGTGATAAATGTCACATACAGCTGTATATGCATGGGGAAATCACATTATGTCTTGAGAAAGAGGGAGAGGGGGAGAGGAAACTGGTGAGAGAAAGGGGAATGGGGGGATGGAGGGGAGGTGAATGGAGAGAAGGAAGGGAAGAGAAAAGAAGGGGAAAGGAAGGGAGGGGTGAGAGGGGAAGGGAAGGGAAGGGAAGGGAAGGGAAGGGAAGGGAAGGGAAGGGAAGAGAAAAGTAGGTAATTTATTTCCTGGGACATTTCCTCTTACTAGTTTATTCAGCCTGGGTCAGAGCATCATCCTTGGTTGAATATCTGGTAGAATACCAATTTCAAGTTCTACACCAGGCCTACTGAAAAAGAGCTATCTGTTATGAGCCTTTGGAACCACAAATTTTAAATCACCCTTTGTTATTCTCCACCCCAGCCTCTGCCCATCAATTAATGCTGTCAGACGATCTGGATAGGATAAAGTGGCAGAAACAGTCAAAGAAGATCTGAAATGAGTGCCCCTCCTGAGCAGTGCATATGTTTCTGTCTCACTCTGGGGCTTTCCTGTCTTCTTTACACTCTCCAGAAGATCCATCTGTGAGCAGAGTGTCTGAACATACCAACTGTGAACAAGAGGCTTAAAGGCATCCACGTGTCTGACGCTCCCACTAAATAAACATTTTAAAGAATGATCTTAAACACCCCTGCCAGTGTTCTCTTCTTGGGGTGAAAATGACATTTACCACTGAGCTCCTGAGAGAAACACAACAGGGACATAGAACTTTGGGGAAAGTGTTAGATAAATCTAAAAATGTACTGCCAGTCTGTGAAGTTATGCTCCCTTAGAGAGATGTAGAGTCAGGCTTTAAATGAAACCTTTATGTGTCATCTTTAATCCTCAACATCTCACACCATGACATCCCACTCTCCATAATGTACATGGATATTGGCTCATGAGTACCAATTATTCATTTAGAATCTTTGAGTAACTATAAGACGTTCTTGGCCTAACTGATTTTGTTGAGGTGACACACAATGCAGGAGACTTCTGTGATTCTGATTCCTGACCAATGGAAATACTGCCTACCTTCTGAGAACCCGATTCCATATCCAATCAGAAGGATCCTAAACATCTAAGTTCATCTGCACCTATCATCTGACACCCATTCACACTTGCATTCACTTGCCAAAGTCTGAGTAGAGTCTCTAGCATGCCAATCATTGAGAAAAAGAATGTTGAGTTAACAAATATGGCCCTGGTCTAAGTAAGCTTTTGGTTTATTGACTGAGTTTATGAGTAAACAAGCAATGTCAATGTCAAATGAGTACTATAATAATAGAATATGGTGCCCAGAGGGAGTTAAGTATGGGAAGGAAGAGACAGAGGGGCCATTCAGTGTTCTTTGGCAAATGCCCAGGTAAGTGTGGTAGCAGTGAGCATGAACATGAAGAATTATTCAACTTCTTTGATACTTTTTGCTCATTTTTCTTTCTAGGTATTGAAGGTTGTGGGTATAGCCAAATCACTCACATCTGTTAATGGCTTCTAACCCATTAATCAATGGACATAAGGCCAAATGTGAACCAAAATATATTATGCTCTAGTAAAACTGAGTCTCCTTTCACTGAAGCTTGAGCTGACCCACTGAGCTATGAGGCAGGCTGTGGAAAATAGAAGGGCTCTTCCAAAGCAGAGTTACATGCGAACTCAGAAGACAAGGCAGGGTTACAGCCCCAAGTTTCCATACATTCCATGTCTATGATCTTTAATTGTGGTCTCTCTGAAGACTCTAGGATTTGTCTGTCATTCTTTATAGACCCATAGAATGTAGGTGTCTTAGGGTTTCTGTTACTCAATAAAACTCTATGACCAAAGCAATTTGGAAACGAAAGGGTTTATGTCATCTTATATTTCCAAGTAACAGGTTCATCCCTGAGAAAAGTAGGGTGGAAACCTGGAAACAGGAATTGATGCAGAGGCCCTGGAAGAGTGCTGCTTATTGGCTTGCTACTTCTGATTTGTTCAACCTGCTTTCTTATAGAAACCAGGGCCACTACCCACAATAGGATGGACCTTCCCAAGTCAATCACTAATTAAGAAAGAACCTTCATAGACGTGTCTTCAGGCAATCTTGTGACAGCATTTTCTCACTAAAAGTCCCTCTTCCCAGATATGAACTAGGTTTATGTCAAAATGACTAAAAACAACCAGCACAATATGAACTACACAGTGTGTCTGTGCTGATAGCAGACTTCAAGGTACTTCTTCATGCAAATTCTTTCATCACTGCTCCAGCATTTGAAGAATCCTGATCCATGTTCCTGGACGACAGTCATGAGAAGAACCTATATGTTCTAGTATAGTCATCCTTGGATCTACTTTAACATGTTAAGCAGAGCAACCAGGAAGTCTACCTCAGAGACCATCACTGACAACAGGAAGCTCAGAATCACTTGTTTGACCCACAGACTAGTGAACAAAATACTGCAATTACTCTGCGCTGCACAAAATTATTATTGTAAGAAGTACCTAACTGTGTACTCTGCAGGCTCTGAAAGAATAAGAAAAGTGACACCTGGAAAGAAAACTGTAGACACTGTCACTTGTGGCCATAACTCTTTGGCTCATTTTGATGACTTGGCTCATATCAACTCGTCTCTGGTGTAACCAAACATCAAATGTGAATACATTTGCAGAGAGAAAAGAGATCACACATCCCCTCTGATACTTTTTGAATCCGAATCAGAGACAAGCCTTACTTAGAGGCAGAAATTTTCTCTTCTGGGTACCAACTCACTCACCAAACCTGTGTTCTTACCACCACGACAGGATTATTTTTCTGACAAATCACCCCAGAGAGTATGATCTGATCTTTTAAGTGCACTGAGCAAAACTTTACAAATAAAAAGTCATAATGAGGATGAATACAATAATTAAAAGCCCACAGAGCAAAGGTAACTAATGGACTTTTCGTGCTATTTCTTTATGTTTCCCTGAAATAGTATTCATGCTTGAGTGTAACAGAATATATAGAAAAACAAGCTGTCAGGTTTCGGACACAGTTGATGTCTAGAGGCAAATATTTCTGCTAACTCTGTGATGGAGCCCTGGGGAGAGCAGGAGAGGTCCCAAGCTGAGAGGGATTGGCAGCTGGGCTAGGAAAGCAACCTGATGCTCCTTTTCCCTTTCACAAAGAAGGTTTTGTTTGGATTGTAGGGCATGGTGAGTGACTCCTCAGAGCCACAGGGATACTGTGTTCTGGGTGAACATCTGGGGCTGCCAGTTCAGCCAGCCTGAAACCCTACCCTGGCCAGAGCTGCTCCAGTGAACCAGGTGTAGGTGTATTTTTCTAGCATGGCCATAACCACAACTTATGCTGAGAAAGTTGTTGCCCGTAGTCGCTTCATTCTGGAGGGTGAGAGTCCCCAGGGTTCTCATGAAGATGTGTTTACTGAGGCCACATGCCCAAAGAGCCAAGTCCAAAGGCTGAACATATGACCTCTACACACCCTTCTTCAAAGTGTGTTAAAAGCTCACATTGGCCAAATCTCCACTTTCTCTAGCCCTCGCTCAGGTTCCCTACTATGTATTTATAACAGCATTTCAGGAGAGTGAGCCAATATGTTGAGCTAATGAAGTGAATTTTAAAACACCATTCCTTCATTTTTTCTTCCAAGAATATTTCCCATAGTGTTCTCTGCCTCATGACACAGCTTGATATTATGTGACTGTTAACAGTGACACTTGCACTATTCATTTGCTTTTACCTTATTTGCCATCAGATCCAGAGGCAGATTATTATATGACAAATGTCAATGTTTGCACATCAAAAAAAATCCAATATTGAAAGTCGTTTCACATGGATTACTTAAATTGATATTATAGACTCAGAAGGAAGGACTGGAAATATTTCTGTAGCTTACGTTGCTCATATTAATTTTTGCGCTTCTTAGTTTTTAAACCACATGATCACACCCGAGCACTAAAACAGCCCACTCCTCTCAAATTAGCATGTGGTATGTTTGACATGACAGAATACACTTGTACCTAGTCAGGCCTAAGCTCCTGTTCCTGGCACATCTTATTTTTACTCAGGTTTTGACTCAAACAGAGATTAGCTAAACTATCATCCTGTGTAAGTTAATTACTAATTTAGGAGAGTTCTTTAAAATTCTTAAGCTTCTATGTCCTTTCTCTTGGGTCTGTTTGATTGAGAAATGTCCCCATAGTCTTGAGCCGTTGAGCACCTGGTCCCCAATGGGTGGCGCTATTTGGGAAAGTAGAGGAGGTGTAGCCTTGCTGTAGGAGGTATGGTATTGGGGGTGAACTTTCAATCTTAAATCCCAACCCATTTCCGGTTTGTTTTCTCTGTTCTGAGCTTACAGCTAAAGAGGTGAGCTCTCAGCTTCCTGCCCCTCCAGGCCTGTCACCTGCTGAAATGTTTTGCCACCATTACAGCCTCATATCTTTCTAAAACTACAAGTCCTTCTGTAAGTTGCCTTTACTCATGGTGTTTTATTCCAGTGACAGAAAAAGTCACTAATACATCTCTATGGAGAAATAATGGCTACATTTTTGTTGTTAGACTAACTAAGGCATTTCCTTCAACTTCATAAAATGTAACTTGGTACACAGTGAGAGCTGAATGATTGAGTGCATGAATAAATGAATTAATGATAGAAAGGAGACAAGATAGAAAAATGATATGCTGAGTTGATTTATTTGTTAAAATTTTAAAGCCATTTCCCCCATGGAAAAACATTAGTTTCGTACATTAGTGTCTATATTATAGGCAAGTGAGATGTCTCTAAATTCATGTTACACACTTAATTACAGGTAACTGTAATTAAGACTGTCTTAGAAAAATTGTACTTTACAGTTATCACAAAATGTGATTTAAATTGTGTGTCATGGAATGCTTTTTCATAATAATGAATTTATTTTTTAGAGTCTAATGTGTGCATAACTAATTTGCATATTTACATATACTTCCCAAACAATCAGAACCTGAGTTACTGCACCATTTTTTAGCTAGTTTATAGCCAAATTATCTCTTCTAAGTTTGCTATTGTTTTAACTATGAAGGAACCAATTTTCTTAGATTGTTTTTATGTTTTAGGGAAATATGTATACACATTTACAGTATATTATGCACATATATATTTAATGTATTGTAAAGTATACATAAAGTTTATGATAAGTTATAATAATGTTTTAGATTTTTGTTTTTAGAGACATAGTCTCTCTATGTAGTCTTTCTGTCCTAGAACTCACTGTATAGATCAGACTGGCCTCAAAATCACAGAAAACCTTCTGCCTCTGCTTCCCAAGTGTACCTGTTTATAACATTTTTGATAGTTTCTGTCAAGTATATTATTTATTATGTCTTGTAAAAATGATAGCCATACTTTAAGAAAACTTTCTTTTATAAAATTATATATATATATATATATATATATATATATATATATATATAATATATATATGTTATATATACATATATATTACATATACAAATATATAATGATAGTAGTAGAAATTAGTATGTGACCCTGATATTCCCCATTAATACTGTAACTGTAATGGTTGTGAATCTTTAAACATGCTTTTATGAATATGTGATGTTTCAATTACTCTGTATAACTCTATATAATGCTATTATGTCACTCTTCAATCCATAAGCCAATTTTTATGTTTCTTTAGGACCTCTGTAGAGCACTTTGCTTCATGGCCTATGAGTCCCTTAAAGTCTTTTTGGTTGCTGCTCTTTGGTATTTTTTTTTTTTTGAAGTAGCACCTTTCTCAAAACCTAGGGTGGCCAAAAACTCAGTGGATAGCCCCAGCTCTCCGCAAACAAATAACCGTCCTGCCTCAGGCTCCCATGTGCCTGTATTACAGGGATGTACCACCATGTCTGATTCTATAGTCTTCTTGTACTTTCTTTCCTAGGTCCATCTCTCCCTTGGGAGGCAGGATAATAAAGTTCTCTGGATCTGAAAAGGAATAGGTCTCAGGTCTCAGTCTTTCTTTGTCTAGAAACAGGAAATAAGAATCCTAGCAGAGTGACCTTTCCTTGGCAATTGTCCTTTTCAAAGGAAGTTGAGTCATTTTTCTCTAATGTGATGGAAAATAATGTTTTTATGTAATAAGAGTTAGGACCTTGAGTCCTCCCATGGAGGAAGTTGTCCTTGTGAAATTGCCATCAAGAGCCAGCCTGGAGTGGATGAGGGCAAAACAGATTGAATGCAAAAATAGCTCATAATTCCCACCCTGCATCCACTTCCCCTGCAATGCAACATTACAGCTCCTCTTGTCAGGATGCAGCGTACTTCTCTATACTCTTAAGTCAAAGAGCTTTTGTGGTTTTCTTTAGTAATAGAATGTGATACACGTGGTATTGTATCCTCCTGAAGCTCTGCACACCTGTCTTCTCTCTCTCTCTTGAAATTCTCCTTTGTCACATCATTCCATCCATGGCAATCTGCAAGATGATGTGTAACCATGGTCCAAACTTGCACATCCAGAGTCGCTATTCAGCCAACCATGCTATGGAGGTCATTCTAGATCAGCCGAGCCCTACATGAACCAACAGGTCTGCAAATGCATTGAAAAGGCCACCAGAGATCAACAGAACCCAACCCCAGTCTGTCAAAGCATCCATTTGACAACCTGAAAATATTCAACAGTATATGTTTAAATTCTTGCATATTATTCTAGCAATAGCTAACAAATGTACCCAGAAGCAGAAATTGATCGATTGACACAAGACTCTTGAAGACTACAGGAAGCTTCTATGGCAGGTACAAGAATTGAACATGCTCATGGCTCCAAGAGAGAATGGTGTTAAAAATGAGAGAGAGAGGAGAGAGAGAGAGGAGAGAGAGAGAGAGAGAGAGAGAGAGAGAGAGAGAGAGAGAGGAAGGGGGAGGAGTTTTTAAGTTGCAAGAAGTGAGCATCCAGTCTTTTCTCCTAACTATGAAAATGACCACATAAATGTGTACATGTGAGTGTGCACATATGAATATATATATATATGCAAGCCATTAGTGTGGTATATGAGTAGACAGAGTTCTTGTTGTTTTGCAGAAATTAAAGTTAGAACTGGTCATTTCTAATGGTAAAAGTGATGTGAAGATACCACGTTTGGAAATCAGAGCCTCCAACAATATGCCAGCGATGAGAATTAGACTCTTCATTTCTAGCCCCTCATGTTAGTTCACACAAAAATTAAGAAACGGTGTTAGGAGACGCAAGGCTAGCTTCATTTCTGTCAGAACAGAATTCTGCAGCTGCTGTCTGGAGAGCAATTCTGCCATGTACATGACAGTGAAGGGAGGATCAGCCCCCTTGGAACACCTAAGCCTTATCTCTTGCACGTCTCACAACCATGCAAAGCAGACATCCGTTATCTGCGTTCTATTTAAAAGTGGACCAAGTTTCAGAGACACTAAAGAACGTACAGGATTTCACACAGCTGTTGAGTGATAAATCAGTATTTTAAGTCTAGGATTGCTTGACCACAGCCCGACAATCCCTTCAATCCCATCAGAACTGTCAGAAACACTCATTCCGCACATCAGGTGTACCCACCAGCTGTTTTGTTGTTGTTGCTGAGAGTTAAGGATAACACCTCCCTTAGCAACTGCAAAGGCCCTTGGTTACATGTGATGGTTAGCAGCCACTCTCCGCATGAACAGCTACGGAAGGCTTCATCCTGCACACTCTCAGGTTCACGATCATTTCTGAGATGATACAACAGGAAGGAAGCCTTGGCACTGACTCAGCAGCTCACTGACATGGGGTTGGTCAGACACAGGCTCTCTGACATGGGTCAGATACAGGCTCTCGGAATTACAAGGGACATGAATTCTGCAGGTGGTTGACAAATGTCTTTTATAGCACTCATTCATCAGGAATATTTCAATTAGTTTATGCCTGTAGACTATGCCCTCAGGCAACATAGTGTACTTTGCTTCAAGTAGATAAATTTTTTCATTGTATGCATTTAAACACACACACACACACACACACACACACACACACACACACACACACA
>JANHMN010000002.1:220302479-220367875 GCA_030674055.1 Rhabdomys pumilio
ACACACACACACACACACACACACACACACACACACACACACACACACACCTTCGTGGAACTAACACACTAGATCACGGGATGCAATCCAAAGCAGTTTAATTCCCTCCCACTCCCACATTTGCCTGTATCTGAACACCTGTCCAGGTCATTCCCCAAACGCTGGGTTAACTCTTAGGAAGAGCGCAGCTCTTCTTCTGTGTTCTTTGAGATAAACAAAATAACTCTGCCTGCTGGAACTGCCTGTAATAGTCTCTGATTGGTGCTGACTATATCCTGGGGTGGGGGGAGTGAGAGAGGGCAATGATCATAACCTTGAACCTCTGTCATCATCTGGCTCTGCAGCAGGTTGGAAACCCACTGAAGGAGGAGAAAAACCTTGTCTTTTTTTTTTTTTTTAACCAAAGTCATCCATCCTCTGTCATGTCCTGCATTAACTTCCCAGTCTCTTGCTTGCACAGGAGAAAGAGGACAGCTCAAAAGCTTGGAGTTGCCTTATCTGACTGGCACTTGTGTACATTGGGTTTCCTTTGCCTCAGACAGATTTTTATAATTCATTCTGCCTCTGCTGGGTTATTCTTATGGGGACTTTAGCTGAGCCCCTTGACACAGAGGATATATTTCCCAACTGGTCTTAAGAGAGAAAACCTCTGGCTTCTTTAAATTTAAACTATTTATTTATTTGTTTGTTTATTTGTTTTCGCTGTCCTCCAACTTAAGGTTTGCATGTCTATCAGTGTTTTTCATTACAAACACAACTTTATTAGTGGTTGAGTCTCTTGACACCAGTGCAATAATATGTGCCTTTATAGACTAAATGTAACTGTGACAGGAGTTCCTTATGCTTATTAGGACTTCAAATTTATGAAGATTGCACTTATTAGCATTGTCTCTAGATCTAGTTATTTAATATGTTAAGGATTTTTGAAATATTTTGATAACCGTGCTTAATGGGAATTGCTTATTTTGCGATTCCCATGAATTGAATTGATGCCTTAAAATCAGCAATCTGAGAACTGGGGATCACTCCATTTTGTTGAGTTTGCATTCTACCTTAAATCATCTCTGCCCTTGCCCTGTGTTCCTCCCCAGCAACTTTGTGAACAAAGTACCCTTAAGGCATGAAGGTCAGTAGTTTTTCTCCCATTCATATGGCTCATGCCTCCTTGGGAAGCATGTACCATTACCAGGGCTTGGAAAACATGCAAGAACTCCCTGGCCACAATCCCTACTTGGTTTGCTGTGGAGGTCTGCTAGCCTGCTGGGGCGCACCAGCAGAGCATCCTCTCTGTGTATGTGTTACCGTGTTCTCAACATAATTGGTGAGTAACATGCTCTGAGCTCTCACTAAGCTCCCAGCCAATGCCTTTGGCTTTCCAGCCTCCTGCCAGGGCTCCAGACCTCCCACTATTTGGGAACCTAAGAGTAAATACTTGGCAAAACAGCACACTGCAGGAGCTGACTCCAGTTGCATAGCTGATTTCAGTTCTCATTTGTCAGTGCTTGGGCCTCACCGGTTGTTAGAACCCTTTGGAATCTCCACCCTGTTCACAGAATCCAGAGGAAGTAGTGCAGCTCCCCAGATGGGTCTTTCCAAGCTGCCACTAGACATGGAGCAAAGGGACACATGTCCTATCCCCTCTTCTCAAAGAGAAAAAAATATTCTGATATATTTCCCCTAAACAAATCACACCTTAATTGCCTGCTGCCATCCTCTACTTTTCCAGTAGCCTTTGGTACACAGATATATGGCTCATATTAAACTATATTCACTGAAATTATTTCAGGCAACTGATTCTAACATGTGAACACACGTATGCACGCATGCACTCACACACACACACACATCAGTGATGGGATTCAGGGAAGAATTTTGAACTATAGGAATTAAAGACTTAGTGTTGGCCTTTGGGGTTGTGTGTGTGGGGGAAATCATGAAACTTGAAGGCAGGGAAAACTAACACCATAAGGCCTCTAGTCTAGAGACAGAGTCCACTAATCCTGTGACGCACTTCTAGGCATGGGAGGGTGGCTATCCTACTTCTCAGTGTGGGGATTCTTTGCTACCTCCCCGCCCACCCAAGAGCCCAGCCTGAGAATAACCCTCAGCCCTCATCTGATCTGTTACCAAAGAGACAGAAATAAGGAGGCTTGAATGCTGCATGCTAATTTCCTGGGTAGCCAGTCTGTGTCTTTCAGGTTTCAGTGCTATTTTGAGGGAAAAACAAAAACAAACAAATGAATTGACTGAGCAGGAGGAAAGGGCTGCTTCATTTGTTACTAATGCCTGCACTCGGCTTTGTGGGTTTGCCTCTTGGAGGGCAGGCAGTTGTCTCCCAGCCAGAGTCCTCCTTACTCTCTGGCATTTAACAGGGTCTGCCTTCAGTGACTTAGCCAGAGTTTCCTTAGACAGTAAACAGCCACTTACTACTGCCTTTTACACCACCAAGAAAATGAGATTACTCTGAGAGGAGACAGCAGCTCTGGGCTGCTGTCAAAAGGGCGCTCTGACTGTTTGTTTGGCTGAAAGGCACCACACAGCTCAGACTTGTTTAAAATTAGCTTCCCCCATAAATCACTTGCACAATGAAGTGAAGTGCCTGCCTCTGCCCTCTGACATATTTGTGTCTCTGTTTATTTTTAATGATGACATGGCTCTTTCTGTCTCCAGTTGGCTCTTTATCTTCCACATTCCCAAACACTAAAATCGGTGCCAAATGAGCAAAATCTAAGAAACAGCAGGGAAAAAGGATTTCCTTTGCTTGCAGCACAGAAGACGGTGGGGAACCTGAGGAAGGTCCTTTCTGCCTTGACAAGATTATAATGTCCGTTGGGCAAGACAAAGAAATGATGACAGTGGCCACATCAAACATGTAGATAAGACAGCCATACACATAAAATGAAAATATTTTTAGAAAGAAAAATAAATGCAAACAAATATAAACAGATAGATAGAGAGAGAGAGAGAGAGAGAGAGAGAGAGAGAGAGAGAGAGAGAGATAGATGTGATGGATATATGGGTAGGTAGATGGATGAATGGGTGGGTGGTTAGGGTGTGGGTGGGTAGGTGGATGGATGGATAGATAGATAGATAGATATAGTCAAATATGTGGTTCTCTGAGTAGCATAAGAGGTTAGTAGAGGAACACAGTGAATATGTAGTTCCCTTCTAAAACCTTTCAACTTTGAGACACATAAGTATTTTCTTTTCTTTTACAAGTAGTGTGATTGGAGAGAACTAGAGGCTTGCTATTTCTAAGTGAGTACATAGTCTCGTAGCTGTCTCCGGTCCAAATCTTATTTTTAAAATCTATTTATATAGAGTTAACTTCAATAATTTATAATGGGAAAAAAAACCCACAATATTTGACCCAGTGAGAAGTTCAAAATATAGAATATTCTTAGAGACAGGGCAACTTTATTAGACATGTCGGCACCTTTTCAACTTAAAAACTATCTGCTAGGAAGAGATCCCAGAACAACTTTCCCACCCATCACATGGAACACAAATAAAGAGCAGTAAGTGGGGCACCAGGACTAAAACTCACACAGGAGGAGGCCAGAGCCAAAAGTCAGGTATGATGAGATGATATGCAACTTCTGTGGTCCCGCAGTTTACTATTAAAAATAGATAATCTACTCAAAACCTCTGATTGGGAGGGAAAGGTGTCCTGCGAAGGTTCTTTCTCATGAGTGCGGTCTCCGTGAGGCAAGAATGATTTTCATTTTCTTATTACAATTTTTGGTAGTGGCATCTTTGGGAAACCACCTGTAGAACAGGGAAAGAGGAGTATTAGTTCACTAGGACACAGTGCCCTGTAGAGTGTGGCAAGGATGCAGACAGAAAATCGCAGCAGCGATGCACCGTAGGGATGGTGCCCTGAGTTTCTCTCACCGGAGTATTGACTTCAGAAAGTCAGGTATCCTCACATGTCAGTGCTCTGCTTAAAGAGAGCTGAACAGAGCTTGGACCTTGCTCTAAAGGATGCACAGTTAATTGTCTGCTGAGAAAAGAAAGTGAACTCCTCCCATGGAGGAGGGTGGGAAGATGAAATAGTAACCAAACCAACCACAATAGCCAAGTGAAAGTGAATCTCATAAATCAAGATAATGTCCTCATTTGCTGACAAACAGTAGCCTTCAATAAAATTCTGTTATCACAGATAGATGATATGAAAAGTTATTTTAAGAACTGAGCATAAGAATATGTATATGAAGTAATCGATAATGAAAATGGTTAAAGTAAGGTGATAAAAGGGAAAAAGGAAGAATGTGAAAATATACGAAAGTCGTAAAAGACTTTGTCTCAAGGAAGTGAGGCAAAGAGCAACAGATGATGATACCCATCATCCCCCTTCGGCTCCTGCATGTGTGTGGAGGCAACACACACACACACACACACACACACACACACACACGAATTAAACAAACAAAATACAAAGAATACATCATGAAGTCCATCCATGAGTCAGTGAGAAGCCAAATCCAAGAAGAGGACAAAAGGCACAGTTTGAGGTCTCCAAAAATACAGGTATAACAACAAAGGAAGCGGATGGAACAGGACACCAATGAATGTAATTTTGAAGCAACATCAGAACTGTTGGGAAAAACAACAAAAACAAAATAATAAATAAATAAATCAAATCAGAGAAACGATCTTATAGCACATTGCCAAGGAGTTCATGACATTTCAGGGAAGTCAGTGGGTGCGAGCCAAGTGTGGTTGTGTGGAGAGCTGTGTACAATAGGCTCAAAGGTTAAGAAAACGAAAATTGGAAAGTTTTGATAATTTGACCAAAGCTAAGAGTTAGAAAGGACAGGCAGAAACTTCAACATATGAATTATATATTAGACTCAGCAAGCTTGCGTTGTTACCTGGGAATACTAAACTAGGCTGCGTAAGTACAATGGGCCTCAGATAATTCAAAGACCTTATATCCTTCGTGGACAAAGACTAAATATCTTCTTTGCTTCATTCTTCTCTATAACAAATGTTAATAGTGTGACACCAGGTTGGACACTTTAATATAGCTCCTCAACCCAGACTATACAGTTTAATAGTGTACATAAAGAATTCCCATAACACATGTTATATGTGCTGCTAAGCCATGTTAGGAGAGACCATCAGAAACTGTTGTTTGTGTTTCTTTATATTTTCTCTGCATATTTATCATTTTTTGTTGTTCCTGTTTCTCCTGGCATTTTGTACCAACCATCTGGGATCATTTTGTAACTTCCATTGGTAGCATCTGCTTGTGTTAAACTGTCTCCATTGTTCTTGGCGCTAAAATGTCTTCATCTTACCTTCATTCTTAAAACTATATCTTGCTGTGCAGTTATAACATAGAAGTGTGGCTGTTTTTTTTATTGTTTTTCAGGAAATGATAAGTGTGCCCTTTTCTTCTGATCTCTAATGTATCTGTTTAATAGTCAGCAACACTGCTTATCTGAAGAGAACACATCTATTTCTCTACTCTCTTAAGTGATTTTTTTCTCCTTCAGGGTTGCTACAGTGTGCCTAGAAGAATTTTTTTTTAAGCATTTATTTTTATTTTATGTGGATGGATGTTTTGCCTACATGTTATATCTGTGTACTACATGAATATTGTGTCTACCAAGCTCAGAAGAAACTTCTACAAATCTCAAAAGGTATGTTCTTAATGTATGTATCAGTCAATATCAGGTACGAAAATGAATGTAAATGTGCTTAAACCCTGACACAATTTTTTCATATTTATCAAAGTCACATAGGTTTCGAGTTCTTCCACATGCCAACAAAGCAATTAAATAGCTGAAATTTAACACCTTCTCATTGTGAACACAAGTAGTACACTCATGTTAGTAAGTGAATTAACAAGTAACATTATCTACCAAAATAGAAAATGTACCTTTAAAATAAATCTATAGATTTTTCTTGATGGCATCAGAAAGATCTATATAGACATTTACTCATGGAAATATTAATATTATAGAAAATAACTATAAGCAAAAGTGATAGAACTATTAGTTCCTAGTGATAGAATGGATTGGTAAGTTATTCATGTTGTAGCAGAGCACCACATACCTGTCATAATAAATGTATTATTTTATTTGGTTCAACACTCTCAAATTTTAAAACACAAAAGCAGAAGAACAAGCCAAAGTGCAAGAAATGAAAAAAAAAATAAAATTTATAAAAAAATTAAAAACATAGACCAACATAATGCTCCTATAACAGTAGACACATGTAGCATGGCTTGTCCAATGATTCATATGAACTTACACAGGTCATGCTATGGTCTATACTAGACATTATCAATGAGAAACATATCTATCTGCTACTGAAGAGGATTGTCTTTTCAGCAAATGATAAAGCAGTGAGATGAAGAAGAAGTACATGAAGGACATGGGGTCTGACAGGGAAAAAAACATATCCTAAAAAGATATCTGAGCAACCAACAGTCAGTGTAAACATTTTAATATCCTTGTGGAGGGCGAATATAACCAAATATAACATTAGACCTTACTTTGTAAAGTTATTTGTAGGACCATGAAGGGCAGTGACTTCTGGTTGAGCTAGGTTTGAAACCCCGGTGACCCAGTAAGTGATCCTGCAGGGTTCCCTGCAAGGGATGCTAGGTGTTTGCTATGCTCCCAGATTCCAGGCTCCTGATATGAGGCTGCAGACCTCCATAGATTTGGGTCTTTCAGTTACCTAGAACAATGCCCACTAGCCCCTCCACAGGTAAAGGGTATGACTGCAAGCCACAGAGCATCAAAACAGATCTCTATTAATGAGGTACCTAAAGGCCAGAGGGGCATAGCCAATTAAACATTCCTGCCCAGATCCTCCTCCTTGCAAAAGGTATTTAACCTCAGGCCTGCCCTGAGGAAACTGGGGTGTACTTTTCATCTACTTTTCACGAAGACAATGAATGTCTTAAGACCATGGAATGTTTCTCTTCTTCGAAATTTGCCATGGGGAACAGTGGAACAGGGCTTCATCCACAGAGCCACTGCCTAATCTCCCACAGAAGAACTCTTTGCATTCCCAGCCACAGAGACTCTCCTCACCAGGGACCTAACCAGAGCTCCTCTCAGGCCAATCCAACACACATGCCCTCCTACTTCATTCTCTGCCCTCCTGCGGCCCCCCAGCAGTGCCTGGGGGCCCAAGAACCTGAAAACGTGATGAGCTAGCTCCGGCACCCAGCGGGACCTCAGAATGTGTTCTCTACCCCAGAGTGGGGTCCTGTGGCTTCACATAGCCTGTGCAGTGAGCATAGTCAATTTCCCATGCCTCTGTCTCCATGAGTGGCCATAGCGCCATGGCAAGACAGACTCGACCCACACATCAACCCAACAACAGCTCCCACGCACACTTCAACCCCATAGTTACTTTCAGGATCGAGTTAATGCATGGAAAGCATATAGTGGGTAGTTATATTCGTGTGGCTTCTTAACTGCATGCCTCATAAGAGTCAGAATTTCTAGGCTGCAAAGATCACCTACTATTTTCTACTATGTCCTGAATGCAGGCCACAGAGGGCTGGCACAGTGGTCTGACTGACCATTGCTCTCTTTGCCCACCCTCTCCCGGTAGTCTTTAAACATCTTCATGTGTGTAGGTGAGCTGAAAGGACCCATAGCTTGGCATGAGCCATCGGTAGAAATTTCAGGCATTAGTAGAAATTTCAGGACTTTGGATTTGACTCTGACAATCAGTTCCATGTGTGGCCTGGTTTATGGTTTCAGGGAAAGTGATTACTTTTTAGTAACCAGCCAGCACACTTATATGTGTTTGGAGATTCTTGGAAGAAGGTTGATTACACAGATGCCAATTACATTAGTATTGACTTCTCAGAGAACATTAAAAAAAAAGAAGAAGAAACCAAGAGAAATTGACTATTTATTGTTCCCTCTGTTCTTTGCTATTGTAAGAATTTCTGAGGAGGGAAAATTTTCAAAGCTCTTTCAAAATCGTTGTGTATAAAGCACTCTTCGGCCTTAAGGAGGACAAATAGGCTTTTGGTTTCACCCGCAGGCTAAACTCCATAAATATTATATAGTTAACACACAATCCAGATTCTTTAACTTCATGGAGTTCAGGGAAGAACAGCTTTTGTTTATGGTGAGTTTTCTTATGTGCTGAATATAAAGTACCAATTAAAGTGTAATCCGAATGGTTGTTTGAATTTTTGGTAGCATATTAGAAGGAGTTACGGAGAGCAGAGCTTCCCAGTAATAGGTAAGGTTTTTGCAGTGGTCATGTTACAGCCTGAATGGGGCATGCCTGGCTGGGTTTCAGAACAGAAATGTAAACATAAAGCCTGTTTCAGGGGCCCCACTGGAACTGCCCACCTGAACTGTTCACATGAACTGGTTTTCTAAGGTACATCTTCTTTTCAGAATACTTTGCCTGGAATCCAATCCCTACAGACCAGGACCCTCCTGGTTTATAATGCTTACAATGCTTGGGCACTTTATTTTGTCATTACCTCTACCCAACTATGTAAATTTTTAAAATGTGTATGCACGCATATGTGGGTGTGTGTGAAAATGTGTGTGTGTTTGCACGCGTGTGTGAGCGTGCGTGCGTGCGTGCGTGCGTGTGTGTGTGTGTGTGTGTGTGTGTGTGTGTGTGTATGTATGTGCACGCGCACTCGCGCAAAGATGTGTTTGTGCCATGGTACACATGTAAAGGCAAGATAAAAGCTTTGGGAATCAGTCCACACTTTCCACTTTATTTAATACAGTTTCTTGTTCACCAATGCACTTGCCAGGGTATCTGCCTTTTGAGCCAATGACATCATCCAGTTTCTATCATTCCACTCACTAGTGAGGTGCTGGAAGGTTAGGTAGCACAATTAGACAAGTGCTTTCCCTCATTGAACCCGCAATAGGGATTTATTTTTTATTTGGAAATCGACTACATCTATTGACACCTCTTTCTCTTGGTTTTTCATTCAATTAATTTATTTTCAATCAACTAATTTCCTTAAATTTTTCTTACTACATTTATGCATTTATTTTGGAAGGATGCCTATTGAGGTCAAGGGACAACTTGCAGGAGTTGGTTTTTCACCATGTAGGGCCTGGGGATGGAACTCAGGCCATCAGAAATGGTGGCAGGCATCTTTAACCCTTTACCCGGTGAGTCTTCTCACTGGCCCTCAATTTCTGTTACTAAAGTTGGTCCCAGTAGTAATTTCCTGACCTTTGGAATGCTTATGTTCATTTGTAATTATGTACCAAAGAAATGTCCAATGGGTTTAGAACTGGAGATAGGGAGGAACTCAGAGCAGCATGCAATTTAAAGACTACAAATGGAGAATATATCAGAAAAGAACAGAAAATACAGTGATGCAAACAGGCTTGGGTGACAGACCCAGAGCAGGAACCACGGCAGTAACTTCGTGGGGAAGAATTGTTGAATTCAGCTAATAGTCACTTTGATGCCTCAATTTCAAACAAAAGAGAGAAACCTGACTCAGGCTAAGAGTGTGTATTTAGCCTGACGACTGGCTTGAGTTATAACAGCTTTCAAAGACCAAAAACATGTACTTGACCTTGTAACAAGTATTGCATATGGCACCCAGCCAAAGCCCACCAGCCCTCTCCAGGACAAGAGTGACAGCTTTGCTGCCCTGCAGATGAAACAGGTTGGAGTACATATTAACGTGTGCCAAGGAGGGTCTGCCACTAACCTGAACACCTGTAATTCACCCATCTGTATCCCTCAAGTCCTCACCCCAAAGTAAATTGACTCTGAGCTCTAACAGCTGTCTGGGAGACTCTGATGGGCTGTTCACTGCAGGAAAGGCTCTGGGACATGACTGAAGCCGTGGGTGTGTTTCCAAGGTCAGAACCCAAGTTTAATTGATTCTTTCATCTATGGAGAGGACAAAGTAGCAAGGGAGAGGAATCTATAATCTCATACCATTGTATAACTACTAGAGTCTAGTTATCTCATCATCTGTTCTAAAAATAAAAATAACAATAGTTGATAAGTAAAGTAAATAGACCACAAAGACCTGTTTTCATTTTAACCTAGAAGAATAAATTTTAAAAATACGTAAATAGTAAATAGAAGAACTAGGGGACAGGAAAAGAAACTTGTGAGATAAAAGGCACTTGCATTGCTTCTGAGAAGGTAAAAATATAGAAATAGTCACTACAGGCTGTTATATTCATACCAACTATAGAAAACTAGAAATGCACATGTGTGAAGAGATAAATTAAAAAATGTTTTAAAGACAGAAAGGAAAATGCATGGACTTCTCACTAGTTATGTGTGTGTGCAGTATACGGAATTCACAGTACTTACAACAGCAGACTCTTGCTAACATCAGCATTACCAGCATAAACAGATTATTATAGTGAGATATTTGTAGTCTATGAAGGTGATATCTTAAAGAAAACCTAATCTTAAAAAGTGACAGGCTGAAGCTCCCTTGTGACTTCAATCACAATTAAATTCTTTTTCCTTGCAAGATTACAGATTTTTTCCATTTCTTACTTTTTGTTTTTCTTAGATGTTTTGAGTCTATATTTTTTCAGATTTTTTTGTTTGCTGTTACTATGCAGAAGGGGTGCTCATTTGATCATTCCCCTCTCCCCAGTCATATATTTAATCTTGTTAACATGGTTATTGTCTACATATTGAGAGTATTATAATAATAAATAAGAGAAATTCTTTCTTCTTTCAGACTAGTGCTTAATGAATGGAGATTCTGTATGCCCCTTGTGCCTGTAGTGTTCATAAACACTGAAATACTAACTCATAAACACTAAAAGTACTAAGCATGATATTGTCAAAAGCCAGAGGGAGTCAGCTTTCAGCTGAAAGTACATCTGTGAGGAGATATTTCACTGAGTTTGGCTCATTATCATCACCTCGGATATTTATTAATTTAACTAGCTGTGCCTGGCCTTTGATGAGCAGTGAGGATATTGAGATTCATTTCTAGGGCCTCATTCCAAATGAGATCAACCTGGTAGGGAGAACTCTGCAGTCCTGTCTGCTTGAGCTATTGATTCTGCATTCAACTGTTGACAACCAAATCAAAGGGCTTGTATTTTGAGCTCCGAGAATATATTAGAGACTGTGGTGAGCACTGGGGGTTATGGGTACTTACTTTACCTCTCCATTTATTCTTCTAAGTCACAATGTTTAACAAATGATAGTTATATGTTAGATGATTGTTCTGGGCTATGGAGAGAAAGTTGAACAATATAGGCAAGATGAGCATTGAATTTATATTTTGGATGCAAAGAGAAAGCATAAGAAGAAGAGCTAAATAAACATGCATAATTTCTGACACTTCTGGAGATTTATGTTCTTAGAACTATGAAGACAAGAAATTTTGAGAGACCCTCATGATGCACAGTGAGAATCCTTGCAGATGGTGTGAATGACACAAAACTTAAGAAAACACAAGACGATTCAGTGGGCAGAGGTTTTCTTGTAAACCTGATGACCTGAGATAAATCCCAAGGATTCACATGGTGGAAAAAGAGAACTGACTCTTGGAAGTTTTTCTCTGTCTTCCACATGAGTGCCATGGCATGGTGTGCCATACAAACACATATATACATACAAAAGCATCCACCTGCACACACACACAATGAATGAATGAATGAGTGAATGAATGAATGAATGAATGAAGTAAAATTACTTCAAGTCCCCTCCCTGGCCAAGCCTTCTGTTCTACAATATGTAATAATTCATATAAACATACAATAATACTATACTATATACATATGCATATACATATACATCATATACATATACATCATATACATATACATATACATCATATACATACACATACACATACACATACATATACATATATTATATTGCACACACAGTAAAAATAAAACAATAAAAACAGAAAATACATCTTAAGGAATAAAATCATAACACCCATGATACAAAGCATACAATGTGTGTAAATTTCTGTAGCTCTTGTGTTATAATCATGTCAAAGAGGAACCATACTTACTGTTCACTTATGGTCAATATGAGAAATGCTTAACTATATTTATAATTTTATGTAAAACTTGGATAAACTAGTTGATAACCACAGGGTCACCATCAATTTCAACGGAAACACTTCACAGTTCTGTTTTATTATTTTAAATCCCAACTACAGTTTCCTTTCCCTCCTCTCCTCTCAATAACTTCCCCACCTCCCCTCCTCTACATCCACCCCTCCACTCTTCCTGTTTTTCTTCAGAAAAGGGCAAGCATGCCATAGATGTCAACCAAACATGGCATGTCAAACCAATGATTCCTAATGATAGTCTGCTATACTCATAGGCTGGTTCCTAGCCCGATTGTCATCAGAGAAGCTTCATCTAGCAACTGATGGAAACAGATGCAGAGACCCACAGCCAAACATTAGACACTTTTCACTTTCTAGCATAAGGAATAATTTGCAGAATTGTCTGGTTTCTGAAAGACAACTTCTATCTTTAAATCAGTCATCAGATTGCCTAATCAAAAAATAAGAACACATTCCCCATGCTTTGCAGTAGGATTCAGCAGCCCATTAAATGAATAGCTAGTATTCTTTTGTCTGATTCAGAATCTTCCATTATAATTTTCCTTTTCAGGTAGGGCCTAGTGAAAAGAAGATTTCTTAAATATATGGCATTCACCTGAACCATAAAAAGGCTACATCTCAAGAACTAAGGTTTCAGAAGAATCAACTTTTTATAGAGATCAATCTTTGTGACTTGAAGCAGTTGATCCCTGCTTGGATTAAGGTGTATACTCAAGGTAACAACTTACCAGGTATTCGTCAAACCTTTTAAAATGTAACATGATCAAGTGCTTTAATTATTACAATTTTTAAACAGAATACCTACTATTTAATACAATATTTACTTCACATATGAGGAAATTAATAAATACAAAGATAGATGATAGATAGACAGACAGACAGATCAAGAAACACAATATACACATCCATAGAAGATCCATAAATAGAAACCAGGAGAGAATAAACCTACAATAGCTATGATTAATAGATATAGGCAATTAATTGATCAGATTGATAAGGTAAAATGTAAAATGAACATGAAGCATGATGAAATATGAATCATTGTTTAGAAAACTTGGCTTTCAAAAGAGCTGAGGAGATATGTGAGGACTTTATACATCTGTGCATTGCTCAGTGCTAGTGATCTGCTGGGGCTTAGAGAAATGCTGCAATTTTTCCAAAGTAAAACATTTCATGTGTTGAACCTTCCTTTCACGTCTTTGACAGATGCAGCATTTTTGCCTTACTTAGAGTAGAAGAACAAGTTGGTCCTTCAGTGTTTCTAAGCAAGGTCGGGAGGATGAGCTGGTGAGATGGCTCAGTGATAAAGAGCATTTGCCGCTTTTGCAGAGAACCCTGGTTCATTTCCTGGACCCCATACGGTGGCTTATAACCACTGATAGGTTTTTGTTTCAGGGAATCCAGTGTCCATTTTTGGTCTTGGCAGGCAGCAGGTATGCATGAAGTGAACATATGTACATAAAATGATAGTAAATAAATATTCAGAAAAGGTTATAGAAAGTAGGGATGGGTTCTAAGGTGCTCTTCAGCACCAGAGAGTGAAGACCACATTTCCTATCTATGCACCCGAAACCACTCGTCCTCCTTCAGGTATGATCTAGTAGCAGCCTTAAGCTGTTAAGTTTGGGTATCAGCCAATATAGGTCTAATTCATAAAGTCAAATTAACAAGAGCCAATGCTCTGGGAATGGAGTTGACTGTTACATTTAAATTCTACCATTATTTTCTGCTTTTCATATTTAGAGCTGAGGAGTGATGCAGTAATAATGGGATTCCAATTTTACGTTTCACTCCTTTTATTTATTTTTTTTTTAAATTCTGCTCGCCTACAATACATCCTGACCATAGCCTTCCCTCCCTCATAACTTCCAGCTCCTCCCCTACATCTCTTATACCCAAAATCCACTGCCCCTCTATTTCTCTTCAGAAAAAAATAGGTCTTACAAGAACATCAATGAAAATAGAACACAATAAGACTAGACACAAACCCTCATATTAAGGCTGGATGAGGCAACCCAGTAGGAGAAAAAGGTTCCCAAGAGAAGGTTTAGGAGTCAGAGACACCCCAACTCCCTCTATTAGGAGTCCCACAAGAACCCTGAGCTGAACAAGCACAATGTTGTATCTTAACATTGTGTCCTTCCTCTACCTAATGTTTGGCTGTCGGTCTCTGTATCAGCTCCCATCAGTTGCTAGAGGAAGTCTCACTGATCATGATTGGACTACATACTGATCTATAACAATAGCAGGATAACATTAGGAGTCATTTCATTGATTTTCTTTTCCTTGCCAGTCATGTTTGGTTCTACCCTAGGTCTTGGGGTCATCCAGCTTCCAGTTCTTGGCCATGTAGGCAATGTCAGACATGGATGGGTTCTCTCTTATGGCTTGGGGTTCAATCTCAATATGAATAAAATATGAAGCTTGGACCAAAGAAGCTGTACTCCCTCCCTGGGAGGTTGTTAAAAATGAGAGTCTCGGGGCCCATTTGAAAACTACTATTATATCACAATCCTTGTTTTAAAAATGTCTTGAGTTATTCACATATACATTAAAGTTGGGAAACACAGAGATCCAGGTTTCTGTTTCTGCTGTGATGACCTAAAAGGATGCCCTAGAGATACCTGGACAGTGTTATTCCATGATGGTGAAACGTGTAGAAGAGGCTCTTGGTATTGCTCTATTTCAGTTTCCATTCTATAGTAGAGGGTGTCTATGTCCTCTTGATGGGTTTTGATATGTCTTAATGTTCATAAAACACGCAAAACATTTGGGACTGTGCTGTTGGTTCCTGTACGTGGTCTTTTCAAGTGGTCAATAAATAATGACTTTATTTTGCATTAAATAAAAAAGGAAATGCTCATGCCTCAAAGCCAATACACACTTCTGACATTTCCTCATAAGGGACCAGGATCATTTGCACTGCATTTCTTTCTGAGTGGATTTCACTTTGTTTTACTTTTTCTGTTTGTTTCCTGGCCTAGTGGCTTTAGTCAATAAGGAGGGGGAGGGCAGGCAGGACCAGGAAGGCAGACCATTGCCTTTAGATGACAGCCTCCCTCCCATCCATGTCCCCAACAGCCTACTTAATAACATGAGCAATAACGGGGCTCATTACGCATGCAGCTCCATGATCATTGCTGAGGAGAAAATTAGTTCAATGCCCTGAGCGACAGTTGAACTCTACCAAGCACCTAAATAAAATAAAAGGCAAGGAAAATATATACATCTACATACATATAATAAAGAGTGCAGTGAGAAAAGTCATAAAGAAACAGGTTACAAAAGTCTTTCTCTAGGAGCTCCCTACATGTTAGGCTAGTATATAGGTACTAAGAAGTCACTTAGCCAAGAGTGGCATTATAATCAGCAGTCTTTTGGATAATAGAAGGAAGTCTGAGAGGCTCACACATCAGACATTAGGTACCTTTCTGCAATGTCACATTTACAGAATAATTACAAACACAACACCATATTCTACTATGGCCTTTACTTAGGACTGAATGTGTTATCTTTCATCACATGGTACATATATCAGAGCTAAGAGATTAGCACCTATATGTGCTATTAAATGCGCTACAGTCTCTCTTTGGAGTTCCCCTTTCCTCTCACTGCTTCTGGATGGATTCCAGCATACCATATTGCACTGAGTTGGAATGTCTCCGTAGTCTCCACCAACCTAGGAGAGTTTCCTTGCTTCTCCTGACCTTGATATTTTTAAAGAGTGTTAATCTAGTAGTTTGTATAATTTCCCAGAATTTGAGTTCCTCTGGTGTGTGTTTCAGGTGTTGGGTGAGGTTAGTAATTTGGGGAGAATATTGTAAAAATGACAAGTCTTGTTTGTAAGGTACCACAGCAGGAATACAAACAGCTCCTGATATAGGTGATGCCAATGCTGATTCCTTCATTAATAGGTTTCTCCATACCTTTCTAAGCTTTTAGAGCTTGATTGTTAAATTTTAAAAACATATATGTGCTATCCCAATAATAATTTTAATGTCAGATGTTCTTTTCCAAAAGCAGGAAGCAATATTTACTATTTTTTGTCATGTAGTATAGACTAAAAATCCCTTTATGGTGTTGCTCTGGTGTGAGGTTTATATTTTTTACCTGAAATTTTGCATACATTTTCCAGATTTTTTTATTTTCCCCTATGCTTACATTCCATTTCCTGCTCAAGAGACAACAATGAGTCATAGTTTGTGTATTTTGTATTTTACAAAGAATGCATGTTTTGTTTAAGTGGAAAACAACTTAGTAACATACCAAAAAGCCCACAAAATATTTTTAAATAAAACACACAAAAGCTGTTTCCATCTATACTCTTAGAGCATGATCATATATTTTCCTCTAGAATTTTATGTTTGAAATTAAAACTGTTAATGTAGGTATTGTTTCCTATAAAGTGTTGACACATTTATATTTGCATGTTTTGATTTTTCTTGTAAAATTTAAATATTTTAATGAAAAATATCTTAGCCTTTAAAAATCTCTTAAGGTTTAAAAAGAACTAAAGGCCTTTCGCCCCTCTCCTGGATACTGGTGGCCGGAGCAGACACCCAGCTGGTCTGCTCCTCTGTGGAAAATGCGTCCCTAGACATCCTAGACAGGCAACTGCCCTCAGAACTGCAGGTAAGATCACTAGACCACTGCCCTACTCCCTAGAGGCACAACCGGCAGCAGGGAGCCCCCAGGGCACACCTGGCACCCAAGCCCTGCCCCTGTGGAAAACCACTCCCCTTCCACCCCTCGCCTGGATCCCAGTGGCTGAAACAGACACCCAGTTGGTCTGTTCCCCTGTGGAAAACGCGTCTTGAGACATCCTAGATAGGCCACTGCCCTCAGAGCTGCAGCCTAGAGGAGCCACTGAACTCAAGAGCAGCAGACACCATATCCTGAGACATTCTAAAGGAGCGACTACACTGAGAGCAGCAAACACCTAGCTAGCCTACTACCTCGGAGACACCATATCCTGAGAAATCCTAGAGGAGCCACTGTACCCAGAACAACTGGAGCTCAGGATCACAGAGACATCCGGACCCCCGAGGAGTTCTGACACAACCAAGATAACTGGAAAGGCAGACTCCAGTCAGAACCAGTGAGTGCAGGTAGCACTAGAGCTTACCAAATGGTGAAAGGCAAGCATAAGAATGTAAACAACAGAAACCAAAGTTACTTGGCATCACCAGAACCCAGTTCTTCCACCATAACAAGTCCTGAACACCACATCACACTGGAAAAGCAGGATTCAGAATTAAAATCACTTCTCATGATGATGATAGAGGACTTTAAAAAGGACATAAACAACACTCTCAAAGAATTTGAGGAGAACACATGTAAACAGGTAGAAGCCCTTAAAGAAATGCAAGAAAACACAACCAAACAGGTGAAGGAATTACACAAAACCGTCCAGGATCTAAAAATGGAAGTAGAAAAAATAAATAAATCTCAAAGGGAGAATACCCTGGAGGTAGGAAACCTAGGAAAAAGATCAGGAGTCATAGACGCAAGCATCACCAACAGAATACAAGAGATAGAAGAAAGAATCTCATGCGCAGAAGATACCATGGAAAACATTGACACAACTGTCAAAGAAAATGCAAAATGCAAAAAGCTCCTAACACAAAACATCCAGGAAATCTAGGACACAATGAGAAGACCAAACCTAAGGATAATAGGTATAGATGAGGGTGAAGACTTTCAGCTTAAAAGGCCAGTAAATATCTTCAACAAAATTATAGAGGAAATCTTCCCTAACCTAAAGAAAGAGATGTCCTTAAATATACAAGAAACCGACAGAACCCCAAATAGACTAGACCAAAAAAGAAATACCTCCTGTCACATAATAATCAAAACATCAAATATACAAAACAAAGAAAAAATACTAAAAGCAGTAAGGGAAAAAAGCAAAGTAACATATAAAGGCAGACCTATAAAAATTACACCAGACTTCTCATCAGAGACTATAAAAGCCAGAAGATCCTGGACTGATATTATACAGACCTTAAGAGATCACAAATGCCAGCCCAGACTACTTTACCCAGCAAAACTCTCAATCACTATTGATGGAGAAACCAAGATATTCCATGACAAAACCAAATTTACACAATATCTTCCCACAAATCCAGCACTTCAAAGGATAATGGACGGGAAACTCCAATACAAGGAGGGAAACTACAACCAACAAAAAGCAAGAAAGTAGTCTTCCAACAACCCCAAATGAAGATAGTTACACAAACATAATTCCACCTCTAATAAAAAAAAATAACAGGAAGCAACAATCATTTTTCTTTAGTATCTCTTAATATCAATGGACTCAATTCTCCAATAAAAAGATGTAGACCATCAGACTGGATACATAAACAGGACCCAGAATTTTGCTGCATACAGAAAATGTACCTCTGTGACAAAGACAGACACTACCTTAGAGTAAAGGATGGAAAACAATCTTCCAAGCCAATGGTCCCAAGAAACAAGCAGGAGTAGCAATTCTAATATCAAATAAAATTGATTTTCAACCAGAAGTAATCAAAAAAGGTAAGGAAGGCCACTACACACTCATCAAAGGAAAAATGTACCAAGAAGAACTCTCAATTCTGAACATCTATGCCCCAAATGCAAGGGCATCCACATACATAAAAGAAACTTTAGTAAAGTTCAAAGCATACATTGCACCTCACACGATAATAGTGGGGGACTTTAACACCCCACTCTCAGCAATGCACAGATTATGGAAACAAAAACTAAACCAAGACACAATGAAACTAACAGAAGTTATGAACCAAATGGATTTAACTGATGTCTATAGAACATTTCATCCTAAAACAAAAGAATATACCCTTTTCTCAGCACCTCATGGTACCTTCTCCAAAATAGGCCATATAAATGGTCACAAAACATGCCTCAACAGATACAAAATGATTGAAATAATCCCTTGTACCCTATCAGACCACCATGGACTAAGGCTGGTCTTTAATAATGACAAAAACAACAGAAAGCTCACATACACGTGGAAACTGAACAATGCTCTACTCAATGATGATTTGGTCAAGGAAGAAATAAAGAAAGAAATTAAAGACTTTTTAGAATTTAATAAAAAGGAAGACACATCATACCAAAACTTGTGGGACTTCATGAAAGCAGTACTAAGAGGAAAACTCATAGCTCTAAGTGCTTACTAAAAACAAAAAAACAAAACAACAACAACAAAAAACCTGGAGAGAGCATACACTAACAACTTGACAGCACACCCGAAAGTGTTAGAACAAAAAGAAGCAAATAAACCCAAGAGGAGTAGATGGCAGGAAATAATCAAACTCAGAGCTGAAATCAACCAAGTAGAGACAGAAAGAACTAAAAAAAAATATATATATCAACAAAACCAGGAGCTGGTTCTTTGAGAAAATCAACAAGATAGGTAAACCCTTAGCCACAGAGATAGTATCCAAATTAATAAAATCAGAACTGAAAAGGGAGACATAACAAGAGAAAATGAAGAAATTTAAAAAAATCATCAGATCCTACTACAAAGGCCTATACTCAACATAATTGGATAATCTGGATAGAATGGACAATTTTCTAGACAGATACCAGGTACCAAAGTTAAACGAGGAGCAGATAAACCATCTAAACAGTCCTATAACCCCTAAAGAAATAGAAGCAATCATTAAAAGTCTCCCCACCAAAAAAGTCTGGGACCAGACAGTTTTAGTGCAGAGTTGTATCAGATCTTCAAGGAAGATCTAATACCAATTCTCTTCAAACTATTCCACAGAATAGAAACAGAAGGAACAATACACAATTTTTTTCTATGAAGCTACAATTACACTCATACCTAAACCTCACAAAGACCCAACAAAGAAAGAGGACTACAGACCAATCTCATTTATGACTATTGATGCAAAAATATTCAATAAAATTCTCACAAACCGAATCCAAGAACACATCAAAACAATCATCCATCATGATCAAGTAGGCTTTATCCCAGGAATGCAGGGATGGTTCAATATTCAGAAATCCATCAATGTAATCCACTACATAAATAAACTCGAAAAAAAATAAAAAACAACCACATGATCATCTCACTAGATGCCAAGAAAGCATTTGACAAAATTCAACATCCCTTCATGTTAAAAGTCTTGGAAAGATCAGGAGTTCAAGGCACATATCTAAACATAGTAAAAGCAATATACAGCAAGCCAGTAGCCAACATCAAACTAAATGGAAAGAAACTGGAAGCAATCTCACTAAGATTAGGGACTAGACAAGGCTGCCCACTCTCACCCTACCTATTCAATATAGTACTGGAAGTCCTAGCCAGAGCAATTAGACAACAAAAGGAAGTCAAAGGGATACAAATAGGAAATGAAGAAGTCAAAATTTCACTATTTGCAGATGATATGATAGTATACTTAAATGACCCTAAAACTTCCACCAGAGAACTCCTAAACCTGATAAACAACTTCAGCAAAGTGGCTGGATATAAAATCAACTCAAACAAATCAGTATACTTTCTCTACTCAAAAGATAAACAGGCTAAAAAAGAAATTAGGGAAATGACACCCTTCACAATAGTCACAAATAATATAAAATATCTTGGAGTGAATTTAACCAATCAAGTGAAAGATCTGTATTACAAGAACTTCAAGTCTCTGAAGAAAGAAATTGAAGACCTCAGAAAATGGAAAGATCTCCCATGCTCCTGGATTGGCAGGATTAACTTAGTAAAAATGGCCATCTTGCCAAAAGCAATCTACAGGTTCAATGCAATCCCCATCAAAATTCCAAATCAATTCTTCATAGAGATAGAAAGAGCAATTTGCAAATTCATTTGGAATAACAAAAAACCCAGAATAGCAAGAACCATTCTCAACAATAAAAGAACTTCTTGGGGAATCACTATCCCTGACCTCAAACTGTACTACAGAGCAGTAGTGATAAAAAAACCTTCATGGTATTGGTACAGAGACAGGCAGGAAGATCAATGGAATAGAATTGAAGATTCAGAAATGAACCAACACACCTATGATTACTTGATCTTTGAAAAAGGAGCTAAAGCCATTCAGTGGACAAAGGACAGCATTTTCAACAAATGGTGCTGGTTCAACTGGAGGTCAGTATGTAGAAGAATGCAAATCAATTCAATCTTATCCCCTTGTACAAAGCTCAAGTCCAAGTGGATAAAGGACCTTCACATAAAACCAGATACACTAAAACTAATAGAAGAGAAGGTGGGGAAGACCCTCGAATACTTAGGCACAGGGGAAATGTTCTTGAACAGAACACCAATGGCTTATGCTCTAAGATCAAGAATTGACAAATGGGACCTCATAAAAGTGAAAAGCTTCTGTAAGGCAAAAGACACTGTCAATAAGACAAAACAGCAACCAACAGATTGGGAAAAGATCATTACCAGTCCTAGATTCGATAGAGGGCTAATATCCAATATATACAAGGAACTCAAGAAATTAGGCTCCAGACAACAAATTAACCCTATTAAAAAATGGGGTACAGAGCTAAACAAAGAATTCTCAACTGAGGAAACTCGAATGGCTGAGAAGCACCTTAAGAAATGCTCAACATCCTTAGTCATCAGGGAAATGCAAATCAAAACAACCCTGAGAAACCACCTCACACCAGTCAGAATGGCTAAGATAAAAAAATCAATTGATGGTGGATGCTGGTGAGGATGTGGAGAAAGAGGAACATTCCTCCATTGTTGGTGGGATTGCAAGCTGGTACAACCACTCTGGAAATCAGTCTGATGGTTCTTCAGAAAATTGGACATAGCACTACCCGAGGACCCAGCTATACCACTCCTTGGCGTATACCCAGAAAATGCTCCAACACATAACAAGGACATATGCTCCACTATGTTCATAGCAGTCTTATTTATAATAGCCAGAAGCTGAAAAGAACCCAGATGTCCTTTAACAGAGGAATGGATACATAAAATATGGTACATTTACAAATTGGAGTACTACTCAGCTATTAAAAATAATGAATTCAAGAAATTCTTAGGTAAATGGGTGGAACTAGAAAATATCATCCTGAGTGAGGTAACCCAATCACAAAAGAACACACATGATATTTACTCACTGACATGTGGATATTAGCCCAAAAGCTTGAAATAGCCAAGATTCAACTCACAGACCACATGA
The DNA here is from genome assembly GCA_030674055.1 of Rhabdomys pumilio. Taxonomy (NCBI): domain Eukaryota; kingdom Metazoa; phylum Chordata; class Mammalia; order Rodentia; family Muridae; genus Rhabdomys; species Rhabdomys pumilio. Next base: position 220,324,689 of record JANHMN010000002.1, read on the forward strand.
AGCTCATGAAGAAGGAAGACCAAGTGTGGATGCCTCAGTCCTACTTGGAAGGAGTGACAGAATGCTCAAAGGAGCAAATATGGTGACAAAGTGTGGGATGGAAAGTCAAGGAGGGGCCGTCTGGAGACCACTCTACCTTGGTATCCATCCCATGTGCAGTCACCAAAGATAGACGCCAATATGGATGTCAGGAAGTGCATGCAGACAGGAGCCTGATGTAGCTGTCTCCTGACATATAGCCTGACATATCTAGAGGGGAATGCTCGCAGCTACCCATTGATCTGATCAAGGGTTCCCAATGGAGAAGTTAGAGGACTGAAGGAACTGAAAGGGTTGGTGGTCCCAAGAGGAAAGCAACAGTGCCAACCAACCAGAGCTCCCCAGGGTCTAAACCACCAGCCTGGGAGCACAAAGGGGGGCACCCATGTCTTCAGCTGTATACTTAGGGGAGGATGACCTTGTCAGGCATTGGTGGGAGAGGAGATCCTTGGTCCCATGAAGGCTGAACACCAAGAGGGGAGGAATTCGAGGGTGGGGAGGGGAGGTGGTAGTGGAGGGTAGGTGGGGGCACACCCTTGTGGAGGCAGGAGGGGGGACTGGATAGGGAGTTCCTGGGTAGTGGGGGGAATGGGGTGAGGAGATAAAATCTGAAATGTAAAGTAATATCCAATAAAAAAAAATAAAAATAACTAAAGGGTTTTAGAATGTATTTCAGAGGTAGAATTTTTGCATTGCAAGCAGGAGGCCTCAGGCTAGATCTCCACTATGCACACATGCATACATGTACACTCAGACATATATACACACACACATGAGCATGCATGCATAGTCAGACAATTAAAATAAAATAAAATGAGTAAAAAGGGAAAAGGAAGGAAGAAAGAAAGGAAAGAGCTAGAAACATGTCTAATACTCCATACTTCCTATGTTTAGCTTAATTCTATGACTTCTGTGATCTAGTTCTTAGTAAAATAGTTTCTGTTTATAGATTTTCTTTGTTATCAATGCAATGTTTATCTCTTTATAATCTATTTTAAGATTAATTTTTATTGATGTGTATATACATATATATGTGTGTGTGTGTGTGTGTGTGTGTGTATGTGTGTGTACAGAGAGAGAGAGAGAGAGAGAGAGAGAGAGAGAGAGAATATACTATCTGTGCACTGATGCCCAAGGGGATCAGAAGAGGACATTGGCTCCCCCTAGAGCTGAAGCCTCAGGTGTTTGTGAGTCTCCCAGCAAGGGTGCTAAGAACTGACCAGGTCCTCTGTAAGAGCACTAAGTAGTCTTAGTTAATGAACCATCTCTCTAGCTCTTCCTTTTTTCATTTTCCTAATCTTTTTTGTTGTTTTGTTTTGTTTTTTGGTTTTTTTGAGACAGGGTTTCTCTGTGTAGTCCTAGCTGTACTGGAACTCACTCTGTAGACCAGGCTGGCCTCAAACTCAGAAATCTGCCTGCCTCTGTCTTTCAAGTGCTGCATAATCTTTTTTATTGGATATTTTATTTAGTTACATTTCAGATGTCATCCCCTTTCCTCATTTTCCCTCCCTAGAACCCTCTATCCCATCCCCGCTCCTTCTTTTTGCTTTTATACCATTTGAATTACATGCACATATTCAGGTCAGTTCTAAGTTGAGGGTCTAGCAATACAATAGATGCAAATAGTCAAGGAACAAGCAAGACAATAAACACAAATAATCAAAGAACAAGCAAGGCAATAAACAAAGTTCCATGATCACTATTTCTAAGGGCTTATCAAGATGACCAAAATATCTGAGCCAACTTCCCTATCCTAGCCCAAAGTCATTTTCATATCTGAACCCTACTTCCTTGTTCTAGCCTAATATTTAGATTCCTTCCTGAAATTACTTCTTTGTTCTAGCTTAATATTTAGATTTCTGCCTGAAATTATTTCTTTCTTCTAGCCTAATGTCAGATTCCTGCCTACAAAGGCTCTCTGCATCTCCCCTTTTTTTTAATTTCATTAACAAGACTGAGGCTGTCTTAGGTAGTTCTGACAAGAATGCCTTCCTTATTCATTGTGGAATATGCATTGTCAAAAACAATGTGTCTCTGTCTTAGGTTGGTAAGGCTCTGTGCAGAATCTTACCCATCCTTGGCTTGCAAGCCTGTTAAATTAATAACTCTGTCTTGGAGTCCATTTTCAGGTTAAAGCCATGTACTTTGGCTGCCAGCATGTTGATGTTGTTAAAGACAAGCTTTAACACAATGGGCAGAAATAAAAGTATTCCCAGGACAAAAAGGGCTAGCATGATCAAGCTATATATGCTATTCTTGAAGCTTGACCAAAATAGAAATACTGATTTCAGGCCATGAGTAATTTTATCAGCAGTATCTACCACATCAACACTCAGCAGAGCAGCATTTTTCAAATTTATAAGCTCACTGTGTAAAGTTAAAACATCCAGAGAGGTGTTAGAATTATGCCAAATACAGTGCAAGGGTCTTTAAACTTTTTCCTAATCATAGTGACTACCATTGTAAATTTTAGAACGTGAATCCAGTGGTATTTTGCATGAGACACTTTCCTCTGCAGAATTTTAGTTCTACTTTTATTCCCCATTCTTTGCTCATTGTAAAATCTTTTTCTCAACATATGCCTTTATGTTTTTAGTCTCTGATGCCATCTCAGAATATCCTTTACTACTGATATCAGTAACATTCTTTCCAGGAACTAAAAAAGAAGAAAAAAAACCCTACTAATCTTAACTTACCAGTTTACTTTTAAAAAACATATATAATATATATTCCATATATGTTTCTGCAATTTTTCTTATCTCTTTAGTTATTTCTGTCCTTATACTTAGGAGTCATAACTCTTCATATTTGTATATGACAGTTTTCTTAAATTTTCTTCTATATTCTGTGGTTGGCAGTCTTTAGTTTACCCAGACAATGTCACTTGTACTTTTATTTAATGTAAATGCGTGTGTTTTTATATCTGTGTTTTACATTAACCGGCCTCAAGAGATGAAATAGTTCATAACTTTTCTGGCGAAGGTCATATTGAATATGTGTTATATTTTTTTCTCTTAATATCTTTGTAAATATTCTAAGGGAAAAATAATAATTCCATTTAAATAGCAATTCTTGTCATCATTACAGGTATGAGTTATTGCCATTTCTTCTTTAACAAATTTCTTATTTTTCTATTGGGGCACAGATAATTTTGTAGTTGACTGATAATGTTCCTTATATACCAAAAATATTTTTTCACTTTTTCCACTGACTTTGTTGAGTATCATAAATTTTTATTTTAGAGTTTTTATAGGCTCAAATCCATCAATCTCTTTATCTTTTCTAAGAAAATTGGTCAGGTGCTATTAGTAGGGATGATGCTGAAGTCCTGGGCTCAGACAAAAGCAATGCAACCAATGGAGGTCAGCACCATCTAGAAATAATTAAAGGTTTGTCAAGCCCACATGATATTCAATCAGACCTGGAGCATTAACAATTGAGGGGCTGTGCTCTTACTGTGAGTGCATAAAACAGAATGTGGTCACTAATCTACAAAACAACCAAAATAATTTTAGGAACTTAGAAAGCCATGGTTTTTTTGTTGTTGTTTGTTTGTTTGTTTGTTTTGCAATGAATTCCTAAAAAAATGATGAGAGATACAGAAAGATCAGGACATTCACAGGCAGACAAAACCAAAACAATGATAACAAAACACCAGAAAGGCAAAACAACAACAGAAGATGAAGGTTAGACTGTCATAATGAGATACTGAGTGTTCACTGGTCTTTGAGTAGGAAAAGTACAGCTGGGATCCAGGTATTGATGGAATCAGAACAAGGATATGGTCCAGAGATCAAATAGTGGTAGAAAATGTGTGAACATTATTTAAGGGTCAGACTTTATATTGACAAGTTATGTTCATGTCAGCTCTTTAGCAAATAATAATAACAACCACAACAACAGTAAAGCTGTTATCATCTTCACCTTTGCATCTTGGGTAGGAGAAGCTGAGTCTGTTTCCCAAAGCAACACAGTCCATACTGTAGCATCTACATACGTGCATCTCCTTGATACTAACATTGATGTTCTCGTCACTACACTGCTAAAATATCCACATGTCTATGTCAGGTAAATTTGAGCACATGCAGCCACAATGTGTGCCACCCATTCTTTCTGCAGGAGAAGTTGGCACCACAGTATTGGCAAGAAGCTTGTTATCTTTAGGTTAAAGTGGATCTGTTATCATTACCTTATGCAGAGGAATCTGATCATTGCCCTGAGGACAATTTTGTTATCTTGCTTTGCATATGTGATCATTACCCCAAGGCCAGAGATGCAATCGCAGTCCTATAGGAATACCTATCATTATGGCTTGGAAGTGGAAAAGCAATAATTAACTTGCACAGATAGATGGAATCATTGTATTACAGGTAGAACTGTTATTGCATTTGCCAGAGAAACGCAATCTTTAGTGTGCAAAAGACAATGTGTTAATTACATTTATGGTAGCGATATGCTCATTATATGGCCTATAATGATGATATCAATTGCAGTTCAGGTAGAAATTGGGATCGTTGCACTGCTGATAAACCTCTTATAATTACATTGCTGGGAGAGGTACAATCATTCAGTTGGATATGGTGCATATGGAGAGGGGACCGTTATAGGACAGGAGGAGGAGATGCAATCATTATACTTTCTAAACATGGAGTTTTAATGACAAGGCTAGCATCTGAAGATAGAACCCTTTCTTTGCCAGAAGACCTATGATCAGTTCAGCTTCAAAAGATCTGATCATTTCCCTACACAAGAATTTAGGGACTTGCACATAGTGTACGTGTGTTGTACATGAAGAATGGGGATGTTACTCAGCGAATGTACTTAAAGTGAGGTGCCTCATGAGGAAATCTGGTTCAGATTCCTTAAGGGTGGAAAGGTCACATGCAGGAAGAAATACCAGCAAAGGTGAAAGAAAGTCAGACAGCCATGGATGTTCCAATCATCTAGGCTGAGGTGCCACACTTGTGAATGAGGACATCTCAGATCTTGGAAGCTTTGCAGAGTTTCTAATGGATGGAATGCATGGACTCATCTGGCTTGTACCTCATAGGGCAAAGGCAAGCAGGTCAGCTGAATCCAGTCCAGATGATAGAGTCAGAGCAAATAGAGATGCTTTATTTTAAGTTGCTAAGTTTTAGGATGATTTGTCACATTGTAATAAATAACAGAAATAATTATGCACACTTTAATGATATATAATCAACATATAGTGTTATGATAGCCTTTTCAACAGAATGGAAATGATAACTTCTCCATTTAAAACGCAAAGCAATTTAACGATAATAGCTACAACTGTCTTGAAATGATCTAGGACCTCATGAAGTTGATTTAATAGGTAGCTATTCAAAGTGTCTAATCATATGTCCATTTGATGAATAGTGATTGCAGATCTATGAACAATATAAAAGTAAACATTCTTACCCTCTCTCCCTCCCTCTCTTTCTTCCTCCCTCTCCCCCCTCTCTTTGTCTCTCTCTCTGCTCTTCTCTCTCTTATACTTTGAAGTTGAAAATTCATATTGGTAAAAAGTTGAATTTGCTTTGCTTGGAATAAAATCAATTTTTGAATGAAGTGCCAAATGACCTTTATTAGGTCACTTAAACTCTAAGCCTCTTGTGTAAATTGAAGAAAGCAGTTCCAAGCTATGGTTTCATTTGGGGTGATTAAATAAAAATACATACAAAGTATTTACTATTATCTTCTGCACATATAATAGCATGTAAACTTTCACTCTTACCAGGTTTCTGAAGTAATGAACAGTGATATTATTCCATGTCTGAGCTCTCTTGGGTGTTGACTGGAAGTAAGCATCAGGATTAAACACTAAGAAAACTCTAATGATGAGTGAGGTTGAAGAGATGATGGCTCAGTAATCAAGAGCCCTGGCTACTCTTCCAGAGGACCAGTGTCCAATCCCTAGCCCCCACAAGGCAACTCAAAACAAACTGTAACTCCCACTGCAGGGGAATCTGATGCCTCCTTCTGGCTATTACAGGCACTGTATAGACATGATACACAGACCTACATATAGGCAAACATATAAAATAAAGTTGGTAGAAAAATAATGATCCTTTGGTATAACTCAGTTGCAAATTGACAGAGTGTATTTTTTTGCTTTGTTTTCAGAGTCTGAATCCATTCAATTAGTCATGCTATTTCTTAGCTGCACATAAACAACATAATATCTCTTCTAGTTTGTTATTCTGTGCTTGAAAAGATGAGCAAGATATACTTGAATTTAAAATGTAACTGTTTCCACAGAAGAAAAAGACGACCAGGGAGAGAAACAGATGAAAATAAGACATTTGTCAAGAAGAAAACATGGTATGACATCTAGCTTTGAAGAATGTCTTATGTTAAGGTGAAAAATTTAGAAGCTCGGACTAGGTATTGGTGAGTTATGAGGCAGTTCTAATGCTCCTACATTGATAAGAGGGTTTACATTGTCTTAGACACCTTGGGACACAGTTTGAAAATAGATAACTATTCCTAAGTCATATGTCCCAGAAATTACAGAGCTAGATATACTCAGAGAAAGAAGATTAAATGTCCTCTGAATATATGTACATTTAAACATGCATATATATGTATATGTGTGTACACATATATGTGCATATATGCATATACATATATGTACACACATATAAAGTATACACACAAACACACACACATATATATGTACATATATGTGTATGTATATAAATGTGTGTGTGTGTGTATTGTGTATAATCTCTAAAACTTGAAATGAACTGGACCCCAAATATCTATGGAATATAAACATACAAATTTCTATTTAGTGGTAATAATGAGTAAGCCAAATTCAAACCATGCAGATGAATCTCTTAGATACAATGATTCAATGTATTAAGTAAGAACTATATATTAAAGGATGTCACTAATAGCTGATCAAAAACTGCCACCGGGGACTGTGGAGGTAGCTCTCTGGGTAAATTTGTAGTGCCCAGGCATAAAGGTCTGAGTTCAGATCCCCAGTACCCACATTAAAAACTCTGGGCATGGTTATAAGTGTTACCCCTGCTTTGGGAGGACAAAGACATGCACATTTCATGAGTTCTCTGCTAAGACACTCTAACAAAAACAGTAAGCCAAAGCTTCCATGAGATGCCCTGTCTCAAACATGAGGAGACATGAAAGAAGAGGGACTTAGTGTCAACCCTTTGACTTCATATTGGCATGCTTACTGGTTCACTCACGTGCACATATGAATCTGAAATGTCCCTTGAAGGCTTATACTTTGAACAGTGTGTGCAGTTGTTGCTGCTTTTCCTTTGGAGTCCCTGGAGCCCTTAGGAGCTAGGCAAGCCATTGAAAATTCTTGTCATGGTTCCTATAATACCCTCTACCTCCTAATCCTGCTACTGTGAAGAGAGCAACTGCACCAAAAGTCCTCTGCCATGGACGACTAACACCCTCTCAGACCATGAGACAAAGTAAACATTTTCTCACTTGAGTTGTCAGAACTGGAAATTTTGTCCCTTTGATGTAAAAATGCCCAGTATAGGAAGGGTATTGACTATGTACATGCACATTAGGCTGGTGAGAACTCTTCAGGGCTTCAATGGGGCGAGATTACCAAGAAACATGACTGCCTCAAATTCATCAACCACACACTTGAAATTCTGTCTTTTACTGTGTGTGCTTTACCTACCCCTGTTTAGAAATAAGTTAAGAGATAAAAAGTACTATTTTGGAGAGCTGATATAGAGAACGAGCAGTTTCAGAGAGACTGGGGATGTGGTGTGAATGTAATATTTCCTAAAAGAGAGAACCCCAATGCTAAGAGACTAGAGGCACTTTTGTTTATGCTAGAGCCAAAGGGACAGAGCCCTCCTGTGAGGGTTAGTGTCAATTGTCAGGATAGCAGAACTTAGAATCACCTGGAGATGGGTCTCCGAGCTTGCCTTTGGGAAATTATCTTAATGCCAGCTAGCATTGGTGTGGGTAGACAGTTCACTGTGGGTGACACCATTCTGTGACTGGGCTCCTGGACTAAACGGCTGTAGAAAGGGAGTCTAGCAACAAGCTTATGTCCATCCCTCTCTCTGTGACCTCTGGTAGTGATGTGACCTCTGGGTGTGATGTGACCAGCTATATAACAGGCTCCCTTTATCTTGACTTCTCCACTGTGATGGGCTGTGCATAATGAACTGAGCTAAATCAATGCTTTCTCTCTGAAATTGTTATAACAGCAACAGGAAAGAAACCAAGACACCTTCCCTAATAATTCTGGGAGAAGCTACATATCCCAGTATCTTCATCAAGAGCCAGAGCTCACTGTGACCTTCAAGATCTGGCCAGTTCAGTTTGTTTTGTACCCAGGCCTGGAAAGCTTTCAGGACAGAATATCTACTTAAACCATATGCCGGGAAGCAAAGCCTGCTATTAACTGTGTGCTGCCTTCTGGGGAGGGGCTGTTCTACTGAACTGCTGCTGTACTTTCCCAATGGGGTCCGCTGACACAATCTGGGGCCAAACCATGGTGGTTTGTGTTTGCAATCTGGGTTTTACTGGAGCTCAGGGTTGTCTGGACAAGACGTAAGAGCATCCCGAGCCAGAGGCCTCCCATCCGCAGGCCTGGAGAGTCACCACGCAGATGGTTTTATGAGCTTGACACCGAAGCACTGGCATACTTGTGGCCATCTTTCTGACCCTTCTTGTCCATATGACTATATTATTGGCTGGATACTTCCTTCCTTCCTTAGATGGCTGTTGCCTTCGGGTAAATTAGCAATTAAAACAAACAAGCACATTCATGGGCCCAGTATTTACTCATCCTGAACCCTTCATGGCTGCAAGCCTACTGGCTCCTCCCCGACAAGAGCTTAGTAGCCCAGACTACAAAGGGCTTTCTGTTTAAAGGGGATAACTTCTATTTCCCAGAGGACTTACTTCTAGCACGGAGTTGCTGAGAAGTGAGGGCGACTGTGTACGCAGGAAGCACGTCGTTTCTCCAACACAGATCAATCCGTTTCAGTTCCCTTATCCACCATTTACTGGTTTTCTAAGTTCAGTCCAGTAACATTCAGAGTCTCGATTCATAATAAAATGAGACAATGTTGGTAAGCCCCATTTCGTGCAGAGTTCCAATAAATAGATGGAAGTGTTGCAAAAGCACTCGCCGCCTCACTGAGAACGTTCTCATTTTCAAAAGAATGGTTTGGGATAGAGAATGGTTCAGCTGTTAAACTGCATGCTGTACAACAATGAGCACCTGAGTTCCGGTTCCCAGAACCCACGTCAAAAGCTAGATAGGGTGGCCTGTGCCTGTAATCCCAGTGCCCGCAGGCAGAGACTAGAAAAGCCCTGGAGCTCCTTGGCAAGCCACTCTAGCAAAGCATCAATCTCTAGGACCAGTGAGAAGCCCTGTCTCAAACACTGCATTGGAGAGCAATAAAATACAAACAAAAATACAAAACAAATCAAAGCTGATAGAAACCTCTGATCTCCAGCTATGTGTCTACTTGCACCTACATGCACAAACACATACGTGTTTACGTACGCACAAAAGTGAGTCATTTATGTAACTGATCTTTCACCCTCCAAATCACATCATCCTTTGCTTCTTCCATGTAATTACCAAATCCATGTAAGCATCTTCTCCAGAACCATTAGTTTGCGTGCCTTGGGACTGTCTTTTAATCCCTATTCCTATCACACCCTACTTAAGTAGAAGTCAGCATCTAGTCCTATTGGCCAGCCTCCCCTCCTCTCTAGTCCCCTAACCACAACCTCATTTTCACCATCCGATGAGAGATTTTGATATACATCATGACATCTCCTTCTTCTCTGCTGATTATCACAGATCCCTTTATCCTCGGATGTCTTAAACTCAACTTTCAGGACATTGCATCTTAATCCACAGAGGAAATTTTCAATAGCGTTTCAACTTCTTTCCAGTCCTTCCTGAACGCTTAATTTTTTTTTCTCTTGGAAAGATCTCTGTGCTGCTTAGTTTGTTCATCAACTTGACACATCTGAGCTGTGTCATCTGAGGAAGAAGCAGTTGAGAAAAATGTTTCTAACAGACTCGCTGGTAGGCAAATCCCTGGAGCATTTTTAAAATTAATGATTAATGTAGGAGGACTCAGCCCCCTGTGGGGAGGTGGTAACTTAGTTGTATAAAAAAACAGATATGAGGGACAACTTCGTGAGGGTCACACCTCCAAGGCCTTTGCTTAGGTTCCTGCCACTATATTCCTGCCTAGAGTTTCTGCCATGGTTTTCTTTCATGGTGGACTACAAGAGTAAACTGAAGTAAATGTGTTTTATCACAGCAATAAAAATTAAACTAAAAAACCCTCTTCTTTTTCCTCTTCTAAGCCCACAAGCCATTTTCCACTGGCAAGATTGCTATGAATATTTTCATTGTTTATTGGTTCATGAGTTGGTACCCAACTCATGACATTAGTCCATTTTTTTCAAGCCCAAACATTTTATTTCTTGGTAGCTTGCTTAAGATTAATTCCACCACCATTTCTTTTTCTTAGTAATTCAATTATTTTTAAAATACATCTTTTAGCCAAAGAATCTTCTTTAGTTCTGGGCTGAGGTTCTTTTATTAGTATTAATTTATTTTTTTATGTATGTGAATGATCTGTCTTCCTGTATATCTGCATGACAGAGGAGAGCAGCAGATCCCATTATAGATGGTTGTGAACCATCACATGTTTGCTGGGAATTGAACACAGGAGCTTTGGAAGAACAACCAATGCTCTTAATCACAGAGCTATCTCCCCAGCCCCCCTGAGGTTCTAATTGTTATTGTTACTGAGCTGTTATTGTTACTGAGCAAAATTATATTTATCTACACAGTGTTTTCAACTAGTTGTAAAATAAAGGGATAAGCTTAACGAGGTGTGGCTAGTATTCTAATATTCTTGGAGCACTCATGGTAACACAATCGAATCTTCCTGAACCTTTTGCCCTTGAACTTTCTATGTTTCTGACCACTGGTTCCATACTGTTCCCTTCTGTCCTTTTTCTGGCCCCTCTTTCTGCATGTGAGTGGCTTCTGACAGAGTTCCCTTGGTCTCACTCGTATCTGTCTTGTGTGATCTCATAATTTCTGCCTTCAGAGACCATTCCATGTGACTCTCTGCTGACAATCACATTCCAGGTACTTTACCTGCTCTATTCTCGCCCGGGTGACCATACCAGACATCTTCATATAGATCCCTTCCTGTGTGTCAATCTTAAAATTCCAAAAAAAAAAAAAAAAAAAAACCAATGGTTTCCCACAAGGAGGGATTTTATTACTAAAGTACATTTGGCAATATCTGAAGAGGCCTTTGGTTTTTATTGATAGGCTGAGGTCGTGGCTGGCGTTCATGAGTAGAGGCTAAGAGAATTAACACATGGGCCAGCCCCTTGCAACAAAGAATTATACAGCCAATACGTCTGAGTTTGAGAAACCCTGCCTTGAAACAAATTAGACTCTGCCTTTCTTGATTGTCCAACATGCCCTAATTCTGATACTTGTCACATATCTTCTCACCTGTTAGTGACACCTCCAACCTCTAAATTGCCTGGACCATAAATTTCACTTCATCTAGGTCAACTATGTGCTGTGGATGATTCAGAATGTGTGTCTAAAATTGATTGGAAATAAATAAAACATTGTTTCTAGAGTAGTTCATAGCTATCTACATATTTATGTTTGTATATATACATATATATATACACACACAATTACATATATACATATACACACATATCTATAGTTCATATATATATATAAAATCTTATTTATTTAATTTTTATTTATCTTTTGTTTTTGAGACTATGATTACACCATTTTCACCTTGCTATCCCTCCTTCTATGAGGGAGGAAATACAAGAATGTTTTATACTCTTAGTCTCTTAAATGTAAATGTTATAAAATTATAGACTCAAAATTTAAATTTCATTTCAAATACATTATTTATTAAATACATCCTGGTTAAATCAGTTTCTGAAATAAACATACATTTCCAAAAGTGCTTGCTGTCTGTTGGTTGCCATGTACAACCAATTGAAAGACACACCACCAGCCAACTTCTGTTGAAGTTGATGAGTCTGCCCCGTATCACTGAGACAAGAATTAAGCCAGTTTATAGAAATAAAACCAATCTTTACTGTTTTTCTCTGGTAGAGTGACTCTCTAGAGCTGGTTCTCTGCATAGCATTTATCTTCTATATTTCTTCATTTTTCATTTGGCCTTTCGACCTGCTCCTTTTCTCTTGTTTCTTGCTAGAGCGCAATGCCTGTGATATCAAGTCTTATCTGGCTTTGCCACCTACTGATTGCATCTGGAAGCTTGACATCATGTTTTGCATTCGTTAGACGCTCTTTTTCATTGACTAACAAACATAAGAACACATATGAGGATAGGTGTATATCAACTATAGGGAGTCCTGCAAAGATTCGCATAACAAGGGCTTCTGCTTTTATTTCATATCTGTCACTAGTGAGAAAGACACTAGGTCTACCTTAATAAGTCATCCAAAGTTGTTACATTTTTAAATCGACATTTTAGAATCCTAACTCCAGGTTCTTCTTCTTAGTTTGTAACTTTGAGAGAATTATTTACTTTCGTTCATTTATATAATAGTCACTGGTTGTGATCCTAATTTATGTGGAAGCTGAGGTGAGATTTTCAAAATTAACAGATCCAGTCAACACGTCTCTTATCCGAAGTCATGTCTAACTAATTAAGAGACAGGCACTAGATGCCTTGAGAAAAGGGTGTATTTCTTTGGTTGGAGGGAATAGGTAAGTAATAAGTGATTAAATATAGGGTGAGCTACTTATAGCTGGTGAGTGTTCTGTGTCTCTGCTTCCTAGTCTACAACACAAAGGGTTTCACTTTGATGCTTTGGTTAGGATAAAGGAGGATAAATTAGCAAACAACATGAATCTAGTGTTGACTACCAGAAACCCTGTCTGTCAGCATTGGTGCTAACTGTTCTTATCGCCTGTGAGCACAAGGACAGCTTTAAATGCACAGAAACTCTTCTAGCACCTCCTACACAACTAGAACAGCCAAGACAGGAAAGGGGGAATTATCCAGCTGATTGTTCCATCAGTCCCAAGAGCTGCAGGCTTACCCCACACAGGCGAACTGAAGGCTTCTCAACTCTGCAATGTTGGTTGGCATCTCTCCATGACACTGCTTAAATAACCTTTCTTTCTCCCATGGTATGCTCGTGTTTAGTGTGATTGGTCCTTAGAGTGGCTGTGCCAGCCTTCCTAGTGTATCATCTTCTGGGCTCATTCACTGAGATTGAATGAGGCAAACTCTGTGGGGTAGTGTGCTGGCAACTTCTTCCTTCTGACACTGAATATTATGATCGGCTCAGCTGTCAGATATCACATAATCACCACTGCACCATCTGAGGGCAGAGATGAAGAATGCCCAAGAAAGCAAAGAAATAATAATAAAAAGAAAGATATAGAAGTGGCAAATGGAGCAATTACTTGTTTTGAATTTATTGATGAATACACACCCAGGCCTGACCTGGGTGAGATGAGTAAGAGGAAGGTATATAAAACTATATAAATGTGATTGGCACCATGAGAGGCCAGAATGAACAGGCTTTGATGTCTTAGTTTGGAGAGGTAAACGGAGATGTGACAAAATCATTTTTGTAGGAGACAGATATAGGGGTGTTTGGTCAAGAAAGTGCTTAGACTGAAGTTCATGTTCTCTTCCTGTGACATAAAGATGATGGTAATAAATATGCCATGTACCAACCCTACAGCAAGATCTTTACCTGTGTCATCTCAGGTCACACTCCTAATTGCTCTGTAAGATAGGTAACTTCAGCATCTGCATTTTTGACGTGAGGAAATTGGGTGTTCTTAGTTAAGTGACTCTTCCAAAGTTACACACTCAGAAATATAGGGACCTTAGGTGTCAGTCCATCTAGTCTTGTGCCAATCCTGGTTTATATGCTAATGAGTTATCTCATCCTCAGAGACCTGATTTGAAAATTGAATGGAATGCTCAACACCGGCATCAAGGGGGAAAACTACAAGTCATCCTTGTCCTCCAAGGCTGCTGTTGCTGTCACCATCACCATCGCCACTGAGCAATTGTGGAGTTACACTTCCTTAGATCCAGGTACGAAGGGCACTAAAATTAACGACTGTCGTTGTTGAATAAATGAATGGAGGGCCTACTTGCCAGCAAGTGTGGAGAAAGCTTCAAACACCTGATGAACGGGTTCCCACTTCTTCAACGGGTTTGGGCTTACAACTTTGAAATCTCGAGTCATTAAGCTAAGGAAAAGAACCTCAACATGCACATGCCTATTGACACAATTCCTTTGTAGAAAATATGTAGAAATGGTGAATCTGTACGCAGAGAAAACCAATCAGCGGTAGCTTGAGGTTGGAAGTGGATTGACAGTCATCAAACAAGCTGGAAATTTTAGACCACAGGATTGTTGAAAACCTAACTGGTGCTGGTTGCACAAATATAAAAATGAAATAAACTCAGAGAGTTGCTGCATTTACGTCACATAAATCACACTTTAACAATTCTGTTTAAGCAAAAGTAGAGTCCAAATAAGAACCAGATTTCCAGTCAGGACTTGGTGAACCCTGGCCCGAGGTGGAGCTGTTTATACCTGCAAGCAATTTGAAGGTAGTGCTGCCCGCTGCATTAGTCCATGCATGTTAGATTGCATCCAGCCTTGTTACTTTCCTTCCCTCTGTACACTCTGCTTGCACTTTTGACTTAATATCTTCATTTTACCCTCTTAATTAGGTTCTTGCTGTTTCCTTGAAACTTTGTATTTGATTAGTAATTTTCAGTTTACAGTTTCATACTTTAAGAGGGAGTGTATGTGCACGAGCCCGAGTTCACAGGTGCAGAGGTCAGAAGAGGATGTGTGGTATCCTATGATATCACTTTCTGCCTTTTTCTCTTGAGACAGGGTCTCTCACTGAGACTGGATCTAGGCTGTCTGCCAGCAAGTCCCAGAAATATTCCTGTTTCTCCCCTCACAGCTCTGAGGTTACAGGCAAGCACAGCCTGGTCTGGATGTAATATGTGGGTGCTGGGATTCAACTCACTGTTCAGAAAGCACTGAGTCACTGACAGTGACTCCCTAAGCTGAGAATTTTAGGAGCCTACCACATTTTAATTATCTTATAGGTTATGTCAACAAAACAAGGGGCACATTCTTGGCTTTCTTTTACAAGTTCAGTGCCGAACAGAACAACTAGAGGGGACCCGTGGCTGTTCTAAAGGATGTCAGTGGCTCTAGTTCACCCTTCTTATAGTGAGCCCTACCCAAGGGATCAGCCAGTGTTAAATCTCATAATGACAAACAGAGTGTGCAGTGCCCTTATCACTAAGCCAATACCATTAAAGGCCAGGGTTTATTG
Source organism: Rhabdomys pumilio (assembly GCA_030674055.1). Classification (NCBI taxonomy): domain Eukaryota; kingdom Metazoa; phylum Chordata; class Mammalia; order Rodentia; family Muridae; genus Rhabdomys; species Rhabdomys pumilio. The sequence goes on from JANHMN010000002.1 coordinate 220,340,122, forward strand.
ACACTTCAGGTGGCTGGATGAGGCCTCTCCAAGCTGAGCTAATGAGAAGATCCTCTCCATTACCTCTTATCGAGATTAGCAGCACCCTCAACCATCCGATGATGGTGGAAATTATCAGGCAAGCGTTGACATGGGCCAGATGCTGGCTCTTAGTCATAATGCATCCACTTGTGGACACAATCGCAGACTCGAAAGTCCAGTTTCTAAACATGTTGTTTTTCTCTGTTTCAAAAAGCTATGCTCTCAGATATTGTGCTGTATTTTACACACTGGTGCAGGGCAGTTATTCTTATGGATCTGTCTCTATTACTCGTTACGGGCACATGCATACACAGACATCTATAAACACATAAACAAACACTCTCACCCAATATACATGTCTCTCACACAGTGCACTCACAGCGTACACATGCACTCTTGCTCACATGCACTCACACATATTCACACACACACGCACACACACACACACACACACACACACACACACACACACACACACACGTACACAGGGACTCATACACATGCACATACCCACACAGGCACACATTCATTCACACAGTCATTAGTTCACTCACAAATACTCAAATGCACAGATGTTTTTATATGTGTTCTCATACATGCATGCTTACTCATTCACATGAAGACATGCTTGATTTATCTCTCTTGTATCTTCTAGAACCCCTCTATAGCTGTGGGTTGATGATGGACTCTGTTTTTCAGTCCCTGACATCTACAGATAACATCTGTAAGTTTGCTCCTTCTGTATACAGCCAGTGAACTTACTAGTCTCACTGGGAATTGATTCACATTTAAAATATATCTGTTCATAGGGGGAGTATAATCTTTCATTCTTTAAAGATAAGATTTAAAGGAACATTAAAATAAATGCGTAACTCTTATTTGTCTACACTATATGTTTTTGTTAACCATCTTTAATATTAACTGAGGCATTTTCCCCTCTATCAGAAACACAACCAGGCAGAAAATGACGTGCTTCTAAGTTTTTGCACTTAGTTCAGTCATGGATGTGTTTTTGGTTAACAATAATCCAAAGTTCAACCAAAGGGATTTAGGAGAAAATTATGTAAAAGTTTATTAGGAAACATCTGTGGCCTTCTCTATTCTCTTTTATTTTGACCTGAAAATTAGCAGAGTATTTGAGATGATGACACATAGTACGGTTGGTCAAAGTTTGGAGGCGGTTGCGAGTCAACTCAGCCTCATGGTGGGAAGGTTGGCTAACTTCAGAAATTCTTTTGTATTGCAAGCAGGTTCTTGTTAATAACAATGAAGCACATTGGTTTTTGAGACACGGTCTCACTCATTAGTCCAGGTTGTCCTCATAGCCCAGGATGGTCTTGAACTCCTGATCCTCGTATCTTCTGAGTCCTAGTATTAGAGGTACATACCATCATATCCTACTAATGTACTCCATCTTTTGATGATTATTATCAGAGTATTTTTTAGCATGTTTTATTTCAAAATGTCTTTATGAAGTAATATATGTGTTAATTAGTTCCATTTAGGCATTCCACAATGTATCCACATTTCTAAACAACATGCTGTGTATAGTAAGTATATATGATTTTTATTTGACAATATAATTAATCATCTAAAAATACAGTTAAGCAGAAATCTAAACAGAGGAGTGTCTCTAGATATTGCATAATAAAACTTTGAACTGAGAACTTGCTTGAGTAACTTTTTTGTTTGTTTGCTTTGATTTGTTTTTTTTTTTTTTTTTTGGAGACAGGGTTTCTCTGGGTAGCCATGGCTGTCCTGAAACTTGCTCTGTATACTAGGCTGGTCTTGAACTCAGAGATCTGCCTGCCTCTGTCCCTGAATGCTGGGATTAAAGGTGTGTGTCACCACCACCCAGCACCTTTTAAATCTGGATTTCTGATTTCTCTTACCCAAATTCAGTACAGTCATAACTAATTTGCCCTAATTAAAACTGTATTATGTACCACCAGACAGAGCACAGCCTTGTAAGAACCCTGATGCTTGAATACAGTGCATATAAACTCCCAACTAAGGGCGGAGATGTTTCTATTGGTCACTCTGCCTGTCAGTCAGAGCTAAGTTGAGGCATGTCCTAAGTGACCCAGTTCCTTCTAAACATAAATTACTTGTGGATGACCTCTATACTCACTCATTAATAAAGGTGACTGTAAATGTAGAATTCAAATACATTTATGTATACATACAACCTGGACGGAATGAGCCATGGCCAATGTTGTAACATCATTTTACATGAAAGTTGACATAGAAGTCATAGTAACAGAATCTAGCTCCAAGTTTCAGGATAAACAAAACTGTGGTTACCCAAGCCCTTCCTAATTTGTATAGTGGGGACTGCAACTTGACTGAATAAGCCAAGAGAGCAGCCATGTGTAAGACCAGAGTTTCTGAGCTTATGGTCCACATCCTAGTTTTTGTATTTTGTACAATAAACACATGAATATGTCTAGTTTGCCTCAATGATTTGTAATGTAAATTCCTTGAAAGACACTAAAAGGAACAATATTGGCATGACAGGTGCTCGTGTTAACATTTGTTAAATTTGCCCTGTGTTCCAAGCATATATTCTTATATTTGATCTCCAGGCAACTTCAGCAGGTAACTTTGAATTTTTCGGCCATTATTACTGCGACCTTACATTTGAGGGGATTCTGTCTTTGATATGCCAAATCCCTTGCCTAAGATAATTTATTGGGGTAACAGGAACAAGAAATAACACTTCTCTCTGTGATCTAAAAGCCAAACTTCTTAACAATGCCTCCATTGATATATTGAAGGGTGAAGGTATACTGACATCTTTACACATTAGTTATGTTCTGTTAATTACTTGTAATTAGATTATTATAAGTATAGATTCACATTAATAGTTTATATTAATTCAATAACCTTTTAAAACATGAGCCAATTAACTGACTGACACTGGGTAAATTATTTGTTTTGTTGAGTTATACTTAATGAATATGACATTAACTCTGTGTCAGTCTTGACTATTCTAGAGGCATTACCCATTTAATTCTATTATAGACCAATGAACTAATTACGTTATTTATGAAAGAGGAAACTGAGGCATAGGTTGTGGATGCACCTTGCCAAAGAGTCATGTGGCAGGTAGGAAAGTCACTGCCTTATTCTACAGAAAGGAAAGTTGCAGTGGGGAACCACTGAACTCTTGTCATCTGTAGCATTCTATGAACTGTGAATTTTGACTTTCTGTTTTTATTAATGACTGATTGGTTAGTTGCTTATATGGGGACCATATGATCATAGAGGATAGTTGGTTTTAGTTGTCCTTTTCTACAATGAATATTTCTTCCAAGTTCATCTATTAACTACCTCTTAGTGTGCACACATGAATGTGTGTGTGTGTGTGTGTGTGTGTGTAAAATATGTGTATATGTGTTTGCATGAGTTTGTAATCCACATGGATTTACCTGGTAAGGCAGTTAAGACACATACCCTAAATAAACAGAACTGACATAAAATGGTTTAAGCACCAGGGAATACCCTTTCTGGTCATGTTTGAGGTTTCTTATAATCACTTTTGAAGTGATAATATAGTTATATTATAATCAGTTTTGATATAGTTTGATAGTCTTATAATCACTCCTGAAGTCATACAGAAGAGACAGGAAACAATAATAAATGTCAGAGAACATGACATTGTTTTGACTGTGACATGGTCTAGAGCCTATCTGTTGATGAGCTATGGAAAATCAAGAGTCTACAGTTCACACAGTCTGAGAAGCACTGATGGTTCTGTGCATATGGAAAGTTCTTGGCATGAATTAACTTTTGCAGACCCTTCCCAATGTAAAGACATCCCTTTACTCATGTAGACTTGCACACATCTTAATTCCCAACAGATGTATTTATTAAACAAATAATTTCCTTACTCATTATTGATACCTACTCAGAACTTTGTAACTCTTAACTGCTTGTGACTTTCAATGGCATGATCAAAGTTCTGCCATATCTTACTTCTCCTAAGTTACTTCAATAATGTATTTGTGGCATGTGGTATTGGTTCTTTGTCTGCTTCCTCTTTACTGATACTGATACTTTTGTGCCATTACCGTTGACTTCCTGGGACTTCTAAATAATAACTCCTTTGAATACCCTCTTCCGTAGGGTTTTATATGGTTGATACAGGTTGTGTTGCATCATATTCCCCCTTTCCTGGAGGTTCCTTATTTTCAGACGTTTATATGAGACTATAGTAGTGTATCCACCTGTGTCCTGGGGTGAGGGGTAGAATCAAGGGAGGACTCTGGAGCGTGATCACAAGAGGAGATGTCTAAGCCCTTAGCCCCTTATCCTGCTTCCCTCACTGTTTGATAAGATTCCTTTCAAAGTAGTCCTTCAGTATGTTTACATATGCAAGAATCCAATTCTACCAAGCCCAGTTATGAATTTAAACTTATCTTATTCTTGCCTATTAAGCTCTGCCAATTATTTGAAGCCTATTCAAAATGAGACATCTTAGAGGGATTAAATGTAGGGGAAGAGACTAGAGAAGACACAGAGATCTCTTTGGAAGGGGTAAACAAAATAGATTTTATGTGTGGACTTGGGGTCAGGGATACAGAATGGGAGGGTCATGATCAGGATGGAAAGAGGAGATGGCTTTGAGGAGGAGAATGAGGGGAGAAACAGCTACAATTGAGGGGCATTTGAGGGGTGGTGTGGAAACATAGTGCAGTGGAAACATCTTACAATATATGAAGATGCTCCTAGTGAATCTCCAAATAATGAGCGAGACAAGAGACTGGCCATCTCTTGTCACCAAATGAAGTTTCTAGTATTGGAACTGGGCTACATCCAGTTGAGTTGTTGGCCAAAGGGGTCCCATGGAAGTCCTTAAACAATTCAGGTTATTGCCAAGAGAAAAAGTTGCTCTTCCCAAACTGAAAGTAAGGCCCAGTTGCTGAGGACAACACCCATATAACTTATTGCACATGGAGAGGTAGAGCTGATACTTACAAACAACCTTCACCCCTACATTCTAGTGTATTTGGAATGGAAAGGTACTCTGCAGGCTAGCAAAAGAGAAACAAACACCAACTCAGCCACAAAACCTTTCCTCTACAATCTGTCCTGTCAAGAAAATATGCTAGGGCAATGGTACCACAAACTTGTGGGAATAAGTAACCAATATCCAATTTGATTTGACATAAGGCCCAGTTCATGAGATGGAACCCATACCTGACACTGCTTTTGTGACCAGGAACAAGAAACTAGATAACCCAGAGACATATGGTAAAAACCAAATACTACTAGTCTTTTCTTAAAGTAACAAAATGACTCCTAATGATATTGTTATATTCATAGATCAGTGTCTTATTCATCCATCATCAGAGAGGCTTACTCCTGCAGCAGATAGGAACAAATAGAGAACCCACAGATAAACATTATGCAACAAAGAGAGTTTGGAGCACACAGCTCTAAGGTCTCTATCAATTCACACACCTCAGAGCTTTGAAAACCCAATGGAAGAGGAGGTAGAAAGACTGTAAGTGGACGGAGAGATGGGGGGACACTAGGAGAACAAAGGCCCATAAATAAACTGAGCAAAGGTCATAGGAACTCACAGAGACTAACACAGCACACAGGGCCTGCACAGGTCTGCATTTGATCTTCCCTGTATGAATTATAGCTCTGAGTTTAGTGTTTTTATGAGATTCCTGGGTATGGGAATGAGTGGGGCTCTGATTCTTACACATTGTCTTGGGCATTTTTTTCCCACTAGTCTGCCTAGTCTAACTTTGATGTGATGCATTTTTTTAAGCTTATTATAGCTTATTTTGTTGTGTTTCGTTGTTACCTTTTAGAAACCTGTTCATATCTAATGAGAGATAAAAAAGGATTCAGATCAGAGAGAGGTAGAGAAGAAACTGGGAGGATTAGAGAGAGGGGAACCTGTAATTAGGATACATTGTGTAAAAAATATCTATTTTTAATAAAATGGGAAGAGAAAGAAAGAATGAATGAAAATATAAATATGTTCTATTCTGAAATGTTGTGAAAGTAAATCTGAAATTATTTAATTTTATTAATTATTCATTTTCTAGAACATTGTTGTAAACTTATCTTTTGAAAAAAAAAAGAGATAATATATCAGAAAAGAACTTGGTTCACTGCTAAGTTTAGTCCTGACCTTAATTCCACTCATGAGTTTTAGCCTTCTTCATATACAGACTTTAACATAGAATCTTATTAAATTTACTGAGAATAAAATGTTTATAATCTGAGCTGAATTCATGGAGTAAGACTGCACACCCTTATGCACTCACTCTCTAATGTTATTCATATACAGTTTAATAACTTATGTTTATATTAAGCAAATGATGAGTCTACTGCCTTCTGTCTTACTTGCTTTTATATTTCCTTTTCTTCTCTTCTTCCTACCAAACTACAGAAAATCTCAACATTGGCAGTGACTGAAGTTCCCATGGGGAAGGAAGGAAGAATGCTAGAAGACAGAATAGTCTATATTCCCTCTAGAACCAGTGACCAATGGACAGAGTGTTTAATTTTACCAGGGTCATGTATCAGAAAATAATCCACAATATTTCACAGTAAAGACCAACTCTCAAACAAGGAAATTAAATGGGCTTTAGTTGGAGGCTACGTGTTATACTTGAGGAAGAAGGTCAGATTGAAAGACAATTGATTTCTGTGATTGATAGTACACTTTCCCAGATATCTGTGAGCACAATAATCGTAATTCTTGAACGACCCAGAAACACACAGCACAAAGGAAAAGGCTGTGTGAGGGGAGTCATTTCAAATCTGAAAGAGGGGCTTCCTGCCTCTAACTCTCATGGCTATCTGAAGATTGGAACACTTAAATACATTTTTAATGCAAATATTATACTACCATTTGAACACTAAGTTTGTTCTCTGTTATCTGTCAGCTTTGCTCTGTATTTTATTTCTCAGATAAAGATTAGGGATCATTAGAAGTTTTTCTGTTGTAAGTGAAAATGGAAACAGAAAAGAAGCTCCTGGGAAATATTTTCATGCATGTCAACATGAAAGTATGTTTCATTCTGGAAAAAATTTGAAGGGAAGAATTTAATGTGCTGATATTTCAAAACCATCCTTTAATATAATGAAATGTGATTCGCCTATATGTGATTTTTAAATTCAAGTGACAGAAGCTTTATATGCAATGCTATCTTCTCTAGAAAATGGTGAGATAAAAAGCAAGGCTTTCTAAAAATAAATATAATTATAACACATTTCAACAAACATTCACCAAAGATTCATCTAGGTGAAAAATAATATTTTAAAAATGGCAGCCAATACAAAGTGCAGTGTGGCGGCAAGGAGCACACAGTCCTGCTGTTAGGAATATTAAAGTGTCGTAGGGGAAGGAATAAGTGATGCCATCAGAACAGGTAAGACCTAAATTTAGATAAGACCTAAATGTGTTAAACATTTGTTCTTCATTAAGAACTCTCTGCTCGGTTCACTTGTCTTTGATTGACTGTAGTATTTGTGTGTGTGTATACATATAATATATAACATATATTACATGTATACATATTATATAATTATATAAACACACTATATATATGTATATATGTGTATATATATATATGTGTGTGTGTGTGTGTGTGTGTGTTTGATAGAATGTAAACTAATAGCTCATGTAAACTAATATCTCCACCAAGAAGATCAGTGTGAACACACTTCAAAACACTAAAGACAGACAGATACTACAACCCATTTATACTACTCATGAGTTCAATCCAATGGAATCCAAGTTAGAATGCAGTAGAAAGACCTGCACGCCCATGTATATCCCTGACCTCTTCACAATCACAATGTCATAGAATCAACCTACTTCTCTATCACCTGGTGAGTAAAAGAAGCAAGGCATATGTATACCATGTAGTTTTGTTCAGCTATAAACAATTTATAGAAAAAATGTCTGGAATCTTTGAGATCCAAAAACTTGAGATGCTTGTGTTGAGTGAAATAGGTCACTCTAACAAAGACATGTAGTAGATACTGCCTCTCACAGGTCTTATCTAGGATGGAGAGGGGAGACACAAATTGAAAACAAATGGGAACTATGGGGGATAAGAAAGATGGGAAATTGTCAGGGATAAGAAGATAATAATAATAGCACCAAGGTTTCACAGAAAAGAATAACAAGAATTCAAGGGAAAACTAAAAGCTACTTAGAACTGAGGAGTCTATGGAGCATATGAAGGGGCATCCTGGGAGGAAAGGGCAATGGAGACAGAACAGTGCTGCTTAGTGAGTCAGAGGCTCCACAGGGGTGTGCACATTTGGATTAAAATGCAGGGACTCAAGGATACAGTGCCAATGATGGGAATATGGTATAAGTTTGTGCTTCTCTTAGTCTCTTCTGCTTATGTTTGCTTGCTTGCTTTAATCTCTTTCTTAACTTTTGTATTTACCCATTTTTGATTCAGTAGTGACTTGTTCAGTTTCTATGAATCCATGAGCTTTCTCTTTATTATTTCTGCTGTTGATGATATCCATTTTCAGTCTGTGGTGGTCAGATAGCACGAGGGGAGTTATTTCAATTCTCTTGTATCTGTTGATGCTTGCTTTTATCAGAGTATGTGGTCAAGTTTGAAGAAGTTCCCAATAGGTATTGAGAAGAAAGTATGTTCTTTTGTGTTTGGGTGAAATGTTCTGAAAAAATCTGTTGGGTCCATTTGCTCCACAACAATTAGCTCCAACATTTCTCTGTTAAGTATTTATCTGGATGATGTATGTATAGGTGAGAATGGGGTATTAAAGTCTCCCACTATCAGGGTGTGCGGGTCAATGTGTGATTTAAGCTGTATTAGTGTTTCTTTTTTAAACTTGGGTGTCCTTGTGTTTGGTACATAGCTGTTAAGAATTGAAATGTCATCTTCATGGATTTTTCTTTTGAATGAATATGTACAGTCTTCTATGTCTTCTGATTAGTTTTGGGTTGAAGACTATTTCTTCAGATATTAACATGGCTTCGTCAGCTTGCTTCTTAAATCCATTCACTTAGAATATTTATTTTCAAACTTTTACCCAAAAAATGATATATATTCTTGATGTTAAGGTGTGCTTCTTGCATGCAGCAGAAGGGTGGATCCCGTTTTTACATCCATTGTGTTAGTCTGTGTTATTTTATTGAGAATTAAGATCATGAATGATGAGATATCTCAATGAGTGGTGCTTGTTGATCCCTGTTGTTTTGTTAGTGTTATGATTATGCATATATGCGTGCATGTGCACATGTGTGTACATGTGTTTTCCATTTTTAATATGCTGTTCTGGGATTAATTTTTCCTTATGCTTTCTCGTGTATAGCTAACCTCTTGATTAGATCTTTCCCTTCTAGCATCTTCTATAGAGCTGGATTTTTAGATAGATTTTTCTTAAATTTGGTTATATTATGGAATGTTTTATTTTCTCCATCTACTGTGATTAAAGTTTTCTTGAGTATAATATTCTGGGTTGAATATGATGTTGTCTCTTTAAACTTGTGGAACATCTCCCCAGGTCCTTTTCCCTTTTAGAGTCTCCCTTGAGAAGTTAGGTGCTATTGTAATTGTCTGCCCTGATATTTTAATTGGCCTTTTATCCTTGTGGTTTTTAATATTTTTCTTTGTTCTGTACATTTAGTGTTTTGATTATTATGTGGAGTGGGGAATTTATTTTCTGGTCCAGCCTATTTGGTAGTCTGTAAGCTTCTTGTATTTTAATAGGCTAATATTTTTAGGCTAATATTTTTTTCTTTTATGATAGTTTTGAAAATATTTTCTGTGCCTTTGATTTGGGTCTTTTTCTTTCTCTATTCCTAATATTCATAGGTCTGATTTTTATTTCACAGTGTCCCACATCTCCTGGGTGTTTTGTGCTAGGACTGTTTTAGACATTGTTTTGTTTGTTTGTTTGTTTTGACGAAGGTATCTACTTTCCCCTCCCCACCCCACCCCCACTCCCAGATCCATTCCTCTTCCATTTCTCTTGAGAAAAGAGCAAACTTTTGTCAATGATTCTGTTTTCACTTTCATCTCTTGAACTATTTTATTCATCTTCTTACAGAGTTTGTCTTTAAGGAACATATTCACTTCCTCTTTAAGGACCTCTATCACATTCATAAAGACCATTTTAAGGTCATTGCCTCGTGCTTCAGCTACACTGAGGGCCTGCTGTAGGAGGGTTACTGGGCTCTAGTGGAGATATTTTGTCCTGGCTGTTATTAATTTTGTTTTTATGCTGATGTCTAGTCATCTGGATTTGAGATAATTATGATTCTAGGTGTTGATATCTGGTCTTACCTTTGCTGGGTATGTGTTTGGTTCCTTGATTTCTGTTACTTTCTCTGGTTCTTAAGAGGGTGTGTATATCACCTAATAGGGAGTTCTTCTGGGATTTTGCTAGGTGTAGCTTTTGGAACTGAGGTGAGGGTATTTCTTAGTGTTAGGAGCTGACACTACACTTGGGAACAGGGATGAGAATAGGCTGGGGATGTGCTGGTAAGGGGAAGAAGGAGATCAGGGTATTCCATCAGAATCTGCTCAGTCTCTTGGGAATGAGGGAAGAAAGTGAGGAAGGTCATAATAGGTAGTCACTCTGCCATGGACCTGGGGATGAGACTGGGGGATTAGATCTGAAAGAAAGGAGAAATAGTGAAGATCTGAAGCTACCTCACCTGCTTCCATGGCCTACTTACTTATCTGGCAGGCTTATCTGGTGAGGTTCCCAGGGAAAGCCTGCTGACGTTGAGAACTGGAATAACAGGATGAGTGAGGAGGAAGATTGGAAGAAAAGATCTGTTTAATCTGCCAGAGAGAAGGGGTAGGACACAGCTAGTGATCTGTTACAGAGCCAGGCTTACAAGAGAGGAGGGCTAGGTGAAGATCCATGTTTAGGCTGCCTGCTCCCTGGCTGGAGTGGCATGAGGGCTCCCAAGGAATGCCTGCTGGAAATGAGGGCTGGTAGAATGAGTGGGGGAAGGTTGAAGGTGCTTTCTTTTTTTCTATTGTATGGTTTTGACTTCTTTATCAACTCTGATATTCCATCTTACACCAGTCAGAATGACTAAGATCAAAAACTCGAGAGGATGTGGAGCAAGGGGAACACTCCTCAATTGCTGGTGCAAGTGCAAACCTGTACAACCACTTTGGAAATCAATTTGGTGGTTTCTCGGAAAATTGAGAATAGTTCAATCTCAAGACTCATCTATACTATTCCTGGGCACATATACACAAGATACTCCACAATTCCACAAAGACACTTGCTCAACTATGTTCATAGCCACTTTTTTCATAATAGCCAGAAACTGGAAACAATCTTGATATCCTTCAACTGAAGAATGGATTTAAAAAGTGCAGTACATGTACACAATGTAATACTATTAAGCTATTAAAAACAAAGGCATCAAGAATTTTGCAGGGAAGTGGGTGAATCTTGATAATATCATGCTGTGTGAAGTAACCAAGTCCCCAAAGGACATTCACAGTATGTGTTCACTTATAAGTGGATATAAGTCATAAAATATAGGATGCCCATGCTACACTCCACAGACCCAAGAAGGCTGGACAGCAAGGAGGGTACAAACAAAGATGCTTGAGACTCACTTAGAAGAGGAAATGGAATGGTCGTGGAAGGCAGAGAGAGGGAGAGAATTGGGTGATAGAGGGGATCAGGAGGTGGGAATTTGGGGCTGCAGGGGAAATGGCCAGATGACCATGACAATGAATGGAAATCTGCAACTGACAGGAGAGTGGAGTAGGGGGCATCTCCAGGAAGAGACAGAGACCTAGGAGAGGGGAAGTACCCAAGAATCAATGGGGTGTCCTTAAAGCTGTGACCTGGAGAGGGTGCCTCCTGTGGCCAGGAACACACCCACAAAACTTTCAACCTAAAAGTTATCCTGTCTACAAGAAATGCATTGATTGGGGATGAGGCACAGACTGAGGGAAAGACCAACCAATAACCTATTCAACTTGAGACCCATCCCATAGGCAAACACCAATCCCTGACACTATTAATGATACTCTGCTATGGTTACAAACAGGAGACTAGCATGGCTGTCCTCTGAAAGGCCCCACCCTTCAACTGACTCAGATAGAGGTATATACCCACAGCCAAACAGTGAATGGAGCTTGGGGACTGTTATGTAAGAATAGGAGAAAGGATTATAGCCTCTAAGGTGATAAGAACTCCATAGGAAGACAAACAGAATCAACTAACCTAGATCCTTGGAGCTCTCAGAGACTAAACCATCCACCAAAGAACATACATGGACTGAACTTAGGACTCCCTGCACATATGTAACAGATGTGCAGCTTAATCTTCATGTAGGTCCCCCAACAGTTGGAGCAGAGGCTATCCTAAAAGTTGTTGTCTGTATGTGGAATATGTTCTTCTAACTTGGATGCCTTGTCTGGCCTCAGTGGGAGAGTAAGCAGAGACTTGAAGTGCCAGAGTAGAGGGATATCCAGGGGGATTCCCTACCCACTCAGAGGAAAAGGGAATGGGGGATGGGAGGAGGATTGTGGGAGGAGGTGACTGGGAGGGGGCCAGTGAGCAGGATGTAAAGTGAATAAGTAAAAAAGAAAAAAAAGAGTGGGAGAAGGAAGATTGAATGGGAAATTTTGTGTGACTTACTGGAGATGGAAACAGGGAGAGAGGGGAGAACTTGGCAGGTGATGAGAATAAAACTAGGAATTAGATTTGAAGGGGAGGAAAGAGAGGTGAAAATCTGCAGCTAGCCTACCTACTTCCATGGCTGAGTTCTCCATTTTATTTTAAAAGTATGGGTTTAGTTGGGGTTTCCATTGCTGTAAAGTGACACCATGACACCATGACAACATTCATAAAGGCAAAATTTGAATAGTGGCTGGCTTACAGTTTCAGAGGTTCAGTCCATTATCCTCATGATAGAAAGCATGACAGCTTGCTGGCAGACATGGTGCTAGAGGAGCTGAGAGTTCCACACAGTGATCTGAAGAAAGCCAGAAGGAGACTGGGAAGAGGCTCTCTTCTGCACTGAGTGGAACCTGAGAACAGGAGACTCAAGGCCCATCCCCACAGTGACACACTTCCTCCAACAAAGCTACACCTCCCAATATTGTCATTTCCTGTGCCAAGCATACTCAAACCACCACAGATATTTTGCCTACATGTATGCTTACATACCACATACATGCAGAGTTCATGGAGGATAGAAGAGGGCATCAGATCCCCTACAACTGAAGTTATAGACAGTTGTGAACTGTTGTGTGGGTGATGGGAATTGACAAGATCAGCCAATGTTCTTAATCACTAATCCATCTCTCTAGCCTCCAAGATTTTTTAAACAGTATTTTATTAACTCCTTGAGAATTTCATAGTGTATTTTGTTCTTTTTCATGTCCTCCCTCAAATCCTCCAAGATCAATCCTTTAATTTCCTCCCTTCCTAACTTCCAGTCTCCTCCTTCTTCTCCATCTTCTATTTCCTCCTTCTCCATCTTCTCCTTCTCCATCTTCTACTTCCTCCTCCTTCTCCATCTTCTACTTCCTCCTCCTTCTCCATATTCTCCTTCCCCCTCCCCCTCCCCCTCCTTCTCCTTCTCCTTCTCCTTCTCCTTCTCCTTCTCCTTCTCCTTCTTCTTCTTCTTCCCAACAGCAAGTGGTACCTTCTTTAGGATCTCTATTGCTGTGAATGGACACCATGGCCACAGCAACTCTTAATAAGGACAATATTTTATTGGGGCTGGCTTGCAGTTTTAGAGGTTTAGTTTATTATCATCATGGTGAGAAGCATGGCAACATGCCAGGAGACAGGGTGTTGGAGAAGCCAGAGTTCTACATCCAGATACAACAGGAAGAGAGTGACTCTGGGCCTGGCTTGAGCTTCTGAAATCTCTTCTTTCAAACCACCACATTCAACTCCCTGGTTCCCCAGAAACTTATAGCAATATCATAATGCAAAATGCGTTTAATCCAACTTCAACAGTTTCCATAGCTGTCTCAACCCTATTTAAAAGTCCAAAGTCTCTTTGGAGACTCATGGTAATCTTTTAGCTATAACTCCCTACAATTATTAAAATAAAAAACCAAGTCACATACTTCTACCATATAATGGCACAGGATATAGGTTACAGTTTTAAATGGGAGGAAAGGGAGCATAGTGAGGAAATACTGGACCAAAGCAAGATGAAAGCCAGTTGGGCAAACTTTAAATTCTGCATCTCAATGTCTGATGTCAAAACATTCTTCAGATCTCCAACTCCTTTCAGCTTTGTTGACTGCAACACACTTCTTTCTCTTGGGCTGGTTCCTGTCTTTATTATCAGCTTTCCTCAACAGGTATCCCATGACTCTGGCATATCTAACATCTTGGGGTCTCCAAGGCAATCCAGGCTTTACCTTTACCACTCTTCTTGCAGGGACACCTCTGACATATGCCTGGTCTCAGTGGCTTTCCTTAGTCACAGAGGGAGTTTTCATAACCCCTTTCTAGTATCCTTGAATCTAAAGCCACAACCCTGTGACTGAAGCTGCCAAGTACAGCTGCTTACTGATGCCAGAATATGCTCCTCTTGTTCAAATACATTTTTACTAGTTTTCTGTTTTCAGTGGTTTCCTTCTCTGCCTAAGTTCGGTTGTCCTGGAAGTTTCTCTGTAGACCTCAGACTGTAGCAGTCCTTAGACTCAGAGATTCACTTGCCTCTGTTTCCCCAGTGCAGGGACTAAAGGTGTGTGTGACAGAGGGTTCTTTATTTTCACCAACTATGCTTGGGCATGCAGCCTTGCCTGGTGTTCAGTCAACCTAGCAGGTGTTACTCTCCCAGTAGTTACTAAATACTTAGCTAATGGTGAGATTTCTGTCCCATTGCCCCTCTCTTTCTTTATAATATTTGATCTGGTTTGAGCTTGTGCAGATCTTGTCCATGTTACCACAATTACTGGGAATTCATGTGTACAGTCCCCCCATTGCACCCAGAAAACTCCATTCCCTTGAAGTTATCCACTGCTTCTGACTCTTAAAATCTTCTTTTTTTGCTCAATGATCCTTAAACCTATAAGGAAGATATGATATGAACATCCCGTTTAGGGATGAGCACTCCCACTCCCTTATCTTCTGCATATTGACTAACGGAGGTATTCTATATTAAATGATCATCTACTATAAGAAACTTCTTTGATGAGGGTCAAGAGATGCATTGATCTGTGAATAGAGCAATAAGTCATTAGGGGTCATTTAACACTGTGTCCATTTGCCATAATAATAGCATTAGATTCTTGCCTAGGGCCTATGGTCTGTCTATCCACAGGGTCTTAGCCCTATTAAAAATATCAGTCACAGATCAGGCCTTAGAATCAAGTAGAAAGTAGTTGGTTATTTCCCTAACATCCATTTCACTACAGGATGGAGACATAAGTATATATATGTATATATCTCAAATTCATTGTATGTCAAATACTGACCCCAATGTCAATCTATACCAAAATGTTTTATGCAGGTCAGAAAGAACTTTTTAAGCTAGCTTTCATAGGTTTGAAAATTCCTTTCCTTAGCTATGGGCTTGGACACCATAGATCAGATTTTTTTTTTGATTACTAATAACAAGCATTGGTACAACATTCCTTATCTCATGTTAAAAATAAATAGATTCATACACAGGCATATCTGATCAAAAGCACTATTTAGTAAATACCTATATAGCTCTTGATATATTAGACTACCAATATATGAACTTCAAACTAGCTTTCTTGTTTTATGTACAAGACTAAAGAGGTTTGCTACTTGATCCTGGCTCCCTTTATATTGCACAGTTACTGTCATAAACAATTATGGTAGCAAAAATCAGAACCTCTAGGATTTCTGTCTGCCTCCCAGGCTCTTGGGCAACTGGCCTTAGCTTTCTCCACAGTGTAACTGGAACTTCCAAATGGCAGATCCTAGACAAACCATTCCAAATGGTTCTTCCAAGCAAATCAAATGAACCCCCTTTCCTTTTATGGTCTAATAATTAGCAGAGACTATACACATCTCGGTTACCTCAATAGAATTATAGTCAGGATTGGCCAGGACTATAGTAATAAGAAGATTGGAAACAAGTAGAAATCAAACTTAAAACAATTAGTGACCTGAGGTGCTGATGCCTCAGTTTGTTCAGGCCTCATAGTTGACAGATGGGCTGAGGACACAACATGTAATTAAGGATAGACTTGGTATTCTCAGTTGATAGGTTGATTAATAACAGTCAATATAGTTAACTAAGAATAGTGTGGTTGTCTTGGGCAATAAAAAGTAAGGACTCCCAAAAGCCTTCACTTCCTATGACTGTCATCTATATCAGTCTCTTGGTCTATACGAAGGCTTTTAAAGAAACTGTGAAAAGAAAGTAACTTTTCAACTTGCTTCCTGTCTTTGGCCCACACATTTGCTACTGTCTCCAAGTAGAACTACCTACTCTTCTTATTTCACTTCCAGAAATCTAACAGCCAGCTCTATGCAAACATGAGGGAAATTTTCAATAACTGTAAACGTAGCCCTTGCTCCTTTAGATAACATTTTTATGATCAGTTAGTTGCCTCACACGGTCCCCACACCCCTTATTATGATGAGGCCTTTCTGGGGTCTTGAAAAGAGAAACTCAGAACTTTTTCAAGTTCTTAAAGCCACTACCTATAATATAGGTATAATGCATATGTTTACATGTGCACATGCATGTATGCATAAACACATACATAACTTACCTAGTTGTATAATTATTACATCATTAGATGGGATAATATAACCATCACTGAAATCATCACACACATATCCAATCCCATTTGTTACTAAAGAAAATTTAAGTCAAGACATTTTTATTGTTTTTCATAGTAATCATTTTTTACTGTTGATATTTAATAACATTTACTTTATAGAAGCCTTGTTCGGTCTTCCTCCATCTCTACAAATTTTTTTTCTCAACTTTCTGGGGGGGGTGTCTAATACCATTCTTATTCATGTTGCAGGTTAATATCACTCTAAAACAAAGATTGCTTTGGAAAATAAACATAGGACTCTTTAAGATCAGATTCTAAACTCTTCAAAAGGTCACATACAGCATGAATTTAAAAACTCTGTGTGTGTGTGTGTGTTTTATGTGTGTGTGTTTTGTGTGTGAGTGTGTGTGTGTATGCTTATTGCTCTTGCAGAGGACCCAGGTTCATTTTCCAGCACCCTAATGTTCACTTACAACCACCTGTGACTTCAATTCTGGATAATCTAATACTCTCTTCTGATCTTTGCTGGCTTTTTGCAAGCATGTGGTATGCGTAGACTTACACACACACACACACACACACACACACACACACACACACAAATAATTAAAAATAATTTTTAAAATGGGTATGTTTAAATGACTACCTTTGAGT
Organism: Rhabdomys pumilio; assembly: GCA_030674055.1. Lineage (NCBI taxonomy): Eukaryota > Metazoa > Chordata > Mammalia > Rodentia > Muridae > Rhabdomys > Rhabdomys pumilio. Next base: position 220,357,530 of record JANHMN010000002.1, read on the forward strand.
AAATGAAATCCAACCAGTTTTGCATTTATTTCTAAACTAAATGTAGATGAATTGAAAATCTTCACAACCTAACAGTTCAGAGTTATTCTAAGTCTTGGATAAACTGAGTCTGAATGTGGCCTTAAAACAAGAACTTTAGAAATCCCCTTCTTTACAAAGGCAGAAGTGGTTCTGGTAGGTTCTTCTTTTATTTGGTTATTTGTCTCAGCAAACAGAACCTTTGATTGCAACATGCAATGGACTGGACTGCACTGGCCTCTCCAGAAAGAGAAAAACGAGGAATAGGGAACTCAGTGCATGTCAGAAGAGGAAATTTTCTGCTGCTACTTCAGTGAGGAAGCTCCGGACAAAGATGTAAACACGTCGTCAGAGTCCCAGTTCTGCCAGGAAAGATCAGCTTTGCATTGAGGTTGTTGCTGCAGATGATTTTTGTGAACTTTCTTGACGAATTTGTTCATAAGTGTTGTTTTGAAGATGAGTCACACATTCTGCCATCACCGAGCAGCTAACAGGAAGGAGTAACAAACAGCTTGGTGAGTTAGTTTCTAAAGCTCTGCTCAATCCATGCACAGTGGAATCCCTGGTGAAAGAACTCAGTGCACAGAGCACAGAGGATAAAGTCTGTACCCACAGTCCTTGAAAGACTGAACTACTGTCTTCCCTCTCTCCCCTAAAGCAAAGAAGACCATCACCACATTTGTTCAACAACAGATTTGAAAACAGCAGATTAAACACATCAGTAGAAATTGTACAAATTTAACAGAGAATTCATGAGCTACATCAAAAATGAATGAATCCTCAGAGATGTAAGAGATAATTTTAAATGTGACACACATTATAATGCAAGACCTCAGGCGAAATAGGAGGCTAAATACCTGATCCAAAGCTCTAAATTTTAGTGAAAAACCATTAAGTTGTAAATAAATAATTCCCGATGATCACAAATAATATAAATACAAAAATGCCCTAAGGTCACATTGCTGAAACTGTGTGTGTGTGTGTGTGTGTGTGTGTGTGTGTGTGTTTGGGCATGGGTTCTTTCTCTTTGGAAACAAGGAAAATGAGATAACACTACAAGAGGAATATCAGAAGGCTAACAAAAACACCCTTTCTGAAATCTTATATCCTTTGAAACTATCCTTGTAGAGATAAAGTGGAGATATCTTTAGGTTATATTTTATTTTCTAATAAATAATCTAGTAAGAAAGTAAGATGTCCCAGTGAGTGGTGAATAAGTTGCTTGTGACAGAAGTGTGATGATCTGCCTTTGAATTCTCAGGAACCCATGTAGAACTAAACCAAGCAGCATATGTCTATGATCCCAGTGCTGTGGTCTTCCCTTCCTCCCAGGGGCTGTTGCCCACCAGCTCATGAGAACAAAAGGTTCAGAGATAGATTAAAAAAAAAAAAAAACAACAGGGCTCAGATTGACCCTGAATAGGAGTGAATGACAGACTTCCAGAATCAGCATCAGAGAGGCAGCTCAACTTTATTCAGGGTGAATCAAGGGCTATATAGTTTTTGGTATATTTAGGGGCTATGGATTTCTAAGGCATGTACCTATCATTGGCTAGAGCTTTAGGTACCAAAGAATCCTTATGTGCATGGACAGGCATTCCAGAAATTCAATATGCTTGCTGGACAGGTTCTTATCTGGAAAAAAGAAGTTGAACCTGTAATTTTGACAAGGCTACCTGCCATTCTGAAGGTAGAGTATGTAGGAAATTTAGGCTTCCCAGGCAAGGTCAGATTGTGGGAAGTCCTGCTGATAAAGGGAGTCCTCCATTTTGTTCTGAGCTCAGAGGACCTATCCAGACATGGTAGATGGGGACCTTAATTAGCAGGGTTTCCCCAGAAGTGCTGTCGGGGCAAGAAAGAAAAGACAAGAGAATCCTCAAAGGCTCATGGACCAGATAGTTTGGTAGAGCCAGCCCTAGCCATCAATATTGTTTCAAACTTGGAGGTGGGGCAAATATGTAGGCTTTCTTCTGACTTCCATATAGTACTGTCTTGCACATGTGCCTATGCCCACAGGTACTCATGTGCACATGCACATACTCAAGTCAAATACAGTAATATGTGAATCCAATATCAGGCAGGTAGGTTTTATTCAAAGGCTGTAATATTCATTTGAAGGTTTTAAAATGGGCCATATTAGACAGTTTGAAAACTTAAAATATGATGATAATTATCTCAATGGAAGAAGAAAACCATTGGCCAACTAGCAACAATTCACTGGTAATCAAAATATCTGTAAGTTTATAATAGAATAAAAGTTTTTGAATTTTGGTATATTAATTTTAACATAGTAGTGAGTAATTAATACTTTCTCCTAAAATTGAAAACAATTAAGTTTATTCCTATTATTTCCATTAAATATTGTGCTAAAATTAACAGCATTAAACCAAAATATTGAAGAAATAAATACACTAGTATTTTATATAAAGAATTTAATAAAATTTTTGTAACTTTATTATTAATTTATAGAAATAAATTAACTCACTTAGAATAAAATAAAAAACTGCTCAGATTATGACAGGAAAGCATTCTTTTTTAACTGTGTAAGTGTATAGGCAGAAAACTGAGATGTCTAACACAATTAGAAACTTTTAGAAAAAAAATTAAAAGCTAGTCACTATATATCTAAAGATTGTATTGACTAACAATAGTTAATTGATAATGAAATGCAAAAAAATAAAGTAGTCTAAATTACATACCAAAACATAAAATAGAGGTAATCCTAATGAAAAATGTAGGTGCTGGTTATATGATGACGACCTGGAGTAATAATCAGCAGACGCTGAGAGCTTACATAAGTGCTGGGCTACAGCATGCTCAATAATACAGACAGAATAGTGTGAGGTTGTCAGTTCCACTCCAAACACTCTATAAATTCTGTGTGATTCCAAATCAAACTCTGAAAGGTTTTCTTGTAGATAATGACAAGCTATTTTGAAATTTCACAGAATACCAAATGATCTAAAATAACCAAATAAGCAGAGAGACAAATAAAGAAGGCTTAACCCTCTCTATTTCTAGATATAATGGCATTATTCATCAAGGTCAATAAAACAAAAACATGCCTATTGTATGTCTTTATTTAATTGATTTTTGGCCTTGGTGATAGAGTAATTTAATAGAAGTTAGTTATACCATCAAATGATGAAGGGTAATTGAGTGTTCATTTTGAAAAAAATTTAATGAACCTCAGTCTTTACCTGGTGCACAGAAAATGACACAAAGTGAATCACAGATCTAAATGTTAGCACCAAAAATAAAACACAGTTAAGAGAACATGATTGATATTAGTGTGGGGTAGGAGGACCCAAAGAAAGAGCACAAATGCACCCTTATGAAGTGAGTGGGCTGCACACAAGCCAGCTAAGGTGTTGGTACATTTATCTGTCACAAAAGTGGCATCTAGAGTATTTCAAGAACTCCTGAAACTCATTAACAAGAATAATAAATATCAACTTTTTAAAAACTGGGACATCACTTGGACAGATACTTCAACAGCCAAAAGTACAAATAGCCAAAAGCATATGAAAATTATTTATGGTTCCCAGACATCAACAAAACAAAAATTAAAGCCATCATAAGACTCCACTATGTGCCCATTGAGGCAACTATAATTTTAAAGAGTAGCAGTTTTCAAATATCCCATTTTGGTGAGAATGAAAGGCAACTGGATCTATCCTGCACTGCCTGTGGGAATTTTCAATACACTGTGACTACTTTGGAAGACATCTTTTGCCAAAGTTAAATATACATTAACCAGATGACCTTGTAATTCCATTCTAGATTTATTAAAACAAACTGAATATATATGCCTAAATAAACACCTCCAGTACTTTAAGTTTATTGTTATTGGGCAAAATCTATACACAACCCAAAATTTCCAATAGAAGAGTTTATAAATAGTGTTATGTAAATATGATAGACTAGTGCTATTAAATAAAATAAGTACATCACTGATATATGTAGCAACATATAAACACTATACTGAGGGAACAAAATGAGCACAAAACTTGCCCAACATATGGTTCACTTAATGTCTAAGTCTAAAACTGTAAAGTTATTTTGAAGTAAAAACCCTGCATGGTAGCTCACACCTAGAGTCTCAGCATTTGGGAGATGGAAGCAAAAGAGTTTGAAATATAAGGTCATCATCTACTGTGGCTACATAGTGAGTTGAAGGCTATCCTGAAATACAGGAAAAAAGAATGAAAGAAGGAATGAAGGAAGGAAAGAAAGAAAGAGAAACGAGAGTGGGGAGAGGAAGCAGGGAGGTAAGGAGAGAAGAGAAAGATGGTATTGGACTTTTGGTATATAATAATAATAATAATAATAATAATAATAATGACAAATATTGTGTTTTATATGTAGTGGTTACCTCATGAGGCTTACCCTCAGTACAGGAATATTTACTTTTGTGTAAATCAAACTCAGGAGAATTTTGAAAGGCAGTTTCTCAGACAATATTTTAATTTCCTTCCATTAGGGTGAAGCAAGACTCCCTGCCACCATCACTATTTGCTGCAGTGTTTGGGGAGCTTTACAAATGGCAGATAGGACAAAATTTAGGCCCAGATTTGGGGCTTCAAAAGTAGAGAAAAATAAGATTATTCATCAAACTGGACAATCTAATTAGAGAACTCTAAAAGAGTCTTACAGGAACTATCACAAGGCATAAAAGACTTGAGCTTCAAGGTCAAAGAAAGAAGGTTAATAGCATTCCAAAGTGAGAATCAAAAGTGGATTATAAAAAAAAATACATGAGGTTGAAAAGTTTACAAACATAAAAAAAGCCAATTATTATTGCCATTTTCTGTGCAAAACCACACATTTGAAGCAGTCACAAAAATATTATCAATTAAACATGAGCAATAGTTTAAAAGATATCAGTCTCATAAAAAAAGCTTCAGGAACTTTCATAATTCTCTGAGGCATGATGTTAAGAAAGATGGGTTTTATAAATTGGTAAGAAAATACCACTTTTAATAAAGTAACTTTACTATTTCTATGTGATATCAAACAACAAGACAAATCCAATTTTATTAAGTCCTAAACTTGAAAATGAGTAATTTCAAAACTGTAGGAGAAAATCTTGGTAGAATAATGTTGCTGGTCTTTGAACATCCCAAGAACGTTCAAGACACAGGACTTCTGTACATGCTCCTTCAGCCTCAGAGAGCACTGGGAGTAGCTTCTTTTCCTCTGGGCTTCTCTGAAATTTACCTACCTGAGGGAATTCTCTAGCATGCTCAGCAGCAGAAAGAGGGAGAGAGAGGGAGAAAGGGAAAGAAAGAGGGAGAGAAGGGGGAGGCGGAGAGGAAAGAGGAGAGGGAGAAGAAGAAGGAAAGAGGAAGAGGAAAGAGAAAAAAGGTGGAGAGGGAAATGGGAGAAGGGGAAAGAGAGAGAAGGAGAGGGGGAGGGAAATGGAAGATGCATGCATTTATATGTGTATCAGAAGACAGCATATACTTTGTCATGTGAGATCGAGGGATGAAAATCTGGTTGCCAGACTTGGCTGCAAGCAAACTTAACCTGCTGAGCCATCTCATTGGCCCCAACAACAGATTTCTTACTGGTTTTACTAGACTCCTCACATTCTGTCAACATTCATAGCTTTTATAAAGCAGGAGACTCACTTGGTTCACCATTGCCTCCTGTGAATCAAAAGTGGATACATTGCCTAAACACTTGGGAAAAAGTCATAAGCATTAATTCTTGTTAAATTCAAGCTATACACTTCAGTGTTTCTTGACTAGTTTGATGCTATATTGCTGCTGCTGCTTTTTGTATTAAACGTTTATAATTTTACTTAAACAAAGCATAGTATGAAAGAAGAGAAAGGATTTTTCTATTAAGGAAAAAAATCTTACTGTTTTCTGCTCACATTAGCACATGGATATTTTGGCATCTGGAGAGCAAACAAACAAACAAACAAATAAAGACATTATTAGATAGTTTAGTACTTTTCCTTGGCGAAGCAGAGGGAAGGTAAAATGCAACTTAGGAGTACGTCTTCTGTTTAAAAAATTATATCCAAGGACTCGAAGCTAAATAGCAAGTTGATCAGAACTCACTGGAAATTCTGAAGTTCTCAGCCCCAGTTGCCCCCCAAAAATCTGTAAATTAAGATTTGTAAGGATTTTTATGGGGAGCCGCCAGAAGGCGGCTAACATCCTTGTAGCCATCTTGAGCCATATACCCTGACAAGAGACTTGTTTTCAACAGCCTACAACAGCTGAGTATACTCTGATAACATCTTGGTTTATCTACCCAGGATTTTCCCTTGGGTGTATGAGACTTAAAGGTATGTGACTTAAGGGCGTGGCTTAGAGATCAGACTTAGAGATAAGACCTAAGGGCATGACTTAAAGGTGTGACTTAAAGGCGTGGCTTAGAAGTAAGACATATAAAAGGAGAGAGGCAGACAGTACAACTTGGAACTAGAGAATCAGGCACTTGGGAAAAGGCATTAGGCGCTTGATATTAGACATTAGGCACTTAGCACTTGGAAGAAGTAACTTGGAATTTGGAGGCACTAGGGACTAGGAACTCAAGACTTGGGAATTGGACTAGGAAGAGAGACTGAAGAATAAACGGGATTGAATCACACTCTGTCTGGTTTCCATTCCTCGAGTCCGTCCTCACTCTCTCTCTTGCTGAACCCTGACCCGAAGACCGGAGCTGCCTGGGACAGTGTGGCTCTAACAATTTAGCCCCCAAGGCTTTTGGCAATGCAGGTTCCAAACATTGACAGAGCAGTCCCCGACATTTTGGCCCCCAAATGCGGACTAGAGCGGCTCTCAACATTTTTGACGCCAAATGTGGGGCAGCTCGGGCCGCAACAGATTGTTATTTTCAGAATCTTAAAATTATGCAATAAAAATAAAGGAAATAAATGAGATAATAAATACTTGTCATGCAAGCATGAGTCCAATTCTTCTTGAAGTTAAAATACATTTTAAAGACAGATCCAAGGGAATCCACCTGGGAAAAAATGTCAGGAAACTATGTGACATGTGGCTAGACAGAAACCAACCACTTCTTCAAATGGCAGAGATGATCTAATTTACCATGAACCAACAACATGTATGAACACACACAGAGTAAATCTATCAAAACATTGAACACAATAGCAAACACCATGCTTAAGATGAGTGCCTCTCCAATGCATGCTAGGTGCTCAACGAATAACATCACGAATGGTCAAACCTCTGGATATGTATCTCTAACTGCTCCTTCAGCTGAAGATCTGATCATAAATGATTTACGATGTTATCAAAAAATGTGCAGAAATTAGTGCACTGAACTTTCCTTCTCATCTGGGAGCTATCTAAAGCTAAATATATTGCAGAATAGTGTTTAAAAGCTTTTGACAATGTATTAAGATTTCAGTTAATCATTAGAAAAAGTTATCTTTTAATTAAATGCCATCAATGAAGAGTAATGCTTTGGACCTCTGTTTTTATTTTGCAGTTATTAGAATTAAAAACACGACTAAAATGACTAAAGGAAATCTAATAATTAGAAGATAACTTAGATGCCTCATACTGTTATCTTAACAGGAGACTATACTGCACATTTCATTCTTGAGTGTGACAGCGATTAGTGTAAGAAAAGCATATTTGGTGCCATTAGCTGTTTCTCTGCTTTATTGGAACTAGTGATTCCTTTTGTTATTGTTTCTTAGCAAAAATTAGACCTCTTTCCCTTATATATGCCTTTTGATATGCCCTAACGGGATACTTATTTTTCACTAGACAAAGTTTTGTTGATTTATGTTAACTGTTGGTGTTTAAATCACGATTATATTAGCTCATTAAATTAATTAGAAAACTCATTTTGTATTGTTGATGTAATTTGTATAATCTAGCAATTATCTTCACTTCAAGGCTAAGATTCTCTGTAAGAGATTATGGAGCAAGCCTGATGCTAAATTCAGGTGCAATTAAGTTGAAAGCAATAGAGTTGTTATAGGGAGAAAAATATTCTTGGCTTTATAGAAATAAATACAATTCACAATGTTGATATAATAGTTATGAAATTTTATGTGCCAAGTAGCATAATTTCAAACTATACAAAGCAAAAATATATGCAATAAAATGGTATAATGGGAAATAAAATTATGCTAACAACTTTACATACAATATTCTGTATATAAGAATTATCACGTGGATGAAAGTAATTTTTCCTTCTAAGAACATTCCAACATCAGTATTTATAGGAATGGTAAACTTTAAGGCCTAACAATGAAAGACTTATTAAATCATTATAAAAACCAATACTATAGAATACTATGCAGTCTTTAAAAACTGTATTCTGAATGACATTTAAAAATGCAAGATGCTGTAGCGATATCATTTTTAATTACAGTCTTTGGAAAAATTTAAAGTTATAGTAAACTATGAATTAACTGAACAATATTAAAACACCCCAAAATGATAGCATACAATAACCATTCCACACTTCCACATGAGCAGAACCAATTTGTCTCTTCCTATGTGTGTTTCTCTCTCCCTCCTTCCCTCCATGTCCCAATCTCTCCCACCCACCACTCTCTACATCTGTCTCTGTCTCTCGCAAACATCACCTATGCTGGCTCCATTTTCTTTTTTTCTCTTCTTTTGACAAAATAAATTATCAAAAGACATAATATATTGTATATATGCATAATCCATTGTATATTTTCAAGGGAAACTTAACTGAATAATAAATGGTGCTGCTTTGTGTTTTCTATTCACCACAACATTATGATGAATGGTGACTATTTTGTTAATTTTTCTTTATTGAAAATTATTGTTCTATATTCATTGGACACAGCACTGGGTCCCATAAGGACATGTTCACACAAGTGTAAAATATATTTTGATTGCATTCCTTGCATGTCCTCCCCTTTCTCTATCTATCCCCTTTACCCTCTGTTTCTTGGACAGTTTTGTTTCTATTCTCAAGTCATACTTACAGAAGTGATTTTCTGTGCCCACATAGAAAGCTTTAATCCCAAATGAGAGAAAATATGATACTTATCTTTCTGAAATTAACTTTGTTTATTATGATAATGACCAGTTCCTTCGTGTTCCTACAAAGTTCAGCTGAAAACATTTTGATGAGGCCTGAGAGCTGTACTAATCCACAGGTGTAGAGACAAGTATTTGGAAAGCAGTTTGATAATAGCTACGTATGTAGCAGATTTAGCAGAATAATAGTAGTGGATTCTCCCCAAGGACCCATGTCCTAGTCAGCTACAGGGTCTTGGTCCCGATAACGGTACTTTTAAACTGTCTTGCTTGGTGTGACTTTAGAACTGTATTATACTTTAAAATAGAGTGGAAAAGCTTTCCCTAACCTTCTGTTTTCTAAATCTATTTATAAAAGAGAGATTATATGTTATTACATTTGCTGAAAATATAAAATTTCTAATTTAATAATAATAGCTGGATGCTGTTTTCTTTAATGAACTACTGGAATCTTTTTAATAGATTCAATATTTTTAATCAGTGTTTTTCCAGTTTTTGTATGTGTATATATTGCACTTTGTGAATGTGCTCTTGCCGACTCCCACACTGCCTTCTATCTTCCTGCTTCTCATCAGTTCTGTTTGTCCAATTGTATCTAATCTTCCTCAACTGTTGTCATTAGAAGGTTCTAGTTCCTTTCCAATAATCACTTTATTTACTTTAAATACTCAACTAGCAATGCATTAATTAAATTTAAGGTAGTCACTATGTTGCTCAGACTAGCCTAGAACTTTTTATCCTCCTGTGTCAGCCTCCCATGTTCTGAGGTTACAGGTGTTGTTACAGTTTAGCTTTCCTGGACTATTATTAGCTATCTCTCCATTTCTTTTACTAGTTTATATGTTTCCAAGATTATTAGGGCCCAATTGATGCTAGTTACTTGGCACTAAAAGTTCCATCCACTCCATGGCTGTTGTTATTCTTAGTGGTTGTTTATGGTATTGACATTTCCAAAATCCTGGCTCTTCTACAGCAAGGGAGATGCACTTTCACCAATAGACTCTTGGGCATCTCTTCATGGTGCAAAACGTCAATCAAGAAGTCAATCAAGAAACTGTCAATCCTGGGGCTTCCCCTTCTACTTTATCTGCACCTTCACCACTGGCTTCCCCCTGTCTGTCTGTCTGTCTGTCTGTCTCCCTCTCCCTCTCCCCTCTCCCTCTCCTCCCTCTCCCTCTCCCTCTCCTCCCTCTCCCTCTCCCTCTCCCTCTCCCTCTCCCTCTCCCTCTCCCTCTCCCTCTCCCTCTCCCTCTCCCTCTCCCTCTCCCTCTCCCTCTCCCTCTCCCTCTCCCCCTCCCCCTCCCCCTCCCCCTCCCC